>JAOTQQ010000012.1:23417252-23444074 GCA_026546715.1 Gallinago undulata | reverse complement strand
TGGCAGGGGAGTTGGACTAGATGATCTCTATGGTCCCTTCCAACTCCAAAAATTCAGTGAAAATTCAGTGAAATTCATCTTAAATTGCCCTTTAGGAAAGAAGCTGAGCAATGTGGCTGGAACCAGCTCTCTCCAAGTGTTAATTGTTTGACTTGATAATGCAAAGTTGAGAAAACTGTCTGTAAAAGACTCCCATGCCGTAACAGTTACAGCTGGATTTAAGGAATCATCCTTTAACTGACTATAGTGCAGTTGTTTTCTCCATCTCTTTCTTTTACTGCTGGTAATCTATTTATTGGAAACAGCTGAAATGCTTCTGCTGCAACATAGACTAACCCGACTGAAGCAGAGGATATGGATAACGTAATTCCAGAAGTCATTTTTTAACAAAATTGTAGACACCTAGTAGTAGTCTTACGAGGTGTCAGAATACTTCAGCTGTAGATGATGGTACTGGCTTTACCTACAGTGCTGAGAAATCTTGCTGTAGTTCTGTTCCCATTAAATACCAGCCTGATCACATATTCCTGATTTAGTGTCAGTAAAAATTAAAATGCTGCCTCAGAAATTTGACTTTTCAACTGCAATTAGCCATCCTTATTACATTAAAGTTTGATGGCAAAATCAAGTAAGTTCCTAATAAAAGACTTGAGGTTTATAGACTGGCTTCTCACCGTATTTAAAACTTTCACTGCTATACCTAAAGCCAGGTGTAGCACATACCATTCAGGTCTGTAGCATATATATAATAGTCAACAATAATTTCTTAGTCTTCATAATCCCTTGATGAATGTTCCCTTTTATGCAATATGTGAAGAAACGGAGGACTGGGTCATGAAAAAGTTTACATTGCAGCTCTATCGTGGCTTATGTTTGAAGAACTGGATGTGACAGGCAATTTTTAAGATTTTTTTAGAAGAATTTTGCAGTTGTTTTCTCCATCTCTTTCTTTTACTGCTCCCTACTTTTACCTTAAAAACAGGAATTGGTTGTGTTCCCTGATAAGGACAAGCAGCCAGGGGGAACTGAACGGGTGCCATCCCTGCCCCCTTTGCACTTGCCACATCCCCTGTGTTCCCTTCCCAGACCTGGGTCCACCTGCATCGCTTCCCCTAAGCTGTCTTAGATCAGGTAAAGCAAAATAAGGCAGAAGTGGCAGGTAGACTGCCATCTGCTCGTCTCTCAGCAGAATGCTCCCACCTGATGAAAAGCACCAGAACACTCTCAGAAAGGACCCACAGAACAATTCCGAGCCCAGCTGTGTGTTTGGAGCTGTGCTTTAAAATTAGTGATAAGCAAGTAATAGGACACGAGAGAGTTACCATTGAGATAGGGACTGGAGAGAAAAAAACACCAAGTGATAACATTTAAATACAACTCCAAACCGTGGAATGGAGAGATGACACCTTTCTCCTCTCCCACAGAGTCCAACATTTAGTTTTCAGGTTGTTGTCTCTGAAACTTCTGGGTCTGATTCTCTGATTTATTTTTATAGCAGGGAAAGAGAAAGAGTACAAGTTCATAGATACCATTAAATTTCTACTCAATTGCACATTAATTATTTCTGTCTACATTTTGAACCAGAGAGCCCAAATGAACATGTATTGCCACCATATGCAGTTCTGGTCACTGTATTATTCTTAAATCATGGACAGGAAAATTAAGTGGTTATTGTTGGATTCTCTGCAGTACAATGTGTCCAAAACTGCACTGAGATGATGTCAGAAAATGCTACATTTTTTCCCAATTATGAAATGAATTATGGGGAGCTAGCTTATTGCAGCCAGAGTTGTTAAAACAGCTATTTTGGCTGATAGACTGTTGTCCAGCCAGAAAGCACAGGTGCTTTAAGTATTTTTTTTTCAAATGCTGTGTTTGGAGGTTATATTGACCACCTCTTTCTCACTCTCTTCAGAATTTCACCAGTAAAAGTCCCACATGTTGAGAAATATCCGAAGAATTAAATCTTCTGCTATTTTCTCCTGTAAAAACAGATCAAAGGAAAAGCTACAATGCTCAAAAAACTGATAGTATCTGTGATGGCCGATGTAAATTTCTGTCTGACTGTTTAGAAGAGAGTACAGTGTTATTTAATAGTTTTTAACTATTCAGCTCTTTTTAGTGGGAGAGGTAAGGTGCGTTTCCTCCAGTTCAACTCACAAGCTCCTTAAATGGGTAACACGAGGTTGTGTAAATGCCATCAGCTGTGTCCAGACCCCTGGAATTCCAGGGACTGAGAACTCAGAGGTAGGGCACAGATGAACTCTAAACTCATGGTTCATTCAGATGGTTTCAGAGCAGCAAATTCAACCAGTTTTCTAAAAAAGATTGTGCATACTCATTAAGTCAATTCAAATCTTCAGAGTTTCTTGGGGTTTTTTTGGTTTAAGTTTTTTAAAATGCCATTTTCATTTGTCATTAGCTTTAAATCATACTTCATGAGACAGCTGGGTTAGACTGATCCATTTTAGGAACTTGGTTATCTCATCTGGCTATGTCATCCTGAATCACGTATTACTCGTATATTCAGGGAATTAATTTTTTTTTTTTTCAGCAGGGTTGCAAGTATCTCCCAGTGTCTCCCTAGGTAAGGAGCACTGGGCCAAGTCCTCTGCTGGTGTAAATCAGCACTGTTCAGAATCTGTTCTGTCTCTGATCTGGAGTACCATCTCCCTTCTTATCATTATCAATCTCCTTATCATTATCAATCTTTTTACCATTATCAGAAGGACTGCATAGATGAGGGGTGTTATCTCTACTAGTGGATGGTGACTGCTGAGGATGGAGGCTACAGCCTAACATGCCATTCTCCTGCCTCTTGTTCTACCTGACAAATACTGCAGTCAGTTCTGGAATGAACTAAAAGTTGAGGTTTTCCAGATCCTTCCCTGGAAAGATGGTGGCTGAAGTAGACAGTCATTGGCAATGTTCCTCAAGGGGGCATTCTAATACATTCTTTATACTGCTCATGTAGGAGAAGAGAAAGCCATCAGGGTATTGGTTCAAATACTCCAAACTCTGGTTTAAATTCAGAGTAATTTATTTTTCTACCAACACTGTAAATCACTGTAAGCCACATCCAGAAGCTCCCCCACTTAGAGCTAAGATAAAAGTGTGACAGCGTTTGCTCTACTGCAAGAAGCTGAAATAACGATTGGGGGAGTCTCTATCTCATACATCTCTGTCTAGGGCTCCTCAACTTTTGCAGTTCTTACAGAATAAATCGAAGAAGTCTATCTCCCTGCCTGAGGAAATTCCTATGAAGACTGAAAGGATAAAAAGAAATAAAGTCTGAGGGAAAGAGAAGAGCTGACTTCAGTCTCATAGGATTGTTTTAGTTGCCCCTGAATCTGTCACCACAGATTCTGTGGTTTATTAACCTGATCAGAGCAAACTGTCACCTCCTCCCCACATATTGGTGTCCTTTGCCTAGAAGGGAAATGCCTTGTCCTAACACAGATTTTTGTGCACAATTACATCATGCACCCGAACTGAAGAACACAGAAGTTCTGGAAGAGACTCTGCTGGATATAACCATCATACTATTTTTGTTTTGGAGAAGTTTGTTGGAAATAATAACATTTTCCTTTTTTTTTTCTTTTTTTTTTTTTTGATGTCCCAGAGCATGAAATTTGTGCAAATGCTTATTTTGATTAATGTTAACTAAACTTAAAAATTTCCAAACTAGTTATCAGGCATCATTGTTCCCACACACTTGAGACATCCTACTGAGGTAGAAGGAATTTCCTTCTGAAGGTGTTCACTCCACTCCAGGGACTCAAAATGTGTTTTAAAGGCTCTCTTAAAATAGACACTACACTTTAGATAGCCAAAATCAGGTTAAATAAAACCTACCCATGACAGTTGAGGCACAGACCAGTTTATGCAATAGAAATATTCATGAAAACAAATAAACCCAGCAGGACTGCTTAAATTTAACCATCTGGCATAAGTTTTCATAGTTAGTTTTAAAGGCAAGGCTGTTCAGCACCTTGCAGAACCATTACTTGTTTTACACCTAAATCATACACAAAAATGTAAGTACATGAATATTTATGTGCTGAAGAAAGATCAGGTCATAAAGACTTAGGAGAAGAAGTGCTGGAGCCCAGCTGTCAGAAACTCCTGCTGAGTGAACCATCTGTCTGTAATCACACATCTATCAGTTTTCTGTCTGTAATTACACGTGTCTGTCAATGCCCCCCTCATCTTGAATGCAGACTTCAAAGAATTCAGGTTTTCTCCTGAAAAATCTGATCTTTCCTCTGCTCCCTCCTTCTCCCCTTTTCCCCTCCCCATGTAACTCTATGGACCTTGATTAGTTCTGCTTTTTTTTCTTATTTGGAATGATTACACTGATGTGATGCAAATGGAGAATCTGTATTTATTCTGAGGAAAGAAGAGTGTTTTGAAGATGCCAAGACAGCATTTATTGCTAAGGTGACATTTTCATGAGCCAAATTGCACTTGCTGTCTTCTTACCAATAAACTGCTGTAAAAGCAATTGTCAGATTTTAAGCAGTTCTCTAGGATTTTGTTACATTTTACTATTGTTTTATGGGCTTTCAGATTCCCTCAGGCAGAAATGTGAAGGTACTAAATTAGTGCCACGCAAAGGTGATCTAGGATGTGTACAGTTGTTAGTAATTCTTGTAATATATACAGTTCTGGAGCTGGCAAGGGATTATGCCTTGAGTGATTAGTATTAAGGGAAAGCATGGAAAGTAATCAAATAAAATCCGACATATGCTGATTTATTGTTACTTAAAATATACACCCTTTGGAGACAGGACCTTCCACGGCATTTTTCTTTTCCACCTGACAGTCTCCACCTTGCTCATTTGGAGCAGGACTCACGTCTCTCCAGCCAGGGCCACAGAAGGAGCTGAGCTGGCAGCCCCCGCCGTGTCTCCTCATTCTCCTGCCCAGCAGTAAGGAAGTGAGTTTAGGACATGGGTTCAGGTCTCCCAGAAGACTCCTGCCTTGTCCAACATCTGCTGGCTCTTTAAAAGAAACTGGAATAAACTGCATTTCCTAATGATTTGTATTGGATTCATGCTGAGTTATCCCAGTTCTCTGCCTGCCACTTGGTTTGGTTGCACCTTCCAAGAAACACAAAAAAGTCCTTCTCTCCTCTAATCTAGATCCACACGTTTCATCATCTTCAACCCTCTTTTTTTAATGACCTCCATTAGCCCATGCACGAAATGGCTACAAACATTATTCTGTCTTCTTCAAGGAATATCTTCAGTCTCGCTTCCTCCCTCTTGTTAGGGCCCCCAACACTTCTAGAGACACTTTAACACTTCTAAAAGACATGCTGAGAACTCCAACAACTGAGATATAAGCAAAAAAATGGAAGAAAAATCTCAAAATGTTAAATAACATCTAGAAGAGCATTGAGCCGTGAAGCCTAAAAAGCCAAATGAAAACTTTTGTTTAGAATAAAAAGCTGGAAGAAGTACAGACTAGAGCTTTAAAGTGTGGCAGTACCTGAAATACAGAATTCTGCTTAAAGGTTATATAGGGTTCATTCACTCTTACAGCTCTACAGTCCTCCTTAGGAGATATGTGATACAAGTTTGTGTTTTGTACAATTGAAAAGATTCCTGTCCTTTGCTAATTTAATCTGGGGAGAGAAATAGGAGAAGAGATTATTCCATTCTTAGAGTTCCTCTTCAACAATTTGAACGGGAAGGTGAACATGCTGCATTTACCCCGCTGGTATGTTAAAAAGAAGCTTTTGGGAGCTGGGCACTGAAAAGTCAGTCCATGGATTGATAGCCTTTTAACCTCATGTAGAAGGGACACTGTATCCTCGACAGCTGAATAACAATTTTGTTTCATGATGGAGCTACAAAACCTGTCCCTGATACTGGTGCAAAAAGAGAAGGAAGGGTTGGTAAAACCACTTGGTGTGAGTAACAGCACGGCTGCAGCAGGACCTTTTGGTGCCTGAGTACACCTCCATCCTCCTCTTCCAGCATCTGAGGGCTACAAAGTAATGTTACAGAGAACTATAGAGACAAGCAAAATCTCAGTCTAAATCTTACTAAAAATCTTACTTTTTAAGAAGACAATGGATCATGCCCGGATGATCCTATGTACTAAACCTCTCAGAGAGTGGGATTGTCTGCTGTAATTACTGATTTAGATAAAGAAGTGTGCATGTGGTCATGAATTACCAAATGACAAACTTGCTGTCACTCCCGATAGAAAAGGGGATATTAATAACCCTATTTATTAATTGTCCTTATTTACTGTCTTAACGCTTCATCTGTTTGTCAAACTACCAAGCTGACCACCTTGGCTCCAGATTACTGCTGTAGGCTTGGGTTGCATCAGGCTTGTTTAATCAGAAGGATAGTAAGTGGGATGCTGTTGTCTGAGTACCTTTGTCTGGGTGGAGGATTCACCACGTCTGCATTCAGCCACCTAAAAGTTAGCGTCTGGTCTAAGCTCCTCCTCAGTACTTTCTCTACAGCAGGTGAAGGGCAAGAAGCCCCTAAGATAGCTGTGTAAGGTGGAGTGGGTGAAGCACCTTCTGGAGTCAGCCATGGGTTTGCATTGCCTGTAGGAGGACTCTGGGTACCTGGCTAGAGCTGGGCACAGCTCTGAAACAGCTGCTGAGGCCTGACACACTTCATCAATCTCTGCATGAGAGCTCAAATAACTTACTGCTTCTTAGCGAGAGGGGGCTCACCACAGGTTTTGCAGTTTTGTCTTTGGAAGTTTAGCCATTTTGACCCCAGTCTCTTACCCAGGAGAGAAACAAGCAGACAAAACCCGCAGAAGTGCCCACGGAGCAGTGTGAATAAAGAGCTATTCAGACTGTGGAGGGCTCTGCACAAATGTTCCTTGCAGCACTCGCTGGGCTCTGCTGACGTCTGTGTGTCCATAAACCCACTACATGAGTCAGTAAACATTTCCTATGATTTGTTAATGGCCCTCAAACCTGAAGGGCTGGGCTACCTCTGAGGAGCAAAACCTGCTGGATTTCCCTGCCCGTTCTGGGGTTTGGCACAGAGAGGATTGCCAGCAAACGTGTGGTAGCTGTGGTTTCTGGGATGTGGACACTTGGACTGACACACGGATTCCATTTAGCTGCTGTGTGCTCATCAGACAGAGATAAGTTCCCGTCAGTGCCACACACCCATCGGTGACCTGGGCCAGGGAGCCTTCAGAGCCCTCACTCAAGAAAGAGAAACTGAAAAACTGCACGTGCCTAATTGCAAAAGCCTGTGTTTTAATTCAATTACATTACTATTGCTTTGGCAGCAAATCAAATGGCCAATCTAGCCAGCCACTTCTATGTTTGTCACAAATAGCTGGAAAATACAAACTGCGTCAAAATGACACACTGACAACTTTAATCTGTGTTTCAGATTTACCAGAAGAAATGTGCTTTGTCACTTACAAAATACACTGTAGTTCCATTTAGGTTGGTGGAGAAGCTATTGTTTTCCAAAAGAGTGAAGGAAGATGACCAAGGCCCCAAAAGCATGATATTTTTATTTGTTGGATGGTGTCTTAAAAGAGTTAGTTTTTCTAAACCTTGGTGGTCCCAGGTCTACTTTGCATGTTACCTCATTCCTTACCCTCTCTGTCCATGGAAAAACCTCAGAGGTTTTAAATGAGTTGGTTCCAATACTCAATATTCAAATGGTTGGGTGAAGAAAAGCAAGTCGTTCTGAAGTGCTCTATGATGCATGCTCTTCTCGGAGCAGCTGATTTAATATCTGCAGCTGCTGCTGCCAAACAGAACACCGGGCTCCTTTGTAACTTCATTTTACTGTATGTCAAACCTCAAATGCAAATATTTTTTTTCAAATACTCGTGCAATGTGATATGCCTGAACAGCAGCATTTTATTGCCACTTTATCAGCCAGAGTTCTTTTGAAGGGATACTGGTGACCAAGAAAATTTGCCAGATCAAAATGGTTATAATTGTTCACTTATTAAATCAAGCACTAAAGCAATGCATGGAGTTGTATTACCAGAGATATATTATTAACAAAACGTTCTGTTGCTCTGCAGTTCTTTCTGCCTGTTGATGGTTCTTTTCTATCTCAGGTTAGCAAGAAGCCATACAAGCAAATCTTACTGGCATGGATCGACACATTTAAAACATAATGTGCTTTATTAACACAGTGAATGTACTCGACAGAGACCCCTTCCTCCCTTCTGTGTGGTTTTGCTGACAGCCTTTCCAGTGCAGGTGTCTCAGCGGCATCGCATCCTATTGCAGGAAGGTCTCACGGATGTGTCAAACAGCTCCAGGTGGCAATGGACACTGTGCTTTCACTCTCACCTGTGATTTGGCTGTCCCACTACAGGGTTTCCATTGTAAACATGACAAAGATCAAGGTGTGTTTGTTTCTTTAAAATTTGGAATTACTGGGATATGAGAAGGCAAGAGCCCACCACCCTGAGTGAAGTCAGACACCTCCGAAGCGCAGCCTTACCTCCAGCTCAGCTATCTGGGCTGCTTCTCTGCTTCTTCAAGTCACATTCCCCAGCGCTTCAGAGAAGGGAGAAGGAGCCCATCACATTATAAATGAAATATGTATTTTTCATTACTCCTGCCACTGGAAAGTGCCAACAATAACCACAGGATTTACAGAGAAAAAAATCAGGTCCTTGTCCAGAGCAGGCAGCAATCTGGAGTAGGTGTTAGTATGTGCTGGAGACTGCAGACAAGCAGGGGAAGAGAACATTGGGTCACCAAAAGAGGGAGAATTAAATAGCATAGCTCATTAATTCTGCAGTCTTTAGCTTTAATTTGTTACATTTAAGTGTTAGCTTTGTGTCATTGGTTGTTAACAAGTCTGCCTTGAGAACATGCAGGCTGGTGTGGGCTATGTTTTGAGGAAGGTTTAAGTGGGGAGAAATACTGGTACCTCGTGGCCTTATAGAAAGATATCTAAAGCCAAAATGTCAAAGAGGGATTAAAGAATAGTTTTCAGACAGAGACCTGGAAAAAAGTCTGACTTAAGGAAAGTGAAAATAAATCTAACTTAAGGGAAGTTTAAAAATTCTGAATGTACAGAAGCACTGGTGTAGATTGTCCTGGGAAGTGTAGAATCCCTGTTGTTAAAGGAAATAACAGATTAGACAGTATCTGGTAGTGATGAGACAAGTCTGTCTGATACTGCTTGGAGAGATGATTCTTTTTACAGTTCTTTAATACCTTCACCATGATGAAGGGGACTGGTTTTAGTCTGGATCCGTTTCAGTCCTGTCTTTGCGAGGGAAGAAGTCAGTGAAAGTTTTTGTTGTATTTAACAGCAAAATATTTCTTATTCTAGAGCTGTTATGGTTTGATTTTAAGATTTCATATATAAATAAATGAGTAAGATCATTTTGGAGATTCACAAATGCACACAGTCCAAGAAGCTGCCCGCTCTTCAGCAAAAATGTGTACCGTGTCCAGATGTTCGCTCATCTCTACTTTGGAGTCTGCCCTCACCTACCTTTGTATTGCTTTGGAAGAGGCACAAGTCAGAAAGTAGGCAAAATATTCTTCTGACTTCTCTCTGGTACAGCTTTGGTTTTGCCCTTCACATCATGAGTGTCTAGAACTCTGTTCAGTGCTGGGAAAATGGGAAGAATTGGTTCTCTGTTCAGATTCATTCTGTGTGTTCAATTGGGCATGCTCATGACTGTCCAAAATCTGAGTGTGATTTCAACCCACGGCTTCTGAGTGGTGCTCATTGCTGGATTCTGAAGCCTGTACAAAGGCAACAGAGTAGGCTGTCGATTCTAATTATGATTCTAAGTGATTAATTCAGTGAAACATGGCATAATGACACTAGGCTAGACATATGTCAGCAGAAACTACATTTGTGAGAAACACAGGACAGCCCCAGCTTTATCCTGCTTGTGGGGATTGTTTTTGAAGAGAGCCCAGGAGCTATTCTACCTTCATTAGTTTCCTGGTCCTCTTTCCCCAGAAGGGGAAGAAAATTAGATTCATCACTCTCTGCAGAGCAGTGAGTTTAATTTTTTAAAAAATGGTTTCTTGCACATAGCAAATCTGTCTTTACCTTCTTCTCCAGGCAGGTACAGGGCACTCCTTTGCTTCGAGCTGAGTTTGAACAGGGATCAAGAGCTCGCTCTTCTTAACACAAGCCAGATGGATGGACATTCATGTAAGATATTGGACCCATGTTCAAACTACCCAACTTTTGACACGGAAGTGAAACAACTGAAGAAGTTGAATTGCTCTTCTTTAATCTTGGTTCTTACCCCTGAAGGCAGTGCCATTCATCTGAGGTCTGAATTGCACTCTAGACATTTCTAGGTCTTTCTGGGACAGGGAATTCAGTCTGATCTCTTGAGTCTAAGGTTGGGTCCAAAAAGTCCCATCCAGAACACACAGACATTCGCTTTTGCCCGTGGAAAATGATCCAGAAATTGCAGGTCATTTGCCGCTTTACTCTGTGTTAAGAGCAATAGAAGCAATGTTTGTTCTCCTTCTGCTCTCCTTTCATTTCTCTCCTTTGAAATTCAGGTATAAATTGTGACCTTTTTGTTGTTGTTGTTGTTTAAAAAAAAAAGGACTCTTATTCACAGAGTTTGCTTTGGTAAGTAAGAACTTTATAGCATTTGACAGTCGCTTGTCCTGTGTAAAGCCCAAAGAGCAGAGCCTGGGCTGTGCAGCAGTGACCTGCCCTGAATCCTGACCGATTCCTGCTTGCCTTCCTGGTACATAAGCCATGCTTTATTTCCTCCAGAGTTTTATTTTAGTAGGTGTATTTTCCTAATTTGAGCAAAGAACATTTTTCCAATCTTTTTTATGATCGCTTCTTTGAAGATAACTTCCTCGGAATAGATCCAATTGCAAAGAATGATTCACAGGGTCCTTGTCGATCACTAAAAATTGAAGTTGCTGATAGAAAAATGATGTGGTCAGAAACTGAAAGAGCTATTTCTTCATTTTCATTGGGTCTCCTACTCCTTCAATTTTCTTGAGCCCCTGGATCCTTGTATTCCTGTTTACACCTCAGGATTATAATTTCAGAATTATAATCTCAGGATTAATTTCAGAATTTAAACCAAACTGTTACTTTTTTCAAATATAATTTCATTTAAGAAAAAAACAAACTCTAGATAACATTTTCAGTCACTTAGGAGGCTAAAAGGAAGGATGACAAAGGCTCAAGAGACACCTGGGGTACAACTCCCATTGACTTTCAGTGGTGAACAATAACATTTGTGCCTTCAAAAATACTGCATTCGTCCCATTTTGTATAGTGCAAGGGGCAAAGACAAAAGCCCACTGGGACATGTTGTCTGCCTATTCACCTACATACTGTTCCCTTTTCACGGACACAACTATTTTCTCTATAAACTTCCGAAGGGACTCCAGGTGAACTTTTCGTTCAGCTACTCAGAATCTAGATGTTTCCAACGACACCTCTCAGTGAGCTCTGCTTTCAAAATGGTAATCTCTGATTTACTTTGACTTCGACTAAATTCAATTTTTGAGTTTAACAAATTTTAAAACCTACAAAAATTTTAATTCTATACCTTAGCCAGTCCTCAGAAGAATTAATGTTTTAACATTTAATTTCAGGGAGAGATTATAGGCTCCAAGTTTGGTTGGATTTTGACATATGCTAAAACTGTACAATTTATCTTTGTGAAAGAAAAAATCACAGAGTTTAAACTCTGGTCTGTTAGGTTTGAGTAGGTTTTAAAGCAAAATGGTTGAACATTGCAGATGAAAAGAAATCTCCAGATTTCAAATACAGGTATTCTCTAACTTCAGACCTTACAGTACCTGGAAAGCAGCCCTTATGCTTCCCACTGAGGTGCTGGGTGTTGTGGCAGTAAATCCATCTCACCATCGTGCAAGCAGGAAAAACAGAAAGCTAAGTTTCAGTGCATGGCAATGAACATCATAAGGGAAAGGAGGGATTGATTTATGAGGGAAAATTTGTGAATAAATAGAGCAGGAAGGATGAACTTCATGTAAACCAAAATGGAATCAGGCTGCTGACACTAAAAATAGAAAAGGTCACATGGAAATTTTTTAAGTTTGAAGGGAAGCTGGCAGGTGAGGAAGATTTTGGAATGCTGCATCCTCTAGATATGAAGCTATAAAACCCTGTATCCTTGAATGAAGGATAGAACAGAAGTTGATACCGCTGCAGAAGGATACAAGAACAGGTCCAAGCAAAGTCTTGTTAAAGCAGAGGATGTAGAAACAGACAAGCAGGTTGGCGGGAAGCTTATGTGGGTTTCAACATATATGCTACATGTCTGAAAGTAGCTGGATGAACTGGACCACTAGATGATAACTGAAGATATTAAAATAGCAAATAGCAGACAGGAATTGGTAGCAGTGGTGAGACAGTGAGGCGTTAAGGGTAACATAAGGGCTGTCCCAGCCATCTCCCAGCTCAGAGACTGGCTGTGACTGTGACGTGCCGAGGGAGACGAGAGCCAGCTGAGCAAAAGCCCAGCAGTCCCTGGAGAGTTTGCTTATGCCCAGGAGCCAATATGCTGAGAGGTTATGGTGCAGAGACTGCATTTTTGATGCCCTCCTAGAGCAGGTAGCTTGCAATTCCCCGGAGCAAGGGCAGCTCGTGATGCACGCTGAGCAGTGCGGGGGGACCTGCAGGCTGGGAGGGGTAACACCGTGCTTTGATTCAGGATCCTGGGTACAGCGCGAGTCAAAGGATGCTGTCCTCTTTGTGCCATTTCATTTCATTAAATTGGAAGCACTTTTAAAAATAAAATTAAAACTGCAGTCTAAAAGGGTATGTGGCATGGAGATTGCTTACTGGCATCATATTGTAGTCTCAAGGTCAATGAATATATCAATCCAAAAAGACTTTTAAACAGTCTTAAAAAGACTTTTTAACAGTCACACAAAAAAGCCCAACCGACTCTCCCCTCAAAAAACAATCATATTTAAGCAGTAGAGGAGAACATTAGAAATGTAAAGAGAGTAGTTCGTCCTTTTAAAAGTAGAAGTTGTGTTCAGGTGAGGAATATCTTGAGACTATATAAGATTCAGCAAGTTAACTGTAAAGCTGCAATAAAACAGGCCAGATAATATTCTGAGGAATAACGAGCTAAGCGGATAATAACTACTAAGAAAAGCTTTTTGAAACATACGAGAAGCAGAGAGCCTGCCAGGCTCTGCCAAATAGGTGATCACTGTTCAAAAGAAGCACTTGAGAAAGATACAGCCACAGCAAAGCTGCTAAATGAGTTATGGTATTGATACTCATCACAAAAAGCCTTGGGGAGAACCCACACAGCCTTTCTTCGGGAGAGAAGAGCTTGAGGCGCTGTAACCAATTGACATGTCAGCAGAAGAGATTTCAAACAAATCTATCCAACAAACAGGAACAAATCGCCAGAACCAGATGTTCTGAAGGAACGCAGATTTGAAGCTTCTGAACTATGAGACGTGCTATTGAGCTGTGTCATCACTCACACTCAACCAATACCAAAGTAAAGGAGCTAAAGCCGGCTGATATCCTTCAATTTGTAAAGGGGTTTTAGTGAAGATTTGAACAACTTTTTCATCTGTACCAGAAAAAATGGTATAAAAAATATTTAATTTAATGATACTGGAAGAGATCAGAAGAGGCTTTAACACACCTCTCACAGAGAAATCACGCCTCTCCAAGCCATTGAAGGTTTTGGCAGAACTCCATTTTAGAAAACCACTGATGGCTTATACAGCTCCAGTATGTCTTTCACAATGCTCATCAACAGAAATTGTTATAAATGCCATTGGAGGAAGGTTGTTCCACAAATAAAAAAGCAGTTACAATTAGGGGACAAAGGATGAGTAAATGGTTGGTCTTCACTACCTGCAGAGTCTCTAGGGGGCTGTAGGAGGACAAAAGACAGTATCTTGTGATATGACTTGAAAAGTAACTGTGCACTGAAAAGAGAAATCTTGGGCCCATTTTGGTTAGTTCCCTGCCTAAGGCTGCTCAAAACCAGAAAATACATGTTGGGAAAGAAAGCAAGAGTAAATTGGAAAAACAACATTATACTACTATGTTACTGGTTTGGGCCAAAAAAACTCTGTATTGTTTACTGCCCTGGGAAGCCATTTGTAAACTTTTGTGAAAAAACTAGGAGAGCCACAGGAATACAATATTGATAACCAGAGGCAGAGAAAGACTTCTGTCCATGGAGAGATTGCACAGGTTAGGACTTTTAGACATAGAAAAGAACTATTTCTAGAGGATATAGCAGAAATTCAGAGGGTGGTGAAAGGAGAGGATGACTAGAAACAGTAACTCGTCCATTTACACCTATCTCAAGAGTAAGGAATCACCAGATAAAATTCTCAGGCAGCAAATTTAAAACAAACAAGAGGAATATAAAGCATGGAGTTTCATCCCACAGCTCATTGTCCAAGGGCACTTCAGGTACCAAAAGTCTAAATTGCTTCAAAAAGCATTTACTGAGGCCGTTGAATAACCCCATGTCCTTAGGCTTTCTGTGAGGGATCTCCACACACCACATCCGAGGTGTGCATCCTTCGTTGCCTCCTCTCTTCCACGTGACACTTTCTCACCGGTGACACTCCATGCAGCCTATGAATCTGCAAGTGGACTTGTCTGTTATCTTAGTGGAAGACAAAAAAAGGTCTCTGAAGTTACTGGCTGCATTTTCAAAAAGGAATTTGATGCTTCCGTTATAAGTTTGTCTTACAAATTCTTTGGAGCAACGGTTGTTTTCTGTTGCTTTGTGCTTCCTCCTTGTAGGGGCCTCACCCTGAGAAATGAGAAGGCACCCCCGCGAGTGCTGGGGGTTCAGGGGAGGGGTGTCCCCGCTGCCCCTGCTCCCCAGCAGCTCTGAGAGCCCCCAGACCAGCCCCGGGTCAGAGCTGCTCCCGTGCCGCGGCCGTACACACCGGGACTCCAGACGCTGCCGCGGGGGCAGAAATACGTAGGGACAAATCTAAAGTCAGTTGAGTGTTAGGTTTTGTAAATCTAACAGGAGCTTTTCTTCTTTGAACCAATCTGATCTGCCTCCAGGGCAGTACGTTACTCTGCTTTGCTTTTGGCCTTCTCTCTCTGGCTGACCTCCCCCCATTAAGCCACCCCATCGGAGGGCCAGCATCTTACGGCTTCCGAGATGCGCACGGCCAGGACTTCAGGTGTCTTTTCTGCTTGATCTGACCTTAAATGAGAAGCAAAGGATTAAAAACAGTGAACGACTCTCCTAAGAGCGGGGGGAGGGATCCAGCTGCCGGCAGGCAGAGAGCCACAGCAGCAGCAGCACAGGAGCGTGCTCCTCGGGGTGGTCCCCGGGGACCTCTCAGGGACACCAGGGTCTCCCCTACACCAGCTGGCCCTCGCTGCCCGGGGAGCCTGATGTTACCTGAGTAACTGCTACATTACACGGTGGTGATTTTTATGACAGTGTCAAGAAATACTGGAGAAAAACAGTTCAAATAATTGAATTACGCTGCACGGCACTGAGACTACAGCTGAAATTAGTGCCACCGGGTTGGCACTTCTGCCAACGTGTGTTAGAGAGAAAGTATTTCTAGCTACCTCCATACAAAGGAAAATCCAGATGTGGACACAGTAATTCTGATGGAAATGTGTGTTCTTTGATTGAGTTGTTTAAGTTGAGGAAGTGATATTAAATCTACAAATCTAAGTACCATTTTTAGTAGAAGATTTTGCTGGTACCGTGGACCAGGTATATCCGTATTTGAGCGTGGATGAAGCAGGCCTTTGGTACTGTACTTTTAATCGGTTCTTACACAGAGAAATCCCTCGTTTCATGTGGATGCACCTGCTCCAATGAATGATTATTTTATCTCCACACCTGTCTTTATTGCAATAATGGATTCTTGCAGAACCGAGTACATTCTTGAACGGACTATGTATTTACAGTACATAAAACCACTGAGAACTTTACCTACTGATTATCCCAGGCACAATCTTCAATGCTTCTCTAAATACAACAGGAAAAGACAGAATATAGCTTTCATTTGAAATTGGACATCCAATGTCTCACACTGTTTCAAAACTGTATTTCTTCTCCAGCAACAACGTGCTTTTGTGCCAACTCTTAAATAACCATAAATTTCTTTTTTATAAACCCCAATGAATACTTGGCCGAGATGCTGTAACTATTGGCTTCTACCTTTGAGCAGAAATGGAAAGAAAGCATACACTAAGCAAAATGGAAAAAAGGTCCCCGCAAGCCCAATGGTGCATTTTGCATTTAATGTGAAGGAAGCCTTGTTTTCACGGTGTTGCAGTTTTCAGTGTTTTTAATCTTAAAGTGGCCGATCAATTTAAGGTAAGTGGCAGGCGTTTGGCCTGGTTCCCAGGCTCCGCTTTCCTGGAGGAAAGAAAGGATTCAGTCAGACACACAGACAAGGGGCATCATCGGTGGCTCTCGCATTCCAGGCATTTCAGCCCAGATTAAGTGGGAATGGTTGTGCTGTGCACCGGAATCTCCTAGGTGTTGCGATTTATCCCCTCTGGCTGGCGGTAGCCAGGTTGAGCTTCTCGGGTCAGGACCCCCGTAAGAAAAATGGCTCGTAGGGCCTTGAAGGGAAACACACAGCACAGGTCAAGACTCCTTATTAAAATGCAATTTCAGCAGCTTATTGCAAAATGTAACTCCCCAGACAGCAGGTAATTTTGCAGCAGAGTTTTTTCCTAAAGCTTGCAGCAAGGCAAGAGCTGTTTTACATGCATTCCAGAGGAAAAAGCGAAGATAATCTTCTTAACAAGGACAAAACCTCAGCACTTTGTATGTCTGGAAATAACCAGCAGATAATTAAGTGTTATTTTTAGCCTTTTTTTTCCTTTTAGGTGCAATAAAGTATAGATTTCAGTGTCTAATAACATATTCTAATTTGGCTTTATTATGTAATTGTGAAAATGTAATAGGTCCTTTTAAGAGCTTGTGTCTTCAAAAAGTAATTCTTTTTAAATATAAGCTAGATGTTTTGATATAGTGACCCATTTTGCACACTCAGGGCCAGATTTTTGGAGGTATTAGGGTGACAGATGAGCTCAGGCTGCCTGGAATTGCGTGCACGAAGGGCACTGTCCCCGTTCGTAGGGGTTATGAGACACACCACTGTTGGGACCAGGGGATCAGAGGGACGAGGGGGAGGGTATGACAGTTGTTGGCTGTTTTCTTACCCATAGCTTTATCATTTAAAAAAAAATAAAATCCTCACCTACTCTTTTTTTTATCAGTTATGCCTTTTAAAATAAATTAATCACCAGATTGAAACACTCAGTATTTTCCTGCCATGTCAGGAGCAGGTGATGGGGGGCCATGTCAGGAGCAGGAAGGTGATGGGGGGCGCTGTCAGGAGCAGGTGATGGGGGGCGCTGTCGGGAGCAGGTGATGGGGGGCTGTGTCCGTCCAGGCAGCAGGAGGCAGAGGAGTTCCTGCAGCCCCCGGGGGCAGGAAGCCCACCAGCTGTAGGAAACTGCAGCTGCTGCTATAAAAAGGCTTTGCCGCAGGGGACAGGGAGTCCCACCAGAAGGGAAGGAAATTCTGCTGGTGAATTTAGCTTGGTTTGGAAGGGAAGGAAGTGGGTTCCTGGTGGCTGGGCCCGGGGTCTCTGAAACGTGGAAGCCGTTGTGAGTATGTGTCGGGTGGCGTGAGTTTGTCACTGGGTCGATGGCTCTCACTTGCTGATAGTGTTGTCTGGACAGTGAGTGTCTTAAGATTTCTTCTGTGTTCCTGTTCAGCAGAGAGTTGTTGAATACTGTAAAAGATAACACTGATCATAGTGATTTTCACGTCTACGGCTGTGCAGACCCTCGTGCGAGGGGAACTTGTTTCCTCTCGGGACCGTTCCCGTGAGCCCCGGTACGGTGCTGGCCGGGTGGCTGCCGTGCCGCTCTCCCACAACAAGGCTGCCCTTGATAGAGGGTTCAGCTGCAAAGGGAAGGAAGCATATTCCTGACAATCCTTGAGGAAATGACTTAACCCTTACGGGAAGAGAGCATAGGAAAAGGGCTGCTTTATATAGCCACACACATACTCTCACACATACAGAGATTTTTTTAAAAAAACAGTGTTTTGACCAGACATTGATTTATTCCACATGTTGCCGTCCTGTCCCTACTCCCAGCATTTGTATAAATTCTTCCGTGGGGGTTAACTTCAGCTGAACATGCACAAGTAGTACAAAAAGATGTATTTTTTTCCCCAGTGAAATATATCAGCATGTTACCAGCAGCTCTAGGTGAGATTCTTCCACCGGAGTTTCCCAGGCGAAGGTGTCCTTGCAGGCCAATGGAGCAGCCACGGGCAAACAGGGTGGTTCCTGGTGGTGGTGGTGGTGGGCTGGGGAGCTGCTGGGGAGCGGGACGGACACGGCACACGCTGCCCTTCGCCGGCCCCAGACACGGGCTCTGCACGGCTGGCTCTGCCCACTGGCTCCGGCTTCCCCTTGCCCGGCTGGGCAAAACAGAGAGGGTTTTATTAACCCACATTGCGCCGCTCGGGGAGGGCTTGTCGCTTGCCAAACTAATCACAGCAGAGCGTCGCCAGACTGAGTGTGTCCTGCCTGCCTGGTGCAGACTCCTGGGAGACAGGAGGAAAAAAGCAGCAGAAGAGGAGTAGGACAAATGAGATCTAAATAGGAACTAATAGGGCCAGTTGTGCTGCAGGGTGCAAGAGGAACAGCGAGTGCCGTCCCCATTTGTGTTAGAGGTGCCCTGGCAGCAGTAGAGGAGAGTTTAACGGAGCTCAGTGCAGTGAGACACCGGTGTTTGTCTCCCGAGTGCTTGGGCTGTGAGCAGTCGTGTCACACATGGGAGCTAAGGGAGCCAGAGCCTCTTCCCCTTCTGCCACCTATGACTCCTCCTGGACAGGGCCAAGGCAACCCCAGCGCCAGCCTGAGGGCACACTGAGGTCCCAGTGTCACGGGCCGCCCCTGCCTGGTGGCCGTTATTCCAGGAGACAGAGTCAGCAGCTGGCTGGCAGCTTTGGTCCCTTCCTTCTGGCAGGGCCATTCCCAAGATGTTTTTGAAGAAGGCCTCTCTGTTTGCCCACGGTTTGTGGGCACAGACTCTCTATGGCCAAAGGACTCTGCCATGACCCCCGTAGTACAAGCGCGTGAGTAAGGCGTCCTGGGTAGGCAGACACAGCTCATCGGAGAAACTGCTGCACATCCCACACGAATACTCTTTGTCTACCCTGGCTGTCAAGTAAAATATGACTTAATATATTTTTTTAGTTTTATTGTTTCCATTCATTAGTTCAATTCTGAGCATACAAGGAAGTGTTCTAGTTAAACTTAGTCCTGTCCAGATAACAAGAATATGAGGAAAAATGATTTTGCCCCTAATTGGCATCCTACTGTCATCCAAATCAACATTCAACTGTGGACACCCTTGAGAACCTCTGCCTAATTGCACTTAATAAATGTGGTAGGAGAGGATGCCTAAACTTCTTAAAATGGGTTATTTATGTTGTTGGGTTTTTTTATTTACCCAGCTGGGCTGTGCTGAGGCATCAGGCCGTCTCTGCAGACTGCAGCTGAAGTTAGAGATTGGTGAATGATATCAACAAAGCAAACATTAGATCAGGCAGATGCTTTAATGGTTTGGATGACAGAACAGCAGAAGAATAGCAGCCAAAAGGCCTTTGTTTAATCCCCAGCTGGGTCATCATTACCATTTATTTCTTACAAGAACATCATGATTAAAGAGGAGACTCATCGTTCAGATGGTACAGTTCAGCCACTCATTTAAGAAGGCCGGGGCTGTTGATTTCTAATGGCTGAGCTAATCTCCCACGCTGTTGGCATGGCAGGCAGCGTTCTTCCAACTTCAGCCACAGTTTCCAACAGGGAAATCCTATGAAAGTTTTCTTCTGCGAGCTTGGTAGGAGCAATCTCTACAGACACCTGGATGGCAATCGTTACATCAGAAGGTCGCTTTATGTCTTTACCAAGCTCCTGTATTATTTCAAGTCAGTGTGTGGCACCCCCTCAAAGGTAAACAGGAATATGATATACTGTGTTTGAAATCTATACCCATGTACTTGTTTAATAACCTAAAACAGTTTTTTAACAATTGCATTCATTCTTACAAATTCTCTGTGATTGGTCACCAATAATTATATCCACATTTCAACCTACGTTTTGGAACATAGGTGCCTCTACTGGCAGTTTTCCATTATGTTTGTTTTAAGGCTATAAAGCCTGACATTTCTCCTGCTCCAGGTCACAATGCACACTTTCATAGGAATCTATAAAATGTAGGAATAAGATTGCATTTAGAAACATATGTTGATTTTCTGAGTATATAATGGTTAACTTTTTTAAATAAGAAAAAGGTATCTATCAGAAGGAGTGTTGGGTGAATGGCAGGAACTGCTTCAAATGTTCAGGTGCTTGAAAGTAAATCAAGTAGGCCAGGTAATTGTTAATTAACTTCCCCACTAAAAAGCTGGGAGAGTAACTGTGGAATTCAGCTATTAGCTCTGCTTTACTGTAACCATACCACATATCGCATCAACTTTTCCAGACAAAATTCAGAAGCCAAATTCATTCAATGGAGAATTTCCAAGTAAACTTTTAAACTATAAAAAGATCTATAAAAAGAAAGACAATGAATTTCCCTAGAGTATTCATAACATCTTCTGAAGACCCCACATCTGTTTCTAGCTCCTCTTTTCTATTTCACTTGTCTTTGGGGGTTTTGTTGTTGTTTTTTGCTTGTTTGTTTTTTACAGATGAGTCTGTACAGTTTTCAGGACTTGTTTAATAGAAAATCGGCAGGGGGGTAGAGCATTTAAGGGGAGAAATAGAAAAGTAAAGGAAGGAAAGAAAGAGAAAAAGAAAGGGAAAAAGAAAAGGAAAGGAAAGTACTGTGGCATACAACTGTTAAGGCATCTGATTAAGATGAGTTTCACTTTTTCAACAACTTTATTTAATGAGTCCAGTTCATCCTTTCTGGGGTTCAACTGACATCAGGTAGGAAATTCACAAAGGAGGAAGTTACTATTGAGCATCACAAGATGACCTTGCTAAAGTGTTTGTACAGAGCAGTTTAATAGTATTTCCTTGCAGTTTGTGCAGCAACCAGAATGTTATCTTTGCGTTCACAGTTCTTGGAAGAAGGCAGCTCACTTCTCATACGTTCCCACACTTATCTGCCATAGATGACAGATGCAGCTGATGGCGTCTGTGTATCTGTCTGAGTCAACGGGAGATGCCCGAGTCTAGAAATTAGACAGTTACTTCCTTCTTTTTTCTTTTTTTTTTTTTTTTCATTCCTTCACTTTGGCCCTCCTCTAATAATAGCAAAATTCAGAAAACATTGGCAAATATTTTTACATTTTTATGAATCAGTTAATTTGTAAAAAATTTAAAAATAGGTTCTTCATAGTTTTTCCTACCCTAACATACTGTAGATTTGTACAATGTACTCAGTAGCCTGCTGGTGAACAAACTGAATTGCAAATGAAAATTTCAGAATTGGTATGTGCTGGTTTTCCTGTAAGTGACATTTTACTGTTATTTTTGCAAATGGATCATCTGTTGTGCAGTGCTGGGATTTATCTGGCTGGTTGTTCTGAGTCAGACTGTCTTGAAAGGAGATTGAGAAAAAAAAACCAAACCAAACAAGTGATGGGTTTCATAGATGAACAAAATCTTCTGTTCATGTGCAGAAAGCTTTAGGAGGGCCTGTGAGCTTAATGACTCCATGACACTGTCCATGAGAGCTTGGGTTAATCCATCTCTTGGTGTATCTACGTAAAGAATAGAAGTTTTAGTGAAAATTGCAGTATAATCAAGTACAAGGTGTTACATTCAGCAGAGCCTGAGTGACATTTAGTAGACTGTGATTCAGGTAGTGGGGGTAAAAAGACATGGCTTGTGCAGTGTCAGAGTCAAACACAATCCCTGTGCCCATTCAGTCCTTAGAACCTGTGATTAAGATGTGTTAGAGCTGGTTTTGCACTAGTGGAAACAGAGAACAGCCAGAGTATAATGCAGTGGTCCCAATCAGAGTTGGGCTAAAAAATCAGGTTGTTGTAATCCTATTTGTACATGATGTCATAGGATTAATGGTGAAGATGACACCTACTTACCTCCTGTTCAAAAGGTCCAGCACGTCCCCCCGAGTGTTGTCTCGGCATTAACCAAGACAATGGAGAAGCCCCCACAGAACTACCAGCACCATGGCTTGGTGTCCCACATCCCAGTGACAGCCCAATTTGACCTATAACACTGCAACGGGTGTAATTAACCAAATTGGGAAGTCAGATAAAATATTTTATAAGAGTATCAGAGCAGAAAATTCTAGAATAGTACTATGGCAAAAGCATGTAGATAATAACCTAAGTACATTTCATCCTGGAATATATTCCAGAGCAACCTAAACAATTCAGGCAATGTTACTCACCAGGGTGGGTAAGAATGGGAAGCATTAAGAAAATAAGTTGTGAAAAAGCTGAGACTTTAGCAGAAATAACAATGTGCTTTTCAGAGTAGCAGTCATATCTAGAATTTAAAAGCTGCTGCATTGCTGTCATTATATTAGTGTGCATGCTAAAAAATTTTCTAAGAACTATTTTGGAAGAAGACGCCTGCCCAGCCTCCTCACCATCCTACAGAGGCTGCAAAGTGCAAGCAAACACAATATAACCTGACAGGAGTTGGGTAGTTTGTAAATCTGTAGATAAGAACAACCTGGGAGATGTAATCTGCATGGATTTCAAAAAGTTTTGATAAGAAATTAATAAGGAAGTCAAATAATCATGGATCATCGGGCAAAGGGCTTGTCTGGATTAAAAATTTGTTAAATGATAAAATCAAAGTAATACTGTACAGGTGCCAGAGTGATAAAAACTAGTGAGATCTGGGAGCTGCTGCTGTGGGCAGCGTGTTATTTGCTGCACTTACAACTCAGGCCATGACAGAAGTAAATTTTCATTTTGAAAAGGTGTTATATTCAAAGTTAACCACCAGCTGGAGGAACAGGAGATGTAATTGGCTATTCTGAAAGCCTGCTGGCTTCCAAAAGGGTTTGATAAATCCTGAATAAGGAAATAAAATAATCTTGGTTTTCCAAGCCATTTTTTTCCTTAGAACAAGATAAAAATGGGTGTTACAGACAGTTGAAACTACAATTTCCCACTGAATTTTTGTACTATGGCTGAAGATGATTGAATACCAGAGATCAAAAGTTTTTTTGGTAAACATATGAGAAGTCATACGTCAAAAACAGCTTTTGTCTGCTGATAAGCTCTGATTCTTCACAAAGGAGGACATAGAATTACAATCAAAGGTATTTATATTTCTTGTCAGCACCTGATGTTACCAATGGTCATTTGGGTGTTAGGGTATTAAATGTAATACTGTTTTACCTCATTGTTACAAGCTGTAACGTAACTTGTCTGTTGTCCAAGATGCAGAGCAAAAAACTGGCAAAGATACACTCGGTTCTGGTCCAGTGTCCTTTGTGTTTCAGCTTACCATTACCCTCCTCTAGTATAGCATGAAAAGAGGGATCACATAGAGGATAAATGGTCTCAGGTACATGCAGAGCTAGAACTTATAAAGCTGAATATGATTTTAATTCTAAAGAAAACAAAAAGTTGTAAGGCAGCTGACTGAAATACTGAGAATTCTCAGGGATTGCACGGGAACTCGCAGCCCATCTCTGTCCCCAGCTGTGCAGCGGTACAGCAAAACATGAAAAATGCAAAGGCGGTGCATTTCTGACAAAGAAAAGGAAATATTTCCTGCAGCAGCGCGCAGTCAGACTGGAGTTCAGCCCTGCAGGAGGCAGCTGCAAGTTGAGTTTTACGAAAGGATTGTTCATTAGTTGTTTGTTCATTGACATTTTGTAGCTATACAAACCAACCCTGCGATAAGAGCGTGCAAACTTCCTACCTCGGGGCATAGGAAACCAAGACTAAACCTCTCTTCATACAGAGTTTTGAACAATGACAAGCAATGCCTAGTTGGGAAGATTCTTGAACTACTAATATTGGTGATAATCTGCAAATCTGATACTTTTCCACCTTTAAACCGGCTCTTGAGGCCGGAGCACCCGTGTGAGCTGTTGCAGTAACAGTTCTTGGGGTTCCCCAGGCTGGACTCTGTGAATCTGACCTGAGCCATGGACACAGTCAGCTTAAACTCAGTCCTCAGGACAGGAGGGAAGGGAATGTCTGGGGTTCATGGCTAGACGAGTCACAAAGGGTTGGTATCCATCTAGAGTCTTCAGCAATAACCAAACCGCTCCGCAATTGTTCTGCAGAGCTCACTTCTTTGTGCCCTGTATATCTCAAGCTTTTCCTAGTGGGCTCCGTGTTAACTGCCGACACTCCGTGCATGGTTGTGTCCCCGATAGCATCCAGAGATGGAAATGAACAGAGACTGGCAAGGTACCAAGCTGGCAGGGCAGAGCAGCTCATGCCCACGTGGAAGCTGTCTCTGGGGTCTGTATTCATTAAATGCCTTAGAGCTGACATGGGACTGTAAGTTTGAGGAAGAGCTGGATGTAAACAGGACCAATATTGTTAACAGTTTGTGTTCCGTGGATTCCACAAGTCTGCAAGTCCCTATTATCACAGCTGCACCAAAAAAATGTGAAAACACTATATTGCTTGTTCATTCTGCCTGCCTCTAAGGGAAGATACAACAAATAATAGCAGAACCAGGGCAAAAGCCCCTTTTCTTACTCCTGCTCAGTGGACACCCTTTATTTGTCAAATGAATTTACTCTAACGCTGTATTCACAGGAATTCCTGTGCAATGCTTTGGGACATGCTGTGCGATTTGGGTGAGTAGCTCAGACACAGCCTTACAGAAGAAACCCTGGTGTTGAACATAATTGCTCTGGATCATCCTGGGGGTGTCTCCAGCAGCAGCAGTGTGCTCTGGGCTGCACCACAACTTTAAGAGACAGAAGAAAGTAATCACAGTCTTCTCAACTTAAACAATGCAGTGCAGTAAAACCTAGCACTGACGTGTTCTAACCAGGGGATTGGCAGCTCTCAGGAGCTCCGTCCCTTACACAAACCACGGCAGGTTTTGCCTGCAGGAGCAGCCCCTCTCACCAGGTAGGCCAGTTCATTCCTCGTGTCTGTTAAGTCAGCAGCAAAGCCTCGAGGTGATACTGGCCATCAAAGGGAGTGAGAATCCTTTTGCAGGTTCTGCCAGTCCAAGGGTGACCTGCCATGGGCATGAAAGTACCATGAGGATTCATTCATCACAGTGAGAAAAGATCCAGAATGAATGGTCTCTGGGATCCCTGTGACAATGACGGCAGAAGGATGTGTTTAACATGTCCTTTCTTGCGTGGTTGTTCCGGGTACTGACAGCAAGGCGAAGAGCTTGGCCAAGGGCACAGTCAGCGTTAGCAGGTCCCAGGGGACTCTGGTACGGAGCCAAAACCAAGCTGTGCCATCTGAAAGACAGAAAAGGTCAGGATTTTGACATCTTATAATTTGGCTAGTTTTGAACAGATCTACATAGTTCCCACAAAAAGCATTTTCTTGACTCCAAGACTATGCTGCTGCCAAATTTCGAAGCCTATTTGAAAACCATGGAGATATGGAAACTTTTCAAACAAAATGAATGACATTTTAATGTGGTTGAAAGCATTAGACATCCTAGAGATAAGGGGAGCTCACGCTGCCCCGGTGTTGCAGTTCAGCTGTTTATAAGACAACGTAGCAGAGATCCTTAGAGAGTGCAGTTAGCCTTCCTCTCACAGGCAGTGTATCTCTTTTTTTTCAGAGCTGCTGTGATCCGGAACTAAGCAACCTGTTCTTGCAGCCCAGTTATGTTCTGCCAGACGTACTCGTGCCTAGCCACATGCAGCAGTTGAGGGGGCAGGTAAAAGGACAGAGACTCGTACTGTTTAAAGCTCAGGGATGAAACTCATTTAAGTCCAGAACTTTGCTCTCAGATAGTTAGTATCAAGCAAATCAGGCAATGCAGAGGGAATTTGCAGTGAAAAGGATCCCTTTCAGTCTATATTTCATGGTTCTCTTTAAGAAGGGGTCCCCTCCTTTCTGTTATTTTGAAATCTATGTCCTTTATAGCAGTCATTGTGCTCCCTCTCCCCCCCACTGGAAGGACAGGATGGGTTTCACTTTATCCCAGTGGGAGCCCAGCAGCCTGGAAGCCAAGTGCTGGGATATCTGTGTAACTGCTCGGTAGTTCCAGTCAGGACACAAGTTCTCCAGCAGGTTAGAAAGATGGATTCACCAACTATGGGACCAAAACCAACCAACAAACATTGTCCAAATTAATCCCTCTCGGCGTGAGCTATTTATTGTGCTTTGGTGGGATCTGGAATCTGGTACCCGATAGCTGGCAGTTCTGCCTTGAGAGAATTCTGGCATTCTCAAACTCTGATTTGGAGAGGTACCCCCGGCCCCCGCCAGCTCCTGTGGGACAGGAGAGCACCCGGCACTCCCCAAAGTTTGACCAGTGGTTAATGTACATTTCCCCACAGTATAAGATACCTTCTAAAATGCTTTCTAAGGCACTGATTTGAGTCCTTTGAGATTTATCGTATCTGGAAAGAACTTTTTTGGGGAAAAAACTGCAAGCGTGGTCAGGTAGATGCTGTGTTACATGGAAAAAGTGAACAGAAAACCAAAATGGTACATTATTATTGAAGTCTCTAGCTCTCTTTCTGTACACAGATCAAGTATTGGGGGTGGGGGGAAGGTGCCACATCCAAGGCTTCATTTTTCCTCAATCAACCGCCTGTTTTCTGGGTTTTATGGCCAGAGAAAAAAATCACAGAATCACAGAATCACAGAATTGTGGTGGTTGGAAGGGACCTCAGAGATCATCGAGTCCAACCACA
>JAOTQQ010000012.1:23404079-23417152 GCA_026546715.1 Gallinago undulata | reverse complement strand
CCCTGGGCAGCCCATTCCAATGCCTGATAACCCTTTCAGTAAAGAAATGTTTCCTAAAGTAAAGAAATGTTTCCTAAGTAAAGAAATGTTTCCTAAAGTAAAGAAATGTTTCCTAAATGTATTGGCATTGCCTGAGCCAAACTTGCCCCTGCACTCTGCTGCGGCTCTGTGCCATTCCCTCGCTGATGGGACTGGGTCCGTAGTTGTGATTTTGTTTGTCAATGAAAATACCTTTATTTCTGAATTCAAAGACCAGATTTACAACTTCTAGGCTTCAAGACAGTTTGCTCTGGTCTACTTAAGCCACTGTGGAAAAAGTAGTATTTAAGCTACAGAAATATTTCCATCCCAACACAATTGTTACTGACAAACAAGTCCCAGAAGCTGTAGAGGGATATTGGTTTATTCATTTACTGGATCTAATGCACTACAACTAAAACATTTATCATATCTAACATGTAGCATATTGGACATTTGCTAATAACTGCCAGAGTACTTTTGTGCTTTTCCAATTGCTTTTGCCAACACATCTTAAAAATGCTAAACTTTTCTTGGGGTAGCTGGTAGTTCTTCCCTTGGACAAGAGCAGATTTTGTCCTATTTGCTTGATATTTCCTCTTTATTCCTCTGTGCGCTGAAATCGTTGTTCAGTTACAGAAATGAATATGATTTCAGGAGCAGTGCTCAGTAGAAAACTACTAGTCCAGAGCCAGAAGAGGGAGCCCAGAGAGCAAAGCATTATTTGTTTGCCACCAACTTGAAGGCTGGATTGGTTTTGTTGTTGTGTTGGTTCTGCAAGAGGTCTGCATAGGGGCACAGAAATGGGGATAATGAGAATTTTCTTCCTCACGTTTCAGTTATGAAAAATGTCATCAAAGGGTAGAATGCATTGACCTTTGATCATCAGGTTTGGAGAAGACAGAGAGATGCCAGAGTGCAATGCTCAGCCTTTTATTGTGGATCTCAACCACTCTACTCATCGTACTCCCACTTGCTTTTATAGATGTTGGCAGGGAATTAAAAGCATTTCTACTCATAATCTTCATTTTCCCCACTCTCACCTCCAAACCTTTATTACAGTTTTGAATTTTTTTCTCTCCTTCATTGTTCTTTTTCTTATTCTGGCCATTTAAAGCAAGGGGGAAGGGTCTTCCCTGGTGCCATGCTTGCTCAGCTGCCCCTATCCTGTTTCACATGGGTCACAGGGACCACAGTACTCCTGCAGTCCCCAGCCACAGAGAGGAGTTCCTTCAGCTTCTCTGGATTCCAGCAGAGTCACACACCATGCCCTGAAGATGTATTTGTGGCTCCAAAGCCACAGACTCCATATTATTTTGTGTGGTGGGAGTCAATGTTTCCTCTTAAGAAACAAGTATCTTTAGACTAGATGTAAAGGTCACTATAATCAGTTTTTCCTGTGTCTTGGGACCATTAGGTCATCAATATCAATGAAGTGTGAAGAAGAAGTAGAGGCAAAGAAGCAGCTGATGAAGTCCATCCTGAATCCTCGATTTGCAGAAGTGAGATGTGCTTTTGTAGGTCATGGCAGGAACCAAGAACAAAGCCTTTCTTCCCGTTCATTTCTTTTCGTGAAGAAATGCTGCAGGTTGCCCAGAGAGGCTGTAGAGTTTCCATCCTCGGAGATACTCAGAAGCCATCTGGACATGACCCTGGGCCATGCTCTAGATGGCCCTGCTCAAGCTGGGGGTTTGAAACAGGTGACCTCCAAAGGTACCTTCCAACCTAAACCCTTCTGTGGATACAATAAGAACCAGTTACAATGTCTAGCAATTTGTAGACACAATTTACGTGTAATAGCAACTGAAAGGCAATTACTGTTTTTCTCAATTTATGTTGGTTTATAGGTTTTACTATCATGAAAAATTTTTCAGCCTTTGCTTACTTTTTGTTTAGTTTTAGCTTCTCTGCTTCTTAGTTTCCTTGGATATCGGATCTCAAAATGCCACAGGAATGATTCTCTGATGATATTCCTGACCCAACTGAAAAGTTAGAACATCAAGAAATCTCTTGGTTTTCCTGCATTTCTAGATCAAAGGGGCACTTCTAGATCAAAGGGGCCGAGGAGGAGTCTGGTCCAACTACAGGACAGGACTCACCTGGAAAAGAGCTTCTTCCCCACAGAATGTGACACCAACCTCAACAGTAATTCAGACGCTCAGAGAAACTGACCTCATGGTTTAATACAAAATGTTTGTGTTTCCTAAGCTGTGTCTTTTACATTCCTACAATACTCTGCAATATCATCAAATTTTGCAAGACTGTACGTTTCACTGAAAAAAGCCTGACTGAAGGGATTACTTTTATGAAGGTCTGATTTCTCCACTGCTGACAAAAGGTCTGAGCTGTGGGCGCCTGTTGGTTAGTGGCTCTTATCTAGATAAAGGCTTACCTAGATAAAGCCTGCTTCAATCAAAAATATCAACAAACCTAGTCAACAGGTTATTGGAATTCACACGTTTTATGGAAATAGGTACAAATCAAAAGAGGTTCTCTTATGTTAAACGGAACCAACTTTTGAGTTGTAGTAATTCCAACTTAACAGCAGTCAGTGGATCTGTCTAAAATGTCCTCAGTACAGATTTTTGACAATAGAGTGCCAGCTACCTTTTTGGGCACGCTTTGAGGCAAAGTATTTTTTCCTGTTTTCTAACATTAATCTCCCACTCCTGGATAAAATGAACAAGCTCAAAAAGAACGGAGTGTCCTGGCATCCATTTCAAAAGGTGGTTAGTGGAACTAGGAGCTAAAAGCCTTTGATAAGAAACAAACCACACTGATGTAAAAGAATGTTTAATATAATAGTATATTTCCTGCAATTTATAATCCCTACTTCCTTGAGTTTAAAGTATTCCTTTACCTTTTATAATTCTCATTCTCCCTTCTAGAGTTCATGAAAGAAGATACTTTGTATTATTATTTCCCTTTAATTAAAATCAGAAACAGCCCAGAATTGGGAAGTGGCTGAAAGGGCAAGGGAACAGAACACTACAGAAGGCTTTGGGCACCGGAACCCAGAGGCTACTCTAAATAACCTGATTTTAGGCATTAGAAAAAAAAATCTATTTGTTTTTTAGAGGTATGATCTAGCATTTTTTTCAGGCTGTGTATTGTCAACTCTGAGAGAGTTTCAGACTGGAGCCGTTAGTAACATTTTCTTTGCAGTGGGATAATGCGAAGTCTCCTAAATTTTCTTCATCTTCTAAAATTTCCCATGGTCCAACTTACCCTTAAAGCTCCAAAGCACAGTCTTATTACTGTTACCTCAGGCATCAGGGATTTCAGGTCCAGCCCCTTCCCTGGAGACATTCAAGGTGAGGCTCAACGAGGCCCTGGACAACCTGGTCTAGTTGGAGATGTCCCTGTGACTGCTGGGGGGCCGGACTAGATGACCTTTGGAGGTCCCTTCCAGCCCAGATGATTCTATGATTCTATTCTATGATCTGATAGTAAGTTCCAAAGCTGAACTGCTCAGGTTGGTCTCCTGTTTTAAACCCTGCCGTTGACCCACCCTCCACCAGGGAGGGCATCCAGCTCACCTGCATTTGGTGATCCAAAAGCTAGGTGTTAAGCTCAGAAAGAAATAGATACCCATAGCGTGAGTCATCCTGCCTTAGAACAGACAGTTAAGAGCAGTATCAATAATTTTCTGGAAGCGCCTGGCCTCTGGGAACTCTGGAGAGAAACCAGCTAGTTTGGTCAGAGAAGCTGCCCAAGTGTTTGATAGCTAGAATTTGGGAAGAGGGACCTCTCCGTAGTGTGTGACTGTTGCACGTCTTTCAGAATAGCTCCATAAGCAGATGGCTCCCGTCAGACAATAACTACAGGAATAACACGTTGGAGGTGTCTCTGCCCGATGACAATGGTCCTTGTGAGCGTGGCAGGGAAGGACCAGGTCCTGAGCGTGGAGCTGAGTGTTGGCGGAACCACAACGAATTCCTCGTTAACTTGAGTATCTGCTGTGCTAGAATACATCTGCGAGATCTGTTCTTACTTCCTTACACTGGTCTTTTTTAGGTTTCTTTTGCTGCCAAGTAAAATGCTGAATTCACAGTAACCTTCATTTCCTTTAAAATTATAATTTTATAGATTCATTGCAATGAGCAAATTTAGCAACAACTCACGTAAACTCCAGCTTTTTCAAGAACAATGTGTGCTTTTCTTTCTGCTAAAGAATTGAACAATTTACTAAAAATCAATTTCCAAATACCCCAAGTCCAGTGCATGGGAAGACAAAGGTACTTCCCTTTGGTAACTCTGGTTGATCTTTTAGCACCGTGATGGTAGCCCTGCTGGGCAAGCTGGCCCCCAGTGCCCCATGTCCCCTGTGCCTCTGTCTCTCCCTCCCCGTCCCAGCCCCTCTCTGGAGTCTTGTCCTCCCTGTCCCTTAGCCCCTCTCTGGAGTCCTGTCCTCCCTGTCCCTGAGCCCCACCGCTCCCTCCCTGATGGCAGGAACAAGGTGCTTGTAGATCAAGGTGGCAAAACCCATTTTCCCCTCCATTGCCTCTGCCTTGCACTAGGCTTTGTCTCCATTTTCCTGTCGGTAACTTCATGCGGTGTCTTTACTGAGGAGCAGTTTTGCGGGGCTTTGCTGCAGTTCCATAATTGAGGTTAGGTATGAACGATCACTGTCTGGCCCTCAAAACCTACTGCGTCTCTACCTAAAACACCAAATCAAATAGTTTTCACCTGTTTCCTAGTCTTCCCTAATTTGGGAAGTCTGTCTCAGTTTTTTTATGAACAACCCTGGAGGGGAGCACTGATCTTCTACTGCTTTCTCAGCTGAAGCATGGCCAAGAGAAGGGGCCAGGGGAGGCACTCTTTGGTGATGCAAAGCCTGGCAAGAAAAACACCTCTCACGTGATCCCAACCTAGCACACTGGGTTTAGAACAGCAAAGAAAAGGATTCACATTTTCCTAAGGAGACTGAAGCTGAGAGAAGGAACCTTGATAGAAGCAATATTTGCTGTGGTGCCATATGACTTCTTTTTTCCCGTTAGGCATGGCTTCAAGAGAAAAGGCAGTCCCAGTCCCGTGCAACATGTTTGTGTTTTAGCCACCGCATGCTCGTGCAATAAAAAAGTGAAAATTGCAATAACGTTCTTATCTTGCAATAAAATCCTTTGACTAGTCAGTCTCCGATAACCGGTAGTTTAAGCATGGGAGACATGTACAATAAGTATGAGAAGGCCTTTGCTTTCAGAGCAGCAGCCTGGGTTTCCCTGAGTGGCAGGTGTTAGGGCAAAGCTGTTACAACGGTTAAGAGCTTTCGAGGACTGTGGAAACAATACGTAAACCTGCACTTGGAAAGAAAGCAGTCTAACTTCTGCCTTCAGATAGACTTGGGAGAAGCCTGTTGTTCTTCATAAATTTTTAAAATTACTGTCTTAATGACTTTCGTGCTACATTACTATTGGGCATTTCTGGAAATAACTGTATCCCCAAATGCAGAAACCTGGATTACTGGGTTTGGTGGGCTTCAGTTCAGGCAGTAGAGAGTGGGAGTTCTCAGGACTGTGATTATAAATCTGGACATTCAAATTCCTTGCAAGTTACATTTTGATGCATTAGTCTTTCCTGGAATCGAGCCATATATAAGAATAAACTGAAACATTCAGTCATAGAATTAGCAGGGAGGGTTCAGTCCTGAACTGTGCCAAAGGGTAGATCTGGGGGATGTTTTCTCTTGTGGCACAAAACCGGCCGAGGGACCTTTAATCAGTGAAGCAGAGCCACTGAGAGAGATTTCAGTAAGAGCTGTTCCTACAGCACTAATGGACGGGCCAGATGAAACAGCTGTACACACCCTTCTCCTTCACTGGCTTCTGTTCTTGCTTCTGGATTGTTTTTTTCCCTTTAGCCCTTAGAAAATATGTGCAGTAACTTTTGACACGTGAAAGCTTTTAGGAAATAAAACAATAATGACATAGCTCTGTTAGTCGGGCGGTAGAAGCGTCAGAAGAACGTCTGAGCTGATGCACAGTGAGGAACCCCGGGACGTCGCTGGGTTCTGCCTCCCCGTCCTGGCGGGAAGGTGCTACGGGTCCTCTCCAGCCCCGAAACCCGGGAACGCGGGGCAGGGAGAGCAGGGAGAGGAGGAGGAGGAGGAGGGAGCCACACACAGCCCGGTCTTGCCCTGACACGGAGCTCCGCAGCACTCCCACCACTCCCGGCTGAGGAGGAGCACAAGGACTCAGTGTGCTTCTGCTCATAACTTTGTCTTTTATTAAATCTGATTTCAATATCTTTACATTGTCACAAAATATGCAGTTATGCAGTTTAACCCTCAGGTAATTATTTTGCCTTTTAATATCATCTCTTTTTCATACCTGGTGAGGTTTTGTCAGCAATGTAAGATCTTGTTGAGAGCAAAATATTTGAGCTGTGTGTGTACTCGCATGTGCGCCTGTGTACACCCACGCTGGAAAGGTGATGTAATTTCCCATTAGAGTTTGGGGTGTTCTTAGCTAGGAAGAGATAAATACTGGGTTTACTTCCCTGCCATAAATAATGGCAGCATTCCCTTGTGTAGGACCCTTCCCAGTCCCCATCCTGTGGCAGAGGCTAAGGGACATGGCAGTGGTGCCCGTGCCGTTTCCCATTTGCTCACAGCTGAGGCAGGGCGAGGAGCTTCAACTTTGGGGGTTAATCCCTACTTCTAGGCATCAGACAATTTATCTTGAAAAAGTAATAGCAGAGCAGGGAACCAATAGTACTATGCTTAAACTCTTCTCCTAGGCACACCTTATTGTCACTGTCAGAGGCTGCGCCTCAGAGATACTTGTTCTGACCCAGGGCAGCTCTTCTGCTTTTGTTTGGTTGGGGTTTTCTCCGATTGCTGTTGCCATTATCTGCTACCTGAAATCCCATGAAATCCCATGTTTACCTCCTCTGCTTGGTATAGAAATTAGAAATGTGATGTCCTGACATCAGTGTTGACTTTTAGCAACTACTGCATGTTGCTTGCAGCAGGTGTGAAAACAAAACATTCATTTTCTAGAACAGCTTAAGGAGAGTCTCTCTTGATGAAGGCCAGACTGCTCAGAACTGACCATCCTGTGACAGGGGTCCTACAAGTAGGGAATATTGGCAGGCATCCTCGTACATAATCTGCTGCAAAATTACATCTGATAGAAGCTTTCTGGTATGTGTGGATAATAAACAGCTCATGTATTTATGAATCTGGAACATTCCTAAAATGAGTTAGTGCATGCTCAGTGTTAGTTTCCCCAGTGTTTTCCATACTGTGGTATTACTTTACATCTACTAAACAGATTAAACCGTATTGCAGCCTTAAGTGTTATATTATTCCTCTGGACAAGCAAGGGCATTTATGCAAGTAACCTGGGTTGATTTTAATAGAAGTTTTGTATGTAAATCCCTGTGCAATGCGATCATGTTATACTCTACAGAATACTGCCAGAAGTGCTTTTACCCTGAAAACACACCTGCCCAGTATTTGTGAGGTCTAATTTTCCTTTAAAACTGTAGACAGCAACATTTTATAGCCTCCGTTATCTACATGGCTCCACATATGTAGCATTTTGTGCCTGCATAGAAATACTGAGGTCTATGCAAATAGGCAGCACAATACAATCACTGGCAGTGATTCGGTAGCACTGTATTTCTGAGCCTATGCCATGGGCAACATTAAAGGCAGAGTTACTGACTGCACAGAGCCGGGCGGGAGGTGAGCTCGGACTGACCATGTCCATGCCCTTCCTCTGGAGCAGGATGGGGTCATTCCCAAAAGACCTTCGCCTCCCGCGGTTGCCTGGCCCCGCGCTGGAATGGTGGGACTGCACCCTGTGTTGGCTTTAGAGAGTGGGCTTTAATGCCTGGCATAGACCTCTGCTGGTCTATTAACCGTTTCTTGCTATGGATCAATAAACAGCCCAGATCTGATAGATCCGGGTTTGCCTCCTCTGTTTGGTGTAGAAGTTAGAAAGGTGACATCCTGGCGTCAGTGGGCTTGCAGCAGGCAGGGGTTATTAAACTCAGTCCGTGATACAGCGCGACCCTCAGTTATCTCTGCAGAATATTGCCCTTCCAGCTGGGGAAGGGTGGCCGTTCCTTACCCCCCATCACCTGCCCGATGTGACACGGTGCTGCATCAGTCCTTCAGGGCAGCAGCTTCTCACCAAACCCAGCAGTTCTACACTAGTCATTTCCTCTGCAGTCAAACGCTATATATTTTCAACTTAATTTTCATTACATTTATTTTTGCTAACTGACCCCAGCTTGTATGTGGTCCTATTTCTGTTTGATTTATTTGCTAAATGTTCATTCCCTTTCAGTGCTACAGTACTTTGGGCACGTTCCTATCTCGTACACCAGCTTTTCTAGCGTGCTCTGAGACACGCTGCTGCATTTTTCATTAAGCAGGAACAAATACACAATTTCTCTCCACAGTGGGGCTGTACAGATGGCAGGCTGGGGTTCTGGATGAACTGGCAATTTCCAGATCAAATGTTCTTCATTCCCGAGTGCAGCACAAGAAGGGCTTCCTGACCCCCACCGGGTGAACACCGCGTGGGCTCTGGGGTAAGGTGGGCTGTGGGTAAGGTGGGCTCTGGGGTGAGGTAAGGTGGGCTGCAGGGTAAGGTGGGCTCTGAGGTAAGGTGGGCTCCTCCTGCCTGACAGAAGGAAATCCACAACTGGAACGCATTTGGGAACTTGGCCCATGCATTATCTGCGTTCAAAGTCTGCTCCCTTTCTGTGGAACACTAACAGAAAAAAACTGTATAAAATCTTGTATTAGTGACTGTGACAAACAGGTCAGTTGATGTTTACTTGGGGCCAGCTGAGCTGAGGAAAGGCCTGCATTGTGTGGCCAGCGTTCCTGCTCACAGCTCCGCTCTGGAGCCCGTCAGATGGTGACTCATTTTTTAAGACCCGAATGACACAAAAAGTTTTGGATTATGGTGTACAAATCAAACAGGTGTTTTTTGGAAAGCTTCCACGCAGAACATCAGTTCTCACGCTGAAGGTCTGTCTCTGCTTCTCTCCTACACCCTGGAAAGCAGAGGTTAGGAACGAGCGCTCTGCGGGGTGCGAGGGGAGGGGGTAGGGCCGAGCACCAAACGTGTGTGTGCAGCCGTACAAACGCTTACCCGAAGCTGGTGTAAAAGCCACTAAAACAAGTAAAGAGAGCAGAAAGGAAGAGGGAAGAATCTTACCCATGACAAATATTGCTATAAGGAGGCATACAATAGAATGCCAACCAGCAATCACTGCAAATTAGGGAGAACACTCAGGAACAAATAAGACAGGGGTCCCTTCTGCGCCGTATCCCTCAATGCTTGGCTATTGCCAACTTCAGGGTGGCCCATATTTCCACCCCTATGATCCCCATTCCAAAAAGACTCTTTATCTTGATGCCAAGAGAGATGCCCCTGGGCTCGGCACCCTGAGCTGAAGGGAAGGGTGCCAGCAGGAGACCACAGATGGGAGATGGCACGGCTCCCCGGCAGTCCCACCACATGGTGCATGCCAGGTCCCACATGGTCCCAGGATGAGCAGTGCCCATCCCCGCTGCCTGCCTCCTTCTGTCACCCCTGTTAGAGATCCGGGTGACCCAGCGGCTTCCACAGCCCAGCTGCCAGTCCTGAGGTGTGAGACATGCCCCCGGGACCCCTCTGCCTTGGACACTGTCCGCAGCGTGCGTGCCCCCGTTTGCATGCCCTCAGGGCTCCATCAGTCTCCATGAGAGAATCTCTACTGATCTGCAGTGGGATTTCCAGCAAATCTTGCCCCTTCTCACTCCTTCTGTTCCCCGGCTCTGACCGCAGGCAGTTTGGTGACAGACTGCCTCTCCATGATGCTGTGTCGCGTGGAGAGCGAGAGGGGACCCGGGCCCCGGCCAAAGCTTTGAGGGAAGGCTGCAAAGGCAAGGAGCCAGCTGGTTCCATGGCAGCAGGTCCACACTTTGCCCTCCATCTTCCACCGGTCGGTAACCCCCAAAGTTGGCATTCCAAAGAGAGCTGACGGAGTTTTCTGGCTCCTGCCGTAAGAGCTGGGCAAGGGGCTGGGGCTGGGGCTGGGGCTGGGCTGGAGGGTCCGTTCAGGTGTGTTCCTGGGGTGCCCAGAGGGACAAAGGGGCTTCCCCGGCTGGGGGCACGGCTCCCGGCCACTCCTGCCGCCCCCAAAAACAGATGTGGGAGATATGGCTGTGCTTAAACAGCTCACATTGTGTTCCCCCTCTTTGTACTGAGACACAGCAGCCCCACGCTGTCGTTTATTACTGCGACACGGAAAGATACAATTTGCAAAACGTAAAATGATCTGGTATAAACAAAGGCTCTGATTGAAAGGAAAATAAACTAAGCAATCGTACTGTAATGGGCTTAGATACCTTAATCACTGCCAGTTATCAGTGCCTGTATGCATTTTACTTGGCTTACACAGTATTTTTGCTCACTTGAGTTATTAAAACGTTATGCCAATGTTAATGAATAATGTTTCTGTAAATGAGATTCAGATTTTTTGGGGGGTTCCTATTCAACTATCTAAGAAGGTACATATGGAAAATATTTTTTCACATTTGAATTAATTCTTATTGTTCAGTTATATCACATTTCTCATTATGCCTATGCTTCATTAGAAGGAGCTTTAAAATATTTAGTATATACTTATAGTCCACTTTCACACACATACAACACAGGCAATGATAGGTGGAAATAATTATTTCCCAAGTTAGGTATGAGATGTGGTATCTGAAATATGTCTTCAGGAATGATTTTCTAGGCAGGATAAATACTGATTGTTTCGTTTATAGAACCTCTTTTGTCTTGCTAAAGGGAACTTCTAAAAAAATGTGGTTTATTATAGCATTTTAAAACAAATCCTGCCTACTGCAGGTTCTAAATAGCCATGTTCACTCGATGACGACTGATGTCTCTCTACTACATCAATAGTTGGTGTCTCATCAGTTCAGGTGTTTTCTTGAGGATAAAAGCCCAGAAAAATTGGCTAAAAATCCTATTAACTGAGGCTGAAGATGTGGGTTAGCAACCAAAACCCGGCAATAACACCACCAGCAGCCCAAACTATTTTCCAAAAGCCTCGTGAGGTGAGTGCTGTGAGAAGGCAGTTCCGGGCGGTTCTGGGGAACCCCTGTAGCACGGGGGAACCCCGAGTCCCCCCAGCAGCCCGGCTGTGGACACCCCGAGCAAACCAGTGTCGCTGCATCCCCAGCCACCCCACCGCCGGGACGGCCCCCCACCCCCAGCCTCTCCCTCGCCCACCCTGGCTCATTCTGCTAATTGCTTCTCACCCACTGCCCACCACTGCCTGACTCAGCACCAGCAGCACGGTTCCGTGAGAGGAACACCTCCTCTGCGGTGTGGAGGACAGCTGCTTTTGGCTTTTCATGGATTTTGGTTGCAATTTAATTCCAACCCAAATAATACAGTAGAACTTGCCTTACTTAAATGTGTTTCTCTCTTTCGCTGTGATTTTAAACAATACTAGAATTAAAAATACTGGAATTGAAAAATACTGAAAAACAAATTTTCACAAAGAAAAAGCTGATGGAAAATCAGAAAACAGTGATATAAAAAGAAATTTAGTTTCTTCCTCTTTCAATCCATACTCCCAAATTTGTGTTTTTCTAGAACAACAAAAAGAAATACTTTAGAATTAAGTAAGTTTAGAATAAGCAACAAATGGTATTTGGAATTCATTTCATAACAATATTTAATAAGCTTCTTAAAACATTGATTTCTCAAAATAGCTGTAAATTTCAAAAAAAAATTAGGGTGTTTTCAATTGTAAAAGAAATAAGGGATTTATTAATTTCTCTATGGGCAAACCTCCATTGTTGTTGATAGAAAGTAAATGTATCCTGACATGTTCTAAATCAGAAGCGCTAAAAGCAGAATGTTGCTTTTGTGAAAACAAAAGATTAAACATTTTAAAGAGTTGTTATGAAAAGAAAGGAATACTTTATTTAGAGCATATTTTTGACGATTTATAACTATTCTAAAATGTATATTATTTGAAACATCATCTTGACTTTGAACTTTAAAACAAATGCAGTAGATTTTATATTTTCAAAGAATTCCAACAATTCAGGTAAGCAATTTTAGCCTCCACAACCCACTATTTGTAATATCATCCATTTTAGCTGATGTTTATATTTAATCGTGTTTGGAAATGTCTTCCTGAAATCACTTAACTTTTATGTAAAGAAAATTGAGACGATTGGTTTGGGTCATCATAGAGGTTTGTGTCATTTCTGTGGACTCTGTGCTTTGGGAGACAAAGCAGTTTGATTACCTGATCTTCAGCAGGGGAAATCATTTGTTTTAAGAACTCCGTGAAAAACCACCTGAGGGTGATATAAAGCCACATGAACCGTGGGGCACTTTCACGTTTTAAATTCATTCCGTGGGATAGCATGAGCATTGCCATCTCCTGCGGCAACGTCTGCTGACATCACCCCACAGCTAAAACCCTCTAAAGAACAGAACCACCCCCTCTGCCCCCCTCAAAACACTGGGAGAATGTGGGGCGAAGGGGTGAGTTTGCCTCGAACCCTGTTTATTAGGAGAATGGTAAATCAGGACATGGGAGCACAGGGGTGGATGCCAGGGCACTGCAGAAACCTCTCTCCCGTGTTCATCCTGGACATGAAGCTGCCCATTTCCCGGGAAAAGACACGGTGCCCCCAGTCCCTGGTCGGGAGCAGAGCCCGGCTGGAGATCAGGGATCCAGAGACCCTCACGGGGGGACAGCAACCAAGGTGTCACTTCTGCTGCCCCAAAAGGGAACCTTTTGCATGCACAGGGAGGCAGAGAGTGCCCCTGAAAGCTGAGCAGGGCTTTCTGCACCAAGCTTGTCAAAGCTGCCTAAATATTAGGTTAAAAAAGAAAGGCAGGAAGGGCAGGAAGACAGAAAGACAGACAGACAGAAGGAAAGAAGGAAAGGAAAGAAGGAAAAGAAAGAAAGAAGGAAAAGAAAGAAGGAAAGAAGGAACAGAAGAAGGAAGGAAGGAAGGAAGGAAGGAAGGAAGGAAGGAAGGAAGGAAGGAAGGAAGGAAGGAAGGAAGGAAG
>JAOTQQ010000012.1:23374539-23403979 GCA_026546715.1 Gallinago undulata | reverse complement strand
AGAAAGAAAGAAAGAAAGAAAGAAAGAAAGAAAGAAAGAAAGAAAGAAAGAAAGAAAGAAAGAAAGAAAGAAAGAACGGACATATAAGAAAGCTGTAAATTCTGTTACAAGTCCGAGATGGAGGGTAGTGTGAGTACATATGAACCTTGTCATGTGATGAGATTTTTCACATCTATTTTAGAAAAAAGATTTGATCTGTGTATTTGAGTCTTTGACACTTTTGCATTTAAAGGTTATGGGGTTTGCCATTCAGCATCTTTTTCTGATAAATCATGGATCTCAGAAGCTGTTGAGGAATTTCTGTGATTTAAGCTAAAATATATTATGAGCATAAATCAAGTTCTTGCAAAGTACGCAGGTCTTCTGCAAACCCGTGCCACTGGCCTTTTCCTTGAAGGTGTGAGTGGTACCAGCTCCCTCTTCTCCGCGGGGAAGCTCAGAGCTCTCCCTCCCCTCCCTGCTCCCCAGGCGCTGCTTCTAAGCCTCTCAGGAGGAGGAAGGGCATGTGGAATTGCTGGGGGCGGTTTTGAAGCCAGGAAAACAAATTTTATTCAAGCTGTAGGATAGGATTTCATATATGCTTGGCATATATCTGTGAGTTCAGATAGAGTAATTCTATTTCATGCTGCTTTCTGATATGAATTCTTTTCATTTGTACAGTATTATATATATTTTTTTACTTATTCTTAATTGGTGTATGATGACAAGTCCTCCACATAGACTTTTTGAGTTATAAACCCACTTTAATTAAATTACACTTCCCAGAGGGGATCTGGGTCCACTCCCTCCCAGTTAAACCACCAAAAGAGCTGGTTCTGGAGCTGGACCATAATGATCACTGAGGTCCTGAGAAGCGTGTGCTGGAGGTACCAGCTGGGAGAACTGGGGTCAGGCACTCCAGATGTGTTTTCCCCCGCGGAGACGGAGTAGATCAGCATCTGTTTTGTGATTTATTTACTTTTTTCTGTGCTGAATTTCAATATTTGTAGGAATTGGTTCCGTAGGAAATGCTCTCCGCGGCGGCGAAGGGGCTGCCGGCCTGCCCCCCCGCCCCCCCCCAGCTGCAGCCTGTCGGGGCAAGGACTTTGCTGGGGGGCGGGGGGGACTCCTCAGCAACGAACTTTCTTGATGCTTCCCGAAAGCATTCATGGGCGCCGACTTCCTGCCGGAGCCCTGCGCTCTCTGCGAAGTAGCAAAAAAGCACGGAAAAATCCGCGGGTTTCTGGAGGAGGGGAAAAGAAAAAAAAAAAAAAAAAAAAAGGTTATTTCCCAGGAAGAGAAAAAAAAAAAACCCAAACCCTCCAAACCCCAAAACTAAAATCCCCAAAGGGTTATTTCCCAGCGCCCGGCCCCTCAGTGCTGCCTCGGCCGCCCAGCCGCGTCCCTGCAGCGCCGAGCGGGGCCGGGGCCGGGGCCAGGGCCGGGCCCTGCCGGGACCCCCCGGGGAGACTCGCCCGGGGCCCGGCCTGCCCGCCCCGCTCGCCGCGACCCTTGCGGTATGCGGCCGCCTTCGGCAGGGGCGCGGGAGGGATTTCATTGAGTGCGAAGACAGAGAGCAGAGACAGAAAGCAGAAGGAGGCGGCTGCAGCCTTTGTAGTCGGGGAGGAATGCGGAAATGTTGAAGCACTATGTCAAACTTTTTTGAAACGGGGTCAAGTCACATTCAGCCAGCGTGGGAAAGCCGGGAGGGGAGGGGAAAAAAAAAAAAAAAAGGGTTGAGGAGAGGGGGAGAGGGGAAAAAAAAAAAAAAGAAAAAAAGAAAAAAAAGGCAGGGAAGCCGCCGCTGCGGGACCCGGGCTGAGCAGAGGCCGCGGCGGCGGAGCGGGGAGGAGCGGCGGGCAGGCCGGGGCCGGTGCCCGAGCCCCGCAGACGGGCTGCGGGCGGCCGGGGCTGCCGTCGCGGGGCTGAGCTCCCCGGGGGCCGCCGGCCGCGCAGCGCCTTCTCCTTCTCCTTCTCCTTCTCCTTCTCCTTCTCCTTCTCCCGGCGGCGAGGGGGCGGGAGGAGCGGGCCGGGGGGGGCGGACGAGCTGCCTCCCGCGCCGAGGTGCAGCCCGGCGGCGGCGGCGGGAGGATGCGAGCCCGGAGCGGCCGGGCCGAGCGGCGGCGGCGGCGGGAGCGGCGGGAGCTACCTGTGTGGGCCGGGCGGCCGGGACCTGCCGGAGACACCGCCATGTGAAGGGGCAGACCCGGCCGGCTCTCCACCCCGCCTGCTCAATGGGAGGTTTGTTTTAGGGAGGACTCACCCGCTCCCTCCCCGCACCCCCCCCTTACCGCGTAACCCCCCCCCCCCCGGGCTGAGGATTATTTGGGGATCTGGTGGCGGCGGAGGCGGCCGTGGCGCACACCAGGTAACGCGGGGCGCCCATGTGCTCCGCGCACCCGGCCCCGCCGCCCTGGCCCGCACGCCGCCCCCGGGGAGCCCGCGCCCCGCATCCCCCCCCCCACCGCCATCCCCGCGGATGGCACGGCCGGGGCCGGGGGAGGCTCGCCCCGCGGAGCCGCCGCGCCCCCCTCGGGGTCGGCGTGGGGGCGCCCCCCGTGTCGGTGGCGGGGTCGGGGTGGCGGGGGAGGGGGCTGCCCTCCCGGGGAGCCGGTGGGGGGGGATGCCCCCCCGGCGTCCCGCCGAGCAGCCGAGCCGGGCCCCCCCCCCCCCGCCGTCCCCTGAGAGGAAGCGGGGGGACGCGGCTCCTCGCGTGTCCCCCGTCGCCACTCGCCGCTGCGTGCGGGGCTCCCGCGGAGGGGAGCTCGGTGACGGGTGGGGGGGTGGCGCCCCCGGGACCCCCCGCCGTGCCCGGGGAAGGCGAGCGGTGACTCTCCGCCCGGCGCCGCCGCCGCGCCGGAGCAGGCCCGCCGCCCCCGCGGCCACGCACACGCGCAGCGCCTCTGCCCGCCGCCGGGGGGCGCCCTCCGCGGCCGTGCGGGGCGCAGCGCAGGATGCGGGGCGGAGTGCGGGGCGGGATGCGGAGTGCGGTGCGGGATGCGGAGCGCGGCGCAGGATGCGGGGTGCGGTGCGGGATGCGGTGGGGGATGTAGGGAGCGGTGCGGGATGCGGGCGTCCCAGCCGTGGGGCTCCGGGGCAGGTGTCCCCCCGCGGCGGCGGGGACAAGGCGCGGCGCTGCACGCTGGGTGCGGGCGCGGAGGTGCGGGGGGCGCGGGGTAGCCGGCCGGAGGGGGCGGTGCGGTGGCGACTCTGGCGGTCAGTGGGGCAGAGGGATGGGCAGGGGCTCCCTTCCGTTCGCTCCGCGTTGCATCTGTAGCTGAGGCGTCGGGTCGGCGTGAAGGTGCAAAGTGCCCGTGGCTTTATGCGGGGATTCACGCGAGGGGCCCCCCCGCTGAGCTCCCTGGGGCTTTTCGGTCCTAGCGCGGTGCAAATGCGGCGTAGAGAGGGTTACAGCCCCGGAGGTCACAATATCGTTATTTTAAAAAGAGGCGGGGGGAAAGGAGAGGACTGATGGGGGGCTTTGTGCGGGGGGAGGATTTGCCCGTAGCCCCGCACGCAGCGTGGGTGAAACCGGGCGCAGTGGGTGAAACTGGGCGCAGAAGGAAGCGCTCCTGCTCTGCAGCCTCGGGCGCTGCGCAGCGCGGTGTGCTCTCCCGAAGCCCCCCTGCCATCACGCTGCTCTGCTGGGGGGGGGGCTGCCCCGCACACAGCCAGCGGTGGCAGCGCCCGCAGCCAGACCCTGGCCTGTTCAGACGTTTGCTGAAGCGCACGTTTCTGCACCCCCCTCCGGTGCACAAGGCTCCGGAACGGGGTGTTGCCGTCGCTGCAGGAGGGGCAGCTCTCCTCCCCACGGGCGCTTGGAGGCAGGAACCCGCCTCTTGCCGTGGGTCCGCGCAGGGCTCGGGGCAGGGGGGGCAGCTCGGGGCTGGACCCTCCCGGGGCCGTGGTTCCCAGCAGAGCGTGGGACACGTTCCCGAGGCTCCGCCGTCTGCCGTGGAGGAGGTGGGGAGCGCAGCGAGCTCTGCCACCCCACCGCCCCCGTCTCACTGGGGTGTCCCGGTCAGCCCATTGCTCGGGACAGTCCCGCAGCACGTGGCTGCTCCCCAGCCCTGGGTTGGAGCCTTCTGTGCAGCCCAAGATAACTGCGTGGTGTCGTGTCAGGCACGCGGGGACCCTGAGACACGTGTCGCCCTGGTGGTTCACGTCTTCCTTTGCGCCACATCTTGGCTTTGCATGTAGCTATCCGCTGTATCAGCTCAATTGTCTCTGTTTTTAAACAATGCAAAGTAACAAAATGAACTAAACTCGCTTTTCTTGCTTTGTTTGTCCCCCAGATCTAAGTGACTTTACACAGACGATGCTCCCAGAGACTGTATGATAATTCCCTGCTACCCAAAGAGGAGGCGCCTCGGGGCCCGCACAGAGGAGGAACGGGAGCGGGAGGACAAGAGCTGCCCGCTGTCCCTCCGGCCGAGGTTCCCAGCGCGTGGCGCGGCCGCGGCGCCAGCAAAGGGCTGGTTTTCAGAAAGCAAGCGAGACGGAGAGCTGCCCCCAGGCACTTGGAGCCCAGGAGGAAGAGGAGCAGCGCCAGCATGGAAAAGGACAGCACAAACCTGGCTGACCAGCAGTACGAGTGTGTGGCTGAGATTGGGGAAGGAGCCTACGGGAAGGTCTTCAAAGCTCGAGACTTGAAGAACGGAGGTCGCTTCGTTGCACTGAAGCGGGTGCGGGTGCAGACCAGCGAGGAGGGGATGCCGCTGTCCACCATCCGGGAGGTGGCAGTTTTGAGGCACCTGGAGACATTCGAGCACCCCAACGTGGTCAGGTGAGGAGGTGGGGCAGGCGGCCCCCTCGGGTTGTAGACCAATGTGAATTGGGCGAGTGACAGCTGGGGGGCACAAACGGCTGGTGGCAGTTTGGGCCTGTGGCTGGAGCGGGCGCTGGAGCGGGCACAGGAGGAGTGGTTTGAGGTCTCAGCAGGCCACGGTGCTCCTGCCAGACCTCGCCTCGTCCCTGCGCGTCGCCTCCCACACACACAAGCACCCATCTCCAGAGGCAAAGGCGTGTGATGCAGGGCGGGAGGGGGTGGGCAGGGAGCCAGGCGTGCGCTGCTGCCGCGGGCACCAGGGAGAATGAAAAACCCCGGCGTCTCCCAGGCTTTGTCTCGGGTGCTCCTTCTGCCAGCTGCAGCTGATTTAGCAGCTCCCTTCGTTACCAAAAAGGCACCGGTGATGAGAGCTGTAGTAGAAGGTGCCTTCCACCTTTTCAGATGCTTTTGTAGAGAGGTGTAGATTGTTACGTTAAAGAGAAGCAACCGCTGAAGGCTTCCAGCTTTGCAGAAGACCTGTGGGTGAGTGCTGTTTGACTGGTGCTAATGTCACCGTGTGCTGATGGTTGTGCGGCGGTGCAGACGACAGGCCTCGCTTGCAAGGTGGTGGCAGTGGCCCCAGGATGTCCTCTCTGTCCCGTCGGTGGCACAAACCCTGCACAAATGTTCTTGACCAGGTTCTCTGGATGGCAAGGCTGGCCCTGCCGTAACCTCTGATGGTTTTCTGTAGCTGGAAACCTCCAGCAGCCTGCGAGCGTCTGGTCTTAATATTATGGACTTTAAGAGGTAACCTTCACTTTGCAGAGACCCGGGCAGGCAGTGACCTGAAACTGGGCAGCAACTTGCTGGTGACGCTGTATTAACAGGAATATTTCCTGCTATTTGCGTTACGGCACGCACACATCGCACAGCAAAAGGGAAACACCTCATACTTTGCTAACACCAGCCTCTCCCAGTCCCAGGGACACAGATACGCTGCTGGCTTGCAGCTTTCATCCTCCCGGTTTAGGGTCCGAGACGAGGGGGTTTATAGGTGGTGCAAGAGGAAAGGTGAGACGGAGAATAATATTTAAAATGCGGTGGGATGCGGGCTGCAGCTCACGCCGTTCCGTTGCTGAACAAGCAAGCCCCCAGTTTGGTCAGGAACCCTTCTTTTGCCTGGCACCCGGTAACGGCAGAGCCGTAGTCAGGACATGTCCAAGGAGAAGTCAGCTTCGTGTGGGCAACGTGTCGCATTTGATCACCAAGTCAAGGGGCTTGGTCTGCAGAGGGGCGCGCACAGCAGAGATAACTGAGAGCTCTCAAAATCTCTGAAATCCAGCCCAATAATTTAGGACAGTAAGTGAGGATTTAGTTCTCCAGGTTCAGATACTGACATATTTGAAAATTGTGAACCTTGTTTGGGAATAATTCAACATAACAATGCTTACAAATTTTTCTGCCGTTGACATCTTTCCATATGAAGTAAAAGATATTTTTTTTAAGAGTGTTCTAATCCTGAGTCGAGTAAAATCATGGAAATAAAATTCTTGCTTTCCAAAGGGCTATTTGATGAACTGGCTGCGCTTGGGTTTAAGTGCAGTGCAATCTCCACATAGCGTTGCAGAAATAGGTTGAAGCTTAAAATATTCTTACTGCTTTGAGGGAAGATCCATTCAGGCGGCAATGTGAGCGTGTGGTTTGAGCTCAGAACTCTCTGAAGGAGTGTTCCCTGCCCTCCGAGTGGTGCTGGGGGGCCGGGACCGTTTGCTGTGGGCAGCGTTTCAGGTGCACAGGGTTGGTCTGGGATGGACCAAGGTGCTGGGGACCTTGGCTGCGCACCTTTTTCCGCCAACAGGCAGGGGAATATAAGAAGCAATTTCGAAGATTATCTCCCCTGCAATGCGAGGGGTGCTCTTTAAAAACTCACTTCTGTGGTGCGTGTTGTTAGTCTGTTGAGCAGGTGAAGCTAAAAGGGGCACTTTGGAGTGGCTGAAATCATCTCCTGGTAGTGAAAGACTATTTGAAAATATTTAAATGCCCCAGTTCCGTTACAAAATTTGGTAGAAGAGTTTGTGATTTATTGAAATTAAAGGTCTATTTTTGTGTTATGTAAATATACTCAGAAAAGGAAATACTGTAAAAGAAGGTCTGCCATTTGAAGCAGCTGACTTAGTTATGCTTAGTTATTGAAGGTGTTATGCTCACAGAAATGTCCATTGCCTGGGCACACGTTCTGGAAACCGGTGTCATGGCCAGGCTACTAAATATAAATAATGTCAAATGTGTTGTCTACGTACTGGGTTAAAGCGTACATCGTTTGCAGAGCACTGGGATAACAACACAAATACCTGAAATAACTTTATTTATTTATTTATTTTGGGGGATGTCTAGCTTTTCTCTGAGTATTACAGGCAACTGGCCTGAGAGCTGTAAGTGAGAACTGCAGGTGTGATGCTCGGTCTGTGAGCTCTGGGTAACGGCACGTGGGACCCCTGGGTCAGAACTCAGCCCCCAGGGGCTCGGCGCTCCAGGGCATCTCCCACTACAGCAGGTTGCTCAGAGCCCCGTCCAGCCTGGCCTTGAACCCCTCCAGGGATGGGGCAGCCACGACCTCCCTGGGCAACCTGTTCCAGTGCCTCACCACCCTCACTTGTAAAGAATTTCTTCCTAATATCTAATCTAAATCTCCCCTCTTCCAATTTAAAACCATTGCCCCTTGTCCTGTTGCTGGACTTCCTCGTCAAGAGTCCCTCCCCAGCTCTTCTGTAGCCCCTTCAGATATTGATAGGATGCTATGAGGTCTCCTCGGAGCCTTCTCTTCTCCAGGCTGAACAACCCCAAATCCTAGAAGCGCCTAGAGCCACGGACTCATTTCCAGTGCCTGGCACTGGGGATGGAAAAGAACTTTCTCCATAAAGTAGGAATGTCTAAATAGCATAGAATAATCTTTAAGAAAATATTTGTCATGTTGTTTTCCATGCTACTGCTGGCTCATTATGAGGCTTGGTTCCGCCTTCCTCCCGTCCCGCTCTGCGGGTGCCGTACCCTGCAACGAGGGGATGCGTGTGTCACAGCCCGGAGCTGTTACAGCACTAGGTAATGAAGTCAGATAAGAAGTTGGATAACGGCAGGATAAAGCAAAGAGAAGTGCAAGGTTAGGAGTGAAAGGAAGAACTGCAAGGTTAGGAGTGAAAGGAAGTCTAATCTTTGTCAGAGAAGTGACGGAGTGGAAGCCTCTGGGCTACTGACTGTGGTGGGAATAAGGCCTGGGGCAGGATCTGAAATTTTGTAGGACTGTCAAAAATAGTATTGAGAAAGGCTTGGGGAAGATGCAGTTAAAGGGACGACTGCCATGTGAGTAAATCCTCTCCTGCTCATGTTTCCCTCGTACAGAGACCCCCTTGGTCAGGACACCCAACTCTGTTCTACTTGTCTTCGCAAACAAAGTGAAAAACAGCACCTTCAGGAGCAAACATTCCTGGGAATTGCTCTAACACGAGGCATGCTGCAGGCTCGGAAATGTCCTTTCCCACTGGTGGGATGATTAAGGTGCTCCCCTAGCTCGCCTCTCAGATAAAAAGATGTAATGCTTTAGTAAGGTTTTACTGTATACAGTAGTTAAATCTGGCAAAAATCAGTCCAGCACTTATGTAGCTTAGTGCTGTTCTGTTTGGGAAAAATGAAATATATGTAGACAAAAGACAGACTTTGCCAGGAATAAATGACATATTAGATTCAGGAAATTCCTGTGTGTAAAGCTGGGAGTATTCCCCGCTGCAATATATCTGTAAAAATTCTTCTTGTGATTATAAGGCTAAATTCAGCAATATATTGTGCTTGTTTTATCTCTCTCCTGCTGGTAATCAGAAGAATAATTTTTCCCTAATGTTAATCATCCATCAGACTGTGAATTTGCACCCTGGGAAGGTGATATACAAGACAGAATACTCTAATTCTTGCAGTGCTTGTTTTCTAATATATATCTTTAATAGTTTTAATGGTGTTAGACCTTAAGCAAATAGAGCAAACCTGCAAAGCTCTATATTTTTGCTTCCTGGCTCATATTTTTGTTTAATAGAACTTTTTTTTTTTTAGTATTTTCATGGGTTAGTAAGTCTTCAATTTTAAAATAACCAAAATTATATTGAATATAATCTATTAGAATATAATCTAATCTGGGTTTTTATTTCAAAGATAAGTGTCAGAAATCTTGCTGTTCAGGGTCATCATTACCATATAATAAGGAATTGCAAATCTCAGTTCTCTCCTCCCCATGAGCTGTTGGGGTAGATGCCCCAGCGGATGGGCGAGATCCTCCCGGCGGGAGGTGCCACCACTCGCTGCCCGATTCCCAGGGGGGAGCACAGGGTGACAGTGTTTGCACAGTTCTGCCACACTGGAGCTTTTAGGCTATTTTATTGCCACTGAAATGTGAGTGACACCGTGAGGTGCCCTCTGTGCCCTGCAGTACCCTGGGTTGCCTTCCCCCTGTTGCAGGCGGGTGGCCCATGCTCTGGTCTCCAAGGAGGTTTGGAGCCCATTAGCACGTCCCCCTGACCAAGGGAACCCAGGGGGGCTGGGGCACACCCGGCTCCCCATCCCCTGCGCCCAGAAACTCCAGACCAGCTCCTGAGCCTGCTGAGAGGCCCCAGAGGTGCGGGGCAGTTGGTGCCCCCATCCCCTCACGCTAGGATAGGTGTCTTCAGAAGCGTGCGAGCCTCCCGGTGCGTCCCGACGGAGCGGTGAGGACGTGGCTGTGCCAGCCCATCCGTGCCTCGCTGACCCCGCACAGGGCAACGTGGGCTTGTCATTTTCCTGCCTTCTGTTCGTCAAACTGGAGCGATTCGGGAACGTACCGAAGGAGAGGCCGTTCAGAATGCAGGCACTGATTTTGTTTCTGGTTCCAGCCTGTGGTGACGCTGACATTGGCTGCTGGCTTTATTGCTGTGCTGTTAATAGGTTTAAAGGATGATCTCCTCAAAATCATTGAGATGTTCCATCCCGTCAAGAGAAACATTTCTATTTTAGGGGGTGTTTGTCTCCAGTGAATTCTGCTTCCTTCCTTACTTCCTTTTTCTGCCAAGCTGATGTTAAACTTGCCGTGAGTGACCTCATTCCCGCAGCCCAGCAGCACTGGGTGTGCGGGACAGTTGGGCTTGGGGAGCCCCTCTCCTGGCACCTGGCAGGGCCCTGCAGAGAAGGAAAGGGTCACCTCTCCATCACCAGGTACAAGGGTTGTCCTGCACCCAGGAAGAGAAAAAGGAGGTGCGGGGATGGAGTGAGGCAGAAGAGACCGGGCTTGGAACTCGCCAAGGCCGAAGGGATTAATCTGGCAGATGGGTCTCAGCTGAGGTAGAAGAGGTGGATGAGTAATGGGAAGGAAAAACTGAACGAGCTTCAGAGTCAGCTTTAGTCTAACACAAACAGGATGGTCCTCAAGGCAGATGTGAAGACGGGAAGCGCCTTGGCAGGAGAGAGCGTCTCCAGGCTGGGGAGCGGTGGTGGTCGGGAAGGAGATGGCCCTGCCCTGGCTGCCAGGAGGAACACTGCAGAGGGCTTGGGGAGGCACTGCCCACCTGGAGACAGGGCTTCTCTGGTGGCAAGAGGGGAATGTGGCTGACACCAAAGAGGGTTTGGCAGTAGGTAGGGCCTGGAGAAGTGTTAAGTTGGCAGAGGACGTTGTGGAGTGACTGCACAGGAATGCTGGCCTGTCATCAGCCGCCTACAGCCCTACCTACAGGGAAAATAAGTGACATTCTTCCTGTCCATATGAATTGTTTATTAGCAATGGATGTGATGATTTAGTCTGAGAAGATGGTCTGCCAGAAACAGGACAAGATAAGAGCGTGTCAGGAAGGGAGGGTTGGATATGGAGTAGCCTTCTGGGCCTTAGGAAGGTCAGTTTCTGGAGCGCATACAAGCTTTCTTCAAAAAGTATTTTATCTTATTCTGAATCTAAGCTTTTTACAAAAAACACGTTTCCAGTCTTTGTGCAAATAACAGTTAGTCATTTTAGCTTATGTCCAGTGCTCCCTTCCTTCTTTAAATGTGTGGATGGCTGTGCCCTCTTCCTGGGGAGGTCTGGCCTTGCTGGGTCCTGCCCGGGATGGAAGCCCAGCTCCTTCTCCTTGTGCCACAGCCCCTGGCTGCCGGGCATTGCCTCCCCCTCCCCTGCCCGATGCAGTGGGGCCTGGAATCCAAAGCTGAGCCTGGGAAAGGGCAGGAGGGTGGATGGTTCACCCCAGCAGACCAGGGCCAGGGTGGGTCAACTGGGACCAGTTTGCCGACTGAGGTGGGGAGCAGAGCGGGGAGGAGGAGAGCACCCACCACCCAGGGGCTGGGGAGAGGAGCTGAAGGGACAATACCCATAAGAATATGATTCACAGATACTGATTCTTATTCATTTATCACATGAATGGAAGCCTAATTTCTAGAGAATTCTTCTATTACAAGTTAGAATAAATCACGCGTGATCACTAATATCCCGGTTCAGCAGTAATGTGGATTTGGCATCAGGAGTAGTTGGTTGTCTGTGGAGTAACTCTTAGTTGACTTAATTTGGTTCTGAAGTTTGAAAACAATTTCATAAAGTTTCATAACCCTAAATAAAATAGAAGTTGCTGTTCATTCCAAAAGTTTGCAGCTGTACGTTGAGCATTTGGGTTTTCCTATGAAATCTAGATATTTTCCAGTTTTGCTGAACAAGTTGGTTCTTAATGATCTAATAAATTATCAAAAGACAACCGTGCACTTATACATACACAACTTAGCTGCATTTTTGCATTCAAAAGAGAGGAAATTTCTCCTCCTATAGCAGTTCTTCCTATATTTTTCTTATATTCTGAAAAATATTTTAAATTACACATGCATGATTATTTAACAACTATACCTTTAAGCTCTGAAGTGTGTGTATTTTATAAACAAACCACTTTAGGATTTTCCAATGCGTGTTTTCTTCCATCGTGTACTTTGACATTTTCCATTTGGGAAACCTCCCTTTGGGAAGATTTTGATGAGACGATCATCGAAGAGTGGAAATGGCACTGTTGATTTCCAAACTGTTTCAAAATGCCTCATTGCATCCAAACGATTGTATTGATTTGCTTAGTTATTTATTTACCCTCAGCTCTTGGAAATGTGTCCCTTCCTGAGGGGAAAGGAAATATTCTGCTATATAATCCTTTTAAAATCAGGCCTTAGAATTCAAACACAGTTGTGATTTCTTTAGGCAAAACAAAGAATGTTTTATATGAGTACCAAGAACCTTTTCCACATGATGCTTTAGATGTCTTTTTAGGATTTTAGAAGCAGCTGGGTCTCTAGCTGGAAAAGCATCCCTCATGGTTTTAGGAGCAGGTGATGATCTTCAGTACCCGAACCCGGGGAGCACTGGTGCACCCCACCCGGCTGGTACTGGTGGGTTGCTTGGGGTGGATTTCCCATGACAAACCCAGCAAACAATTTACAAACTTAGCAAAAAGTTCTATAAAAACAGACTGCTTATCGGCCTGGATTATTATTAACAGGTGAATGATCTCTTCTTAGTAAAAGAAAATAAAAAAACACCTCCTGTGTGAATTCATTTTGCAGGGATTTCCCGTGTTTGGTGACCGAAAGCTCAGTCCCAGAGCAGATGAATCACACCGAGTTCAGATGAAACCTCTTGAGTTCGGACTTTTGCAGCATTAGTCAGTGTAAAATGTTGCATGTTCTCGATATAAATAGAGAAAGGAAGTGAGAAATGGAGTGGAAAAGCATATGTGATTTTTTCTCTCTCTTATGTCGAGCTTTGGCTAATCTTTTAATATCTATTTGAAGCGTGATCACTCTGATAAATAACCGAAGGTGTCTGTTGCTGTTTAACGATGCCAGAGAATTCCCTTCTCCCTGGAATCAATTAATTATAAACTGGAAATGTCAGTACTTTGTTCGCTGTCCCCTAAGTTAGCGTGTTCCTCGGGCTCTCTGTCCCTGGAGCTCCGAGCTGCACCGCTGCTTTTGTTTCTCTTCCCGTGGCGCGGGGGCTCGACGCGAAGGATAGAATTCGATCACTTTTTTTTTTTTTTCCCTCACATTTGATGTGGTACTTTGCATACAGCTGCAGAGTAGACAGTTACCTTTGAAAAGAACATTTGCCTGGTTTAATTTGATTAGAGCAAACCACCTCGGTCATTTCTGAGCTGGGCCGGCTCCCATTTCCCCGGGCGGTGGGAGCGGGGGCCGGGGGCTGGGCTGGGGCGGCTCTGGTGGGACCCCCCCTGCTCCTCCGCACCCCCTCTCCGGCCCCCACAGGGAGCTTGGGATGTCACAGTTAACTTTCACTCCTCACCACAAGGAATTGGGCTCCTTGAGTGTCTACCAAAAACTAGAAACCTACAGTGTGCAGGAATACACCATAATCATACATTTTTTTAAAAAACCCTGTGATATTAAAAACAGATATCAGATATGGAAGTCTTTTATTTAAAACAAACAACCCCGGCAACAGCTTTTTGAATAAAGTTGTAACTAAATCCAACATATAAACAGAAACATGGTAAATTTCTCATAGTTACATTGTATCGATGCTAAAATTGTACTCATTTTAGTAAGTCTGTGTCAGATTCCCACCTTCTGGCCGCCTTCTCGCTTTCCCTGCGACCCCTTTCCTCGTGGTATAAATATATTGTGATGGGGTTTTTATGCTGCATGCTAAGGATGAGATTAGATTTACAGTATTATGTATTATATATCTTTTTTACTTTTCGGTTGCCCTCACTGGTGATCAAATCTTTTTCCCATAAAAACTCTTGCGGGAGCCTAGAAGCTCGGTGTGTCTCAGCCCGAAGGGCAGCCCGTCGGCCCGTGGTAGTGGGGGTGTTCTCCTGAAAGCCTGGTCTGTAGGAGCTCTGACTTGGGAGTGGTGGACGCTCATCTATACGGTATTATAAGCAGAAGATTTCAGTTGAAGGAAGATCTTCTGGTTATTCTTGTGTTACGCTCTGGAGACCAACCTGCTCGGTTCACTGTTGGTCCCTGTGGACACTCACTCCTGAGGGGCGCATCTCACCCCCACCTTCCAGCTAATCCCAGAACGCAGCTGCACATCAAGGGTTGAGTAGTTTCTGCTGGTGAAGTTGATAGAGCTGCACCGATTCAAACAGCTCTGGTTGTTCAAATCATGAATTCCTGAAGGTAAGATGAACAAAAATGCCTGAGGACAGGCAGCCTGTGCAGAGATGTCCCATCGAGCATGTAGGTTTGGGACTCTACCATTCCCAATTTAGATGCTACAACCATTGAGCTCACCAAACTGGGTATAAAACTGGTTCTTCCCTTAGGAGTTTTTTCACTGATGTGAACTCAGAGTTTCTGTTGACCCATTTCACTCCTCCAAGTTACATTCCCTTTTAGCACCACAAATAATTCCTCTCTGCCTCTGGAGTATGGGATGTCTATCTCTATGCTGTCACCTGAGGCAGTGCTTATCCCCAGGCACCAGGCTGTGTCACACACGTGGTTACTTCAGTTCCATGTGCATCTCCCTTTCTCAAGAGAAGATGCTTCTGTAGCTGCAATTAGTTTACGTCTGACTTTCTATTGTCTACCACAGCACCAGAACATTTATTACTGATTCCCAGGTTTCTTTGGAACAGTGAATGTTACTGACCTGTATTGTTTTTCTCTACTAGGAAGAAGGTTACAAGGTGAATCTCATTTTGCTAATTTTATCTAACAGCATACTTTGTTTGCATTTGTGATCTTCACAACACTGAGATTGAGCAGCATCTGCACTTTTAATTAGTGTGTTGTGTATCCTTAGATCACCCTCGAGATTGTTGATGGGGATATGCCTACCCACTGCTCTGTGTGGTTTCCTCGCAGACGTCTCTAATCCATTTGTTGCCTTAGTGTTCATCTCTGCTTTTTATAAAATGCTGAGCAACAAGTTTTGTTCAAAACAATAATATCCATATCTAGACAGCTATGAATCAATGACTGTAGTCTGAAATTCAGAATTAAATGTCTCATTAAACTTAAAAGAGTTGGCGTTCTTGGAAGGGCCCAGACAAGTCAGTGCTTCTGCAGAACTGAGCACCTGTATCTCCTTGTGGCATGGACTCCTGTTCACCCCATTGCCTTCACGTCTGTAACATCATCCAAGAAAAGTCTTGCTTGGCATTGCTTGATTGTATGGTGTCTCTCTTCTTCAGAAATCAAGGTTTTATTAGTTTTTAATTTTATTTGGTCAAATTAAAACATCTTTTAGATGTTTCTGGAGAAACAAAGCTTAAGTCATAGAAGGCAAATTTAAATCTTCTGCCATCCTCTACATGAGTGAAAGGATATTGAGCCTACAATTCTGGAAGATGCTAGAGAGTCCACTGAAAAGTGGAAAAATCAGCCAAGGTTTAAAGACAAAACTTACAGACCTTGTCAATGAAGCGGCCGTTCCTGGGGTGCAGGGAAGAGAGCCCCCTCTCTGCACAGCCTGAAGTAAATTGCAGTAGCTGCTTTAAGAAGTTCTTAGAGTGAAGACAAACAGTCATAGTGGCCGCAATAATTAAATCTCATATTTCTGGGGCAAGGGATGGTTCCCAAACTTGAGGTAGTAAAAATAGGCTTTACAAAAAAAAAAATTAAGAAACAGAAGGTAATCAAAAATTCAACAGTCGAATGGTCTCATACAGGATTTGCCACTGAGTGAGCTAACTGTCTCATTATTGATAAGATTTTGATGCTACACATATTTTCATTGCCTTTCCATTAAATTATGTGATTGTACAATTGCAAGTAGTTGGAAAATTCTGGTGGCTAACTTATATTCCACTCTGAATTATCCAAGACCTAAATGCTTGGAAAGCAGTGGTACTATACCTTGATCTCTTGAAATATATATATTTTTATTTAAAGTGTTTTTTTTTTCCATAATCTTAAAGTGTGTCAGCTTGGTAATAGCTTGCAAAATGAAAATCAATCAATAATGCAAACAGACTCTGCTCCATGGGTTGTTATGTTGAGTGTCCGTGGAGCTCGTTCTTCTACAGACTGATTTAAAAAGCTTGAAAACATTTTTTTTTTATTATGGAATCACTAAGACAATATGGGTGTAGTAAAGCAAATAAGTTGCTCTATTGACGTGTTTGGATGTGCATATTACGTGTGTGTGCATATGTGGAAAACAAGAGCCATGAGAATGTCAAGGTTTGTCTGCATTTACACCAAGAACTTCAGGATTCTTATTTTGTGACATGGCTGAGGTTTGTCAGACATGTAGGACTGCAATTAGTTCAAAGTATGTGCCTTAAAAATGTCTGAACAGTGCTCTTTTTAAAGTTAAAAGAAAAAATTGAAAGGGATTGAGGGCAACCCAGGAACAAAGCCATCCACAAAGCTAATTCTTTTTAAAAAGTGACATGACATTGAAAATTGGAACTTGGAACTGAAATGCCATCTCGCTCCTAAGTATAATAAAATAGTAAATTTTATTAAATGTATTCTGCAAAGAGTAAATGAAGGTTCTAAAGCCTGATGGGAGTGGCGAAGGGCCCGGGCAGGGTCCCGAGGAGGAAACATCTGATGGCTTCACCCCGCCGGGGCACAGCCGTCGGGCAGGGATGGATGGCAGTAGGGAAAAGCAGCAGAACTGAGCTTGGAAACAGATGGCTTTTTCTTCCTCCAGTCTGCAGTACAAATATATTTTTTTAAAGGTTTTAGGAAATATTTGCATGATGAGAGTGTGTGTCTCCTTTTAATATTGACCCGTTTTAAAATTTTTCAAATCTTGTAAAATTTAAGATCGCTTTGATCTTTCTTCTTTCAAGCATGAAATTGCTGTCTTTAAGTTGCATTATTCACTCAGTTCCAGAACTCGTTCATCCCAGAGCACATCCTTTATACAAAAATATTGCAATATCATTTTGTTGGCTTTTAAATGGAGGCTCTTCTTAAAGACCGTTGAGTTCTTGAAACAATTTCACTAAAATTTTCTGAATGGACATGATTATCACGGCATTTCTGATATATCCATCACTGTCACTTTCACAAGCCTGAAAAAGTGTTCTTGTGCTTTGGAGAATCCAGGTCCGTGTCACTCTCTGCCCCGAGGAGGGGGGTGGCACAGCGTGTGCTGCACCACACGTGCATGGCGATACGCTCAGCAGCCGTGTCCCCTGGCCGGCCCACGGGGCGCTCCTGGAAGCCAGGACCACCGTGTCTCCTGGGGTTAGGGGGTAAAAAGCTCTGCGTATATTTCTTCTAAATGGGCTCGAGACAGTTATTTCTCAGTCAAATGTTTTCATAATCCAGACACAGATTCTTATTTCAGAATATGTAGATGCCTGTTGAGATATTTGATAACCAGGACACGCCTGGTGAGAAGTAGGTGAGAGAAAGCACCAGAAAGTTTGGCTTTTTCTTCAGAGAAAGTCACTTCAGTTCTGTGATAACTCAGAAAGCGGCTGAATGGACCTTTGTGAAACATACCAACTAAGTCACTTCTAAGTGGAGACAGCTGGGGTCTATTTAATATCCTGGGTAGAATGGTAGAGGTCGGCTTCCTGGAATAACTTTGGGGTTTTATTTCACGACTGTCCTCCCGCTGCAGGGACCCGGGGTGCTGGGGGGCTCCCAGCTGTAAGGAAGGCTCCAGGGCTCCCCACGGGGCGGTGGAGAGCATCCTCTGGCTCCCAGTGTCCCCAGGAGGGTCTCTCGGGGGCAGAGGGGGGGCTTTAGTTAGTTAATGTGGCAGCTGATCCCAGGATTGTCTTCCCGTTTTATATTCTTAGGATGTAGACATGGGGATTCTCACTGAAAGTCATCAAAAAGTGGCACTTTGTGCAACAGAGCCTGTAATTCTCAATACGCAGCCCTAAGTACCGAGGGTGTTTGTCATTTGGGACCGTGGATCCTAAATCATTTCACTTATTTGTCAGTTTTTGATGTCTGTCTTTTCCCCTGGCAGTTAATGCAGCCATATCTTTACTCTCCAGGATTGTAGGTTTCCTTCATGTGTTCCCTGTATCCATCCAGTTCAATTACTCTTGACTCCTTGAGTTCGGAATGTTATTGTGGAGAAGACTTCTGCCATTCCAGTGTCTCTGGGCCATGGGAGTGACAACTGTCTCTGCAGGCTGGTGCCGCGTCCACCCACAGCAGTTCTGGTGTAGCAGTTGATGTAATTGGTAGTCTAGTGGCAGCTTGTGGTGCAATAAGCATGAAAATTCATATAAAAATCGTACATAAATAAAGATGTCCAACGTGACATTTCACAGTGTGGACATTTGGCTTTTCCTTGACTACGTATTTAAATAGAAGATAAACGGAAGCTCTAAAGAAGAGCTGAGCAAGGTAATTGTTTCTGTTAGATAGAAAAGAGATGGAAATTGAGAAAAAACCCAATAGTATTGTGTGAGTGGAACAGGCAAGGTGGGCACAGGCAGCAGAGGCTTCTGTAGGCGGTGCCGGTGCCGTGTGGTGTGTGGTGGTGCCTGGAGAACCAGCCGGACGAGGGCTGGAGCCCGGAGCCGTGGTGTGAGTCTCTGTGCTCCTTCTCCAGACAGAGCTAAACGGTGACTGTAGGGCTTGGGGGTGGAGGAGAGAAAATAACCAGGACCAGCTCCTTCAGCCCTCAGTCTCTCTTGGCTTATTCTTGAAATAAAAAATAATTATATGAATAAAACCATTCATATATGGCTTCGAAATGATTAGAACAGTTTCCATCTAGCCCAGTATGTTTCTGAAGCAAGAAGTAGCAGGTGGCTCAGGGAGGTGTGTAAGAGCAGGACAGACCCAAAACCATCCTTCCCAGCAAGTTAAGGCTCAGCAGCTGTGACAGGGACGTGCCCCGTGGTCCCGAGTGCCTGTGCCTGCTGCTTGGTGGCAGAGGGGGCCAGCCCTGCCTCCTCCCGCTGGCCCTGCCGGGGCCCCGAGCCGGCCACAGCCGTGCGGCCACCTCAGGGAGCGAGTGTCCCCTCGGTGGGTGCCCCCTCCATGGGTGCCAGGACCCCCCCGTGCCCTGCTGTCCCCGCAGCTCGCCCCGGCCGGCAGGGCAGAGCACTCTCTCACAGCGCCTGGGTCCTCCCCCTCGTTTCCAGTGGCCTCCACAGAAAAATGGGTTGGTGCTCCAGGAACCAGGCCTCGGTTTGCAAGATTTATCAGAGTTTGCTCGTTTCTTTCAGAAACGTGGAAGACGTTGTTGCAAAACAACCAAACTACAGTTTCATCACATATTTACGTCTGACATACACCAGTATTTACAAAATGCTGAATTTATTTCAAAACTATCCACCCATTAAAATGCAAATCCTAATCTCACGTTGCTAAAGGACACCCCTAAAGAAATAGCTGCCTGTGCCCCAAACTCATAAAACGGTCGAATAAAATTTATTGCCAGCTCAAAATGCTACTAACACCTCATTTTCATTGCCAAACCCTGCAAATAATCTTTAATTTGTTTTCTTTTACATATGTGTGCAAGAGCTTAAAGGAAATGCTTCAAGAGCTGCACAGCCTGTAGCTCCTTCACCCCCAGTGCTTCAACCTCGGGCTCCCTGCGCCCCAGAGAGGGCTGGGGAAGGAGGACCCGTGTGTTAGACAGCGGCCAGAAGAGCTGGAGGATGAAAGCACCTGGGAATCTTGCAGAAATAGATGTTTTCATTTTTCTTTGCATGTGCTATGAATTAATTTAAAAAAAAAAAAAAAGGTTATTAGGAGAAATGACATACCAGCTGGGGAACTCATAGAGCCAGGTGTGAGTGGTTGTGAACGGGGAAGAGGGCAGCTATGAAATCCAATTTTTTAAACCTCATAAGGTGTGACATCTGAAATTGTGATGAAATGTGTCAGGAATTTGCATGAGAATGGAATTGAGGATTCCTTTTTACCTACCGAGTGTTTAAGAGCGCTTGCCCCTGGCTAAATTTATTAAGCCAGAAAAAACTTGTAAATTTCCACTGAAGATTTATTAGTCTCATTTGTTTCTGTTGGGCACAACATGAATGTTAAACTCTGTGCTGCAAGGTTGTCACAGGTGAAACTCCTTTTCAAAAACGGGCTGGGCCTGAGCCAAAGCCAGTTAAATCCACTGGTGACTTCACGAGCTGCAGGTGAAGGTCCTTGTGCGTGCAGCTTTTGAGGGCTGAGCCCGGGCTGGGGGGAGAGGGCAGAGGCATTTCTGCTGCTGCTTGCTTTGGGTTTATTTTTTATCTCTCTCATTTTCTTTTAAGTTCCTCGTGAGAAAAAAATATTTGTAAATATCTCCAAAGGTCCATGGGAGATAATCTGGGATCCCACCAAGTAGGATGTCTCAGTGACAGTCTGCCTGCTCCTGGGAAAAGAGTACGTTCCTATTCCGGAATGAACTTGGAAACCTGAAGGTATTTAGAAGGCTGGGGAGGAGAGGCAGTGGCTGAGATCGGGACTGAGGTGGGAGGGGAGCTTTTGCAGGGCTTGGGGCTGCAGAGCTGTCCCTGCCTGGGTGGGAGCAGCCGGGGCAGGACCAGCAGGGGCTTGAAGTGGGCATGGGGGTCTGCACCTCTCTTTGGGCAATCACTGGCTGAGGGTACGGAGGAGAAAAATTACATTCTTTGGCCTTTTGCTCCATGTGTGCAGACAGTGCATTACCTTTTTCTGGGTTTGGCTCTGCTCTCCCTGCTGGAAGAGGCCGGGCACACCAGGAGACGCGGCTTGGGGTGGGGGGTGCATCCTTGGAGCCCCGGGGGTCTCCTGGAGCTCTGGGGCCCCATAAGACTGAGATGCCCTGTGGCTGTGTTCTGTGCTCCACTGACTCCAGTGTTGCACTGACAGAGCTAAAAACATTCCTAAGACACCTCTCGAAGCTTGTGTCAGGTCAGGGGGCCGCTGTGGTGGCAACAAACACAGCCCCAGGAGTTAGCCTGCGCCTGGTTTCCCAACGGGGCTGGTTTCAGTCTGGTACCAGGGATTTGCTTTGCTATAAAGTTATCTAGAGAGCCCAGAACACTGTATTGAAGAAATGATACATAATAATAAACCCAAATATAAAGGGAGGGGCAGGGGAGTGAACCTGCAGTGTTTCCCTGTTTCACTCCGTGCCACTTGCTGCCCGTTGGATACACGGATATAAGTGTGTTACACTAAAAAGCCCACACATCTCCTTAACAATTCCTTGAATGCGTTACAACACCACAGTTCAAAGGACTGAAAAGAATGAATTTGGTTTTTAAATTAACATCTGTCTTTACTAACATATAGACTATTTATTTACTTTGTGCATATCAGTACTGTAACTTTAGCCAATTTAGCCTTCTATTTTTCTTTAAGCTTTTTTTTTCTTCTATTTTCCTGGTCTTCTGCTTTTGTGGTGGCGAGTTGTTGAACCATGGAAGGTCTCCCTTTCTAAAAGTCAGCTCTTGATCCTTCTTGGAGAATCACAGACCATTTGGTCCCATCTCCACCCACAAAACATTGTAGGAATGTATTTTCTTACAAGGCTTTAATGTGTCAGTGTCTCACGAATCCCTACAACGATGCTTTTTCTGAGCGTCTTCACTAAAGCTGTTGTTACTGCCAGGAAAAGAAGCCCAGCCTGTGCTTCCCCAGGCACCCCTACAAAGCAAGAGCTTGGAATCAAATTTGCACGGGAATTACTTACTACTTTGAAAATCCTGAATTAAATACCTGGGGAACTGCTGTGATATTGCAAGGATTTAAAAAACTCTAGGAGGTGGTACAGAGGATCGAAATGGACTTTTGGGTTTTTTTGCCATGAATGTGTTTTATATGGAGTGGAGGGTTATTATTTCCTTTGTTATTTCTGACACGTTGGCATACCCACCAAGCCTGAAGCATAGGTAGATGAGATTATTAAGGTACTAAAGAACAAATGGGAATTTGTACTGTTGTAAAATCTTCTGAAGATGAGTTGTTGGTTTTATTCAAATCCAGGAACGAGACGATCAGCTTAGATTTCGATCCTGTCGGTTTGGCACAAGCTCGAACTCAGCATGCAAACTGGAACGTGTCGCCTGTACGGCCGGTGTGACTGGGAGCTCCACGTGAGCAGAGGCTGTGTCCGTCTCTCCCAGGTGCAGCTGGGAGTCCGGAATAACCGCTGCGCTCCTTTCCTTTGGATTAAACAAGACCAATACTCAGACATAGGTTTTATTTACATGTTGAGCGATTTAGGGAGTGTCAAAAGGCATGCAGGTGCCCCTGAGGCAGGGGGTCCACAGCAGGTGTGAACTGAACTGATCTGCCCCGCGCGGGGCTCTGTGGGGCAGCCTGCCTTTGCTGGCCAGGCATCACCAGGGCTCTATGAATAGGGCACACAGAGCCATTGCTGATCATAAACAACCTGTCAGCGACTGTTTCTGCTTTGGGGTGACTGGGCCTGTCCCCCGCAGAGGAGCTGATGGTCTGTTTGCTGCAGCCGCACGTGTGGGGCGAGCGTGGGCTCCGGCAGGATGGGGGGGAACGGCCAGTTGGGATTTAAAATCGATTGCGACGGACCGGTGAGGATAATTCAGAAATATTCACAAGTATTTCAAAAACTGGTGAACTGTGGGACAAGTCCTGAAAGTGAAGTTCTGCATGGCAGGTTATTGTTTGAGTTCCTGAGCCTTGTGAGATCTGTTTCTGGTCCTTTCCTATTAAACACAATCCCCTTCACAATGAAGGGGAACCAGAGATGCCCGTGCGAGGGCTCAAACAGACAGCGTGCTGCTGTGAACAGAGAGGGGTGCAGGGAACCTCGTCAGGCGTGTTTGTTCCTTGAAGTAAAGCTCTTTAACAGCTGCATCCTTTAGTGCCTTGGGTGGTGACTGAATAAACGTACTCAGCCTTTTCATCTTTGGGGCACAAATCCTGGCTTCTGTTGAGAAGGACAACTCCCTTCGGTGGTGTCACTGGCGCAGACGATGGTCGGCATCACGAAACCTTCGTGGGGCTGTCGTGGGTCGGGGCTGCAGCCCCTTCTGTGCCCTGAGAGCCTGCCCAGTCAGCCTGTGCTGCTGGAATTCAGCCGGTGCTATTTACTTCTCCTCCCAGAGCATCTATTCCTCTCTCGGTTTCTCTGTCTCTCTCCCTCACATGCTTAAAGAACAAAACCATCTTTTATACAGCTAAGCGTTTCTAATAATTTTTCCGAGTCAGAAAGGGAGAGAGACTGGAAAAACCGACAGCCCAGAGCTCGGCGTGTGGATGAACGATCTCCTTGTCACCCGAACGCCCCCTTCCTTCCCCCAGCCCTGGCCGGGGAGCGGGCTCTGGGCAGGGATGCTGGCCGAGCTCTGGAGCAGGTCTCCAGGAGAGGACTTCCCATGCCCTGCTCTCCTCCCCCAGCCGCTCCTGCGCGGTAGCTCTCGCTGCTCTGTGCTCGGCAGATAACGAGTGAGTGACTGCAGTGCTGGACACATCTATCTGCACAACATCTGCTTCTCCCAGATAAATTCATTAATTGTATCTGATGTTACGTTCTGCCCCTTTCTGCTGTTCTCTCAAGAGAGGTTTCCCCTGCAGACAAGAAGAGGTCCTGCTGCCCCTTCCTGGAAGGGCAGCGAAGCAGGGAAAATGTTCACAAACTCCAGGAAACCAGCAGAAACGTGGAGAACAAGGGTTTGGGACGTGAAGTTGCCACGAGCGCTGTAGAGACACCAGAGTGTGGGCAATGAATGGGGTCTGACCCCAGGGCTGGGGCTGCTGCTGGAGGAGCCCCGGGGGCAGGTCCCCATGGTGTGGGCAGAGCTCTGCTCTCACTCCCAGCCCTTCCAGCGCCGAGGTGGGCAGCTGAGCATGGCTGGGCATCTGCTCTGGGGGCACGTCCTGAGCCTTGAGGGATGTTGGTGCAGCTGCACCTGGTGGGAAAGGCACCGGAAGCTCCTGAAGACCCCATATGCTTTTGGAAATGGAACTTGGGTCTTGCATTACTTTGTGGTTTTACAAATGTTATCTCAGAAAAAGATGTGCTTCAAATACAAGATACTTTGAATTTATTGGCCTGCTCATCTGCATGTGTTCTTTTTTAATCTAAAAGCAATCTCCTTCAAGTGAGAAAAACTCACGTTTGAAATCCTGGCTTCCAGAGGCTGGAGGAGGTGATTGCTGATTAAGATGAGACAAAGCAGCATCTCCTGAGCAAAGGGAAGGAGCTCTGTTGTACGTTTCAGAGTGTGAAGCTCTGTTTCCTGTTGTGCTACATGAGACATGGTTGTCCTAACACACATGTTCCACTCCCCTTGCCCAGTTATTGTTTTCTCCATCTGAAACACCACTCCTTTGTTACAATTCCTTGGGTATATGTGATTCCGAGTGGAGACAGGTTTCTGTTAGCAGAGTCTTTTTCCTCTTCAAAAGCAAGAAAGGATAAGGTAGATGATATTAAAAGTATGGGGAAACTGCTTTTGTCAAGGAGTATGCAGTTTACAAAGTTGGGGTAAATGGAGGGCTTGCTGCTGGTGGTGTCCAGAGAACAGAAGAGTCCAAGGCTGCTGCTGAAATTTGGATTCAATGGATGTCTGATGGTCTTTCCACAATGCTTTTGGTGTGAGAGGCTGAAAATTTCTGTGCCCTTGAAAGTGATGGACTCACAGGATTAACCTGAGCCAAAGACAGTGAAAGCAGAAGCTTTCAGGAACTCCCCCCGGCCACATGCATATTTGTCAATAAACCTCAGTCAAGACCCGTAACAGTCTTGGTGTCCCACTCTTGTGGTGCTTGTGTAAACACTGTCAGTCACACATGAATTCTGTGCTGGTTTTCTGTCCTGTGGATAAATATTGTTCAGGGTTAGGTTGGGACCACCAAACTCTTTCCATCTGAGTCTTTGTCCAGACTTAGGAAACCTTAGAACTGTAGCCTGTTCCTGTGCTATCTCCTACTGTGCCACAGGTGTCTTCAACATTTCTCTACCTCATAACCAATGGCTCCAGTTCCCCCTGTCATGCATAGGCTCAGAAGTAGCTCTTCCTGGGGAGACACCGTTCCCAAGAAAATTAAAGTATCCCTGTTGTTGAAAAACTTCAGAGGGCAAGGACTATGTTTCTGTTCAGTGTCGTGAGTGACCAGCAAAGTCAAGGGATAAGCATTCGTGTTGGACTGGTCCCACTGAATAAAAATCGCAATAAGCCATTGAATGCACTGACAGAAATACCTGATGGCTTGGTCTTCCTGCTGCCTGTGGCCTGGCTGAGCTTCTGGAGGTCCTTACTCCTCTGTTTGACACCAGCCAGGAGAACTGATGTCCTACAGCTTTTCGGGTCTTACAGAGCTGGGTTTTGGTGTTTCTTGCAGGTGGCTTGTGCTGATGGGTTTGATCTCCATCGTTGTTATCCGTGAGCTGTTTGCTCAGGAAAAAAATGCATAATCCACTTGAAAGTCGGTAACATTACAGCAATTCTCAGAGCACCTCAAAAGCCAGTGTTGTTACATTTAAGGACTTTCTAGTTAGTACTGGTCAGCAGAGGCAATAGTTTTCAAGGGAATTGGCGTAACTGTGTCTTTTCTTATAAAAGCCTTGAGCATTGAGACTGTGTCTTGTAAAATGAAGGTTGCATTTGTCACATTACAAGGTGTAGGAAGCTACGGAGACCTCAAGACGCACCATCTAGTTTTCTGTGTTCAAACCCCCCGAGTGTTTGTGTAGGAGGGCAGGTGCTGTGCTAGGGTACAGGGCGATCCGCGAGGCACTAAACACGTGAAATAAAGCAGAGACACAGATTTGTATCTGATAGGCTATTTTTACTTTAGCACAATTAACTTGAGCAAATGTCTGCGTTAGGAGGCAGGTCCCCGCGAGTGCTCAGCGCTGCCCCAGAGGGGAGGGAGGCATGGGGCGGCCAAACTTCTCCAATTCTTGCAGGATTTCCCATAGCGGATCTTGCTTTAATCAAATAATTCAATCGTTTCTTTTCTAAGTACAATAGGAGGTCACGGCTCGTGTTTACAAAGTGTTTGGTGTGGAAATCCTGTGCTGCTGGCGGGGGGAGGTTTGCCCCGCTCCCCCCAGCGCCGCGGAGCAGCTCCCCGAGGAGAAGGGCTGATGCTGCTGTGGGTTCCACACCAGGCAAAGCCCTCACCTGCAGGAGATGGTGAGAAATGGTCTGAGAGATGGGCGCTGCCACCAGGAGAGCTGTTCCTGGCTACAGACCGCGGCTTTATGGATGACTTACTCATGGTGGATGTAAAAGAATAGAATTTATAAAGAAGTAGTTTTATCCCTATGGAACTGGTGAATAAAGAGGAGGTGTGTCTGGTGGTCTGTCTCCGCGGTGACCGGCACAGGCAATCCCACCTCCTGTCTTTTGGTAACATCGCAGATTTGTATAAGCTGTACTTTGAGTTATTATCTGTATTTTCTGTGAGTAAACACATTGTGCCTCATGCAGCCCAGTGCAGGATCTGCACTTCTGGGTACCAACAGCGAAGGGTGCAGAGTTTTACATGAAGGGCGTATAAAAAGGAAAGATATTATTATTACTCAGTGATAATGTTATTGCTCAGGAATAGGTGACTAGAATTGCGCTCCTCTGAGTTCCTTATTTTGTTGTGCCAGAACCAAAATAAGCCACATACAGAAGAATTAAAGACAGAATCAGCAGTTCCCTCCCCGGTGAGCTGGAAATTACATGTCGCTTCTATATTCTGTACAGTGAAATCTTTTTTCCCTTTTTTTTTACTTGAATTCTAATTCTGCTATAGTTGAAAAGATAATTTTGCCAGTGTATTAAATACCTGGCAAAAAAAGGCGGTTTAGAACATTTTTAGGTAAATGTAGGTCAACACAAAGGAATCATACAGTTGGAAATATTTTCCAGTGTTTATGTTCAGATGTTCAGACCTGTCTGGCTCCTCTCTATTTGCATGTGTTGGGGTTACAGGCAGTCCGGCTACATTCCACATTGATTTATATAAATATATTGCAGATTATTAACCTCCAGCCAAATACCAGCAAATTTTACTTTTGAGGAAGGTTTGTGATTTCCCGTGTACAGGACATCTGTCTCCGTGTGCTCCCCGCGACGGGAGTCACAGAGAGAAATATGTTTGTCTTTAGGAGCAACACACCGAGGCATTTGCTGTTACAGTCCCTGTGTTACCACAGCAATTTAATTGATATTTGCTCGTGTGATGTTTGCAGATTAAGTGCAGGTGAGTGTCCTGGTAGAGGCAGGGTGAAAGTCTCTCCACAATCTCTAACTACGGTTCCCAAATCGTTACTCACAGAAAGGCTTCTTTAAGCCAGAAGGGATGTGCCTGCCTCTATTTCCCCAGCATGCTGGCTCATTAGCAATTTGTAAGTGTCTGACCGAGCGTTATTTGGGGAAGGCTGTTAAAGTAGGGCCTTGACGTGTTACATCTGTATCACCTCGAGTGAAACGGACTCCTCTCCTCAACCTGGGTTACGGTCTTCCCGGGCCCTTGTGCCAGTTCTTGTCTGCCCTTCGCTTGTGAAATGCTTTGAGATTTAAGGCAAGAAGTAAAAACTCAGCACAAAGTGCTTTCCTGGTGTGTTTGTCAGGTGTCTCTTGGGAAAGCAGTGACCCCAAGGCTTTGTGCCCGGTCTGCACCCCAGGGGTCCTGCAGAGAGCCCTCAGCCCAAGGACAGGGGACACCACTTCTCGGTGCCGCTGTCGGGGATCCTGCCTGGGCACACGGTGCTTCTAAGGGAGAGGGTGAAAGATACATGGAATAAAGGAACTGCTGCGTTGTTGGCCAACATAAGCAGTATTATCAACGCTGCTTGCGATTGTTATTGATGACAGGTTCTTTACTTTAGCTGTATTGACTTTTCTGACCTGTATTCCTACAGTTTTTAAATCCGCTCTCACCTAATAAAAGCAGTGATTGATTTTTCTGCCTCGCTTCAGAGGGAAAAGCAGTCTGATCTCTACAGTTTAAAACTAAATAAATAAACGCATTAGCAAAGTATGCGAGCAGGGAAGAGCATCCGTCCATTGTGGTTCCGTAGGGTGGGACTCGAGGAAGAGGGTGACAGGCACCAGTACGGGCAGGGGGGGAGGCACTGAGGGGTGGGCAGGCGTTTGGGAAGAAGGTAAAGCTGGTGTGAAATGGTGGATGAAGTGGAACTGGAGTACTCGGACAGGTACAAAGTGGTACTGGAGTAATCGGACAGGAATGTGACATCATGAAGAACTTTGCAAATTCCTTAGAATTAGAAGCTGTGCAGCAAGGGGAAATGATAAAGCCATGCCAGCAGAGGGGTGCCAGGAGCGGTGGCAGAGGAGAGTCTTCTCTGCAGGGCCATCTTGTGCACAAAGCTGTTGTCCGCAGTGCGTCCTGACCCTCAAGGTGTTCCTTGCATCCAGGAACTTGCAGGAGTAATCAGCAAAAAAATTCTGTTTCTGCCAAGGGAGATTTAATTACAAAGGCATGTAATGGTGAACGTGGGGGTTCTGTGGGAAGAAACTGAAGGTGCACGCAAACTCAAAAATGTTTCTCACAATTTTGTTTTTAAATGTCTGTAAGTGCTGCAGCACAGAATGTGGATAGATATCAGGTCATTTTCTGTATGAACTCTAGTTGCTCGGTCCAAAAAATATTTTCTTTTCTTGTAATTATTTTACATTGAACAGCTGATGAATTCGTAACACTTAATCCTATTTCAGAATCCACCCAGGAAGGAGAGATATGTTATTAATGAACCAGTAGTTATCTGATGAATCAAGAGCTCAAAGATCTCTCTCCCTTTGAGGGCTCTTTTCCCACCCTGTGTCCTGCGAGAGGAGTAACCAGGTGTGCAGGAGGGGTGTGTGTCTGTGCTGGCTCCTGTGCTCACCTCCTCTCCTCTCTCCCTCCCCAGGCTGTTTGATGTGTGCACCGTGTCCCGGACCGACAGAGAGACCAAGTTGACATTGGTGTTTGAACACGTGGATCAAGACTTGACGACTTACTTGGACAAAGTTCCAGAGCCCGGAGTGCCTACTGAAACTATAAAGGTATTTAAGGAGAAAGATTTTTGGGTATTATTTCTGAAAATATTAAATAGAAAGGGTAAAGAGATAAATCACAAAGACGAACTGTTTTGATCCCGTGGGATTTTGTTATATCGGGTAATGCCCGACTTGAGAAATGAGTGGCAGCACAGAGACCTGTGTTCACCAACAGGTGCAATCGCTTTGTGCAATTGTTGGTAGGTGGTTTTTTTTCCTCTTTTAGATTCATAAATCCTCTGAATCTCTACTGTTTTACCAAAAGTAGCATTCCAAATCATTAAGAATGACCTTCACTTGCAGCTGTAGGCAGATGATTCCATTCTTGTTTAGTCAAGGACTACCTGAGCCTTCCTTGGGTATCTGGTGGAGCGCTGGGTAAAACAAATCCTGCACTCCCATCCCCTTCCCTTGGCCTTCTGTTTCCCCAAGAGACACCTTTATTTCATGTCCCTCCTGCCGGGCAGGTTTCTATCAGTTCCAAGAGCAGGAGGTGCTCCCCATGGTCTGCCGTGAGCTCCAGAGAGGGTGGCTGGAGGAGGAGGGTAGCCATGGCCAGGTGTAGGAGCTGGGAAGGCTCTCGGTGACTGGAAATACGGTTTGATGTTTTCCCATCGTGTTATCTCCTGTTCTGTGTCAGTAAGGGACGGCCTGGTGCCTGTGTTACTGCTGCTGAGACCCCCCTACCTGGGGGTGCCCCAGCCGGGGCTGCTTGGCCGAGTGTCTCTGCCTGGGAACAGGCATTGATGTTCCTGCATTTTGACTGTGGCTTTAACATTTCTTT
>JAOTQQ010000012.1:23326274-23374439 GCA_026546715.1 Gallinago undulata | reverse complement strand
ATGGAAGAGGTGAGCACTGGACTAAGATGTTTGGGATTTTCTAAAAGCCTGTTGAAATTCGCAGTCCCAGACGGTGCCTGAGCGCAGATTTCGTGGGGTGGAGGGAATTGTTGGGTTTGCTCTTGATAAGCACTGTTCTGCACACGAGGTTTACTAGTTCTACCCACCTGATATGTCTGGTAATTTGGCACAATAAAAGAGAAAAATGTAGCCAGACAGAAACAAGCAGGAGCAATTCTGGTCTTTTCTGTGCAGTGCAGGTCCCGCTGCAGCCAGTAAAATTGACAAGTGTAAAATTCAGCTTGTGGTATGTACAGCCCTTCTTAAATGGGTGAGGGAAAATGTGAAATGGCTGTTTACTTGGTTGTCGCTGTTGATTTCAACATTTGCCCAGTAGCTGATGTGTTATTTCTTGAATTCTGGGGAAAAAAAGAGAGATTTGCTTAATTGAAGTTGCGTCCCGTTGCTTCACTATTTATGTGAAAAATGTCAGAGCTGATCCCGTGAGGAAGGGTCTCAAGGCTTGTTCCCAATGCACATTGAATATTCCCAATGCTCATGGATACCTCGCTGCTGACCCAGCCGTGGTGGGTGCTCCTGCAGGATCCGAAGCAGAGCACGGTTCTCCCGGCAGCTGGGAAATATTGCCATTTTGCAGCAACTGAGCATTTAACCCGCAGCACAGACGTTGTTAAATGACTAATCTGGCTTTTTATAGTTTGGTGTTTGAGGTTAATATGGATTTTACTTCCTTTCTTTCCAGAGTTGTGGACAGTGTGTGTAGTGTATCCCCCCGGTAGCTCGGCCCGAGCCCTGTGTCACTGTCCGCCCGGCTGCCGGGCTCTGCCGGGGCAGCTCCGTAAGCTCTGGAGAGCTTGGGCTCGAAGGGTCTGTCATACCCCTCTGGCACCATGGTGTAAACCCAACTCTCCTTAGTGGAACTGGAACGACATAAAATTACCACGAGAGAAGTATCGTTGCCATGTGAGTTGGCTACCGTCATTACGGGATGGCCATTTGGGGAAGGGAGACTCAGCTTTTGCTGGTTTGGGGTGTTCTGGGGCTTTCACTGACCAACTCTCAAGGAATATAAGCGACACCGGTCCCATTTTAGGAATTCCCTTTATGTTTAGCAGACAGTAGTCAGAGTGTCGCGGTTCAGAGAAGCCGCCCGTGCCGGTCACTGGAACACCACTGGGGCTGTTGTCTCCTGCTCACAGGGCCTGCCTCACGCCTGAGGCCCGGCGGCAGGAGTCACCCCAGGGGTACTTCAGGAACACATCCAGGGCTGCCCGTAAAATAGGAGAGAGACGTTTTGCCTGTGAGGCATTGCCTGGCAGCGGGGATGTCCCCCGGGCTGCACGGCAGAGGTGCTCTCTTCCCCTGCTGTTGCTGGGAGGATGAGTGCTGCGCTCCGTTCTGTGGCTGCAGCTCTGGCTGCTGAGTTCTGGGTCATTCTGGACAGAGAGATTGTAAATCTTTTCTGCTGAAGCACTTCCGTTATTTTTTAATGGAATATACTTTGGCCTAGAGGGATGAAGAACATGACTCTGAGTTCTTGTGGACATGGCATTCACCTTTGAAAGAGAACTACATTCAAGCCCTTAATCTAATTAATATGTCTCTGTAACTACCGGGTAACTCACCTTTGCTGGCTTCCTCTGATTAATGCATGTTCCATGGGGTTGAATCAGAACCAGCAATGACAACATCTTCCTTCTTTTGTCTCTACCCATCATCTCCTGGGATGCTCTGTGACTTCAGGGCAGTGTGTGGAGATGGGGGTGGGAGCTCAGTTTCCGTAGGACACCGCTGTGAGTTGGGCACAGGCTGCTGGTGATGCTCATGGCACCAGCAGGTGAGCGTGTACCTGGCTCGTTGGGAACCTCTGCGGGTTGATGGGAGGGCAGTGGAAATGGGAATGACCCGTCTCTGCCACAGAAAGAGGGTTGTTTTTTTTAAAAAATAGTGAACAGGCCACTAAGGCATTTGGCTGTGTTAGTGCTTGGGACTGAGGGTGTTCGCGCTGGGGGGTCACGCTGCCATGCGGTGCTTGTCAGGCCGGCGTGGATTTTTTGATCCTACAGTATTCCTATACGGATGTGGTTGTTAGGGCACTAATTACAGGTTTAATATGGAAATCATGTGCCTGCAAAAAAGTTGCTGTTTGTCGATTTAAGCTATTGCAATGTATATAACAATATGTGGCTTTGAATGAATGGTGTGGTGTGGTGGTTTAGTATATAAAGCTGTAAATTCAGGGGTAGGAGTGGCTCTCGGCGTTCCCTCCGGTCACCTTGTTCTGCGGGGCCAAGGAGCCCCGGGCGAATGGGAGGGGACAACAAACGTTGCGTTTCCTGTGCCTTCCAACAGCCGCTGTCGGACCCCGCAAACCCCTCACCTCTGGGCAAAACTCGCAGCAAATGAATATGGAGATGCTGCTTCCCAGAAAGCCAGCCAGCGCCCAGCGTGGCCAGGTGAGTCACCAGCCATCTGCCAGGGTGTACCTGTCAGCCCAGCACCTCTGGGAAGCGGAGCAGATGTCACGCAGTTCTGAAAACAACACCAGATATTCCAGGAAAACGGATCGGGCAGTACTGAGAGTCTGCAGAGTGTGGCCACGTTTAACAACATCAAAGTTAGAAGTCACTAAAAAAGGAGCCTACTCAAATTAATAAGAAAGATGCAAAGCGAAGAGCTGTTACTAACATTTTCCTGTCTGTGTTCTTGTGGTAAAGAAAGAGGCAAAACTCAGTGAGGAGTTTGGAGCCCGCAAATAAGGGATCCGATTCCCAGCCGATCCCAAGAGGTGGAGGTCCATCGCCCCCAGTGAAGGGATGCCCATCCACAGCTGCTCAGGACCTCATTCTTTGTGGAGTATGTTGCAATAACTTTTGCTCTGAATGCATATGATGAAAAGGAAGGAGTTGCAGCTATGAATAAGTGACAAACCAAAGGACTGACCCGACACATTATTGTGGGATGGATCTTTTCCTGTCCCCTCTGTTCCCCTGCTCCGGGGAGGCGGAAGGGCAGCAGGAGGGAGAGCAGGTGCCCTGCAGGAGTGGCAGCTCTGGGGGAACTAAACCTTGGGAAAAGGGTATTCTGCAGAGGGAGGGGGTTCCTTCTGCTGCAGGTGGTGTCACTCCTCTCCTGGGCTGGGCTGCCTGTGGGACACGGCCACCTCTCCAACACGGCGGTGCAGGTATGGCCAGGCCCAGGGGCTGGAGGAGTGGTGTCCCCAGGGCAGGGACCGCAGACACAGGATGACACTAAGCACGGGGCTGTGTCTGTGCAGGCTTTGCTTTAGCTCGGGCCTTCTCGCAGTCAGTGGGCAGCCACTGATTTTAATTATGGTGGCATTAAATATCTCCAAATCCCTGCTATCTCCAAACCCAAATGCAAACGTTTTCACACTGATGTTGATGAAGAGCTGGTTTTTCGCAGCACCGTAGCCCAGGACTGCCCCGGCCTCCATTGCCCGCAAACTGAGAGCTCATAAAAATGTGAGGCACTCCAATAATTTTAAATCACTCTGTCCTTACCAGAGTGATTTAAAATCATTGGAGCGCTTCACATTTTTCAGTTGTTCCAGCTTGGAAGGCAGTCAAGCAACGTTGTAGCATAATGCATGAAAGCAACCTGCCCGAAATAATAATTTTAGTCTTTCAAAACAATGACGCTGAATTAGAAATGTCACTGGGAAAAGATGTCTATGAGGGACTCTCTAAATAGACATCTCAACCTACTTTTCTTTTAGGTCCCAGGCTCTCAAGGCAGCAGTACAGCCCAGAAGGGCCCTAAGGACACAGCCTGTTTGAAGTCAGAAGGAAGCTATTGTTTTCAATAGATGGAGGGCCAGAAATCATCCCTATTCAGAAAGTCAAAGAGTATTAAGAAACTGAAGAGATTCTGAATTGTGGGCAGGGATGGAGATTGAGCCTTTGGTAGAAGAGAATTTATAATCAAGTCATTGCAAAACTGCAGTATTACAAACACTGGAAGTGAAGTGTTGCGATCGGCTTGTTTCATTTCTGTTAATTCTGCAGAGCTGGGACTTGGGGTGATGCAAACAAAAGCTTATGGACCCTGCTGCACTGGGGTCCCTTGAGGCGCCCTTGGATTATTTGTGACCCCGGGGTTTGCTGTTGGAACATCAGCGTGGCACCAAGTGCCCTGGGAGTGCTCCATGGCACCCAGGGAAGAAAGGGGGAGCACATGGAAGGACCAGGCGGGGGGACAGTGGGGCTGGCCGGGGGGCAGGATGGAAGGAGCCGTGCCCAGGCTGGGGGACAGTGGGGCTGGCCGGGGGGCAGGACATTGCAGACGGGGTGCAGGGTTCCGCAGCCAGTGGCAGTGCCTTGGGGAGGGGGGTGATGGGGGTGCGTCCCTTGTCTCCTGGTGCAGAGTTGGAACTGGCTCCGCATGTAAACCCTGCCTCAGTGACCCACAAAGCATCCCTCGTGTTTTCAGAGCCTCTCTCTCCACCAGAGAAGAGATGCCAGAGTTAGAGCAATTAAGAGAGAGCTGTTGCAGCTCCTGGTGCACGTGAAGCAGTGGCAGAACAATGGGCTGACATGTTTGGATTTCCCCATGTTCTACATTTTGCTTTCAAGCCATATGTTCCTTCTGTCAAGTAATCTGAAGGCCAGACTGCAGCAGATGCGAGCCGGAGAGGAGAGGTTCTCAGAGCCACTCCGATGCTGGTGGGCGCAGACAGGAATCACTTTCTTAACAGTAGTTTCTGCCCTGGGAGGAAATCGGGCCCCGTGCCCCCGCAACCCCACAACGGCATAGGTCACCCCACAACAGGCACACAGAGGTGGGCGAGAGGAGATGGAATGAGACAAACTAGGGCAAGGTAGATATTTGGGAAACCTGGCCAAGGCATTTTTTCCTTGTTGACCTCCAGGCTGTAGGGGTTGAACTCGGCTGAGTGGGGGGACTGCGGCAGGATGCCTTTCCCATCGCAGCTCACATTCTCCGTACTGGAAAATTCACAACATTTACTCACAGCAAATACACAGCTGTATGTAAAATAATTCAGATGTTGGCCACAGACAACCCATAGCTAATAGAGGATAATATAGTCATCGAGTTATTTTTTTATAAAACTGTTTCCTCCCCAAGAGAAGTTTAATACTCTTGCCCGAGCTGTATGCACGGCTTTTATGCCGGTGAATAGGCAGGTTATTGTATCCCACAGTAAAAATTAATTTGGGGCATGTTACTTTAGTGGCACGCTGATTTAATCAAGTTATGATGTGTTTGCTTCTTTTTCTCTCTGACAGATGTATTTAGCTTATGCCAGAGAACAAAGTTCCGTACAAATGGATAGGGATGGAATTTTTTTGTATTGCATGTTTTCACACGTAAAACTTAAAATATAGGCACTGAAACACACATACATATATACATGTAATTATTGTAAAAGTCCTCTAGCACATTTGCAGAAAAAATGTTGCTATTTGAGCAAGTGAAGAGGAAAAGGAGACTCAGTGATGATGATCACTCCACCGTCTGTGAGGTTCATGATCTCGAAATAGCTGTAGGGCAGGAGAGGACAGAGCTGGCGCCTCGGCCGCTTAGAGAAGAGCCAGAAGCACGGGACCAGAGAGCGCAGCACCAGCTCTCCCTGGGCAGCGGGCTGGTGTGTCTGGTGTGTGTTCCTATGCACGTGAGGCCGTGCCACACGTCCAGGTGTCCATCTGTGCACATGTGTACCTGCTGATGGCCGGCGTCCACCCCAGAGCGGGCACCGCTCCTGCCGGCCTCCAGCCACCAGGGACAAAGCTGCAGAGAAGTACCAGCCTGTGGCTCCAGACAGTGACACCAGCCAGCTACACTCCAAAGCCAAAACCTCTGACACTCAGAGAGCTTCCAGTGGTTTCAACTCAATGTTCTCTGCTTGTGCTAATCCCATTTTTCCTAGCCCTTCCCTTCCCCCTTCATTTTTTCACCCGGCTTTCTCTCTGTATTTTTGCTGGGCAGCACTCTTCTCTTCCTTTCTTTCTCTCCCTCCAGAACTTTTCTCTTTGTCACTTTTCTTTCCATTTTGCTTATCCCCTCCTGACTCCACTCCCATAAAACAGCAGTATCACGGAACTGTCACACTGTTTCTCCACCTGGGGTCTATCTTGTCCATTATATTTGAGAGCTTTTAATGGAAGAGGCTGTATGAAGCCCCTTGACTGCATAGTGCCCGCCATAATAGATCCTACTTTTTGGCTGGCCTTTACACAATTTCTTGTTAAACACGAGTCATGATAATCAGGTCCTACAACAGCATTATTTGTCTAAAGTAGAGCTTCTCCTCTGCTCTGCTGTTTCCCCACCGCAGCCACTTCACACGTTCACACAACTGCTTCCTTTATGTATCAGTGCTCTGTAATCAATGTGTGGTTCATGTTACAGGTTTCTCAGGTTTCAAAGTGAAATAAAATGAGCTTTCTTCCATTTTGAGAATATCCTTCTTTTTAAGAAGTCCAAACAAAGACACAATTATTAGTATGTTCGCAAGCAGCTGCCAGAAGGCAGAAAATTTAGAATGGAAACAGAAGTGAAATAACAGAAATACTGCTTGTCCTTTGCTCTTGGTGCCACAGCAAGGGAAAATATTTAGAAATTAAGATGATTAATTTATTTGTAGTTTCAATCAAACAGACGTGGTTTTGTAATGTTTGCCAGCATGGGTAATGCAGAGCACGCTGGTGGGTGGGCTCCTGCTGGGGTGTAACTGGTGGTGTCCCAGGGCTCCTGCAGGGTGCCAGTGCTGCAACGCTCTCGGCATCGGTGGGTTCCCCACAGCCTTTCGGGGGGTTCCCTGCAAAGCCTGAACGGTTCGCAGTAAGGAAAGAGCTCCTAGATAAATCTGCCCTTACTTTTGGGGTTGGAAGCCTTATCCAAAGACTCGGAAGCATCAGTATTTTAGGTTCTTCCTAACTCTCTGTTACTGATGCAGTTGTACCGTGCTGCTGTCAGTATCCATAAAAGGTTTAAACTCATGCTGGATATGTACCTGAACCTTCTGCTTCAGCTTCAGACTTTGAAGAAGAAACCCCAAAGGGAGCAGAGGCTCTGCTCCAGCAAAGCACATCAGCTTCTGCTGAATTTTATGCAAACGGGTTGCTCCAGCTTTAGAGGCGGTGGGGCTGAAAGCGTGTGATGTAGAGGAGCCAAGGGGAGAATGCGTTGCTCTCCTGTGCTACTGACCCAACGAATTCCAAGGTTACCAAAGGAGAATTGAAACCGTTGTTTCCGTAGTCTCAGATTAGTCATGAACATGCATTTTGCTTGTGTTCCAGTGCTTTGTCAGAGCGAGGAAGTCGTGTGCCCTCAGAACTTCTGTGTAAGCACTGTCTGTGCCTTGGGAACCAGACTCCTGGCTGCTCGTGAAGTGGGGGGAGTTGGTGCTCCTGGTGAGCTGGCTCAGGGGGGGAACAGGGCTCTGGGGATCACACGTTTTATTTCTTTTTTCATTAATATCATAACTGTTCTGGCCACCAAATTTATCCCATTTCTCTTTGAAAATTGTGACCCTTGAGAAAGATTTAAAAGAAGCAGCTGTTTTTTACCCTTGTGAGCAACTCATTAGAAGGCAGCGCGTTATATCTTTATTAATGTTGAACATTATCTTATACCATAAAAGGTCTATTGAAATTAGTGGCTTAATTGCAAGGAAGGTTACTGCTCAGCAGTTTTCACTGTTGCTAAATAAGTGACTTTACAAACAGTGCCGTAAGAATTCTCAGTATTTCTAAAAGTCCCACTTCTTTTGTCTATGCAATAGGAAATATCGCAGTGTAACTTTAAAATGCCAAAAATAATCAAGAAGACATGTTAGCCATCTCTTAAGACCGTTTCATTTCCAAGCCAATAAATTCAGCTGCTGAATTTTTGTTCTTTGTTTTAGGATGTGACAGTTCTGTTGCATAACTGCAATTAAGGAATCTCAAAAGGCTCCAAAATACTATAATATTCTGTGGATGCAAAAGGGGAGCCCTTTCTCCTTTAGTTCTACAGCAGGGAAGGGGCACTGGAATGGCAGCAACCATAAACCAGCAATGGTTTATGAATCATTCTAAAATATTCTTTCATTTGGAATTAACTTTAGATATTCCTGTTCTGACAAGCAGAGTAAATATTTTAACAAGGACTTTTTAGAGAGAAATTTTGACAGTAACATGCTCCTCCCTTAGTGCTACAAACGAAATACTTGCTCTCCAAACCCAGAGTCGGCGTTTTAATGGAAATGGTTCCAAAAGAATACGTAGGATGTTACAAATGTAAAATTCATTTAATGAAAGAGTATACAGATGTCTTTCATGTATTTTTAAAAAAAAAATGTCTAATTTGAGACTTCAGAAAGTCGACAGCGATCTCCGAGCCATATGCTTGTTATTACAATAGCGTGTTATGTAGAACTGTCATTTGGTGAGAAACAACACAGACTGAAAATGAAAAGACATATAAAAATGTGAAATTAAAGGAGGAGAGACCATCTTACAAAGCATTTTTATTATGTTTTTGTCTTGATTGGAATAGATCCCTTTCTTGCTTTTTGTTTGCTTGCATAATTCCTGCTGGTGTCCATAGGGCGTATTGAAGACATAGGGAAAGGAGAGCAGAGGCCAAGCTGCGTGGGCTATAGCGAACCAGAACTGCAGAGATGCATACTTGTCAGAGAGTTGAAAATAAAAATAAACCGCAGTTTCTTTGCTTGGTTTCTGGAGCAGAAAGTCGCAAAACAAGCAGAAAACTTTTGCTTCTTGCTGAAATGGTTAGTCTGGCTTCCTTTCCTCAACTGCTCTGAGTGTTTCTGTTTCAGACTTTAACCTTCGCTTCAGTGAAAAGAATTCAGACCTAATTCAGCTTAGGTTTATGTCTATGAAACTGGGGCCTTGGAAAATATTTCAGGAGAAGCTTTAGCCTTATGTTTGCATTTTGTTGGTTTGCAAATGTGGTGGAGGTAACCTTGATTTGCTAGTTAGTGGAGTCACGCTTTATTGTGGTGGAAAACTAAGAACAGTCCTTCAGTGAAAATAACAAAGACCTACCCCATGGTGATTGATGAGAACGTTGTACAAGTGAAATGAGCTGGAAAGTCATCATCTTGTCTTTTCCTTTGCCACAGGAAGAGCATAACAGAGAGATTTCTTTTCTTCTGGTCCTGATAAGGAATCTAACGAAGCATAAGGAGAGGTTACACAGCATGGAAATGTGTGACACCCAGCTGCTCAGTGCCTTGCAAAGCTGCAGTAAATAATACAGTTGCTATTTAATAAACAAAAGAAAACAGCAGTCCTTTGATAGTGATCCCCAGCCTCTCTCATTTGCCCTTCTGAAGATACAGTTTGTTTCTACTTAATTGACTGTCATTTTGGAATAACATAGAGTTTGATATTGTATTGTATGATTTGTAATGGGGCTTTTTTTTTTGTTGATATGGAAAACAAAAGCCTTCTCTTTCTACGGCCCGATTCAGCAAAGCACAGACGTGTGTGCTCCAGGTCCTCTGCATCGTGGCTTCATTACTCTCATAAGTTTTCCATCAAAGCTTAAAGTGAAGATACACAAAAAGCCATGTAGGGTTTTTTTCCAGATATGCTAACATAATCAATAGCATACTTTTTTTGCTTGTCACAAGTTAGCCTTTTGAGAAGCAATGATGGGTTTGTCACTAGCTATGTTTGTCATGTGCATCATTTGTGATGCTGCTTTCAAAAGATACTTCTTCGTGGAAGCAGTTTGTTCCATTGGTTGGCTCTTTTTACAAGTTAACATCTAATATATCTTTGACTTTTTATTAAAAATCTCTTAGAGTGTGTTTTGTTTAGCATTCGAGGAGGTGGGGGAAGGGAGGGCATATTGTGCATGTGAAACACGGGGGGCAATCCTCTCCCTTCCTAGGAAGACCTTTGAATCTGATGTTGCTCCTCGTGATGCACCCCCAAGCCTCACCCTCAACCCCAAAGCAGAGCTGATTCTTGTCTCTTGTGCCAACAATAAGAAATACGTTGGCTCATTGCTCATGGTGTCACTAGGAGTTGAAGATGCCTCCTTTTTTAAGAACCAGTCTAATGTTCAAAAGAAAACAAGGTGAGGTTGACACTAATTTATGCTAGTGTAAATCATTTTGCTCCTAAGTAGAGGGGCTATGGCCCACAGCACTTCAGAGAAACTCGGCAGACGTGTGGGACCATGCCCCACCGCTGCAGCCACATCTTGGGCACATCACTGCCCGTTACGGTTTGTTGTATCTGAAACCCAGAGGTGAGCTGCTGAGGGCTGCTGATGGCTGGCGTCTTCTCCTGACCCACCTTGCTCCGTTGTCACCAGGCCTGTGGGAGGCAGCCACCCCAAGGGATGGAGCCGGACCTCGGGGTCTGAGCGTGAGTGCGGTGGGAGGAGAAATGGCTGAGAGGGATGTGGCATGAAGAGAAGGGTCAGAACTGGGATTGGACGGGAGAGGGAAACAGGGTGAAAGAAGGGAGGAAAGAAAGAAGTAAAGGAAAAGGTAGGAAATCGGAGAAAGTGCCAGACCATGTAAGTGGGCAGGGATTCCCCTGGGCTGGTGCTATCGGCAAACTTCCCATCCTTTCGCTGAAAACAAAAGACTTTGTGCACTTGCTTGACTCCTCTTGCAAAATCTCTTCTCTCTGCCTTGTCTGTAGGATGCAGTGCTTGCTTGTTCCCCTTGTAAACCTGTTGGTTCAAGAGCTATGGATTTTTTAACTCAACATAAGAGAATTGCAACTGAATTGCTACTGAAAGTATGGAGAACAATTCAATCTGCTCCATGCTTCCAAGAAACGAGTCTTTTTTTCCCTACTTTTGATTTGGGTGTACTGAGGCACCAGTGAGATTCTCATCCTGAAGGCAGTTCCTGCAGTGCTCTAACAGCATCACAGAGCTGTACGTACCGTGTTTGGACTGGGGCTCCTGGCCAAGCTCGTTCCAGGAGGCCACTGTCCCCTCTCGGCTCTTCCCTGGAGCCAATTTCTACCCATAACTTCCATCCAAAAAATGTTCCCTTTTGTGTATATCCTTGGTTTTCTTGAAGGTTGTTACACCTTTATAACTGAAAGCAAACTGGAGATCTTTGGAGTACTTAACAAACATTAACCAATACTTTGGAACATTCCTGAAGTAGTTAACCATTATCCCCGAGTGTATAATATGGAGCAAGAGAGGCAACAAAGTTAAATGAACTCCTGTGACTAGAACTCAGGCAGCAATTGACCCCAGGGATGAGCCATTGGGCAGCACTGACCGGCATCACCACACTTCTGCCATGCAAGTATATTACAACCAAAAAAATTGGTGAAAAGTGGCTTTTAAAAAGTGCACAACTAGGCTTTATTTATTATGTGTTCCCTGGAGAGTTTAGGAAGGGATTGTCTTCTTACTCTCCTCTGTGTTCACATCTTAATAGAAATTGTTAACTATTTATTAAAAGAATGTCTGGCTCTAGAGAACAGCTGTATTTCCATGTCTGGTGTCATGCTGACACTTTTGTCTCAGGGAAGGTTGGCTACATCTCTCTGAAGGTCCTGCTGGTTCCAGTGAGTGTGGGAGGAGGGTGCAAATATTAAAAAGCAGTGGGACCAGCTCAGGCCTTTGAAAATTGATGGACAGAGTCCCCAGTGACTTCTCTGGGAGCTCCTTTTTATCCGTTATGTCACAAAATGTATTTCCTTATATATCAGGAAATGGAGCAGGCCTATGTTATAAGTTTAAATGAGTTTTCTATTAAACAAAAATTGCTGGACCAAGTTTATAACTTCAAAGGAGCCATAGGAATTAGGTGTTCAAGTTCTGTTGATTTTAAATGAAGGTTGGGGTTCTAATCTGTAAGATCCTATTGACTGCTTTTTTCTCAGTTTAAAAAAAGCGTAACTTATTTTCATGTTGCCATGCAGGTGTTTCATAAAATCCATGCATTTTTAGTGGATCCAGTTTAAAAAAAAAACAACTGAGAGAGAAATTAAAGGAGCAGTCTTCTTGAGCCTTTTGTGTCTAGCCAAGGATTTGACAGTTTTCAAAAAAGTCTTGGCTGAAACGTTCAAAGCTGCCTTGGGTGTAGGAGATCTGGCCATCCAGATCCCCTGGGATACTTCTGAAGTCTCATCCTTTGTTGTTATGTATCAGCGTATAAACAAATCTCAGCCTTCTTGATGGCACACTGCAGACAAAACCAGTGAGAGATTCTGCAGAAACGTCGGTAATATTGCCACGGTGTTGATAGACCATTAGGAAGAGCAGTCCATCATAAATCTCTATGTATTTACATAATTTGAATGCTCCTCTGGAGCAGAATCCATGTGGTCTAAGCTGTTTGCCCATGATTCTGAGCACGGTGAGATGTTAGTCTTTGTTCTGGGGTTAGTCCTTCTCGTGCTCAGGTGACGATGTGGGGCAGTCTTCTCCCAGGCCCTCCCACGTTATCTCTAGTGTTAGCTTAGGTCAGCAGTCCCCAGAAGATAACTTCACAGATTTACTCTTCTAGGAGACTTTACCTCCTGAGTCCGAAGCGGTCTGTAAAGCGCTTTTTTTGATGTATGTGCACAGCATTGTTTGGGGTTTCTAATCACTGACCAGCTGGCTTGTTAGTGAATAGAGCTGTGGGCCCCTTGCCACGTTTCATGTGAGGTCTTGGCTGGGTGGCCAAGCAGGCAGCCTGCAGCCAGTGTCAAAGCAATTCAAGAGGTATTGGCACAGCAGTGTCCCCATTAATTTCTGCTCGTCACATGCTGTCATGCAAGTTACACCAGAGAGGAAATGACCGTTAAAAAAAGAAGTATGCTTGTGGCACTGGGTCCCCTCCAGACGTTATCCCGGGGTTAAAGGAGTGGAGAGGATGAGCTGCTCTCCACAGACAGCTGTGGGGAAGGGGACACCGAGGCCCCAGCCCCACAGCAGCAAATCTTTCCTGTCAGCGAGGAGTGTCAGCTGTCAACATATGCCATATTTTTAACCCTTCCTAGAGTCTGAGTGAATGAAAAAGGGCTGTTATGACCATGGGTGCCATGAAGGTGCTGATAAATAGCTGTCGAGCTGACTGAGCCACCTTCTTCTCTAGGGAAGGGGTTTGCTTGTTGGTACCGTTCCTCACAAGGACCGGTGTGAGCAGCACTGCAGGAGAAGCAACTCGTCAGGGGTTGATAATTTACTGTAGTTTATGTAGATTCTGGCAGGGAGTGAGACAGTGCTCTCTGTGAACTCATCTCAGATGCATACTGAACTAGTTAAAGGGAGTCACATCCAGCTTTGTGGATTTTCTGGGTGGACTAATTTATCTGATTACATCAGGAGAGCTTCTACAAGGATTGCAACAACTGATGATGTGCTTAGGATGTCCCAAAATACAGCTTGGGAATGCAGAAGCAAAGTCTATGAAGGGGAAATGGCAATGATGTCCCATGATCAGAGAAGGAAATACGTGCTCTTAGAGGCAATCACAACTCTTTTTTTAAAGCTGGGAGCTCTCAGCTGTACCAAGAGGTGATGGATAGAGGGGAGTGTGCACAGTGCTCCACAACAGATTGGCTTAGTCAAGTGAAAGTCTGGGGTCTGTCCCAGGAGGAAGAGCCTCCCAGCATCAGTCGTAGGAAGGATGACTTGCCTTGTTGAGAAACATGACCGGTAAAGAAAGTGGAATTATATGAAAAGGGCACTCCAGAATTCGAACAGCTGCTCTGCCCCAGCTCTCCAGCTTGACCTGGAGTGATGCTTAGATACCAACTTTTGGCTGGTATCAGTCCCCAGACATGTGCCAGCAGGGGCTTCAGAGCCCGCGCATACAAGTCACGGATGCTGTTTGTGTGGGACTTACCAAGCGGGTTTGGGGGATTTTGTGGTGCATTTCAGTCATTGTCTTTTTTTCAGACAGCCTGAGGAGTAAAAGAACAGAGTGGGTAACAACTGTCAAACCAGGATGACTCTCTCCAATACAGTTTTATGAAAAGCGTGTAATAAAAGAAAGGAGGTTTCCCAGAAAGTATTTGGGGATGTACAAAACTGTGATGATATCATCCAGAGACCCAGAAGAAGAAGTATCTGTTTGTTTGCTGATCCAGGCTCAGATCTGTAAGTTCTGCTAAGAGCTGTGCCTTCTGATGCTTTCTCTGCTGGACACAAGGATGGAAAGGCTCGAACGGTCAAAAAGATTGTTAATTAAAAGTTATATTTACCTGCTGTAAAAATGTCAGGACAGGTCTTGGCAATAGTGACACATTTGCCAATTTCTGAAAAATTGTTAAAACAAAATTCCCCTCTGTTCTCATTTGATTTGCATGTATTTGCTCTTAAAAATACCAGTAGCCAGATAGAAAATGTTATGTGTTTCATTTGCATGTCTGGTAATTCCATTTTGATAGGAATTTTTGGTACACTGAATCACTGAAAGTAAGCAAGTAGGACAATAATTATCTAGGTTCCCTTTCAGTCATGCAAATTCTTCTCATCAAATCTGAAAAACAGCAGCTGATAAAGTAAAACTGGAAAGATCTATATTACAAACTGACTCGGCAGGTGTTGAGCTGTAAAATGAGAAATTGATGTGGAGAGACTTATAGACACTTGAATTACTATTGATCTGCCTCAAATGAGATGCATCCATGTGTATGTTCGTGTGTGTCCCACAGGTGCTCAGTACGTGTTTCACGTGCTGAATTTGGTCTCAACTGCTGAGAACGGTATGAAAATCCGGCAGGAGTCAGATACCGGTAAAACAGACATGTACTAAGGTTGAAACCCTTTCAGACCTCTGAAATATTAATCCAGGTCTCGATTTTAAGGAGGGCAGACAGAAGGCTACTCACAACAGTTCCTTGAACACAGTTGGGTGCATCTATTTGTCTTAATTTCATCTTAATTATGTCGCCTGTGCTGCTGGAGAGCACTGGTGTTTGGGGGTGCATGGGACACCCCAGGATACGCTTGGTCAGGGTCTCCTGCAGCAGGACAGGTTCCCTGGTTCCTGTCTTGCTCAGGAGGGACAGTGGGTGGGTTTAAGTCATGGGACTGGACGGTGTTAAACCCGCTGTGGTGGCTATGAGCTGAGTTCAGTCTGCAAATGGGAGCGTGACACTGAGAGGGAAATAGTGCCTGGGTATTTTGAAAGCTATTATATACATACATGAAATTCAGTCATAAACCTATGGCAACACAGTAGAGTTGTTAAGCCTCAAACATTTTCAGAGACTACCATGGACCTTTAGAATTCAGTTAAAATTTTGCATTTTTCCTGAGTCTTGCGTGCAGTTGCGGTGCTTTTGCTTGAGACTGACATCTAATGCAGGGCTGTGCGTAATACTGACAGTTCTGAGTTCTGGTCACTCATTAGTGTATTCCACAGTGGTTTATATAGGACTTTTTAATCTTGGTTACCTTACTACTTCTAATAGCAACCCAAATAGCCTTCCAAACAGTATTTTAGAGACTCGAGTCCTTTAGGTATTGTATCTTCTAAATTGTTCTGCAAACAGTTATAGCCATTTAGAAATAAACAAACAAACCAAAACGACCCAACTATACTCATTTCAGTGTTTGTGTTTTTGCAGTGGACTAGTATGGCTGACATTGCCTCCAGTGGGATTATTCAGCACAATAACATACATGCATACTTCTGGGAATGTGCATGCCTGCAGGGTTCTTCATCCTGACAGTTGGATAATCCAGAATCACTTGGCTGAGCTGTGCTTTCTTTTGTCCTAAAGTACTTTAAAATAGATCAGAAACTGTTTATCAGAATATATTTTAAAATACCCGTTAATCTACTCTGAGCATATTAAAATATCTTTGATACGGTTAAAATAATTTTACAACTCAAAAATAATTATGCAAATATTTTACTTCATATTTTAAAATATATACGTGTTAATTAATTTTCAAGAAAATGTTTACCTTTCGGGGAGCAGCATACAAAACACCAACAATTATTAGACCGATTCTTTGCCTGAGCTGTGCAGGTTTTAATTCCCTTCTTCTAATAATACACTAAACAAAATTGCTGTATTTTTCTCTCTGCACAGCATTTTATTCTATGAACAGAAAATGAATGTTTTATCTTGCACAGTGAGGCTGATTAATAAGACTAAGTGAACGGGTCATTTGGATTTAATGTTCTCTTATCAAAACAGTGAACATATTTAAATCAAACATGCTGTGAAGTTCACGTTCTCCTGGTGTGCTCTAGTTAATCGACAGGAATATCACAGCAGCCTTCTCTGCTGAGAGATGACTCTTACCCCGTGAATACTTCCATGGAAAGCGGTGGGACTGCCCTGAGATAAGCTGTTACCCAGGGTAAGGAGAAGTCGGAGCTCTCTATCCTGGGTGGGACTGTGGATGACTCCTGAGGCTGCAGTGTGGCTGGGTGAAGGCCTCCTCCTCCCCGTTCTGAATGCCCTGCAGGGAGACTCACGGGCACAGCTTTCTCCTGAGAGCAGGAGGGAAAGGGCACAGGGGTCTGTCTGCCTCGGTCTCTGCACCAGGAGAGAGCAGCCTGCAGCTCCATCCGCTGCGGCACACCGCGTCCCTGTCCCCACCACCACGGCAGTCACAGCAGTCGAGAGAGGCTGCTCTGGTGGGTTCCCAGCGCAGCACCAGGAGAAGTCTTAAATAAGAAAATCACTGCATTTCGTAGGGAGTCACTGCATTATTACTAATGCCTTTGGGATTCAGTGTAACAACATTAATCATGTCTTTTGCTATTCATGTATCTGTAGTGTGTAATTCCTCAGGAATGCCATTGTTTTTTTGGCATTAATTAATGTTGACTATTTGTTACAAAGTATAACCGTAGAAGTGCTTTAATTATTCTGCTTCAAAAATAGGCCCCAGAGAATGTGAAAACTCTTTAAACTTTCATTCCGGCATGTTTAAAAAACACCCTGTAAAACGAAAGCAATTTGAGAGCCCAGTATAATCCCATAGGATACAAAGGAAGCCTCATCCTGCCTCCTCTTCTGCTCAGAGAAGTTTGTGCTGGAGCCTTTCTGTCGGACTGGCTTGACTGATTCATTGCACCCTGCTGCCTAAAACTCGCCCCCTTTGTTGACACTTGCTGTTGTCTCTTGTGCAAACACTCCTTCAGGAAATGTTCAGGACGAGTACCCCAACACCTGCCATCCAAAACAGGGATGTTCTGTTCTGCTCAGCAAGAAGAGAGCAAGGTGGAGACTGGGTGAAGGATGCAGGTTGTTGTGCAGGTGCATGAGATACTCCACAGAGGAGTAGGAGAAATGTTAGGAGATTCCAAAAGGTTGTTGTGTTTTACCAAATGTGAGCACAGAAATTGAGCAGGGACAGGAACATAACGTTAAAAAAAAAAAGCCCTAAAAAGCCTGTGCATTAGTATAAATTTTCAGTCTGTTGTAGTTGATGAGGACTTATACTGTGTTGCTTTTATTTGGTGATACAACCATGTATATTTGTGGGCTTCCAGACTTAGTTTCTCTGGTACTATCTCCTATCACCGTGACCAAGGGCAATCTGGTTAATGGTTTTTCTTTCTTCACATGCTAGTCAGTAGAGGAAATGTGAGCTTCATGTAACGAGCAGCTGTTTGAATGCGTATGTTAGTATGTGTTCTCTGAAGATACCATTCTTGGTGTTTTCCTTCAGGTTGGATCGTGCTGTGTCCCCCTTTAAAAACACAACATCTAGCATCTCTTTCTTTACCACGGTGGTGGGTTAGCCTGGCCCAACAGCCAAACTCCCACCCAGCCTCTCACTCACCTCAGCCTCAGCAGGATGGCTGCTGAAAATAAAGAAGAACAAGGAACAAGAAAGCTTATGAGCTAAGATAAGACTGGGATTGCTTATCAATGCTTATCATATGTGGTGGGACATGCAAAAGATGCAGCATTTCCATGAGAAATTTTGCTCCTTTTTCCATTATGAGGCTTCTACAAAATTAAAATTACATATTTGCGTCTGAGGAAAGTGTACTTGTTCAATACATACCAGAGAAAATATCTCAGTTTTCAACTGAGTTACGGATAAATATTTTAGATTGAAAATGTAGCCTGCGAAGGGAAAACATTGTAAAGCCACTATTATTTGAAAGTAATCCCAGTGGAATAATATATAGATCTTCAACCCAGGCAACAACCATTATGGGTTTTGTGCTATTAGAAGCATGGCAGAAATCTCTACTCTGAAACAATCGGTGCTGTTCTGTGTCTACGTTTGTAAACATGCAGTATCCAAAGAACATCTGATAGACATCAGAAGAGATTTCATCATGACTCATTAGAGCTTATTCCTCAAACCTGCTAAGGCATGAGTCTTCTTGATTGTCAAATACAATTGATCATTTTGCAGTTGTCTTTTGAAATATGATTTTAACTGCAGTTCCAAAGGATGATATGCCAAACTACCACAGAAAATGTCTCAGGGAAGAGCAGACATGAACGGGAGGTGCATGAAGACTCTCTTGCAGCTATTTCTAGATCTTGGTAATTGAGATAATACTGGGTATTATGCGTATCATCACTAATAAAAGTGAATGAAATTTCTATCAGCTGAGTGGGATTATCCTGGTTTAATTGGCTAGTGATCAGGTTTGTGCGTGTTGACAGCCTCTATCCAATTTGCTAGCACAGGTTAGTATCTGCTGCTATTAGCTATGCTGTCAAAGAGCCAGCCCAGGCTGAGCCCCTCAGCTCTCACAAGAGAGGGACTAAGGGTATGAAGACATTTTCCAAAAGGGAGGCCTAATGGCTTTTGACGAGGCTTATGTACAGCACAAAATTTATCATTCATTATGGGTAGAAAAGTAATTCAAAAGCTCTCTCTTTTGTTTGCTTTGATATTGAAAATGTATTTGTGCAAACAAATACCTACTTCTGAGCTGCACAATTTGGTATTCTGTATTTAAAGTGCATAATAATAAGCCAATGTCATGTGAATTTGGTTTCTGCTCTTTTACTAACTCGCGGAGAACTTAAAAGCAGGACAATAATGAATCACAAATAACAAATGGTCTTTTTACACCAAAGTGCCGTATTTTACACACATGAACCTTTGCACTATTCTTCCAAGATAATTTTGAACTGAAATCTGTTCGTATCTATAATACTAAGTAATAAGGGATGGCAAAAGAGCATAATCAACAGCCCAGAATTAATACTCGGTAATAGCCTGTATGGACTAAGTCTGAAATTCCTGGAAGAGGAAATATAGCACTTTTTTTCCCCCAGTTTTCCTTCTTCTTTCTTATACCTTTTAAATTTACACACTTTCCTGGTACGCTTTTCTGCCGCACATCTGATTTATTGTGTGAAGAGAATTTCAGTAAATGATACTCGTCTTTTGAATCCCATGGGTGGAAGGAAAGATATATCAGTTCCCATTTTCAATTATTTTCTTTTTTGACCTGTGCCTGGAAGAAGACTCTGAATTTAGAAACTGAAGACATTGCTCGTAACTTGCAACTAGCAGAGCCAATTGCATTTGCTGAGCTTGAGGAAGAAAGTTGAAACAAAACCAGAATCAGTTGTAGGAAAAAGATATTATTGGTATGTTTGGTAACGGCAGGAATGAGTTTACATACTTGGCAAATGAGTGGGATACAGAAATGTCACCAGAAAGGGACTCTCCAGGGTCTACTGACTAATCCCTAAGTTTGTTAAATTATTTTCTTATTTTATCTGATATTATGTCTACAGGGAATAAAAATAATTGGGCCTAAATTCAGTGAAACCATTAAGTACATACTTATGATAACCTCACGTGTAAATGTTCTCAGCATGTTCTTTACATCTGCAAGAGCAGTGCGAAGGCTGTTGGGATTTGATGGAACTTCTAACAGCACAGAGTGGTCAGAGATGACATCTATTAATTCTGCTGATGACTGGAACCTGCCAGCTGTATTCCTGGCTCTTCCACATATTTCTGAACTGCAAAGGGAAATTATATAAATTCAAGAGGATTCAATATACTTTGTATATTTGTTTTAAAGGTGAAAATCCTGTTATACTAGTTATATATACTAGCATCAGCTAACAAGCAATGAGGTTTTCAGTTTAACACCATCCTTCAGAGGTGATAATAATTAAATGCTGTCGCAGCATCCATATTTCCATGGTAATATCTCCATCATCAGAGTCTTCAGAGAAAAACTGATTACTTTATGAGCAGCCCACTGTTACTGCTGCTTGGCAGAGAGAGTTGTAGGCTATATATAGAAATAGCTGTGTTTTATCAGAGGCCAGATTAGAGCTTCCAGCCTTAATATCTATTCATTTTACACTACTTTCTGTAGAGATGATCAGGGAACATTAAATTAATAATTTTGTATTATTATATAGCAATGTCTATAAAGTATATCTTAAAAAAGCATTCAACTAAAGCAATATTACCAAGTTGAATGTTTTGAGCTATTTTAAACGCATTTTCAGATACCATTCCTTTGAATAGTGTGCCTTGAAACATGCCCAAGTTCGTAGAGAGGACCTAAAGGAACCACCTTCAGTTTATCCTCCTTCCCTTTTCTTCTATTCCACGCCATCCACCTCTCCAGGATCATTTTGGTTGCTAGTAAGAGGATTGGCAGACACCCTGCTGCCTGGCTTATGGAAGGGCGTATGTCACCACCAGACAGAGCTGCAGTTTCCTTATCTCAAGTCAAGTACACAGAAAATATCCCTTTATCCCTTTGGTTTCTTACTTGTTGCAGCACCTTCTGGTAAATCCCCTTTTTACAAATATAATTTTCAAGTTGACAGTATCCTTCTAATTTGGAATTCAGGGGATTTCTAGTATTTAGATTTGAGTCGGTTGGTTCATTCCTTTCACTTTACTAAGATTAATGTGAAAACAAGAATACAGATGAAAAAGATTTGTCAGCTCTGGAAATGCCAGAGAAGATTGCGTCACTATAACAAAACAGAAAGCAAAATGAGAACTGTTACTTATGATTATTACACTGATTATTGATAAACTTTGGTCTAAAGGTAGTTTGTGTCCTATTCAGTAAATTCTATACAACAGGTTTTGCCAAGTAAACCTTTTCCCTCTATAACATTAAATCCTCATGAATTTGTTATTTAAGCAGCTTTTCTGATTGAAACAGATCCTTGTGCCTGTTGAAGTGAAGGATAACTTCACTGGTGCAGGACAAAGCATAAACTTGTGAGATGCAAAGTGGTGTGTGATTTAAAGTTAAGAGCAAAAAGCCTCTATGTATTTTTCTTACTCGGATAGCATTCTTTTGAAGTTGTCCTGGGATTTACAGACATGCTTTTGCTATTTCTTTTAAGTATGTTGGCCAGTCTTTATACTTCTATCAGTCAACTTCAAATAATTCAACTGGAAACAATACATTAACTTGATAAGGACACCTGTTCAAGTCAGCTGGTTCTAGCAAGAGCCTGGCCATTTTATATTAATAGTTGTTGTTATCTCCTGTGCACATATTTAAATCAGAATTTATTAACTTAGTTTTGCAGATTATGACAGGGAATTTACTTGTTTGCCAGCTTGTCTTGCTAATTGCATATTGATTTCTTCCCTGTAATTAGGATATGATGCTTCAGCTGTTTCGGGGATTGGATTTTCTGCATTCACATCGTGTGGTGCATCGGGACCTGAAACCCCAGAATATCCTTGTAACCAGCAACGGGCAGATAAAGTTGGCTGACTTTGGCCTTGCACGAATCTACAGTTTTCAGATGGCTCTTACCTCAGTGGTAAGTTTCTGGAGGCTTATATTATTCTTTTAACGTGACGGCGTGCTTTACTCTCTGTGTTCCTGGCTTTTTAGCGCTATAACGCTGCTCCTAAAACCAACTGGGCAATTGAAGTTACTTGTGTCTCTGAAAACAATTGCTTTCCAGCCAGGATTTAAGTTGATGTCGTTACTTTGTACAAATAATCAATTCCTGATTACTGGTTCTAACTTAAATCATGGCTGATTACGGAGGGGTAGGTATGTGCCAGCTTTCTGCAGCTCCGTCGGGCTGTTGTGGTACTGATTTCTTTTGCATGTTAAGCCAGACAGGTAGGGTGGAAGTTTTTGAAGTCCCCAGGTATCTTGCCTGAAAAAATACACAGATATTTGTGAAAATGCCACACTGTCATGCCTCTGATTCTCCATCTCTGTGAATGTGGGTTCAGTGCTTGCTCCCATATGTTACGGAGTGATTCCAAGCAGGGCTGTGCTGGAGGCAGCTCAAGGGGGCCTGGCAGCCAAAATCCCAGCTATTTCCAGGGCCAGCTGTTAAAGACCACCCCCAGTATCTGTAGGCCCCCTGCCACTGCTGCCCTCCTCCCAGCAGCTCTCCTGGTTGTCCTTGGCTCAGACGTGAGTCTGGCCCTCTCCTGCCTTAGTGCTGGTGGAGAAGCCCTGCCAGCTCCTCACTTCTTGACCCCATTTCCACGCTTGCTGGCCCTGTCCCCAAACCAGCTGCTGTTCTCTTGGCACAGTGTCTGAGTGTACTGAGGAGTGACCCTGCTGCCGGCATCTTGGGTGTCATTTGATTTTGGTGCCCGCTCGTGATTTTTTTTGTTTCCATTTTCTGTTCTGAGTATCAGAACTGCCGTGGTGGTATCGCGCTAGGGACAGGGAGAAAAGAAACTGAAAGAAGTCCACTTTGCATTTGACATTGTATTGTAGAAATTACCCTGGCTCACATTGATACAAAGCAATCCACTGTTATTATTAGTTGCTCTAAGTGTCTTCCCATCATTGTGTGATGTCACTATGAAATCCTGGGTTCCAGCTTCAGTGGGAATAAAGGCAGGAAACAACAGAAAATTATGTCATCATCTTGCTAAATGTAGGAAAGTATCCTCATCACATAAGGCGTATGTAAATTTGTGGTTTGGGGCTGGTTTTTTTTCATTGCCTGTAGGATGTAGTCTAATCCAGAACTGAAAGAATCTCTCTGCTGAGGTCAGTGAGGATTGATCACGTTTTAACTCAAAACAGAGCTCTGAAGAAAAGGAGATGAAGGTTGTTCCTGAATTGCTGTAATTTCTCACTTCCTAGTTATCACTCAGTAACAGCTTCATTGAGTATTTCTATTGATCCATAAAATTATTTAAGCTGTTGTATGCCTTCCAGCAGGGCATTTTTTAGAAGTTCTGCATAAAAATGAGGAAAAAATATTTACAGAACTGATCAGGAGTTTGTCCTTTATCATGTAGCCTTCATAGGAAGGAAAGTCAAAAGACCCAGAAATAGAATGCATCTACTGAGGCAAAAACGTGACGTTGCCAGAACTGCTGTGCAAAGGATGTGCGTAGGCTCAAGGACCCAGTACTTGCATGCAAGAAGCTGTGTTCCAAAAGCCATGAGCTGGAACCCTTAGCACTGCTGTGAACACGAGCTGTGCAGACCAGGGGATTGTCCACACGCAAGGTTGTACTGTGTCCACACAAGTATTCAATTGTCATTGCAGCTCTACTAAAGAATATTAAAATCATTGAATTCCTTAGTGACCAAAGACAAATAAAGTATATGGGCATAGATGTGAATACTGGCTTTCACGTCTAGAACTTGATGTGTCCTCTTTTTTTATTTAAAAAAACAGCTACGACAATGGCTTTTCTAAGTTAAAAATTTATTGATTTTAAAACATTTAGTGTTTAACACCTTCAAAATCAACTTTTGTCTGGATGCCTAGAAACAGAGCTCCTACAGACTGAATGCTGGGTAGAAATGTTTAGTAAATGCATATTTAAATGCATAAATGCTGACAGAGGATATCGGTTTCCCTTTTCTGCATGTAACTTTTGCCTTTGCCTAGCTGCTGTGTATTCTTATCTTTTTTTCCCTCCATTAGAACTCAGTATAGGAAGCAAAACTTTAAAAAAAAAAAACTTCTGCTTTTTGAACATAAAGATATTCTTGACTTTACCATTTCCAAACTAGTCTAAATTGCAGTTCTTCACCCAGCAGTGGGTAAATTTTCACTGACTTTGTTTTGAAGTGTTTACAGGAAAAAATGTTGCATTGTAATAGACAGTGTATATCTACACATATATGAATTAATTAAAGTCATAGTTTGCAAGGATTTGCTTTGGAGTTATATTGAGAAGTGAGAGTGCAGCCAGCCCAGTGACAAAAGGCACATTGCACACACTATCACTGTGATCAATGTAAGGACTCTGCAGCATTTTCTTCAGCAGAGAGGCTTACTGCAAGGTAAACTACAAAAAACATCTTTTGAAGTATCAGATCATTCCCAAGGTGCATCCTCATTCATTGCTCACAAAGAAACTCTTCAGATGGGACAAAAAGAGCTTGCCATGAAAGTAATCCGGTAAAAACTGATCCAACCCAAGTATCTGGGTGCTGCAAGTGGCAGCTTCAAAGCAGGCTCTCTCTGGTAGCCAGGGACTTCCCCAGTGCTAAGGGATCCTTCCGGCAGACCCGTCCTCTGGGCACATTGCTGCCCTTCAAAGAAACCTCTGATATCTCTGTCAATGAATGAATGAAGGATTCAGCCTAACGCTGGGGAAGCTTGCGGGGGGCAGGGTGGAGATCACCCCCCCCAGCTGTGGTGGGGCTGAGAACTGATAGGGGTCTGAAGTAACAGCAGGAGAAAGGAGGAGGTTGGGCGGGGGTGTCTTGGGCAGTGGGTAATGGGCACGCTTCTGGTTTCGTACAAAGTTAGGCTCTTGTTCAAGTGTTGGTCTTGGCCCTTGGGGACATGTTGAATAGGCTTTGTGATAACAGAGAAGCTCCACAGGGCAGAGGAGGTGGATTGATGGGGCTGTGTAATTTTAGAGTTGGAGAGCAAAAGCTAATGAACTGTCACTTTTTTTCTTGGTGCAGAAAAATGGGCACACGGTTCTAATTTTCTCTGAGCAAAGGAACGAGTGGCTGTTTGGAAAATCTGTAGTTACATTATGAAAAAGAAATAAGCTGTTTAGCTATTTTTGTTGACTTTGGACTGCCTTAAAGAAAGGAAATGAAGCTGCGTGAGATAAGTGTGCACAGTTGTGATCACAGCATCGAGGTGGAGCTGAGGCTGTCCGGCTTTCAGACCTGACCTGCATCAGGAGCTGAGTGAAGCTGGCAAAATGTTAGTGTTTGTAACGCACTCATAATGCTTTATTTCAAAACGTGTGCTTTACCTTAGCTGGCAGCACTACTGATGGGATAGTTTTTTCCATGAAATGCAAAAAAAATTGTTTTGTGTCTTCCTTCATAAAAAATCCACCTGTTTTCAGATTTACTGAACATCAGAAGGGAAAACATATCACTTTCTCTGCTGATACTCTAAGTCGTTGGGTACTACACGTGGATAAATTGAAGAAAAGACCCCAAAAAATCCCACAGTTACTGTCAGTGAATAATTTTAGATTACACTAGTATTTTATTTGAGTATTTCTTCAGGATAAAAACTTTCCATCCATTTCTGGCAATCACTTCAGCACAAATGGTTTACATGTCACATCATGCAGGAACTTGGATTTCATTTTGTTGGTATAGTAGCAAGGGAGCATAAAATAATTTTCACTAACTGGGCTTACTTTGTAAAAATAAATATATAAATTAGTTACAGAAACAAAAACAACAACAACAAAAAGATAGAAAGCTCTCGTCCAGAGGAACGAATGCTTTCCTGTTCTCTACCCACTGTTGCATTGTAATTTTCTGATAAATGCCACCTGTTAGTAAATTATGCGAATGTAAACTGAGCTAATATGGTGGCTGAGAGCACAGGCAAAGAACTTTCTTTTGCTTTGCCTTAGTTTTGGGGGTTTCCCCCTTTTATTTTTGGCCACCTCTTCCTGATAGTGTGCTTCCCAAATTCCACATCTTTATTTGTATGAAATACTGCCTGCAGAGCCCATTCCATGCTGGGAGTGTTCCAGCAGACCCGCAGTCCGTGGCAGCACAGGTCCAGCCTGTGGGTACCCCCGTGGGTACCCCTGCCTGGGGTACAGCCATCTGCAGGGAGCTCACACTTAACAGCAAAGGCGGGAGGAGACCAGTGGAAATTCATCAGGCACCTGCCTCTAGTGAATCAAAGTCCAAATCTGGGCTGTGTTAAAGAGTTCCCTAATAGAACCAGTACAGTGACACTAGATTTTATCTCCTCCGTAATTCAGTACAGGTATAAATATTCCTCCCTCTGGCAAGTGGAAGCGACGTTGGTTTGGTAGGCACTGAGCCTTCGCTGGTGGGAGGGAGCACATCCACCACCTTAGAGCTGAGCCCCATCTCCAGTCCCTTCTTCGGGGTGCATTTCTCCAGTCCACCCACATGTCCCTGAAAAGGAAAATGAGTCACAGACAGACAGCCAGAGGATCAAAATATGTATTGTTGAGCTTGTCAGTGATGCTGCTGAAAGGCTGTGGCTATTTAGGAGTGCAGTATGATTACACTGGTTGGCTTATTTAAGAAAAATCTGTGTTCCCTACTAGCACAGAGCTCTGCATAAAAAGTCCGTGTATCTGGCTTTGTGAAGGAACAAGTGAATTTCTCTGATATTTTAACATCTGAATAGCTGAAGGAATCTTTATTGAATCCTCCCAAACACCCTATAGGAAAGTTATTTCCGTTGCATAAAATGAGTCATTTATCTCCGGAGCCATCTTAAGAACAAAAATTATTATCAGCACATTGACAGTAAAGTCTGCAGCTGACTAAAAGTATTGCAACATATATTTGACATGGTGCTCGGGGATATGCATTAATGTTGGGTGGTGTTTTGTGTGGTGTGGGTGGTATTTTTTGGTGGTTTTTGGGTTGGTTTGGTTTGGTTTGGTTTTTATTGGTTGGACTAGATGATCTTAAAAGGTCCCTTCCAACCTAGGTGATTCTGTGATTCTGTGATTCATTCAGATCAGGTGTTCACTAAGATTTATATGAAAGTAGCAATGAAAAAACAGATTGTTCAATGTCAGAATATTATCAAAGGGCAATACCGAAATACATGTGGACAAACTTAGGAAATTAGAATAGAAGTGTCTTTTATTCATTTGTATTATGATCATATAAGGTCATTTTCAAAACTGACTGTTAATTGTTGTTGCCCATTGTAAGAAGCTTTAAAGTTTTAAAGACTTGTCTGGAAGAGCAGTACTAGCTGCTGTCATGGAGAGACAGAGGATTTATGGCAAGGTTGTTATTTTTAGAAGCACATCCCAGAGATAGTATTCTAGGGGAGCTGTTTCACAGCATAAGTAGATGTAACATTTCTCCTGTTGCTGAAAGGATGGTCCTGCTTTTGACCACATGCTCCCATCACTTCTCTTGCGTCGGCATTAGTGGTCGTGCCCTTGCAGTCCCCATAAGAAGTGGTTGTTCATTTCCAGGTGGATTAGCGGATGTAAATCACTGCACAGCCACACGGGTGGAAGCACTGACACGCAGGAGAGGGTGAGCAGAAGGATGGGGTCATCTTCTCTGTAGACACCACAGTCTTAGATCTTTTGGAGTCAGTTATGAAAACACACCTGAAGTCTTCAGCTGAGGACTCCAATAACTAAACTAAATCAAAGGCAGAAATGTTTTTCAAAACCTCACAACTCATGCTGACCTACAGTGTTCTGACGCTGTTAGATGAACCAGTCACTGGTTCCTTTAAAGCTCTGACTTTAACAAAACTTCTAAGGGTGTCTGTATGGATGTTTGAAGTGCTTTTCCTCCTCAGTGCCAAGGCCTGGGTTCAGGGCTCTGTGCTGTTCCTCCGCAGCTGATGCCCCAGCTCACCCTCAGGACCTGTGAGGAATGCAGGGAATGCAGCCCTCTGCCCTGACTCAGACCCAGCTTTATCATGAACCGTAAAAAGCCTATCTTTTAATCTTTCAAAGAAAGTAAATTATTTCACAGTAAACAAGCAAATTGGCTCCACATGAGAATATTTTCTATGCCAGAAAACTCCTTTTCCGAGCTGCAAACATTATAATATATGTCATGTGACGACAGAGTTTGTCCACACTGAGTTGAGCACGGTTTGCAGCCCGGCAGCTGCACCAATGCAACCTTGCAGAATAAATTTACCTGGTGCTGGTGGAAAAAGGGGAAAAAGGTACAACGTCAAGCACAGTTCATATCAGAACTAAGGAAGTTTCTGCTGGGCTGGGCCAAAGGCTGACTGTGCACATGTCAAAGGATAATGTCCAGCAGAGGATGCCTTGGAAGGAGAGTCACAAGCAGCTTTCAGCAATCAGAAATCTAGCCATTTCCAGTTCTGGAGATTGTATCTGGATCACTGTCTATAATAATTACTGAAGCACCCATCCTCCAGAAATGAATCTACTTACTTTTTGAACCATTCATACTCTGGGCTGCTGTTAACTTCTGCACTTTAAAAAAAAAAAAAAAACAACACTGTTTTGTCTTAAGTTTGAAATATGATAATTTTACTTAGGTTCTTCTTAATTCTGCTGTTGTGAGGCATTCCCTTTTCACCTCCAAGTGAAATTTGGTGTTATTTTGCAGCAGTTCAGTTCATTGGTGCAAGAATAATTTACTTAGTGCAAATAGGCCTTCATGTGTTGATGCGAAGATAAAATGAAACCCCTTCCCTTCCCTTTTTTTCCCTTTCACTTAAGATGTAGTTGTTATTGTTAATAATGGTACAGTACCAATTTATAGTTTTCATACAAATATCTACATCTAGGATGTAGAAGAACTGAATCTGTGAGGAACAGACTGTGCTTAATCTGCTAAATAAATTGGGGGGGGAGGTTGTAAAAGGAGCAAAGGCAGGCAGAAAATTACTACTCTGTACCATAAAAGAGCATCCTGCTATTGTGAGACCATACTTCTGTCTTCTGTTTTCAGATATAAAAATATGTGGTGCATTTCCCCCACCCAGTGATTTACATCTTCTTTGTACTATTTTTCCATTGATTGAAGCGGGTCTGGTTTTACATCTACTCCCAGAGATAATTGAGTGGGTTGGATTCTAAAAACAACTTGATTGTTTGACAAGGTCTCTCCCTGAGTATTTACAAAACTGTTCCCACATAATTTCAAACCATTCTGAAACACTGAAATAGGGCCCCAGGTTATGCTCTTGCCAGAGCACACAGGGTGAGCAGGCAGGGGCCTGTTTGGTACTTGCGTGTGGGACAGGCAAAGGAGGGGGAGCACAGACAACAGCACGCTCTCCTTGGAGCTCCTGCTGCTCCAGGGCGAAGGCAGGTGTCTGTACGCTGCTGACAGAAAAGCTCTTAGGGCTTAATGGATAATAAAAATGAGTTGCTGACATGTTTTTGCAGTGGCAGGGATGTATCCATCAATTTTCTCTGTGCACTGGCCAAAGTTCTGCTCTAGAAGGTATTTCTAACCAAAAATTCCCTTCTGCAGGTACACCCAAAAAAATTCCTCTTAGCCTAACAGTGTTTAGTGCTTGTTCAGTGGAATTCTAGAGCTCAAAAGCAGAAGAGACCTGAACTCATCCAGTCCTTTTATGAATCAGGCAGGATTGTTCTCTGTTATGTCATTTCTAATGTTTTACCCATGTTAACTTTAAATGTGCCAAGAAATAGGGATTCCATCCCTTCCCATGGGAGCCTGTTCCAAAACCTCTATATAATCACTCTCAGAAAGTTTCCTTGATGTCCAACCTTCAATTTCCCATTCTTAATTTAACTCCATTATATTCTTTGTTATTATATGCTGAATGGTAGCAGATGGCCAAGCCCTTGTAGTTGGCTCCCTGCAATAGAGAAATCACTTACATATTGCTGTATACATTCGTCCCTGCAAAGCATTAAAAGATAATTCATTTGATAAACAGTGGAAGTGTAATAGTCCTAGATTATCCAGATTTCAGTAAATTATAGGGCACCGATGAATTAAACTAGATTTCTCTACACTTCCCATCTTCTAGAATCAAATGGATAAATCTGGAGGAAAATATGTTATGCTAAAAGAATCGTTGAGCTACAAGGTGAATTCTTCAGTTTTGGGGATCTTACAGATAGCTTGGTACCAAGCTTCAGAGATCACAGGCAGGCTATGAATCACTGTTAGATGCATGAAAAGAGCAAATGGAAATTTAGACTGTTATGTGGAAGATATTTTATTAGGAATAAGAAAATACTGATGTCACAACACAAATTAGTTGATGAGACCTCATCTAGAATACTGTAAGCTGTTTGGTTTCTCTGTGGCTTAGAGATGATTTTGGGCAGGAACAGACACAAGGAAGGACAGATTTCCGTCTAACAATCAGGGAAGGGGGGGATGCTATTTTCTGAGGCAAGAAGAAAGTGACAATTTAAGAAAATCAATCATGAGAGTAGATACAATTGATATCTAAAAACGTCAAGAGGGAGCCAGAGAGGGAGAACATGAGTTAATAAAACAATGGTGTCACAAGAACTAGTTAGTTTAAAGTGGGCTTAAATAACTTTAGACAGGAAGTTAGAAAACAAGCCGTGTTTTTCTGAAGCCAGCCTACAGTAGGACCAGTGCAGGCAAGAAATAGAACTGATTTTGAGAGTTTGATGAATGTCTGTGGTGCAGTTGGCAAATCTTGATGACTGAGGCAGTCCATTCCAGGTCCATATCTCCGAATTTGGCCCTTCAATATTTCATGTGCATTATGTAGTCAACTTTATCAGAGAGATGCACTTCACAGGCTCCACCCTGAATGGAAACAGCCGTCAGAGGGATTGGCATAAATGTCAGAGCAAAATCATTTTCCAAAGAAGTAAATGGTGAGTGACTTGCCTTTATTAAAATGAGATGCAGCAAATAGTAGGGATGGTCTCATAAACCAAAGGAGACTACAGTTAAAATAAAGGCTAGCATGAGAGCACAAAGAATTAAAATGAGATATAAAACAGAGAGACACTCCACTAAAGGAGTGAAAAGAGACCCTGGAAGTTTCCCAAATAGGGATGAAAGATGATCTGAAGGCAAAAATGGAATCTTTGTTGGGACAGCAAGTTGAAAAAGTCCAGATGGAGTGGGAAGTCTGGTTGCAATGTTCCCCATCTGGAAATGGGATGAAGCTGGCAAGTCACACCAGTGAACGACAACCAACCTGACTGCTGCAAACCTGATCAGAAGGCTTCCATGAAACAGGGGATGCCAGAAAAGCTTGGATAAACTTGGAACTGGTGAGCAGAATTAATCTGCAACAAGAACTTGAGCTGAAAAACCAGCACATGAGAGAAAGCAGAAATACAGGCTACTGTGGAAGTGAACACCTGGATATAAAAATCAACCTGTCAGGAGGCTATCTGTTTATCTTTTTTTTTACTTAGTGTGCATCCTTCAGACTTATGTTTTCCCAGCTCAAATAATAGAAGTGCCTACTGAAAATCCCAGGGAAGCTGACTTCAGGATTGTACTCTGAATGAATGGTGAGGAAAAGGAGTAGACAGCAGCACTGGTGGTAGTAGGTAGCCCAGCTCTGATGGTGCCTCAGAATTTATACTTGGCCTCAGCTGTTGCGATCTGCTACAAGGCCATGATATACGTGTCAAGGACAGCCATGGGTCTGAGTGGGCTTGGATACTACTACGAGCTGGAGAGAAGAGAGGGACACCTGAAGACACTCGTATTCTTACAGCAGGCAGACACCTGACAAGACGCATTAACAGGGAGTGGGATTTGCAATCAAGGTAAAGCAGAGAAGCCAAAGGCACTTGAGGGATCTGTAAGATTTGCCAGGGAAATTGAATATTTTCTTATTGAAAGATAATACAGCTTCCACAGAATGTGCTTGTCTGAAACTCTAGGAGAACGTTTCTATGTTTAAAAGACAACGGAAAAGGAGATTCTGATCTGATAAATTGCATTTGTAGGTAAGTAGAAAAATACTATATTTGGTTTCTAAAACAAGAAAAATCAACGTCAGTGCCAACATTAAGAAATGATTCAGTTAAATATAAGTGTAATGAAAGATGGCTGCAGAGTGCCTTTCACAAATACAAAACCAGCCAGGACATATTAGTATATATCAAAACCTCCCAATACAGTCTGGGAAATTCCTCCAGACTGAAAGTCAGACCTTGGAGATACAAACAGTGGCTTGAGTCTTTGTTTAGGTCAGATAGATGATAGTCAGGTAGCAGCAGTCAAAAGTAGTCTAATAAAACGTATAACTGGCTCTATGAAATGTGCAGAAAGGTAATAAATTATTTACTGAATGAGACGTGCTAAAAAACTTAGGCAGGAAGTATGAAAATAAACTTTCAAATTGTTCTGAAATGCACACAGAAGTTGTCCATTGCAACTGGGAAAACTGAATTTGAAAATGGAGAATGTAGAATTCAAGTGCAAATCAGAACAGCTAAGGTAGCAGATAAACTAATGATTGCTTTGGATTTACCCTGTAATGAGTGCAAGGCAAAGTTGTTCTACGGACAGCCTATGAAAATACCCTTTAAACTTGTGATCAAAATGGAAGAACTGATTTGTGGGCAATTGGTTTGCAGTGGGCAAGTTGTTCTGCTCTCCAGGGCAACTGTCATAATGACACAGGAATCTTGTAGTAGCCTTCCAGTAAAGAAGAAGAAAAAAAGAATGACTGCATACTAGTTGAAGACATTTTGGCTTTTAAAGTTCAGATAGATTTGAAACAGGATCAGAGTTTTGATCGTTTGCTGAGCCTGAGTGACAAAGAGCAGATGATAAAAAGAAAAAGAAAAACCAAAACAACTAGCATTACAAAACTTGAGCAAAATGAACCGAGTAAGCGCAGATACAGCAGAAAAAGCAGATGCAAAAAAAAAGGAGGGAAGGCAACCACCTGCAAGTTCATGCTGATTGTGTTCTGAGGTCATGTTGTAGATTTAAGAGAGGAATAACAAGAGCAGGGACTTTCTGCTTAGAAAGCAGGAGATATTTTTTGATTTAACAAAGATATAAGTTGTACCATGTGGGCCCCGTGCAAGATTGTAACCATGGAAACCTGCCGTGTAAACAGCTTGTTCATTGTTGTCCGGCAGGAAAGAAGAAATAACCTTTGAAGAAATATGTAGAGGCAGAGACGTGCCTTCATCTAGTTCTTGGGCTTTCCCCTTAGCTATGATTCAGAAGAAAATGACAGCACTGTATTTTGTATCGCTATCAACATCCAAAATGAATACCTTTAATTTAAAGGAATTATTGTTTATTACAATGAAGAAATAGCACCCTTAGTGCTATAGTACTTGTTTTTCACCTTGACTGTTAGCAGTAGATAATGTCAAGTGGGTCCAAAGGATGGGGGAAAGTACACTCCAAAAAACTTTGAAGGCAATTGAGAGCAAGAGGTCTTTGGCTGGGACAAGTTGAGTAGCTAGAGCTGGCGTAGTTCTTTCTCCTGTTCTGCACAGATTCATCTGCTGTACTTAAAGTAAATGACCTGCTTTTGGAAGGAACATTTTTCACAGCCTTATTCCTAGTACAAATGATCTGAAAATATATATATTCTGTTCTGCAGAACAGGAGAAAGGTCCCTGGTGGATGATGAGTTGACTGCCAGCTCTACAGCCACCCACCTCTACGGAGCACTGTGCTACTAGTACACAAAGTTTATTTGTGCATTGACCAACACTGCAGAATGGTTGTAGGTGAAAAGTGGTATAAGTGAGCAAAAGAGTAAGACTTTCTAATTTTCAGTGTTGGAAATGGTTCTTATGAGTTGTTCTCCCTTCACCTATCCCTTTTCAAAACCCTTTTTGGTTCATACTGCGCACGTACTCTAGAGCTTAGAGTACCATGGCAATATTGATGCAGAAACACCACAGACTTAGATGATGCTCTCGGTATATAGAAAGAACTTAGGCCACTCAACTAAAACCAAGTATTCAGAAGTGTTCAGATCTCATCAGTATCTTCACTGTCATTTGTATGGGAGAAAGTTTGCAGACAGGACAGCCTGAGTGCCTTAGTGAAGTCCTGTTTCCAAGCGCAGCCCTAAAATGGAACTGTGAAGAATATGTTGGCAAATAAACATGGATCCTCAAAAGACTTTCATTTTCTCCTTTCATGAGTGTACAGAAGGACAAATGTTTATGGCTTGTTGACTAAGACGGTTGGAATGATCTCCTGTTCAGTTAAAAGCTTCCCAGATGAGAGTATTGTGATATGTGAATTGAAAAGTTGTTTGGCGTGTGAAATTTGGTATCATCTGGGTAACACAATGATGGTAGCAGGTCTGGAAGTCAAAGATCAGATACAGAATCAACTAGCAAACAAGGAGGGGGGAGAAACAGCAAGTGATAACTACAGTTATCAGGATGAATTTCTCCTGATGAAGAAATGCTGCAAGTGGGATTTATCTGACCAAGTGCAGACATCTAACTCTAAGCTAGTCCACTGAGTAAGTAGCCTAGTAGTAATCAAAGGAGGTCTCCTAATCAGTGTAATCAGTAAAGTGAAGAGTGAGTTATCTCAGCTTAAAGAAGACAGGTCAGATGAATCAGACTCTAAAAGTATACCTACTTCTTTCCACTGACTATCAAGTTCAGATGTGAACATCTACAGGGTATTTAGACCTGAAGTCAGATGAGATGAGTCCAGCCCAAGTCAATCCTGATGCCATTGCTGTTTGGGCCCTCGTGAGTCAAAAAAAACATCATTACCAATGATTCCATCAAGGTATGAGGAGAGCTGGGACAGCTCCTGGTGAAATGAAGTCTGATTGAAGCATAAAAGCAATGGCATGTTTGGGATAAACCTGTAAAAGCAATTAAGCACTTTTCTGGAATACATAGTTCAAATAATAAGACCCACCACCCAAAGTACATGACACGGAAGGCCAGTTTGGAATTTAAGCTGTGTAGGTGAGCAGGTTTGACTGACATCTGAATGGAAATCCAGAAGTGGCAGTGATGGTTGAGAGGCTGAGAGTGAGAGAAGCCATGGGCAGCAGTGCACAAATACACACGTCACACAGACTTCAGTAGGAACATGCAGAAAAATGTTGAGAGAGCTGAACTCCTGGGTGGAGTGTTTGGAGCAAGTCCTAAAGGAAAACTATATCTTCCTGCTTGACTTGTTCAGTGATTCAGGATTTTCTGCACCTTTTTATGAAGCAAAACAAAGAAATATATGACTTCCATCATCACTTCATGTCTTCTTGCCCCTCCTCACCTGTTCTGTAAAAAAATTAATATGCGAGTCCCCTATTTTGATTAAATCTTCAGGCAGAAGACTCTATAAACTAACTCAACCTGAGGATATTGTGTCTTTGAAAAACATGGAATGTTTTCCTTCTAGGTATATGTAGTTATATTCATAGCAGAAAGATTCTGGGTGTAAGAAAATGTTAGGCTTAAGTCTGGGAAATTCTTACTACCTCTAAAAGTAAGGTATGGGCTGGACAATGAGCGCTGTCAGGAACTGCCACCTTTGGGAGTACTGTAAATCAGCTGAGACGTTCTAGAGTGGTATGAACATCTCATAACACCACTTATGGCAGTAGTTTTCAGAGAATAATTAAGTAATAATTTTAATCCACTTGGAATATGAATGATGTTGAGATAGATGCGAACTAAGTGCTAGTTGGTAGTAGCACCGTTTCTACTGACGAGCTGTTTAGTTCACTCGGGCCTAAAGCCTGGCACTTCTGAGATGTCGGTGAACAAAATTTTAGCTCTTTTACAGGGTCCACTACAAAGTATGGAAAACAAGTGGTTTTTTCACAAAATGTTAAGACCATTCACGGACACCCAGTTATTTCTGGGTTTTTTTAAGTGCTTTCTGTTGAAGAGTGTGACTGAGTTCTTCAAGTGCAAGAAAGGTGTGGATTTCACGTTAGAGCGTAGAGTCATAGGCTCATATTGAAGGTTTTGAAATTCCAGTGAAAAGAACAGAGGGGAGAACCTTTGAATATTTTTTAATTTGGTGGGTACTTTTTCAGGTGTTCTATTGGAATCACAGTATAATCAAACTCTCTTTTCCTGACCAGTCTGTATTTTAAAACAGCTTCAGCATGACTACTTGAGTAAATTTCTTCTAATATTCACTAAAAGGAATATATATTTCTTATGTTCATATTTTGATCACTTCAAAGAATATGCTTTCATCACTGGTACTGTAATTTCAATGTCAGTGCCTCTTAGAAAAAAAGATTTAGCCTCTGCTTTTTAACCCCCTTTATTCAGATATACGTTTTTCATATGGTTCTTACACGTTGTGCTTCATGTTGCATTTGCAAGGACAGAACCAATCAAGTCATTCTTAAAATGGAGAATACGATGGGTGGAGAATTTGAAGATGTTGATGTGCAGTTTAGTATGCTGGGCTGATCTGGGGGCCCTCTTACATTAGGAAAAAACACGTCTCAAACTGTGCTTGGTTTAACATCTAAACAGAGACAATCAGAGGTAGACATGCATCTTCTTAATGTAATGGTATTTTCCTTAATTTTGTTTATATATTTATATTCTGGCTCCACAAAATAAAAACCAGCTTGAAAACATAGCTTAAAAATAGGAAGGGCTTTATTGGTTTACATTTTCTTATGGCTATTGCAGCAGGTCATAATAGCCACATGCTTCAGCTGGTATAAATCAGCATGACTTCGTAAAACTAAGCCAATTTGTAAGGCAAATAAGAGGGTCTGTCTTTAAATCAACAGTGAATATTTTGCCTTTGTTTTATTTTTATTTTATATTTAAATTTGGCTCTTAATTGTCTTTTTGTTTCTCTTTTGCTGTCTGATGCTGCTCAGACACTATTACTTTGAAATGAATGGGACTCTCTAAAGACACAGCTGGCACTGTGTAGAGTCAGTGCTACTCAGCTGTGGGGAGATTTAAGTGATTTGTGACACTAAAGACATCCTGCACCTTATGTAATTTAAACACCAGAAGAATTAAATAAGGAGGGGCCTGTGCATGGTATCAGTTCTTGTGGGAAAATATGCTTCAGTGACTTACTGGCACTAGTTTTGGAATGTGGCATTTAAAAGTACCTTTTTACAGTGGGAAAGAATTTGGTCAAGAATAAACAGTCTGACCTTGTTAAATGGACCAAGGTCCATGCATAACGTAGTTCCAGAAAACTAGCTTTCACCAGTCTGAAAAAAAAAAAAAAAAAGATAATCAGTTTATAAAAGATGCAACTATATTTTCTTGAGAAAAATTATAAATATGGAACAGAGTGAAAAAAAACTGCTATTCAACTATGGACTTCTCTAGTTTGTGGGAAATTGGCTGTGAGCGTTAAACATGGTTTGAACCATAATTTCAGAGAGCATCAAAAGCAGACAGTGTCATACACTGTACCCAGATCAACTCAAACCATATATGGGATAAGTGAATAATTTTCAACAGAAATCAAGGCCATTTGTATTACCATCCATATCTGAAAGAGTCTGTAGTAAAACTGAATTTATGGCATGAGCTAAGTTTTGAGCATGAAGCTTGGTATCTCCAGACATAACCACTTGACTGGAAAGGATCCTGTGATACAAACAAAGAAGAAAAAACTGTGGAGCAAGAAAATTACTCCATTTTGATTTTAACTTCAAATTTTTCTGGTGGTGAACTGGCACACCATTATTGAATCTCCACGATACGAAACCCTAGCTTTAGTGCAGTCAATGGAAAACATCCCTTTAACTTCACTGTGGCCAGGATCTCATTCCAGGCTTTCATATTCTGCTTGGAAAATAGACATACTTTCTCTGAACAAATATTCCCACTGCTTTGGAGGAGTGGAGTTTACAGAGAGCAGCAGTGACCTTCGGCAGTGGGATCGATACAAATGCCTCTCCAGTTCGCAGGCTCTGGCCACAGAATTCTCACAGGTACTTCATCGAATGCAACCTCTTTTTCTTTTTTTTTCCCTAGTGTTAACACAACCGTGTCAAAACAACATACTAAAATTCACAAAGTCTTGTGGGTGCATTTTTTAATGCAAGAGTGAAAGAAAAATCTTACAATGGTTCAAGAATGTGAAGTAGCGTTGAAATACATTGTTTAATAATACTTTTGAGTACAACATTTGAAAACTCTAGTTGCCAGTTGAGATACACTAACACAGCAATTATTGCTGCATAAAAATGAAAATGTACCCGTAACTGCAGTTATCAGCAAAACTGCTGAAATAGTAGCATTTCCATGTTAGAAAATTACATTTGAGGTAGGCAGTAATACTCGCATTTGCATTAAAAGCAGCATTATATAAAAGAAGTGAAGCAAATCAAAAAAGCTATGTTTGTATAAGGTAAGTTCAGATTAAAAATTAGAAAGTGTGTACGTTGGGTTTTGACAAGTTTGGATAAAGAATCTATATTAAGCCAGAAAAGAAGAAAGCCTCTCTCAATGTAAACACCGTTTTCAGATTTTCGTAGTCAATGTAAACATCTCCTGAACTTAGCCTGGGTTTCCTGAATTCTGTCTCGCTCTACTCGGTGTTTACAACATCAGCTATATATTTACCCTGCCGAGATTTCGTGGGGCCCGGCCGGGGGCGGAGTCGCTCCGCTCCGCTGTGCGCAGCCACACCGCCGCGCTGCGCCGCCGCCGAGAGGGACCCTGCGGGCTAACGCCGAGCGGAGCACGGATTTCTGGGCTCTGGGCACGGCCACCGACTCACAGAAAAGCAAGAACAAAGACTACAGCTGTTCTTAGAATTTACAAGCCATGATACTTTTTTCCCCGAACTTTGATTTTTATTTTTTTTTGACTTGGCGTGTGCATGTTCTCACTTCCCTTCTGCTCTGAGTGATGTTTGTCATCCAGATCTGCCCGATAACTCCAGCCCTCACCTTTTTAAAGAAGTTTTATGATCAAGAGTAGATTGACCAGGAAGGGATTAAGGAGCTACTATTTATGTGTCTCATGAGTGTGCAGGATGGTGAGCAAGTAGCGGGTTGTCTGAGAGGGGAACTGCTGTGCTTGTGAGGAGCTCGTCACTGCGAGGGTCATCTCACCCTCACACCAGGAGCAAGTAAAGGGCATAAGTTCTTCAAAAACTCTTGGATTCGTACTGAACTGAGGGAGCCATTAGACTGACTAGAAATAAAAATGCTCACGATAAGTGGATGCTAATTCTTCTTTATATTGAGTATTCAGTGTCATTGTGTGTATCGTGTCACTCTTCCTCCTGGGTACTCCGCTAGTAAGTTTTCCTTATTATTTTTCATACCAAGGGATGAAAAAAAGATATTTTTTTTAAATAAGAGAACTATGAACATCTTACCATATCATAGGCATGTACAGTGAAAAATACACCAAATACCTGAAGCTTTTTAAGTGATATTAAAAATCAAAGAGATTTTTTTCTCTATACCTTCAATAACATCTCAAGCAGTGGTAGGGTACAATACACAGCTAGTATGGAAAAATGAAAGGCATTTTATACTTTATCCTGAAGAGCAGCTGAAGGTGAAGGGAGCCTGTATTTTGTATCTAATATGCATTAAAATAGGCTCTCTGTTCATTTGATGCTTTCTATGAAACTGAAGTAGGATTTTAATATAGTTGATATCCTGGTCTTAGCTTTCCTTTCCAGTGTCACTAGTCAAATCATCGTGGCAGAGAAGCTTCCACCTTGTACCTTGAGAAGACACTCGCGTTAGATCTACATTAGATTAATAACATGAATAACTCAATAGACAGTAGCTGTAATTAAGCCCAGAAGTTTGAAAAGACAGCATCAGTATAGAATAGGCAGTCATATCTGTTGGATCTAACATTTTCTTCTGAGGATTCCCTGCACATCCTTTAGGCTCTGGGACTCATTGGGAGCTATGAGCACAAACCTCTCATTAATTTCTGGTGAGGCACACGCTAAAATGGATTAGAGAAGTCCTTTAATTCTGATTGAACATTCATTTGAGGGCTGAAACGTCCTGCTCTGAGCACTGCTTTGGGTCGTTCCAAGAATTAATGTGTCTGTAGAAGCATCTTGTTTGACAGAGCCCTTCCTGCACACTTCTACCACAGCCCTCAAGAAACAGCCCATTGCCTGGCACGTACGTGTGGCACTGGGACGGTACCTACGCTGTAGGGATTCTGGATTTGGTCAGTGGAACTGAGGATGGTGGGCTGTAAAACGAGGGAAGCTATAGGACCATACTGTCAGTCTAAGTTCATTCGCAGAAACTATGGGTTTACGCTCTGATGTCGGGACAGAGCTTTGCTACAGTTAAGCCTTTGCTGCCATAAGCCCCTCAGTAGAAACAATTCCCTTTGAGACTCCCTCACCAGGGAACAGAACATCATTGTGTTAAAAGCTGTACACATTTGAATCAAGATCTAGTTTTCTTTCATAGCCTTTTCGGAAGATATTTTATCATTTATTTATGGCCAAGCATTAATTTTTTCACTATGATAAATTCCTAGTTAATATATTAATTCTTCCCATTATTCAACATAATTATTTTAATTGAGGATTTTAACAATATCTCCTATTCTTCAGAGGAAAGATTTCTTTATGTGAATGTATTACTCTCCTTTGATATTTGTAAGCATCTGTGTGTAGTTATGCATATTGCTCTTCATTCTCAGGGTTTTGTCCTCTCAGGACTGTAATTTAAATTTATTTTAATTAAGTTACTGAGTTTTTACATTAGTAGTCAAGCTTATTTGGTCAGGAAGTAAAAACAGGGAAGAAGTTTGGAATTGTAGGAGGAGCTTGATCTCTGTTACATCTTTATTGACTTGTCATAAGTATACTGTAATATTTTTTAAAATTGCAGTGTTCTGGCTCGAATACAGCCCATCCTACCTCTTTCTTTGAATTCTGCTTACCACAGTTCCTAACATCTTTGTTTACTGCAAATATTGTATATTTGATGGCATATCCCTAGCAGTCTGTGTATAGAGGGAGTTAGGAGAAAAGAGAGCAAAAAGAAAGTGAGGAGGCATAAAAGGACGGGGACAGTCATTGCATTGACAGGGAAAATGAGGCTGTACAAAATACAATGACAAGGATTTTTTTGTGGGGTTTTGCTTGGTTGTCTGTTTTTTAATTTCTTGTTGCTTTAGGGCAAGGAGTGTTTGAATTCACTTTTATTTCCAATTGCTGCTTTGCTTCTGGACAGAAGATGCTACTTTTTTATATGCAAGCAGTTTAATTTGCCACATAGCTGAAATTCTTTCCTAGTGAACATGTGAAATATTATACCCTGAATTTGCAATTAATATGACAAATGACATAGTTTTTGTTCTATTCCCTGCTAAAGGTGCTTCACAGGGGAAATCAGCTCAACTCAATTAAGTGCTATTTTAAAACTAAGTAAAAGACATTCCAGAAACTTCTTAATTGTTGCCCTCATCTAAAACATCCTGACTTGTTACATTATCTTTGTGCCCACGTGGCCACCACAGAAAATCTCTCGTGCTACTTTCCATTCCCATGGCGGGTTGGTGCATGAACTAATGAAAACCACTAACTTCTACGTTGATCACTTGCAGACTTACCATGGCAGTATACCTATTTAATAACAGAAAAAGGGGTGAAGTGCAGTAACATTTCCTCAGTTCCCATAGAAACCATCGCATCGTGCATAGGATACTTGACTGCTTTTGGGCCCCCACCCTTTGATATGCCAAGTGGCTTTCTGTGAGCCCTTAATGTCCTCACGGCCTATGAAACCGCAATCAAAATCGAGCAACAGGAACATAAATGCTGGGACTTGAAGACAGGCAATTTCTATCTCGGTTTCATCTGCTCAAATTACAACCTACTACAACTGGATTCCTTTGAACGTGTCCACAGCAGCCAAAAGGTAAAATTCCCACCCGGAAATCAGGGCCCCAGTTCAGCCAGCTGGAACCAACTCGTATGGGGGACCTCACAGCATCACAAATGCCCTTCTTGAGTTGTGGGGAGCACACTTTTGCATCACGTTAGCCAGTTCAGCGTTGGTCTAACCTCAGCTGAAAAAAATGGCACTGTTTTCCAGGAAAGCAGAACTGACAAAGCGCTGCCTGTGCACCTAAGCCTGCCCGGCCGAATCCCAGCTGACACGGTGGTTTGAGTCATATGCTGACCTTAGTGTGAAAGGGAACTTCAATTAGATGGCTATTGTGTTTTCAAATATAGAAGAATGGCTTTGTGTTCAATGGATTACACCACTGATTAAGACAAGGAAGCAGATGCTGCAAGGCCATATAGAAGGAAAGGATTTCATAGAATCATGGAATTCTATGAAATTTTATTATAACTCAGAATCTATTCCACGTATAAAGTAAAAGCCCACAAACATATTAGGACCAGGAGAATTTCCCAACAGACAGAGGTATGGTACCTATGCATAAAGAAACTCCCAGCACCTTCCGTGTCCCAAAAAGCAAATAGAAAGGATGGGGGAGGGAGGAGAATCGTGAAGGGAAGTCTTTTTATTTTCTTCTTTTCACGTGAAGGTTTATAATTAAAGGGGAAAGTAAATTAATTACATGAATATTAAAAGGTTACTCTTCTATTCTAACATTTGGTCACAAGTTGTCTAATGAAAAGGAATGCAGGCTGGAGGGCTGCCATGCCTTTGCTGCTTTCTGCAGAGGGCCACAGGCTGAAGCAGTGATTGTGCGTGACAGATTCTGGGAACAATGAGCCTGCGCACAGATCATCCAGATGGAGCATGCTTTTCTAAATTACACCAACAACAGGGTGGCCCACAGGCAAACAAAATAGTTAAACAATACATAATAAAGTTTTTATTTGGTATTTCCTGTGAGCCTCTGCCAGTTGCCAGGGAGTGTACTGTATTTTTCTTTTGCTATATTAATTGTTGACCACAACTGGCAAAGACCCAAACTAGCAGGGACAGATAAGGGGGGGAAAATGGCATCTGGACACTAAAGCCTCAAGTGTACTGGGAAAAAAAAAGCACAAAAAATTACAGCATATATCTGGAATTTTCCAACTAACGATGTGCGGATGTGGTAGCGCTAGGGAAAAAGAGCCAAACTGAGCCTGCTTTGTTCACTAAGAGAGGCCCCCCTGTAACATTCCTTTTAGCTGTGCATATTTTGGCTTCAGTTGTGCAGTTTTAACTATATACTGTGTATGGAGCAGTTCAGTTGTTGCTGCATGAATCTAATGATTTTGTTACAAGAAATAAAATTATGTCGATGCATGTGCATTTTTCTCACTGTAAGATGTTTAAACAGAGAGTGTGTTTTAAATGTTAAATTATAGGTGTTAAGTTTTCAGAAGAAAGAGGGAGAAAATGTCATTAAGCACAACCCATCCCAGCAACAGCTGCAAGGAGGAGACCCTCAGCAGCAGTGAATGCTGCCGTTTTAAACTCATCAATGAAATCAGTCCTTACAGTTATCTGGTTTAGGGAAAAGCCCTCAATTCAGCATTAACACTTGGATAAAAACAGGAGGCTGCATAAACATGCTCATTTGATGCTGTTTTTCTATTTTCTTTGTCTTTATACACAGTTAAAATATTGGCGTCTTTTTTAAGGAAGTTTTATACTCCTGAGGTACTCTATGCAATGTAGTAAGTGATTTTGCTACTACTAGTACACAGCAAAGAAGAGAAGAAACAAGAACAGGTTGCTGTTACTTTCTTTCGGCAGGTAAGGTAGCCTTGCAGATATTAGGCAACCTTTCCAAAGAAGAAGAAAGTTGGTGTGAAGGTACCAATATGTGTGGAGAAGAGAACCAAGCTCACTAGGCAGGGACAGGGTTTGCACCTACAGCACGTCTGTAGTTCAACTGATGAGGAAGAATTTCTTGTTATGAGCTTAAATTGTCATATATTTCTGTGGCGTTTTTGCATGTACTTGGACCATCTTCCAGTGACCAGTGGCCCTTGTTGCCACAGGCTTGTTTTCACTTCCCAACTCACATGCTCTTTCTGGCGTTAAGTACTTTGGGTTTCCCTCTCTGTGTGTTTTTGGGTTTAGGGCAGATTTTTTTTTTTGTGATTGGGTTTAGCTGCAAAATATGGAAGTCATCTATTCCATTATGTCTTAGTACGTGTGCAGTTTTCTTCTGTAACAAAAGAGAAGTATATAAAAAAATGGAATTTTTTTCACTTGGTATTATATCCATACACGTGCTGATAATCAGCAGGCATGAACCTATGGGTCATTCATGCTGATTTCTTCAGCTTAAACTAGCAGAATGTCTGGTTGTAGTGGATGGCTGTCCTAAGTAGCTGACTACCAGGAGGCAGGCTGCGTTACCAGTGGGTTTCCCTGATTCCCATTCATCTTCCAACACACAGCTATTGCTATTCCTTCCTTATAAACCTGTATTCCAACCTCTCCCCCAGCCCAGTCTCCTCTCTCTACCAGATCTATCTCCCACCCCAAATCCCCTGTGAAGTCTGCCCTCCCACCGGGCTCCAGAGATGCCTCTCACCAACTGTCTGATCCCAGTGTCACACGCCTTACTGGTCATTTTTCCTTCTTCCCTTCGTAGGTCATAGTCTTCTTCCTCAGTCGGTGTCAGTTACCCCAGCTCTCCATACACACTCCCGTCAGCCCAACAAGGGGATGTCTTAATCTGTTCTCTCAATCCAGCTTTCATATTCTCTTCCCCTAGTGTGACCAGCTATTTTCATTGTGTGGCCGAGTTTGACAGGTTCCTCTTCAAACATGGGATAGACCATTTATAGAGTAACAGGCTTTGTGCACTCAGTCAAAAGCTTGAGATGCCATGATGTCCTGCTGAGCCCCCTGGAGCTGGCCTGAAGCATGCTTGTTGGAAACAAAACCTTCCGAAAGTACAGTAATTATACACTAGTATAATTCCTTACTGAGCAAGTGCTGGTTTTCAGATTTATGACATGGCCAAATTTGGAGCCAAGTTTTACAAGGACAGCAAGAGGCACCTCCTTGACATAGAGGTCAAGTTCCACAGCCCTTGTCCCAAAACATGAAGGCACCAGAGCTTCTCCAAAAGAAGGTCACCAAAATTGAAGATGGGCAAACCATGTATTTTTGCCTAGCCTCACCCATGGAAACCCCTGAATGGCTTCAACAGAAATACTCCAACAAAGCTGAGTATCTTCCAGAGAGATCCAGCACGGAAAATGTTATTGTAATCAGTGAGATTTTGGTGAAGTTAAAAACTGCTGAAAACAGTCTTGTACAGGTAACTTCAGTGACAGGACATGCTAGAAACTTGAAAGTATTATATACGTGCTGCTTCTGATGATTGTCCCTTACCAGAAGGTATCTGCAGACTTCGGAGAGAGTCTCAAAGGAGTCTTTCTATTTCCCTCAGCAAAAGCCAAGGTGCAAAATAACTCAGCTTTTACTAATATATGTGCTGTTTCCTATGTGTTGATCCCATCTTCATACCCTTACAACCAACCATTGCCTATCCTACCACATGTGGGAACTGATTCTTATTCACATTAAAGACGCTCTAGGCATTTCTGGTCCCTAATGGTATCTATAAATGTAATTTATTCACAATTATGGACATCAGTTGGGAACAAGCTGTCAAAGTGGTGTAAAAGCATGAGATGAAGGAGAGGATCAGATCTATGCTAGAGACGAGAGTGGCTGGCTACTCATCACCAACAGCCCCCTGGAAGTCAGCAAAGGTCAAGAGCAGGTCCTGCTTAGCAACATAAACCTACTGATACCAGAATTCCTTTCCAAATTACAGATTTGTCTTTTTCCATCATGAAAATGAAAAAACATATATTTGAAATATAATGGGCTGCTATTCATCATAAAATATGTAAAACTTCACTGGAAGTCAGATTAATTAGAATAGGCTTCATTTCCCATAAGTGCACCGGTTCCCTCTCTAGTCAAGGACAAGGGAGTCTTTTAAACTTTGAAAAAGAAGCTGATTTATAGGTCACTTATTATGGGAGCGGTAAGTAATCTCCTTTGTACTTGCCTGAGATGTAATTGATTAAAATTACATTTGTGCCTTGCGTGTGAGCTACAACACATGGCGGTCTTTTGTACAGCATTTCCCGGTCAACTGTCGTTCATCCCAGGTGCAGAGAGAGGAGCAGCGGGATGGTTAAGAGGTCACCTGCGGTACTCAACCTTAGTTTTCAACCTGAAGATTACACCCCAGAATTGTTTTAAGAAATACCGTGACTCTCCATATAATTAATTTCAAGGCATGTTGCCAGACTAACACTTCAGTTATTCAGAAGAAGCACTAGAGGCCCCTTTTATCGTTGCTGATAACACCTTTACTGTAACGGAAAAGATTTAAAATCCATTCTGTTTTTTTCATAAGTTGTGCTGTTCACTTCTGTTTTCTTTCTGCTGGACAATCCTAATGGGTTATTTTAGTCTTGTTCCTACTTCATTTCAAACAAGTTTCATTTGCAGATTTTCTTGCAGAAGCCCAAAACAAAACAAAGTTTGTCTAGTATTTAAAGATGCTTTTAAATAAAAAAGCTTAAGGAGTCATTTAGACCCACATTTTATAAAAGCTTCATGTTACAAGAACTAACTTGGTCTAAATTCAGCCTGACAGTATCCTTCTCAAAACAACCATACTACTAGCTCTTGAAAACACTTGGTTTCTGGCCCACAATCATTAATGATTTTAAACAGCAGTAACACAACCTCATGATAATAACAAAAAAGAAAAATATTCTAAACCAAATACATTCTTTGTTTGCTATCATAAAAAATTCCTTTTCCTTGCAGACTGCCACTTTCCTAGAAAAAAAAATAATATTTATTATATGGAATCATATATTCTCTAGAAACCTAGGTTATTTCTAATGTCTTGTTTCTAAAACTACTTTTTAAATACTAACACTTAAAAAGAAGAATAAGTCTAAATATAAATGATTCCACTGTCTGAAGATGTCTGCCTCTAACCACCCAGAGCTTCCACTGAAATTAGGAGTTACTAATGTTTGGAGGATGTTTGGAGTTAGGTCAGAGCTTTTTAACACAGCCTGATAACATTAGCCTTTTCATGCATGACTTTCTTTGCCTCAGAAGAATAGATGAGGTCCTATAAGCTTGTTCTGTCCCTTCTCTACCTTTAGGTTTAGAGCCTTAGACGGTGCAGCAGCTTTGGGGAGTGTTGATCTGTCCCAGAGCTGGTGGCACCTGGCCCTTGTTTCCCTGCAGCAGCTCTAGCTCCTGGCACTGCTTCTCTCTTCTCCCCCCTCAGCACTCAGGGAGCCACGCACTGAAGGATTTCCTGACCTCATGGGGATGTTATTTACAGGACTTCCTCTGGAAGTTCACAAAGGAGCAGTAGGATGTTGCTGTCCCTTGCGGGGAATATGTAGGGAGATTTTTGCATGGAATGATTGAGAACAGATCTTTGTGGGGAAAAGGCATGGACAAGCATCGTGATGATGATGAGGAGGAAGCACGTATAGACTATCAAACTGATTATTCCAAGGTCAACTGGTAGTAAGGTTGATGTTATCACTAGAGTTCTTGGCTCCCTCTCTGAGACCATTAGAATATTTGCACTAGTTCTTGAGCGTTAGTTCCCATTTGATTGATTCTTCCTTTACACAGATGGATTACATACTGCAATAAACATTTTAGAAGGCCTTTTTAGTATGTCCATTTTTATTATCTTTACAAGGACCCTTCCTGAACAGCTAGGAGCCAGGAGTGATTCATGGAGCAGCAAAAGGGATGTGACGCAGGAGGAGACCTCCTGAATATTGTATTTTTCATTCTCAGGCAGGAGAAAGGCAAAACTTTTTAAAGTAGTAGATGCCCATTCCACACTGGGCACTCTGTGTGATGTTATGTCCATTGTGCCAGCAGCAGTTCAGCCTGTCTGCAATTTTAAGTGTCATTCCTCTCACAAAGAGTACCCAGGAGAAGCTATTGCCATGACCAGCAAACGACATTGACCAGAGAAAAGTAAAACGTATCTCTGTAAACTGAGCGTTTCCTTCTGTTCTGGAGACTTAGTACGTTCAGTGTTTCACAACCTGTGTGCCTGTAAACTGATGTTCATTGCCTGAAGCTGAGAAGATTCACTTTGTAACATGCAGGACGCAGCTAAACCCGGTTCTGAGCCATTAAAAATGCTTCTCGGTGCCACAGCTCCAACCTCACATGCAGAGTATATTAGTCCACGCTCCCTTAACCACACCGAAATGGGAGTCTGTCAAACAGATGCCTGGAAGTGGATTTGTACTCTCAGAGAAAGTGTTTCCTCTCTCAGGCCCCTGTGCACACAGTGTGCAAGGGGTTAACGAGGGAGCTACTTTGAAAACAGAGGCAGAAGGTCATTGGCGGCAACAGCAAAGACTCCTAGAGCCTGCCATGGAGAGCCTTTCACTCCTAGAGCCTGCCATGGAGAGCCTTTCACTCCTAGAGCCTGCCATGGAGAGCCTTTCACTCCTAGAGCCTGCCA
>JAOTQQ010000012.1:23303371-23326174 GCA_026546715.1 Gallinago undulata | reverse complement strand
ACTCCTACAGCCTGCCATGGAGAGCCTTTCACTCCTACAGCCTGCCATGGAGAACCTTTCCCTCCTAGAGCCTGCCATGGAGAGCCTTTCACTGGCATTTCCCACCCGGGGATTGTAAGCATTGGCTTGCAGCCATGGAGTCCCACAGAACCTCTCTTTGCTTTAGCCTATACATTTCTGTGCCTTAATGGGAACCCAAGCACGGCAAGTTGTTCCTGCACGTCCAGAAGGAGTGAGGAGCTTCTGTTCAAGTTTCAGTCTTCAGAGAGGAGGGAAAGGGCCATTACTCACGCTGGAATTTGAAAACATAGAGATATGCTTGTTTAGTGGTACTTCACATGTAACATAGCTGCTGTTCTCAGGCAAACTTTCTCAACTCCCAGGAATGTGTAGAATGCTGTCACTTAATCAGAATCCAGAAGAGCTCTTTTATCTGCCATTTGTTAGTAACTAGCAATATTGTTCTTATCTCATTGTCCTTTAGCCTGATGCAGTGCCCTCAGACATGAGAACTTCTAACATGAAAGCACTCATTACCTTGAACATTCCTGTTTGTATTGTCTTAAGCTATTATCTCTTTTGCTTAAATAAGATGCTTTGTATCAATTTAGAGAGAGAGGAGTCTGTTCTTCTGTGTCATATTCACAAACAGAACATTTTATATTTTTATAAGTCTATAACCCCTCCAGACTAGAGTCTTCAGTGATCTAGACTAATTCAGATTTTTGTCATCCAACTAATACAATGTTATCTGTGATTAATCTACGTTGGAATCTGGCTTCTTGAAAATAACATAAATTAATCATGCAAGCTTTAAAGTGAAAATTGGGAAATAAAGCCTCGCAAGGCCTAGTATTGGCCCATCTAACATTCTGTATTTCTGCTAAATCTTCAGATACCTAATATCAGCTTAGAAAATCCTGTAGCATTTATAAGGGGAGGAAATTTTCTTTTGGGTTCTTTAAAAATCTTGGTCTTTGGTTTGTACTGTGACTGTGAATCTTAAGTTTTGACTAGTAAGTAGTGTATCAAATAGCAAGGGAGGAGATGTTGCTGCCTTCTCCACAGAATAAAAGTGTCATCTTCTAGAGTTTTTACGAGTCCCATCCGTTACAGTCAGAGAAGTGGAGTACAGTCTGCCTGGATCCAAAGTAGAATCCAGCCTGGTTAATGTAATTAATGCCTGCTTTTATTTTTACGCAGTGATGGTCTAATGTAAAATGCATACACGTTCCAGAGAACAGGGTCCAGAAACTCGTCTCCTCGCCTCTTCCAGCTGATTGTTCTTAGGCACTAAGCTGCTTTCAGACACAGTCTTGCCCCGTGACTCATATAGTCCTGGCAGAATAGCGACTTGGCTTCAGCAAAGGCAAAGAAAGAGCTGTGACCCAAAAAATCCCTAGCCTAGTGGTCAAGGTATTTGCTTGGATGTAGGAGATGCCAGTTAAGTCTCCTTCGGGCTGAGTTTCCACTTTGAGATTAACATAATAACTTCTGTATACGATGTTAATGTAGATGAAAATACACATCACTTCCACCACCACTCTTAGTTCCAGGCTTCACCAGGCAGGACTCTATGGGGACTTCTGTTGAGAACACCTGGGTATGGTCTGCCTAAACGTGCTTCAATTCAGTAGAGCTTCAGTTGAAACATGGATGCTTGTTTCTCCTTTCTAATGTGTGACCATCCACACTTAAGACCTACAAATACTTCCAGACTAAGACAAGGAATTTCATGAGTAGAGATACCTACAAAGCTCATAGCCCTGGAAAGTCAGTGAATTGTGCCTGGCATTTTATTGGTCTTAAGCTCACAAAGCCACTTAAATGTGAGATTCAGACAGCCTGAGGACTCCCCTCAGTCTTTTCTGTCCTTTCTCTCCAGTCTTTGGTTTTGCCATGAAATTACATGCCTACATGTCTACTCCTTGTCCTGCTGATATTTACTTCAAAACTCAATTAATTTCCAATAATCTGTGGTATGTTTAAGTATGTGTAAACACATACAGCTATTCATATATTGCATCTGTATATAGAAAGTTGATATTTTTCTTTTTTTCTGGAAACCTGTATATGCCCAACATTGGGCCTAAGTTCCATGGGAGAGAGATGTGTGGTGGCTTTCATGGGTTTGCTTTATTTAGTTTTTTTCTGTTCAAAACCAAAGTCTAACACAGCACCCCAGGAAGTGGGGAGACTTTTTTTCAATTAACTAGACTCTGGTTTTCTAGTAGCAATGGAAAGCTGCTCTTCATTATAAAGCCAAACCATAAGTGGTGAGGCTCATATTCTCTAGTCTGATGAACTCAGGAATAGACCTGTAACAGGGGCAGCTTGTGGGGATCTGGGCATGGAGCCGACCATGGTTTGGTCCTTGGCACAAGTTAGAGCTGCGTGTTCTCCTTCTCCTGCGGACTGGACATAAGCGATGTGAGAAGAGTCAGATACCACCAGTGGGAATATACAGGGTGCTAGATGAGTTGGTTTTGTGGCAACAGAAAGACATAGAGCAAAGCAACTGGGACAAGGCCCAAGATCTGGTACTAGAAATTATGACAGTTCCCTCAGCCAGCAGGTGACTGAGCACACGGAAAAGTTCCAAATTTCTGCAGCCAGATCCAGAACAAGACCTGTATCCCACGGCACAGTCACAGGCTGCCACCTTTGTAATGTTTTGTTTCTTTTGGTACTGTGGAAGGTATTCTCTTCATCCTTAGAGCGGCTGTTTGACTGGGTCAGCCTAAGAAGTCGATGGTGTTTATTTCTTTCTGCCTTTGTATTCTTTTCAGCTCTGAGATAATTATTAGAATTTGCTGTTTCAGTCTACAGAGTTGATTATTGCTCCTCGAAGCACGACTGAAGAATGACTGCTTTTTTTTTAAAGAATGTCACTCTCAGTGTTGTCAGATGTAGCTATATTGCAGTCTCAGCAGCAGCCCCATGGCACGCCAGGCTGACTGACCACTTCTGCAAAACACGAGCTGTCCGTGCTCCGTGGAAGCTGCTCTGCAGCGCAGGGATGGGGCGGTCAGTTTAACGCACGAGCAGCCCTGGCGAGGCTTTCTTTGACTTTCTTGGGCTCTGGATCAGGTATGACAGTGGTGCTGATATTATTTTTGCTTCTTTCTTTTCATACAAAGATAAAACACTTTTCAAGTGAAGTTTCAGGTAGTCTCTTAGAAATGTTCTCTGTACGTGTTGGCAGAGAATTCTGTGAAATTCTGCTTAATGGAAACATATTTCCTTGTATTAGTTTTGAGGTAAATTCTGAATTATCACTAATGGTTGAAAATATTACCTCATCTTAAGAGCCAGTTTTCCTTTCTAGTAGCTGTTGCACACAGCTGTTTAGTGCACAGAGACTTTTGAGGTAAAAACCACTGAATGTAGGTAAAGTATCTTCCGCCAGTGTTTATACACACACACATGATGTGCAAACACACACACACGTACTCCTGCTGACAACGGATGTACTGAGAAATATTCTTCGGCAGCACCATGACACTGGGTTATGTGGTTCTTCCTAGAAGTAAAAAAACCAAAATTCTGATTAGTTGTATGTGTATAAACCATCAAAGAAATTAATGGTTTCTTTGTTTGTTATTATCTTACAGTAGATGCTAAGTCTTGCTTTCTTCAAAGCACAAATGTTTTAGCATAAAAAGAGGAGATCACATTCTAAAAAGACAACTTGATGGTGGTACATGTGATCAGGATTTGTGTCTTCTATAAATAGATAATATTTTGCTTGATGATTTAACTAATGAAATAATAACAACAACCCTTCCGCTTTTCACAACGCAGTTAATCAAGCTCATGCCTAAAATGGAGACAAATATGAATAAAGAGATAAAATTGCTATTACCATGTGCACTTCATGAGACCCTGAGTACTTGAAGGGTCATTTACATATATATATATATATATATATATTAAACCTTTTGTCAAGAAATACAGTGCTTTCTAAAAGCCACCAGGATAGTTTGGTACACTTTTACTTCAAAAGGGAAACTGTTTTAATGTTTCTATAACCAGACAAAATATAGTTATCTTTCTCTGAGAAAGAATCCTTCTCTCCAGCTGTACCTATCTCTGCGATGGAACGGAAAACAGCTATGTAACAGTGAGAGAGCCACTACTCAAAACAGAGATTAAACGAGTATCATTATTTAGGCTGATATTATCCCTGGAAACTACAGCTCATTGTATAATGTAGTGATTATTACTTTCTCCATCACAGTTAGAAATAATAGTAGGTCTCCAGAGATAGATTAAAGAGAGTCCTAGGCTTGCTTTAGAAATCCATACTGCTTAGCGAATGGCTTAAGGAGGGTGGTGGTAAATACCGTCAGACAGACCCGAGCACATAAAGCAGACACACTCCTCTTCCAAACCAGGGGCAAAAATCATGTCGCAGTTGGTGTCCAGAGGTTAAACAGCCCCCACGCCTCTCCTGGCCTTGTTACACCTTGGGACAGCGGGATTGGAAGGGCTCTCTCCCCGTGCTGACGGCTGCTGTGCGAGTGCTGTGGGATGCAATGGGGCATTGTCCCTCTCTCACCTCCACATCTCTCCTCTCCTCTCCTCTCCTCTCCCCTCCACACCTCTCCTCTCTCTCCCCTCCACACCTCTTCTCTCCCTACTCTGCTCACTCCTGTTTGCCAGACACTATTCCAAACTGCAGGTGATAAAACAAGATTAGACAAATTCTTTCTTTTCCTAAGGAATTTTTAACATTACATTGACTTCATTTTAAGTAGTGTTACCTTTCAGACCAGTGAGCCATTCTAAGCATATTCATTTAAGAAATTACGTTTCTTCTTTTCAGCCTGTGTGGAGATTTGTGGCAGTGTTTCTAGGAAGTGAGAGGGAGGCGTGTTGGGGGGGGAGAGTCTCTCTGCAGTGAGACTGAAGTCAGGCTTCCATCAATAAGCAGCCCTGGGTCCTTAGCCACCTGTAATTCTGTCCTCTCCAGCTAGTCTGGGGCGAATGTGTCAGGCGTAGTCATACAGCCGGGGAGAAAATTGTCTACAAAGTTTGAAGAAAATTGTGTGAGTCATTTTAGAGTCACAGAGCTGAAGAAGCAGCTATTCCAGTGAAGCTGGAAAGATTCCACTTTAAATCCTCCTTTGAAGTAATAGATTTTTTGTGAATTTGAGAGACCACGAAGCAACTGAAGAGCTTTATTCTACATACAGCACTATGTATTTTATAGCTATATCCCCTCATTTTTACTCAAAAAGAAAGGACCAAAAAAAAAGAAAAGTAGTCAAAAATATTCCCTAAAGATAATGTGAAATCCCCATTAGTGAGAACTGAACAAAATAACTTAGTTTAAGAACCACGTTAGGGAACTTAAAAAAAATAATAATTTGCAAATAATCCTTCATGAGGCTGAAATGCTTTAAGCAATGAAATGAGCCAGTGTCTAGTGGCAAATATAATGAACAAAATCAACACCAAAAAGAGTACAGTAGAAACCACAATTATAAAAGCAAAAGATTTAGAAGAAGAATTTTGTTTGGATTCAAAGATACTTTGTATGAATTTAAGCATCCTGCTAATTGCTTTTGTGGCACGATTTCTATGAAAGCTAATAATTTAAAAGGTTTATGGGCCTCTTCAAGGTCCCCTCGGAACTAAGTAATCTCACGGGATTAATCTCATCCAGCTTCCGACGTCTGAAAGGAGGATGTCTACACGCGGGCCAGTGGGTTAGGTTCTCCTCACACACAGTTGCAGCGTGTGTTGTGGTGGCCGGAGGGTAAGGTAAGGCCAGCTGTGGGGTGGGTGGGGAGTGGGCTGTCCCCCCTGGCTCCGCCGCCCCCCCGATTCCCCTGGGAACCAGCGGAGGTGAAGGAAGCACAGCAAAACACCTTCTCTCCGGAGGGAGGGGGAGAGCTGGGACCTCAGCCTGACTCACTGGCTGGAGGCTTAAACAATGCCAGGAAACACTGGTGGGTGCCGGAGCCCAATTGTCTCTGCTGTTACATTATTAGAATGGTTCCTGGCACGGCTTTGAGACCTGCCAACCAGCCCCTGTCCAGACAGTTCCTCGGCATGGCTGGGCACGGGCCACAGTTTGCATGGGGTCACCTCGTCTGGGAGGCTGAGGAGCTGGTGATATGGACAGAGCCCGCTCTGTGCCCTTGGTCTCGGTGCCAGAGGAAGGTTTCCTGTCCCGTCTAATGTCCTCGCACAGACACAGCCACTGAGTTACAGTCTGGTCCCCGCGTTGTTCCTGGAGCTGTGCTACAGGGCACGGGTCTGTACTTAAAGTCTGTGGCAAACCCACATGTAGTCCTTTGTGTCTCTGCTGCTCAACCCCATCCCTAAACCTCTCTTTGTCCTTTTTGAGCTGTGTGCTGTTCAGACAGCAGCTATATTTGGAAAGGGCTGTGCAGATCCGTTTAAATTAAGCAGTTCTGCAAAAGTGAAAATCTGCTCTGTAAAGTAAATGGAAATTAAATGAGATTGACACAGTGCTTAGGTCTTGTGTTCACATTGCTAGTGAGCAGGTACTTACCACTGATTTGATTTTTCATCAGAAACAGGTACCATGAAGTGCAGGATTGAAACTCCTGGGGCTAGATTGTCCCAGATGGCAACATCTGTCAGGTGTAATAAGGCAGAAAGCTTTATTTCAAAAGAACATTCTCTTTCTTCTTCTGACAATAAATGCAGCTCTCCCCTTGCTTCTCATTGAGCACGTTGACATTTGTACTGTGAAAAGCAGTGATCTGCAGCTACTGATACCATCCGTATCTGGTATCATCCCATCTGATCTGGGCAGTGGAAACAGAAAATGTGCCCTGGAGAAGGAGCGTAGTTACACCTTTAGGTGTAACGTTACTCCTTCCAGTGTATGAATTATTCTAGATGGTTTTGTATGTACCTTAATAGATTAAGTACAGATGTCATGGGGTGTCCTCAGGACAGGCAGAGTGGGCTCAGAAGCTAAAGGGAGAAAAGGAGCACCCTGGCACATTTGGAGAGAGTTGGAAGAGGAGGGGACAGGGTGTGAAACCCAGGAGAGTGTGGGGGTGCAAGGAGGCAGGTGGGGGACGTGAGGGGAGGCAAAGCACACGGGATGCAGGGGGCAGCAGTCTGTGCAGCTGGGGATCAGGCACATTTGGTGTTGGGGGGCCATTGGCGTGTGGCAGAAAGGCAGGGGCAGGGGAGAGGAGGAGGCAGGAGGTCGGGGCCAGAGGACTGGTGTGAGAGAGGAGCTAAAGAGGCTGGACAGGGTGAGGGGAAGCGAGGAGGAGGCAAAGGAGGGAAATATATTAGACAGGAGGAGTCAAACGAAACACAACCAGTAAAATCTACAAGCTCCAAAGAATTTAGGAGTCTTGTGCTGAATTTAGGATCTCCGTCAGCACATGAGTGCAAACCCCTTCTCCTGCAGGGCAGTCACCATGTGCCACGCTACATGTGTGGCAGATTTTTAGAACATGCAAAGTTTAAGTGAAATGTACCAGTGCAGGTGCTTACATTTTCCATCCTAAAGATGGGACGTTATCAAGCAGCTCTTGTTCAAGAGCTCTTTCTCCCAGGCAGAGCCTGTCTCACTGCTGTGTGGCTTACCTCAGCAAAGCATTTCTGCATTCTAAGTCAGAACCCTGCTAAAGAGGAAGTGATGATCTAGTTGTTCAGCCTCACCATATCCTGTCTTCAGAATAATTTTCATTTCTACTTATCTGCAAATGTGAATGGAATGTCCACAAATATTTTCTTGGTTTCTATGGTAAGAGAGAGTGTGAAACTCTGTGTCAAAACCACTGCATCATCTGCATCATCCTGTGCTTTTCAGGAGATGACTCTGACCACTGGAAGAGTCATCTGTGGCATTACTTGTGTGCAAGCTGACATTTAGTATATTTTGATCCCTTTCAGACTCACATTTTGAAACACAAACTTGCATATTACAAAGCACAAGGTTACTTGGTCACTTCTGTAATGACACAGTAATGACAGCGTGTATCAGAAGAGCTCAACACAGATTGCTTCCTCTCTGACTATAAAGCAATCTGGCATTTGCTGGAACTCAGCTGTAAGACTTTGGAAATAACTTGCTTTAAAGGTTTAAGTTTCCAGATTACTCAGAAGTAGAATCTCCCTGTCCCCGTGTAGGGGTGCATGGAGCGTAGCAGGGTGCAGGCGCCCGGGGAGCTGTGCCAGGATGTGGTGACGTGGACAGCCGCTGAGGTGCCACACGCTTCCACAGCCTTCGCACGAGCACCCGGCACCGGCCAGAGCTGCCACGCTCCCCTCGGGAAGGGGACAGCTGTCCTGTGCCCCGTGTCCCTGGGAAAGGGACATCAGTTTGGGGCATACATTGCCAGAAGGGTTCAGGCTGTCCCCCAGCCCTTGGCCCGTGGTGTGACAGGGCCGTGGTGTGACAGGGCCACGGTGTGACAGGGCCGCGGTGTGACAGAGCCGTGGTGTGACAGGGCCGTGGTGTGACAGGGCCACGGTGTGACAGAGCCGTGGTGTGACAGGGCCGTGGTGTGACAGGGCCACAGTGTGGCCGGGCCGCTGGGGCTGGGGACAATGAGGCACCGTTCCCCCCGTGGCAGAAGAGCCGTGTGGATCCCAGAGCAGGAGTTGTGAGGTTCGGGGGGATTCCCTCAGACCAGAGACCAGCCAGCCGCTGACAAACAGCAACGCGCTGGAACTGATATATCTGATTTCTCAAAGCGATGTTTCTTCAGTAAGCTCTGCCACAAACGTCCTGAGAGAGTAGAAGTGCAGGTCAGTTTGAGAAGTAGATCTGCATCAGGAAAAATCTGTCTATGGTTTAGGAGATATTCCACCTGATTGAGACAGGGCAGCTCCAGTAAAAATCCCTGACCTTTGTCTTCTTTCCCTGGAGCCAATCTCTGAAAAAACTTCTCTGGTTTTTATAGAGAGAAATATTTTGGAAATACCGCTGTAAGGTAGGAAATCAGGAACAAGACAGATGTAGTCAAATAATGCCCAGCTTCCACACGGGAATGTGTTTCTGGGGACAGGTATCTGGAAGTCTAGCTTGCCAGTGCAGTACTTTGCACTCTGTTATTGAACTGTTTCAAAGACAAATTTTATGAATAGAGATCAAAGTGTTTGAGGACTGTTAGCAAATATGACCACTTGTGCAAATATCCGTGAACTTCCTTTCAATAGCCATTCAGTAGTTCCAAAGGCTGTCAGGGCGTGTAATGATTGTAATAAATGTTGTATTTGCTTTTGTTTCAGCTGGCTTTGACCAGCAAATTCGGCTGATTGCTTCCATTGTTGTTTTTGCTTAGAAGACAATTATATTGTTATCATAAAAAAACTCACTCTTCTTACACATTTCTTTGTACAGGTCTTGAAATTCAGAACTCGCTATCCTAGTTAATATAATTTTAAAAGAAATATTTTCCTTCTTATCTTTGCACTTGTTTATTTTCAGTGTTTTGCTTTGTTCCGTGCTCTCCTGAATGCTGCATCTTCTGCCTTTGTGTTTGTTGGAGAAACAAACCAATAATTGTTGAGACCCTTCCTGCCCCCAGATTAATAGTCAGAGCTTTAAATTATAGCCCAGACTGAGACAATATTGGTATGTAGCTGGTGCTGGTGTGTTGTTACGGCTGGATTATAACTGCATTCAGGAGTGGGACACTCCTGTGGCTCTGAGATTATATTCTAGCAATGTAATAGCTCACACGGGGCTCTGGAGAAGCTCCTCGTGTTCTTCTGTAAATATAATGAAGATACAGTCAGCCTCATCTGTATTTAGTCTACTTGTGGGAAACAAAAGGATAAATATAAACTGTCCCATCTCTGTTGTGGGTCCGATGTGCTGGACTCATCAAAGTACACTGATGGAGCAGTGCCAGTAAAATTCCCACTGAGTCCCTACAGCGTGTTGTGACACGACCACCAGGACAAGAACAGCCTAAAAGCAGATGCTTTATGGGACACGTGTCCCTGGGAAAGAGTGTATCATTTGGAAATATATTGTGAGAGAAGTCCAACCAGCAGCACATGAGCAGAGACGGTCACACAGCTCTAAAGGCCAGGAGTCGGACAGGCAGCCCTCTGCTGTGCTGCTTCATTGAAAGTCAACAGCTGATGGTACCTCTGTGTGCGAGGAAACCACAGGGGATAGCCTTTGGGGAGGGTTTGACTTAATCTGTATCCAACTGATAAAAAAATAAGTTATAATTTCTCCAGTTCAACATGAAGAGACTACTTTTGAGACAGGTCAGACGTTCACCCAGATTGGCCCATACACTTGAACTAACCCCATTTCTTTCACCAAAAAAAAAATATAAGCTCTTAAGGGCTCAGGACAGATGGGCTGGTTTGTCCCATGGGTAAACCCACAGTATTCCCTCGCATATTCCTTTCCAGTTTGGCTCTGGTGACTACACCTGAGGCGTCCTCACAAGATATTTAAGAAAAGCAGGCCTTGTTCAGTAGAGTAATGTTTGCTCTATGGAGAGTTGACATGTCCCCTGGAGAGGTTTGGGGTCTGGAATTGCAAAAGCAGTTGTGGTGTTGTGCTGTGACACTGCTGGTGCCACACCAGTGTTCTACCCTGACTCTGTGTTTCTGTTGTACCCTGGACCTCACTGCTCCTGACAAGCAGTGGTCCCACTTCCCTCCTCATCACCACTGCAGCTCTCCACACCAACACCTTCCACCAAGGACCCTCTTCTATGCACTGGCCAAACCAGTTTGCCCTAATCCGTGAGATTTTACAGTTTGGATTATATTAAATGGGAGCTGTATAGGCAGGTTGTAACTGTGTCGCTAATGGTGCTGTCTCTTATGTTCCCTTTTGTTTTGCAGGTTGTTACTCTGTGGTATAGAGCTCCTGAAGTTCTGCTTCAGTCCAGCTATGCAACACCAGTCGATCTTTGGAGCGTTGGCTGCATATTTGCAGAAATGTTCCGTCGAAAGTAAGAAATACTGTTTTATTTTCTTCATGTTTTTCATTTGAAATTTGAAAAAATGTGCAGTAATGTCTGGTACGATGCACTGGGTCACGGTCAGAGAGGACTGTCCCCAGGATGCAGGGCACAGTGCTCAGCAGGGGACTCCAGAGAGGACTGTCCCCAGGATGCAGGGCACAGTGCTCAGCAGGGGACTCCGGAGAGGACTGTCCTGGGATGTAGGGCACGGTGCTCAGCAGGGGACTCTGGAGAGGACTGTCCCCAGGATGCAGGGCACGGTGCTCAGCGGGTGACTCTTGCTGGGAGTTTGTGTGCTGGAGCATTGGGTGTTTGCTGTAGCCCCTCTTCGCAGATTTGAGATCTCAGGAGTCACTGCAGAGTTGATTTCTAGAGGCAGGAAACAGAGGTGAGATTTTTTTTAAGAATAAGCTATTTAGCCTGAGTGTAGGGTAACAGAGGTAGTTAAATGTAGTCCAAAAAAAAAACAGATACAGAGCTTTTTTTGACTGTTCAATTAAATTGGCTATCAGAACTGTCTTGCTACAAAATGTTACAGCTGGATGCAGGTGAGTTGTGATTTCAAGGGGAACATTATGTACCAGTCTTTCCCCATGGAAGGACACTAATATGGAGGTTGTACCATGTAGGGTGTGGAGAGGAACAAACCCCCAAGAATCTTAAGAAGGTAAATCTGTCTCAATATTAACCCAATCACATGCATTTCGGTTGAGTTTACTGCAAAATTGCATGTTCTCATCACCTGGGTGATCTCCATATAGAAACTGGATAGTGTGTCGTGTCCCCCCCCCCAAATTAATGTAATTTCCAAAGAGAAGCCATACTGCAGGGGCCTTGAGGAACAACTATTTCATTTCTACAATGTGAAGTTCAAAATACTAACTGAAATCTTGCAAAATAACTCTGGGATTCTACTACTTATTAATGTTAGTATATGGAAAAATCATTTTTCTTGGGCTTCTTGCCTGGTCAAATGGCCTGGGTAGAATTATTATACTCCACCCTCTCTGCCTCTGACTCAGAAATGAGGTCAGAAAATGAGAGAAAAAGAAGAATGTGGATTTTAGGAGTATCAATTAAACCCTCCATTACAAACTTTTAAAGATTTAGTCTTATCCCATGTACTGCCAGGTTCACAATAACATTAAGCCATAGATAATTTTTTCTGATTTAAATAGCAGAGTCAACAACTTCATTTCAGCATTTGCAGTAAAAGTGACACAAGACAAACAACTGAACACACAACTTTATTATGTGCTCAGAGCTCTCGTTTTTTCTCATTTAATTTGCAGCATTCTGACAGATGAGAAATATTGCCATATACAAACACCAATTTGAATTTATTTTTCTTTTTATGATATATGGGCCTCACTGACTCTCCAAATCCAACATAGTAAATTAAATTAGGGACAGTTAAATTCTCTACTTGTTTACAAATGCAAATATTACATTAATATTACAAAATCATATATTTTTGTTTTTAAATTGAATTGAGATCTGACTGGAAGCAGAGTTTGATAAAACCAGAACTTCTATTATTCTTGCCAAACGCAGGGTCAGTCTGACATTCTCAGTCCTAAATTTGGGAGGCTGTCAAAAGCTCCAGAGGTGAGGAATGTGGCAAGTTGTATGTTCTGTGTTGTTCCCCTGGAAGCGCTGTGGCTTTCGCATCCTTCAGTCCCTGGTCTGGAAGCTCAAGGTACAGCCCCATCGCCGTAAGGGCACCGGGAGCAGCTCCGATGCTGGCTCCAGGGACCGCTCTGCTGGGGCAGTGTTGCAATACCCTCGGTATGATAGATGTTGTCTTTCTGATTCTCCTCATGGATTGCAAAAGAAAACCCATGTTACCGTGACCTTGCTAGCAATAAACTGTAAAATTTTGCAAACTCCATGGATTATTTCCAAAAGATTGAATAAATGCAACAGCTATTTCTGCTGGAAAATGGTAGTGCCCTTGGGTAATGGCCCATCTGAGTTTCTGCTGGTGTCGATGGGATAAGCGTACGAGAGCACAGCTAAAGCTTAGAAGTAGATGTTGGTTTGACACTAAGACAATCTTTTCCTTTTACTGTCTTAAGGGGTACTTGTTGCCTTCTTTCCCTACTCTCTTTTTTTTTTCCTATTTGAAAGATTTTAAAGTTCTGTTATTTTTAAGAAATGTACTGAGACTCCTCAGGGCTTTTTTTATCTTGGAGACTTCACTGGAATGGGTTTGAAATAAAACACTACACAGCATCACAAAGCATATCAGAATCCTGATTATGCCAAGAAGATGTTTGAGAGTTTGAGTTTGGTAGAATATTGTTTTGGAAGCTGTTACACAGTCAGGGTGCTGTCGGTTTGGACAAGTACCAGGGCGAGGTTAGTGCTGTAGGGATGGCCAGTCCCTGTTACAGACTGCTGTGTCTCTAAGAGAAGGGCACCTCAATTAATTTACATTGCCCTTAATCCAAAACAGTTTAAGACAAATACGAACAAAGTATTTGTTTAAGAAATAGATCCAAAATACACAAAAGTGTATAAAGGAATTAATAAACACAAAAAATAAAATAAATATACCTCTGTCTAGGTACACCTAGACTAAATTTGAACCTTTTTGTCATCTTGGCTGATTCAGCTAAAGAAATGACACTTCTCAGCTGAGGACTATGGACCTCCTGCAGTCTGAGGTTTGTATAAAGTCATGGCTATATTTAAAACATGCACATTTTAATTAGGGTGCAGCTTTGTAGGCTTCTTCATAGGTGAATGCATAAAGGTTGTATCCTGAAAGCCCTGGCACAGGTTCCCAAGTATCCTACTCTACTCACAGATCAGCAATCAATTGCTAAGTAGTCAGGTGTGTTACCTACACAGAAGCTGTTCTGATTTGTGCATCTTTTCCTGACCATGTGCACTGCTGATGAGAGCACCTCTTGAAAAATTCCTTAGATGGTGGTTTCAGTTTTTAAATTTCCTGCCAAGTGAAGTAGGTTGCAGTGAGTTCTTAGTGCATCTATACATGCCCAGTCTTCAAAACCACACTCCTACATGATTTCAGTCCTGCAGAGAATAGTGTGTATGTGGGACTAACGAGTCAGTACCTACGTAATAATTCCAGCTAGGCAAGTATAACTGTAATCTTTCACAAGCAACTGAGTTTGTCTTTCTTCATAGTATAGAGCTAAAAGTCATCAGAAGAGACCATCAGCTTTTGTAGCCTAAGTTATATTCATAGCTCAGTCAAGCTGCCAAGGGCATGGCGAGTGCTGTGACTGCATGTGCAAATCTCACGAACACTACCGATACCAATTCAAACCCAAAACTTGAAAGTGAGTCCTGTCCCAAAAGCTTTTCCACCTCCCAAAAGTAAAACAGTATTGTATCACTGCCCCAAGCTCCATCCAGCTGAGAGGGAAATTAGTTCTTTGCACATGGGCTTCTTAGAGAGACTTTTCATGCACCAGCTCCAGAGTGTTTTAATCAGCCTGCTGTTGGTAAGATCATCAGACCCAGAATTTCATCAGCCACAAGATTGGCACAAATAGCATGAGGTTATTTTTTATTCATTTTTAAATATTAAGTCATGTTTTCAGCAGTTTTCTCATTTTTCAACTTCCTCTGCCAGCTCCTACTATATGTGGGACAGTTAGTGCATTACCAGCCACGCTCGAGAACTGTGCAGCAGATAAGAGATTTCTGACTCTACTGGAATACCTATAATGGGCCAAGTTCCCTGGTGGGCACAAACAATGCATATAGGGAAACAAGCTGTAGAATTATAAGTCATTTTTCAATGGTATAACTTTGTCCAATTAGAGGATATACATCATTGTGTGTAGAAAAGAAATGAGCCCACGACTTTGTTGCTTTCTTAATGTACATAGATGCAATAAAATCAAAGCTTAGAGCCTCGTCTGGAGATCAGGCTGTGATGTGAGCACTGTATTTAGGATCTACAGGCTGCCTTTAAATATAAAACATTTAACAGGTTTAAAAAAATAGCAATGCACCCATATTCATTCTTTGATACAATGTCTTAACAGTATAGAGTAAGTGTAAAGCATCTTTCACACTAAAATATAGTAAATCTTGATTCCCCTTTCCAAACAAGCCATAGGTTATTAGTAGAGTCCAAAATCAGCCATTCAACCCATTGCCTGTACATTTTCTGTGTGCACTCCAGAACCAGGAGGTAGGGCAGGTCCATGGGAGGAGATGGGCACCCACCTGCCCCTGGGTCCCACCTCTGCTTGTGAGCGAGGGAAGAGCAGTTGTCTCTGCAGCCTGAGTTTCAGTTAATACTTTGTGGGATAAATATGGTCAAGTGGTTGCAGAAGAAAACAGCTATCGTAGCAGGAGCACGTGTTTTTATGCTGTCTGCAGAACCTGAAGCTCGATAGGGAAGTTTGAACTTCTATCACTAAGTGTAAAGAATAACTCTTCTTAGCTGGATCATGTGGTAAAGTCTCGGCTTCACTGAAATCATTGTTGAAATTAACCCTGACTTCAAAGGGGGTTTTAACCTGTCTAGAAACAATTTGGTGCAACGGGGTGGCCCAAAGAGCAGTGGAGCTGATCTCTGTCGGTGTGTGTGGTACAGCACGTGGTAGGGGTGGTCACTGGGAAAGATGGTTCTGCAAACCAACAAGGAGGAGAGGGTGTTGCATAGCGTTGTCCCAGCTTCCATTCCTCGCACCTCTCTCAGTGACCCTGTATGGGCTTTCGATTGTCTTCTCCCTGAAATAGTCCTCAACAGGTAACTCCCCGGTCTGGGAGGCTTTCATGCACGAAGAGCTGCTGGTTGAAGAGCTGAGGCTGGAGTCTGCAGTGTCTCTCTTCTGGTCTTCAAGAGACTCTGTAGCACCAGCAAAAGAGTGTTCAAATTTGTAAGAATTTAAGCCTCTCTGCTAGTATGATTCTTGTTCCCTGTCTGCAAAAATATCACACACAAAAAGGTATACGAGAAAAAGGTAGTTTCAAAGGAAATCAGGCCATAAGTGTGCGAGCTACTGTTTGCATGTGTATCCAGAGAAGGAGGTACATACTCCCATTTATTACCAGTGGGCAGCTACATGATAACTCGGAACAGAGCCTGCAGGTTCTCCCGTGCTTTGAATAGACAGTCAGCTTTTGCCTTGGGAGACATCTGCAGTCCAGTTCATCTTTGAGTCTCTGCTTCTGACTCACATCAGCTTCATCACACGCTTGTTTGGTCCAAATTAGCTGTTCTATAGGTGCTAATCTCTCATGGATGTAATCTGTTAAGGTTGCACTTTGAAAAAAATTAGATATACATCTGGCAACGTATGGTCAACAGCAGAATCATGGGTTTTCAACTGCCTGAGCAAGTCCTTCATCTGAAGAATGAAGACAGTGGGCTTTAGGGACAGAGATTCACAGAAATTCTGCTATTGCAGAGAACTGCTTGGAAATCTGAAGTACTGTGTCCTCTGCTCCAGACGTACCCTGGGTTAGTCATTCCTTGTGATGAGTTGCTCTGCTGGTGAATGGTCTTGAGGAACAGACGAACCCATAACTTTGCAAGTGCATACCCCGGGGGAGGATGTATATGTACGGAGTGACCCTCACCTCAAATTAAGTAAGAGCATGTCATCACTTAAACATGTTTTCCACTGATACTCATCAATTATCCAAAGCACTGGAGGAAGCAGAAACATTTGTTTAAAGCTGTAATCAACAGTAAAGAATCATCTACTAGAGCATTAGCAGCAAAATACATGCAACTTAATACAGAACTTGTTTTTCTAAGTCCAGTACCTATTCCTGCCGCAGCCTGGGTGCATCAGGGCAGGCACAGGTGTGAGGGGAGATACTTTGGTTTGGACAGGACCCGGAGAGAGAGACCACATGCTCATATAACACACCATAAACAAAACCCCGGCTCAAACTGAAATCAATAGACAACCTTAATGTGATTTCTGTAGGGTAGGAAATCATGGGAAAATCACCATGATTTCTTTATGGAAGTATTATATTCCTTGTCTTTTCAAAACTGCCATGTAAGGAGTTGTGAGGCATACTTCTATGACACAGCTTTGTCTATTTCACAGGCATTTTATTTCTTTGTCAGTTGTTTTCCTGTGCTTCACCGTACCTGATCATTTAATCCTCAGTATTGTAAGTGGGCACTGTAGCTATGCAGCCATAGGAATATTTTGCTTTTCCTACTAGATCCTGTATTTCTCTATATGGTAAAGTTTTTACCTTTTTTTCAGCTCTTAGCTTAACCCTCCCTTTTCTTGCTTTGTTCTCTATTTTTCAACACATTTTTGAAATGTCTTTCAAAAGCAGAGAGAGAAGAGAGCTGTAATGTATTTTCAAGGCTTCTTTATGTTGGAAAGACAACAGAAATAGAGGGAGCAGAAGGGGAATTCATGAAAGAAAAAATAATGTGCAACTGGATATTGAGAGAGAAGGTATGATAAAATCAAGAGAGCAGAGACATCTAGGCAAAAAGCAACTGAGTAAACACAGCTATGAATGTTGCTTAAAAGTTGAGTTTTCCCTATAAACTGGCAAACATCTTAAATGTGGTTTGAGAGCGAGCTGTTCTCTTTATCATGCAGCAATTTTAAACACAGACTTTGCAATCATATTATCTGGTGTTTTCCAGTGAACCTTAAACCAACATATCTAGTGGAGCAAGAGCTCAAAAGTGTAATCATTCACTTGTCTGCTTGCTCACAGTTAGGTTTTGGTAACAGGAAAATTAAAACAACAACTTTTTTTTTCCCCCCCTTTTCTGTACTGTCTTTGTTTTAACAAGGAAAGGTGGATGTTGCAGCTTAGAACTGTAAAAGCTACACAGCTTGATTTGCAACCTTTGAACCAAGTTACTATACAGTTCTGGCCTGAGTTTGTTTTTGCCATTTTTGGAAATTATCTTGTTTTCTTACAAGAATGATTTAAGTTGCAAGTGCCATAAAAGTTCACCACAGTCCAGACCAACTGTACTGGGAGAAGGTTTGTTCCTTGGAAAGATCTTGTCAGCATTCAAAATTCTGTGCTTTGCACTTTTCCTCCTTTATTCTTCTGCCATTCATGTGCATATGGGTGTGTGGGAGGCTGATGGTTTTTCCAAACCAGACCTAATAAAATAGGATTTTTTCTTCTTCCCAGATAGGTGGCCAGCCTATTACAAGGATTTTTTTCAAGCATCTTTTAGGTTGAATGGACCCAAGCCACAATTTAGCTTAGTGACCTTAGTGATCTGATGGAACAACAATGACATTTTTCTTCAAACTTAACTAACAAAGGAAGGCAGAAGACTGCACTTGTTCATGTTATTCCATTTTCGGATAAGCAGGATTGTTTCCTGTTTAATCTGACCTCAGAAACAGGACTCCCATTGGCTTGGGACGGAGGACAAACGCACATTAATGGAGAGAAGGGCCAACGCCACTAATTATTTAGCATGAACTAGATGTGAGTTTCCAAGATAGCATCATCCCATTAAAAGTAAAATACCGTGTTGTTTTTCAGCTCACATATTCCCTCAACCCTTTTCTAGCTGATACCTTTCTAAGTGTCTACAGTTGGGCTGATTGATAGCCGTTAGTCAAATCCAGTAACTGTGTGGGTCTGTGGTTGGAGATGAGTGTTAAGTGAGTGCCAGGCCATTCACTTGTGGTTTTCCTTCTAGTTTCCAGCTGCGCCAGAGTTTCAGTCAGAGGAATAGATCTGTTGGTAAGGGAAACCGTTGATAAACCAGAGAAACCAAAAACTGTCACTACCCACGACAAAAAACAGAAGGGAACCTTCAGGCAGGGGTGAGAAGACCCACAGAAGCAGTGTTAGCTGACCAAGCTTAATTTGACTGTTAAGTTGAGGTGTAGGGTCATGTCAGGCCAGGCAGTGGCCAGGGACCGGGGCTGGGTGGCTCCAGGCTGGCAGCGGTGGCCGCACACAGGTCAAGCCCAGTGGGAGCTCAGGAGAGAGCTGCCCTCCTGGAAAGCTTCCCGTAGCTTCTTCACGTGCAGGTGGCAGAGCACTGGTCTGACAATCCCCCTGCACACATCATCCTAAAAAACTATAGATTCCTTAGAGGGGATATTCCAGCCTTGCCAGAGGTCAGAGGAAAAGACCTTGTGGCCAGGAGAAAGACCACAACTTTCAGTCTCGATGTAGATACTTCGAGGTCCTTGCTGTTAACACCGTGGCATTTGTAATGGGCATCTGTGAACGTGGCTGGCAGAGAAGAGCCTGGCTGCCTGGTGCAGAGCTGTGCTGGGCACGGCTGTGGCCCGTCCATGTGAAGGTACACCACCTCTGTGTCTGCTGGAGGCTCTCAGAGTTCACCCCTGCCACAAGCCAGAGCAGCCTGAGGGCTGGTTTGATGGTTTCCCCTGCTGCAGGTGGCTCTCAGCGGTCACTGCACCGGCTGGCGAGCAGGGCAGAGGCAGCGCGGCGTTACACGGGGAGGCATGGCCAGCTGTACGCTGCCCAAAGCCTTTCCTTTGCACAGGGTCTCCTGGCTCTTTCCCACAGCTTCTCTCCTCGGAACTTGGCTGAGGCTTTACTTTTTGCCTAGAGTTTGGCTGGGGGAAGCTCTGTGTACTTTTGTTTGACTCGTAATAGAACTAAACATTGTTTTATTTGCTTTTCTCTTTCATAAGAAAATGGCTACAAAATGATCTTTAGAATCCAAGTGGGTGTACGGGATCCTTTCCTGGACGCTGGTGCACCCCGGGGAAGGGGGAGAAAGACTGGGCTTTAGCTGTGGCTCATGTCACTGAGCTCCCAAGAGTGGAGTTCTTTTCCAAAATGAGTGTCTAGTCACAAATTTTGATCTGGGCAGCTTTAGTGAGTTTTCTCTATATGATTGTCCAGAAAAGAAATCCAATAAAAAATTACCTCCCATACCGGTCATAAAACCAGTATGTAGTAGTTCAGGAGTATATAGGACAAATCAGTCTCACGTTTGTGTCTTTTCAACAGCTTTGCACTAGCACTTCTCCATATGTAGGTGATCAGCAAAGCTGTTGGATGGTCTTTACATAAAGATAAATCTGCACGAGAGTGCAGAAAGGGCACCTAGAAACAACAGCAGGGGGTTAAAAACAGTGAAGGGCAGCAGAGCAAAACACAACAGCTTTCTGAAACGTTGTACTGCTTTCTACCCAGTAAATAACTGGCTGGAGAGGAGAGCTCAAAATGTCAGAGAAAGCAAGAGGAAGTTTGATATTTAGATTTCTGGAAAAGCATTTCTCCAAAAGAGCGGCAGTGCCTTTGTAGAAAGGCCGTGCCATGGGGCTCAGACCCCCGGCTGGTTGGGCTCTGTGCCTCACACCTAGCTGCAGGTGGCCAAGACCCATACAGAGCCCTACCTCGGGGAGGAGGGGGGGTGGCCCCGGCCCCCCTGCCTGTGCCCGCTGACTGCCGCGGGGCAGCACGCCCGCTCCCCACGCCGGCTTGGCCCTCGGTCCCCAGGGTCCTGGTGCTGCCACGTACGGAGAAACCGAGAAGAGGCATGGCAGGGTACAGCTCGCACGGGTCCCCTTTGAAGCCACGGCTCGCCTTGTGATATGAGTCCACGTGGTGCTGCCTTGCTGCTAATTTCTGTTTGCACAGGGCCTGTGGCGCTGCCATCACGTTCTCTTGCGTGGTCCCCTTGACCTGCCAACTGCTGAGATGAGCCGGCGTGGGCCACAGCCACCATGGCACGCTGACTCTGCTGCAGAGGGAGCCAGGAGCTGACCAGCCAGAAGCTCTGGGTGTCGAGGTGTGCCATGCCTGGCTGCCCTCCCCCTGGCCACACTTCCTTCTGCAGGCCTTGAGAAAACGGTGGTCGGGCTACGCGTGGTTGAACCGTATGGCTGCTTCCAGAGACTCAGGCGTGGGGTGCTCGGCTGCCCTGTCACAGGGGCACTGAGCACATTCCGTCCAGGAGCAATCTCTGATGCAGGATTTCTCCTTTTACTTAAGTATCCTCCACACTCATAGCTTCTCTCCTAACATACCCAGCTTTGTCGGTAATAAGTGCTTTTACACTGCAGACATTTGTCAAATAGGATATTCATTCAAGAGATTACATCATTTCCACTCATTTATTCTACTGAGCTGGAATAAATTGGCATGAAGATCCAGTTACTATTGATTTTGACTGAGTTTGAATCAGTTACCTGAAGATAAATGACTCAATCAGCTATATCATCCAGAATTCGACCAACTATAGTGTATTATCAGCTCGTTTTTATTAGGTTATGTCCACGAAACAGGTTTCATTATTATGTCAGCACAGCATACACCCTGTTCTATGCAACTGAATAATTTTTTAAGTGCTCTTTCTACCCAAGTAATTGGAGTGCGAGCTTTCGGCATCTAAAGAAGTACAGCCAGCAAGAGGTTGTTTCTCAGTGATGCTCCTGTCCACAGCTGTTCAGGTGGGCCTGCTCGGGAGCCGGGGGTGGTACTCTGGGGCTCCAGGAGTGAGGGTACCGGGTCACAGTGAGATCTCACACCAGGGTCAGCAGTGTGAGCACACACACACACAGTCAGACTGTGCCCTGTCCGGGTGTCCTGCCCTCTGAGGCACGGGAACAGGCTCTCTTCCTTCTCTCCACCCTTGCAATCGGCTTTCCTTTGCTGTAAAGTAGTTACAAAAGGAGAGATACGTGTTGCTCATCTCCTACATCTTTTAAGAGTTTGAGGTGAGGGCACTTTGCTGGAAAGTGAGAGCAGAGTTTAAACGGGGCCCAGACTTTTTGGTAAACCTTCTAAACTGTACAAAAAGCAAGGTCTAAAATGGCTTACTGTGGAAGGAAACCCTTACTTGGTTATTCACTTATCCAGAAGAGGACTCTGTTTTATTCAGTGTGAGCAAATCAGATTTTTTTCTCAGAAATGACAGCCAACTCCATCTGTATCTTGGGGGATCCCGTGTACTGGACATGAAGGTGGTGAACAACCTGGTGCTTTGGGGACTGAGAAGGTCCAGCTGCGGGGTGGCTGGAGGAGCTCGGGGTGCTACAGAGACAGAGTCATGCTGTGGGGACAGGGGTGTGCTATGCCTGTTTAAATCGAGCTGTGCCACTGACAGCACAGAAGCAGGGCTGTGGCTCAGTAACGAAAAAGCAGAGAAAACAGCAGAAAAGTTGTCCCAAAATTAATTTGGGAAGCTTTGAAACACAGGGATCTACGGCATAAGGTGTGTTAATGCTGCAGTTGCATAGGGGAGGGTGGCATCTGAGCCTGGAAGTTCTTTTTCAGTGGCTCATTTTTTTCTCTTTAATATAAGAAATTAACTTACTCTTTCTTCTGGTCAGGATTCAAGTGGGAATCCACGTGAAATCAGTAGTAGCTGTGCAGGATGAGTAACCAGAGAGCTCTTGACAGGTGAACTCAGGTTACTGTGTGCTCTCGTGGGCCAGTAAATGGAAATCCTGCAGCTTCCCCAGCCCGAGTTACAGAGTGTATGGCACGGGACAAAGCATTGCTTAGGGAGAAATTATATCTAGTTTAACTGGCCTTTGAAACCTGTATCAGTTTTCCCTGCATGGTTGCTATACATAATTTCTACCTTAAATGCTTATCTCAAGTTTTTCTGCAGGTGTTTACTAATTCACTGTAAGCCAGCACAGCTGCTAAAAATTAAAGTATTTTCTTCACACCATCCTCCTGATCCACTTTCATGTCTTTTGACACTTGGACTCAGCAGCTGGAGAAAAAGTTTGAAGTTGAAATTTCACCTCTGCTCACATAAGAGTTTAGTGCTTAGTACTGAAATGTTTTCCCTGCCTTTCTTGTCTGAAGGGCTGTAATCCCCTTTCAGAGGGTTTTTTCTGACCAAGAGTGTTTTATTACAGCTGAAGGTGATGAGATGTATTAGTTGGGGGGGGGGGGGGGGGGGGCGGTTTTT
>JAOTQQ010000012.1:23278326-23303338 GCA_026546715.1 Gallinago undulata | reverse complement strand
GCAGTAGTTCTAATGTTTCAGGTTTCTCTGAAAATTTGAGAGGCTTTGGTGTGACAGGTGCCATTCTCACGTAGCAGGGGCAGCAGGAGGGATCACTCGGTGCCAACAGGAGCAGCTCAGTCCCCGTGCAGAGAAAACCCAAGGATTCTTTCTCTTTGCTTACAATGTTTTCCCAGTGGAAAAAAAAATCCTTTTTTCTTGGATTTTATTATCTATTGAGAATTTTATGTTCTAGATCATGTAGAATATTTTGAATTCTATATTTCCCTTCAATCCCTTCCATCTATGGGAGCTCCCTTGTCAGGAGTCTCAGAGAGCACCCACGGGCAGCCTCCATTACCTCAGTGTTGTTCTGTCACTGTGCTGCTGCAGATAACAGAAAAGAGCTTATCTTTTACATTTTTTTAAAATGTTTTTATGGTTGGATATTTGCTTTTCTACCTTACTTTTTCCAGCTCTAGAATATTTTTTGAAAAAGACTAGTAATTTAGTTAAATAGATGTACCATTTTACGTGTAACTCATGATGATGGAACTAAAGCACTGTATTTTCTCATGATTTTGTATTACATATTTAGAATATAAGCTCTTTTATCTATAGGGTATACTTTAATCTATGAAGCTCCTTGCTTAGCATTATTGAGAAAAAAACCAAAAACTAGAAAACCTGGGAACACATACTTGGATGTTAATTTGGTAAGTATCTTTGGGCAGATTGAATGAAGTAGTGTGTGTGTTGTACACACTGTAGTGTGTGTTCCTTTCACAGTAACTTGCTTCTCTTTTGACATAGGAGAATCTGGGGGAGGTAAGAGCTAGTTTTCCTTCAAGCAATAATTACGGATGGGTAGACTGACAGCTGATAGAAGACTGACAACACCGTTGCACATTTGGTTAAAAAGAGTTTATTCCAAAAGAAATTAACCTAACGGCACAAAATATTTTAGTTTAAAGCTTTGCTGGGAAAGCAATCTGATTGGAAATCTATTCGGTTTGTGGAATATGAATTGGATGTTAATTAGAGTGCCTCAGACTTGAAAACCCATTATCCCCTTGGTTAAAATTAGCTCCAACATTAGAAGCCCTCTCAGAGCAAAGTCCATTTTCAAGGGGTTTTCAGACCAGTCAATATGGTAAATGTCAACTGATGAGCTTTCTCAGGGTCATCCCGCATTGCAAGAAAAGTTGTGGAACTATAAAAATGTATTCTGTGTCTCTGGAAACTGTGATTTGAACAGCTTTTCACAATGGAATTTCATACAGGGTAAAGGAGTAGACACTTCACGTAGAAGATTGCTTTAATTTCATTTGCGTAATTGATAAAGACTGGGAACAGACTTAAACTCCTATTGCTAACCTTAAAGGTAGGTCCTCTGCTGTGAGACAGATGCTTTAAAACCACTTCTTTGAAAAGCAGCATTAAAGAGCACCTTCTCAGCCTGAGTAGGATGTGGCATTTTGGAGCACTGGCTGCTTGATTTTAAGCGAGGAGTAAATGATGAGCGAAATGAAAGGAATGGTAAAAAGCGGCTCTGGCATGCTCCGGAAGGAGGATTTAGATCTTTTCAAGAAAAGTCTGGGCAGATTTGTTCACAGGCACCAAGACCTAGAGGTGAGGATTCTCGCGAGCTGGCACAGACAGAGGTGCTGCCTGCGCACAGCGTCCTTGCTGGGACTGCAGAGCAGGGCAGGTGCCCCCCAGGACAGCCTTCCCCCGACCCACAGCGCGGTTACCCCCTCCACGCTGAGCTGCACAAGAAGAGCAAAGAAGCTTGGCAGTCTCGGAGAGGGCAAGTTTAGAAAGAAATAGATCCATGAGAGAGAAGAGAATACAGAAAACTAAAGGAGGGACCGTGGGAAGAACATGAGCGTGTCGTGTGTGTCGTACCAGCAGTTCTTAGGGGATGCTACAGAAGTGCAGGAGCCTGCAGTTCAGTTATAGAATTAAACTTCAGACTTCTGACAGACAAGATAGATGTAATGCAGCTGTGTGCAGCGGTGGGTGTTTCACACGCAAAGGGTTCGATCCTGTTGCTGGTAGAACCGCGGGTACAAACAAGAGGAATGCTGCTTTTTCCACTCTGAGCAGAGACCATACATTTTTTCCTTTCCCTTTTTCCAAGGTCAGTTGTGTATATATTTCCAGAACTTGCTTCAAATGTTGGGGCAGTTTTCAAAACGTCACTGCTGTATCATGCTCCTCGAGCTGAGATAACGACTCTAAAGCCCTGGTGAAATAAACCTACAAATCTTCTGCAGAAGCAAATGTCCAGAGATAAGAGAACTGTGACGTGCGTGCTGAGGGAATAAGTGAAGGACGTTCAACCTATCAAGGCTCTTCTATTTCAAAAAGCAGTGTTAAATGACGAAAACTGAAGCAGTTCTGCCCAGGAACAGATGAAAAAAGATGAAAAACAGATGAAAAAATCACTCTAAAAAATCAAAGCACCAACAACCAACAAAGTAGGAAATTATGGGGACATAACAGCATCTGAGTTTTCTTGAGAAAATAGGGAAATTAAATGTCTTAGGTGCACTGTAAGTCTTTTTGTTCCATCTTCTTCCCTACTCGGCTGTGTGTTTTGTCACAGCAATGGTGTTGGAGCACCCAGAGGATGCATTTTGTAGCAAGCAGAGTCAGGGAAGGTTGAGAGCATCAAGGAACCACACAAAAGGCAAGCGATGCCATGGATGGCCTCCATTGGAATATCCCTCTTTCCTGGGACACACGTACACACAGGAGTTCTTTGAAGCAGAGGACAGACTCACATCTTCTGCCACAGGAGACAAATCCAGCTCCATACCTTTCCTGAGGAAAAAAGAAGGAATTCTACAAAATCACACTCTCAGAGTTTAACCAGTCTTACAGAGATTATCATAACAGAGAGGAGAACATATCCCCAAGTAAGGACTTCTGGATTTGGGTTGCATAAATAAACCTCAGGGAGTGAGTGGGTGAGTGAGTCAAGTGAAAGATACCAAGAACAAAGGTGAAATTTTACATTTCTGTGGCTGCCAAGTATGCTCCCAGTGCAGTGGTACTGGGAGAGCTGATGGCCCCCTTTAAGAACAGAATTAAAAAAACAATCAGCTTGAGGTGAAAGTTTGCATGTGTACTGGACTTGGAGTGCTGGCAAGTCATTACTGAAGAGTAACTAGTGCCAAAAAGTGAGACAAGATCTTCATATGGCTGCTGGTGAAGTGGATCTACTTCCCCAACCATCCATCCAGTACTCCAATTGAACCTCCAGCCAAAATTTAGGAGGCAAATTTCATTCCATTAGTGGTGCCTCGCTGGGAGTTGGCATTCTGCTCTAGTCATGACGGTGGGATGGATAGAAGGCTGAAAGATGAATTAATAACACCTCATCATGATGAAATATCAAAGTATGTTGGAAGGTCACCTTGTGTTGAATAATTATATATTCAAAAGAATTTAAATTCTTGCTTCAGCCCTTACTGAATCTGAGGCAGCAGCAGCGATGGGAAAAACCTCCCTTAAAAATCCCAAGAATCGTTACTTGTTTTGGCATGACACTGCCTAAGGTGATTTGCGAACAAGGCTGACTTTGCCAAGCTTTCACAGTAACGCAAGGTTCAGCATAAACATTAAATCAGCTTTCCATTTGCATGGATAGGATTATTTGATCATGTAGATTTTGTTAGTTTAAAGGGCCCCAATATTCTAATGCTGGAGCCAAAATGAAATACTCAAAGTAGCAGTATGTTAATAATTTTAAGCAGTCATTCAAAAAAAAATCTAAGGTTGTCATATTGCCTGAGTTTGGAAGACAGGGAGCATGTGGAGCATGTCTGCTGCCACAAACACTACTGGTACTGGAGCTGCCCACCGCTTTGAAGATCAGGCTGGAAGCGTACAGCAGAAGTAGATGCTCCTCTCCGAGTGAAGTTAAGCTTTGTTTTGTTGTCGAAGCCAGTATTGCTGGAAAGTTTAAAAAAATACAGAAACCTCTAAGTATGGGTTGAAACAGTCTTGTTAAAGAGGCTGCAGTTAGTAAATATCATGTATGTCTGGAAAGCAGCACAGACCATTATTTATGATTTATTCAGAGTCAAAATAAATAAAGCCCTTTATGGACAAGTAACAGGCTATCGCATTTTACCGCGTTGGTCTGATGTCCTATGGTTTCAAATCAGACTAGATGAAATTGTTCTCTTGATGTCCCTGCACAAAGCAGTTTGCAGTGTGCAGTGACACAGCGTGACCTGAATGAGACAAAATGTGTGTTTAGTTCAGCAGAGACACTCGGCGTGCCTTCCAGGTGTTGCTCTGCTCTGGTCTTGGTGGCACAGATTTCTGCAGAGATTCTTATGTCTGAGAAAGTCACAGTGCTCTGGGTCTCTGTATCTGGTGTGGACATGCCACAGGCAGTGACATGGAGATCCAGTGTCCATGTGAGGGTGTCAAGACGTAAAGTGCCATTTTGCAGAATTACCTCATGTTTAGCAAAAGGACACCCATATCCTACCCCTGCCCCTGCGTGTGGGCAATGAGAGGGGAAGGACGGTCGCTGAGCACTCCTTGTTCTCCCAGCACAGATGGGAGAGGTCTTCTCCTATGAAGAGCAACAGTGAGATGATGCCTTTGGCTGTCATTGCTGGTGAGGACCTGCATCAGACAGAAGAGGGACCGGAGAACTGATGTTTCTCCATAACCAAAGGCTGCTAGTGAAAACATGGGAACGTGCATCGTCTGTCAGGTCACCAGGGCTCGGTTGAGCAGTTCTGGAGATGGTAACTCCGAGAGCTGTGCTGCAGAAGAGAGGGGCAGCCTGGCTGGTGGCTGACCCCAGTTAGTGTCAGAGTTCACAGTGCCGATGAATTGCTGTTCTTGGAGTAATCCACCATTTGTTGAACCAAAATGGTACACGACATCTGGGGCCTGGTCTTCACAGATGCCCTTATTCTTGGCCGGATCCTTAATCATCCCTCAGTAACCTGTTGGAATGTCCTGGGAGTTTAGACCTAAAGTTGCGCTGTTGATGGAACCCTTGGATCCAGCGCAGAGATGGCCATGCAGCCCCACAAAGCTGAATTCCAGGTTTCACTTGGGCATGATGGGGTGGTAGTATTTTATAAATGATGAGTGAAAATATTTTAAGCTGCACTTTGAAAAGTACCACTCTCTGAAAGTTGCTTTTTTTTCTGAAAGCCTTTGGACGTTCAGCCTATTAATTTGTTTCTTTCCTAAACATATCTTTATGCAGCAGAAGTATTCCTCTCCTTCAAGGTAAATTCTGTACCGTCTCACACCCCATGCTTTACAGACCTTCATAAATCCATTGTCATTTATTTGACCCCTTAAACTTAGGAGCACATTTCTGATATACTATATACAAGAAATTTAATTTTGAATGTATATTCATAATAATTAATCTCTAATTGTATTATGTTTTAATGAACTGCATGACATTCACTCTGGTTTTTGTCTCTCTAAATAGCTATTTAAGTATGTTCTTTATAGTGAAAACTATTTTGTTAATATGATTCATAGGATAGTATTTCATTCCTGTTAAAGGATGCAATTAAATTTTCAGAAGTACCATATCAAAAATATGTCTTATATATTCCCTTTTTTACCACATTTAGTAGAAACTTGAAAGGTTCTCTCACGGACTGGAGAAAACATGAAGGCAGAAGAAGTGAAGTCTCAAAAAAAATAACATTTTCACCCTGCGTTGGCAGCTGTCAATGACAAATATAAGTTCACATTGATTAAAGCAAGTCATATTCTGAAAATAATTCTTTATTCTTTCAGACCACTCTTCCGTGGAAATTCAGATGTTGACCAGCTAGGAAAAATCTTTGAGTAAGTAATAACTAGTTGCATTATGTCAATATGTGTTTAACGTTGAAACACCATGTGGTTGCTTTGCCATGTTTTTATGCAATAATGTGACTAGAACAAAGTATTCCTAGAACATATTTCCTATTGCTACGGTATGCAACATGATATTTCCCTGTATCCTGGGTCAGAGTGGGAGGAGGCAGAAACATGGAATAGCGTTCTGCAGAAGTAACTGCCATCGTCAAGAAGTTACGGGTCACTTCTGGTTGGGGCTTTATAAACCTCTTAAACATATTGTGCATGTACCATTCGTGTTTATTCCTAAACAGTTACATCCAAGAGATTCTCTTCACATGAACAAACGCAGAGGTTTTGTTTTTCAGTAATTTATTTGTGTATTTCAGAAAACATTAGAATACTGCATAATTGTTATTAAATGGAAATCTCCAAGGTGATTACCAACAACTTATTTGCAGAAAAGACTTCTGTACATATGAAAATATTTTAAATTTTTAAATCTAGCATAGTCTGTTAAAATTATTAACAGTCTATATTTTGGCCAGGAAGGTAACTGTGAGAACAGAAGGAATATCGGCATTTTAACGTGTGCTTTTTCGGAGATGAACTAATTGGCTTATTTTTAAAATCATTTTACAGTTCCAGGAGTTTGTGTTTTTCTCCTTCAGAAATATCAAATTTGTTGAGGAGGTGGGAGGTACTAAATTCTCTGAGGTAGAATAATTCTCTTCCAAAATATGTTCTTAGTTAAAAACCAAAAATTTAAGTTATTGGCATTACTGATGTCATAATTAATTAGGATTATATCACTTTTTCTTGTAAAAGCTCTTCAGAACAAGGAATGTCTCTGTATTTATAAGCAGCATGTAAATCTAAGATCTGCTGTATGTAGTTAGGAAATGGAAGCCACACGGGGAGATCGAATGCCCTTTTGAGGCTGCACCTCTGTCTTCCCTTTTCCTATGGAGAGGCTGCAGGGTTCCAGGGATCTGGATGAAATGAGAAAGACAGGCCAACAGAGAGATGGAAGGCTGAAAGATTATTCTCTTGAAGATATTCCAAAGAGAAGATAGTAAAAATTTCTAAGGAGAAGAGCTGAAACAGAGCCAATAATGAATTTCTCTGTTTAACCATTTTTCCAGTCCCAAAATCACAACAGCTAGGTTTCTAAGCATTTTCATTATTTAATATGAGGTTCCTAAATTGCAGGTCTTGATTTCACACAGTTGACTTCCCTTTCCTGCATGCCATACCAGTGTATGTGACTCACTGGCGTGGTTAATTTGTCATGCGCTGAGCAGCTCTTCCTGCCCAATCCAGAAAAATCAGTCCTTGCAGTTTACTTTTTCTTCTTCTGCCCAAGCTACTCCTTTAGTCCTACAATATTGCTTTATTAAATGAAGACAGCTTTGATACATACAACATATTTTGTAATTTAAAAAAAAAAACAAAACAAAATCCTTATTTTTTATAAGGATTTTGATTTGTTTATGACATTTAAGGTGAAAAATCAATATTAACTGGGCTGAGATTAAATGCATGGCTGCTAGCAGCAGCCTGCAACAGGGATCTTCCATCCCTAGGGGACAAGATTACCTGTGCAGAAAAGAATTCATCAAGAAGAGAAAATGCTGTGCTAATTTTAGAAGAAATTCCTTGTTACACATCAACTTAAAGAGAAAGTTTGGATTTTCTTCTTTTTTGCAGTTCTCCTTAAATGGTTAAAAAGTTTCTTTCTTGGATTCAGGGGGTGGTGGGGGGTGGTGTTATGCTAAATAGTATTTATTTTGTGTTTTCACAGCTGGGGAACCCCCTACAGTTAGGCATAGTTCTTCTGGTAGGAGGGTTGTTTCTTTCGACAGTAGTGACTCATTCTCCAGACTAATTTGGACAGAAAGTAGTTTCAGGATCTTCATGCAATCTGCACCGATATATTCTCTCCGTTCATGGGGCTGTGGTCTTTCCTGTACGTGTGAGTTCTGACTGGCCTCAGGTAAAATGCCACCACATTTCAGGGTAAATCCCTCGGAGGTGGCCCAAAAAAATTTCCTGCTTTTCCAGGACACTGTCACCACATGGGACGTCCTCCTAGATTTCAGGCTAAACTCTGGGGTGGTTTGAGCAGACTTGTCTCCCATTGATCAGTGGGAGTGGAAGGTACTCGGTGTTTCTCAAGACCAGGCCTGAACCTTTGGTAGGAGGTGAAACTCTTCCAAGATACTCCCACACTTAGTCACTGAAACGGTAGTGCTACCAGACCAGAATGAGGGAATCTCCTCAGACATTCGTTATTAAGAGTTTTGAGTACGATGTGAGTGTATAACTAAAAATATTTCTCTATTCCACTCTGGTCTGGTCCACCCAACCTGGCTGACCGGCTGCCTCCTCTCCTCCTTCCTCTGCCTCTGCTTATTCTGTTCACGCTCTCTCATGCAAACGTTAAAAAACACCGGGACTAACCAAACACATCTGAATGGCAGCTTAAACATTATTGTTATTTAAAATATTTAACTCCCGCATCTTTCTATGGTGCTGTTTGTATTGTATGTAATAAGGGTCCAGACTCTCAAACAGCTACTCGCATGGCTTTACCCACCATGGCTGAGGGAGTTGCCCCAAACACCCACAGGACCTGTGCTGATAAACCTCAAATTCAATTTTCCATACAGATTTCACTTATCATTTCCCAAGAGCTGTGATGTCTTCAGATGTAGTAAAATTAAATTCTCCTGAGGTTTTAATTGCTTTGCCCTTCTATCCATGTTGTTGTTTCAAGGACTTTTGGTGGCATTTTAGGTGGGCCAAATTACAATCTGAAATTGTAATTTCAGGTAGATGTAATGTAATGTAGATGTAATTGTAATGCAGGTAGATGTGGGGTGATTCCATCAAGTTCTCAGAGGTAGGCTCTGGTTTCTGTGCAGTTTGGCCTCACCCAGCCACGCTGCCAGGCTCTGCGAGAGGAAGGTCAATGCTGCTCCCTGGTGGCTTTGGGCTTCCTGCAGACCCGAGCCTTCAGCGCAGTTTTTTTCATGTTCCTTCTTGTTTTACTCTGACAGTATTTCCAGTAAAAATCTCCATTTTACAGGCTGTAAAAATTTATTTTCCCTGAAACCTGATGAGCGATGTATGGTTTTTTCCCAGAACTTCCATCAGAAGCTGGTGTTTCAACTCCACAAATATTAGCATCAGACTAAAACACAAAATATATGAGACGTGGTCCAACATTGGAGGTTTACCTATTATTTCACTTATTTGGGCTTTAAACTTTAGCATGATTATTTAATAGGTATACATTTCTTCTATCATTTAAAGAATAAAGAAATAAATTCTAAAAATAAATTAAAATATTCTATTAAAGGGTAAAGAAAAACCAAAATACAATTGCAAGTAGAAACATAAAGGCACTAAAGTCCTATGCCATTGCTGAATTGAGACTTTAAAACCTGTATTGTGAAGCAAATAAATTGTTTAAATTTGGGCAACAATTACTGCACATAGCTTTGAAGCATTATGAAACATCCCTTTTATTGCTTTACCCTCATCTTGACCCACACTTTTCTCCCAGTCCCTTTTCTTGTGAATAAAGATCCTTGCATGCAATTCCCCTTTGAAACTTACTGCTTTTAATCATCCTGGAGCGACATGTGTTGCACCGTCCAGTCAAGAGCTGAGCAACTTTCTTCCAAAGCACTCGGCCCTTTTTCAACAAAAGGATTCAGAAAATGGAGACCTGGGCCAGAGAGCTGTGCTGGCCACAGAATGATTTCTGCCAAGCACACCAAGGACCTAGAGTCATCAGCCTCTATTCACAGAGATCAGGGCACCATTAGACAATTCATCTCATTTAAACTAAAAGACTTAGTCATAAAGTAAACTGCCACTCACTATAATCAATATAAAGGGGAGACTGCATAAATTTTAGACCTAACATTATGTTTTTCCTTTCACAGTGTAATTGGACTCCCAGAAGAAGAGGACTGGCCTAATGACGTTGCCCTTCCAAGAAATGCTTTCACTTCCAGACCAGCGCAACCTATTGAAAAATTTGTACCAGATATTGATGAACTGGGCAAGGACTTGCTTCTTGTGAGTTTCTATTTGTTGTTCTCTGAGCCGCGCAACTGCGAGTTCCCACTGTGCATGCAACCTGCCAAGACACATTTATGTTTCCATGTAATGGAGTTGTTAAAGTAGGTAGGCAAATCCATTTAAATCCGCAAAACATCAGCACAAAGACAGCCCCTTTGGCTCAAGAGGTGTCAGAGCTGAGAACAGACAGAGACTAGGAAACTGCCAGGCAAGTACCTGTTTGACCTATCTTAGATCTTATGCTCAGATCCTCGTTGCTGACCACTGCTGTGCCACTGGGTCAGCTGGTCTCACAGCACAAGCCTGACATGAGGACAAATACTGATCTACCATTTTTCATGGAATAGTGGACTCAGACTAAAACAGCAAATAGGCTTCAGAAGCAGATTACATCTGCATGCCTTCTAATGAACGCTGAAAACCTGAGGTTTGGAATTCGCCAATTGTTGCCTCTTACAACTGGTAACACTGAATTCAAATTATTTCCATCATTTTTATAGATATGTTATAAGCCCCAGCCCTGAAGCTCAGTCTTGGAATGGAATGTAGGGAATGGCTTACCTTAGTTTGCCTTTTGCTGTGCTTGTTGAAATCCAGCTAAATTTGTTCTCTGGGAGCCTTTCAAAGGTCTTGCTTCACATGGGCTCAGTAGAGGGGGCTTAGTGGATCTCTCAAAAGACTTGCTACATCCCTCCAGGAGCTGCTATCTCTGGCCAGAGTTATTTCTAGAGAAGAGCAGATGGTCCTCCATTGTCCTTGTGACTGCAGCTCCCAGCTGTGGTAAGCCGGACTACAACTGGTCACCTGAAATGACAGCAGGAAACGCATCTGTTGTGCTTGACAGTGGAACTTAGAGGAGGGACAAGAATTAGATTCTGGGAACAACAAGGAATAAGGTATGGCAGAGAGCTCAGTGAGTGAGAGGCACGATGGGAGAGAAGGAGAAGACAAATATCTATGCTGAGAAGGTGAAGTGGGAAGGGAAGCTGTTCCTGTTAGGCAAAAAGATGAGAACTGGGAGCCATGGGTGAAAGGGGAGAGTAGTACTGGAAGTCACTGAGTTAATTGCAGAAGTTAAAAGGTAGAAGTTCTGATACAAGAAAAGAAGGTAGGAGTAGGAAGTGGTTAGACAAGGACAATAGGAAGAATACTATTTGGAGGAGAAAGAAGGAGGAGAAGAAGAAGGTATAAAACACAAGGGTATGGGAGAGATTTCAGTGCTGGCTGGACAACGGCTGGGATAAGCATCTGGAAAGAAGGCAAGCAAAGTACAACTAGGAAGAAGAGGGAGGAACTCAACACAAAAGTAGCATATGAAGGCTATGAAGTGAAAGACCCAACACCCATAGAAATGCTGAGAAATATTCATTCATAAGGAATGAACACATACCTCATGTTGCTGACCGTGCTGGTATAACCACAAAAGACCAGTGCATTGGAGACTGAGGGGATTCAAAAGCTGTTCATGAGTAGCTGTTCCCAGCAGTCTGTGAGACAGATGTCCTGTGCTCCTGAATTCAAGAAGACCTGAATTGGGAATTCCTAGGTTATGAATACTTTAATTCTCTGACTTGTTCTTTTCTATTAGCTTTGGGGATGCCACATTCGTATCCTGTGACCCCACTGCTTGTTTTAATATGGGTGATTATCCTATCACGCAACACCTGCTGAAACTCTGCTGTGTCTCATACTGGTCATAACTTGAAGGGGACATGAATTAATGTATATATGCAGTGTTAGCACTGTTAACTGTACATTTCAGTTAAAAACAACTTCTTTTCATACTTTCAGAAATGCTTAGCATTCAATCCAGCCAAGAGAATATCTGCCTATGTTGCGCTCTCTCACCCATATTTCCATGATCTGGAGAAGTGCAAGGAGAACCTGGACTCTCACATGTCCTCCAGCCAAAACCCCAGTGAGGTGAATGCATCGTAATGCTGACTGAAGATGAACCGCAGATGAACACGACGTGTAGCTGACAAGGCCACTGTCCCATACGAGCCCCATAGCTGTTCTAGCGAAGATCGTTATTTGGAGGTTTTACGCACTTATCTTTTATTTTGGGATTGTGATGTGCTTATCCAAGGAAATCAATCTAGTTTACTTTCATCAGAGCAACGCAAGGGCCAGGGCTCTGACCTGCTCCCATTGCAGCTTTATGTTTGTTTTGGGTTTGTTTTGTTTATCTACCTGGGAAAACGCCAGATGAAGAGAAGCTGCTGACCGGTTTTGCTGCCATTTTATCCTTTTAATATTGAATGCTGCCAGCGTGGACTAGGACGGCCGAGTCACTGCCAAAACATGACGCAATCTCTCTAGCTGCTGAAGCATGATTTGGTACTTTTTTATTATTATTATGTGATCTCTTACAGTGATATTTAAAGAAAGGCATTGAAATATCAGATCTCTGCAATCTGCAGTTAACTGATATGTGCATTAATACATCCAGCTACTGTTCATTCATAGCATATGTGCAGGTGCTTCCCCACTTGAAAACTTGGATGGATTATTTTATCATTTCATTGCTCTATAAAAATAACAGTGATGATGGTGATCATAATAAATCTCTCAACTTTTAGGGGGTTTTCATAGGGTTTTTCATACACAAACAAATTACTATCTAGCAGTTTGTGTGCATGGTGCAAAACACGAGTGTTTTAAAAAACTTGTAGAGTCCTGTTCTTAAAGACTCTTTCAATTTCCAACTGGTCGGTTGGTATTGAAATCTGGGCACATTCTAGCCCATCATCTAACCTGTCTTTTTGCCCCCTGGAAACAGCTGCACACACATTTTCTTTATCTCATTCCAGATTTTCTAATATGCAGCTCAAAGACATGAGCACAGCCAATGCAAATCGATACAGAGTTTTGCCTTCAACCTGTTCTTATTAGCAGCCAAAAAGGAAAACAGAAAAACTATTTCCAGTCCAGAAGCAGAGACTCCTGTACTGGTACTAAGCACAGATAGGTATTTGTGCTGAATTGTACGTTGCATACCGTGCTGCCTTGCCTGCAACACCCCCGTGCATCACCAGAGCGTGAATATCACTGTCACAGAACCCCTCAGATGTCATTTATTGAGCAACTTGTTTTCTATGCAGAAATGCATGAGCTTCTCTCCTAAACCACCATGTGGGTATTTCGGCACATGCTTCTCCGCTAGGGTTAATGTGCCATTATTGAATGTCAGAGTAACTAAGCAATTCACATGCCTTTTATAGCACAGTTATTTTAAATATTACATTAAAATTTTATATTTAGTATTTTTACCTTAACTAAAATATATTTTCAGTGTTTTTAAAAGAAGCTTTTATTTTTTTAATACTGTACTGGGAAAAAAGAAATATTTTAAATCCGTAAAGCTGTTCCCTAGCATGACTTTAGTGCATTTACCTGGATATAACTTGGGGGGAAATATTGGTCCAAGGAGTCAGCCCTTACGACAAACCCCTAAACGGACACTACTGCGGTGTGAGTGATGTCCAGGGAGGCAGCTGGCTTTGCCCACTCATCCGCAGTCCCTCGGGCTCCTCTCTTCTTCACCTCCCTTCCCCCATCTGGGTGAGCCAGCATCGTAACTCCCTCGCAGCACGCCTGGCAGGAGCAGGTCCTCAGCCACGATGTCAGCACTATGGTTCTTCCAGCTGTGTCCTGGGAGCCACAGCCGCCTCCCCGACACGGACTGGCCCTGTGGCGAGCGTCACCCTTACGCTGGCTGGGGCACGGCCCGTGGCTGGGACAGCCCGTGGGTCTGTCTCTTGGGTAAAGCTTTTGTCACTGTCAGATGCAGGGCTGTGCCGCCTGGGGTTAAATCGGGTCTGATGGGAGCCAGGCAGACTCTAAATGGCCCACCTGCAGGCAGGGGCTGCGCAGGGCCATGCTGTGCAGAGCCTGACCCCTGAGCAGCAGGCTGCTGGAGGTGTCCCCACACAGCCACACTGCACACCCGGAGCAGGGGAGGTGGGGGCCAGGGAGCCCTCACGGCAGCTTAACCCTCTTCTCCTGGCCTTGCCTGGGCCAGGTCTGCTCCTGCGTCCAGAGGAGCTGCAGACTCAGTGCCCGGTGCCATCCCAGCCTTGCTCCTCCCTGCTCCATGGCCCTGAGCGCGGGGAGGTTTGAACATTCAGAGAAAAGGATGGGCCCGAGTGCAATCTTTGCTAGCCATTTTTAAACACTAAACAGAACAATAAACAGACCCAAAATTCAGGATAATCTCACGGCAGCAACAAATAGAAAAGTTTTCTACTCAGTTTTTTTTAAAACCATTAGAAACGTTTTTAAAAACATTTTGCCACAGTACTGTCCATGCTTTATCGGGGCGTTGGGCTGGTGTGGCTTTCCACCAGCTGTCGGGGGGCTCTCCCAGGGCTCTCCAACAACCAACACGGGGTGGAAGCGTAGGGGAGGAGAGGGTATTTTCAAATTAGGCTCAAAACTCTCCGACAGAGATATGCATCTGTTCCCTGTTAGAAGAGCTTGTTGTACTAAGCTTAGTGAAGTGAAGGCTAGAAGAGAATATGATTGCTGGATGTAAGCTCATTATTAGGGTAGAACAAAAAAGAGAGAACAACTAAAGCCACAGGTGTGGTGTTGGCCCAAAAGCTGATGAGAATATGGAAATCACAACTACTAAGCAGGATTTCCCAACCTGCAGTAGCAGAAGAGCTCAGAGAGCCGCAGAGAAAAGCAAGGGCTGGCTTGTGGAGTCAGAGCTTCTGCCACACAGTGCTGGACCTTGTCTAATATAGGATCAGGGCAGAAATGGGGGTATTCAGGGGAACGGCTTGAGAAGGGCTGCATTAACGGTCATCTTCTGGAACAGCCTTCCAGTGGGAATGGCAGGAACAGAAAAGAAATCTAAGTTCTGTCTTGGGGAAAAGATTAATCTAATGGGATCCTTGTGGTAGCAAGGGCCCAGGTTCAAAGGACCAATGACTTTTCAAATGACTTGCTTCACAGAATCTCTTTAGGAAAAATTCCATTTTAGGTGCCATAGGCTTATTCTTACTCCAGGCTTCCCTGCCCAACCGTGGAGCTTCCCTTACCCTGGCAAACTGAGGAAGCCTGTTCTCTGTCGGGGAAAGCACTGGCGCTGCCTAAAATTGTGCCAGGAATGATGCTTGTGTTTGGACAGTACAGACATCGGTGGGACTGTGCTTGAGTAGTGCCTTTGCTCTTTTTATTTTACTGCCATAGCTCTAGTAATTGAGGACCTTCACTCATTACTGCCAGACGTGTAAGATGTAGGAATTCTATATGTGACAAAGTGCTCCTTGACACACGTGTGTGTGGTGAAACTCTTCATCCACCCTTTAAATAGGACTTCAGGGTGCAATTCTTCTTAGCAATCCCTATGCCTGTACGTGTTCTATAGGAGCTGTTCAACAGCAGCTAAAAACCACTAAAAAACAGAAACTATATTCAAAATACATATAGATGTTTAGCTCCTGGAGCACCCACAACTAGACACTCTGCTCTTCTCAAAAGAGAACAGGCTGTTCTGTGCAATGGAAGGAGCAATTGCTATCTCCCACCAGCCTTTCTTTTATCACCCTTCGTAATTCTGCAGGAAAAACAGACCCAAAATAGCCAAGGAAAGAAATCCCTAAGGCCAGGTAGTGAAGTGCTACATGCTGACCCACAGCAATGCCTCTGCAGCAGCCCTTTGCTCCCTCCACCCCGTCTCCACGCTCGTCCCGACTCTCCAGTTTTTCTCCTTCAACTCCCTTTTGGAAACAGGTTTCAGTGATGCTCACAGGTGCTATTTCCAACGTGATTCTTCCAAATTTTCCGTAGCTACAGCGTCAGTTTCCCCTGCATCCCTATTACCCTGTGTTGCTTCTTTTAGTCCAGCATCCCATAACCAATGATTAAAACAGAACCTCATTGTGCACCTCCTCGCTCACCCTTAGATTTGCATACACATCTGTTGCCTTCTGCGTGCCGAGTCAAACTCTGGAGATAGGGTTTGTGCATGTTTCTGTACAGGCTGTGCCCACACTCCAGGTTCCTTTCAGCCTATTAGTCCACATGGTAAATGTTAGAGTACCTTTCTCTGTTGTTTCTGTCCTAAAACACACCAAAAAATGAGGACATAGTGTTTGCAAAGTGCTGAAATGTGGTGCTATGTGTACAGAGCCTTTACTTTATGCAGAGCCTTTTGGTGAAAGGAAGGAGTAAGTGGTAACATTTGAGCATCTTCTGCCTGGGGGCCGGTACCCAGCATCGTAACTCTCACGTGGCTTTTACACGCAATGGTTGGTTGGGTGAATAAGAAGAAAATGCTGTGCTGTGCTACTTTTCACAGGTTCACTCACTGTCTTTAGGAAGCATGTTTTATTAGAGATGTAATTGTCTCTGCTGTTAGCTATCAGGCCAATTTTAATATGGAAAACAGAGAGAAAAGGTGCTGATTTGGTCTTTTAGCCAACAAACTTGAAGCACTTATCTGACTCACAACTGAAAACACAGCAGTTGTCAAATATGTATATGAATCGTAAACCACACAGTTTGGTTTAAAAGGCCACATAAATTAATTACGTTCTGTGTATAAAATGCAGCTGAATAATAATGAAGTTTATTCCAAGAACTCTTTTATAGAACCACTTTGCTAGTATTTTTCCTATACATTAGTTTCAGGAATAGACGGATTTTTATATACAATGTGAATTAGAAGATAGTAGGCTGTTAGAGAGATTTTGTTGTGTTGTGCTTGAAGCTTGAGTTGATCACCCCCTTAGGAACCTAACATATTTATTGCTACAAAACTGCTTCTTAACAGCGGGATCTTTTTTGATGTTAACGGGATTTCACTCTTAATGTGTAAATTACTCTCTTGAGATTAGTGTATTAGAAAAAATGTTTTTCCAGACTTCAGTTGTGCAGGAAAACATAAGAAATAGATTTTTACTTTCACAGAGAATAATATTATATACTGAAATCTTTAGTAACTGACCGCTAATAAGCTATCACTTTTACTTCCTTTTTGTTACTAGGTATTGGACTATACAGATTACTCTCCATGAAGAAAAAATTCAGAAACAATCTCTAGAAAAGTAAATGAAATTTTATATGTTTAACCTTCTGAGTTTCACTTTCACATGTGCAAGTACAGTTCAGGTGTGCAAAAATACAACTACAATTTCAACAGTCCAACAGGCTGTACAACTCAAATAGGAGTTTTATTTGTGAGCTATTTATTTTATTATGTCTCTTTGTTTTGAAAATTGTTAGATAATGGTTATAATATAATTCTAGTTTCTGGATGAGACTCTGTAACCATGAAATCCCAGTAATTTATGTAAAACAGTAAGAACCTTTATCATCAATTTAAATTAACTAGGCCATTAAGAAAGATGCGGACGTGTGGACTGACAAGGATACTTTTGAAAAGTGTTATTTCTTCTCTTTAGTCTGAAGCTCAGCAAGTGTCACATACTGATATGCAATATATTCTCAATATAAGAACCATGAAAAACACTTAGGAGTAGTGTGCACAGATAATACGAAAATGGCTCATTAGGTTCTTGCAGAAACCAGATAAAAATCATTCTTTTAGCTGTAACAGTCATAATTTTGAAACTGATATATTTTTCCATTAAAAAATATTCCTGAAAAATTACATATATGTTTTTAATTCAGACGGTGATAGGCACCCCAGCAGGACTGAGTCAAATAGGAATGTGTTCCCGATACGGATTCTGCAAGGCCGATAGGAACCATTGGTTCTTCCAGCAGAAGCTGGAATCGGCCAGCACCTTGCTCTGTGGAGCCTCCTGCTCTCTGGGCAGAAAAGCCTAAGGCCGCTGTGAATAAAGTTGGTGGAAAACTTGCTTTGACTTAAATGAAGTCCTTTGAGAGCTTCTGCAATATCCCAGTTTCCAGCCATCATTGAAAGACTGCACAGCCCAGCAAAGACAAACCAAAACGCCCTAACCATAGGGCATCGTTTCCTTCAGAATAAATGTTTTAGCTGTGTTAGAATATACTGGTGTGTTAGAATATACAGCGCCAGAAAAAAAGGTCAGACAAAAGATATTGCCTTCTTTTTAAAAAAGCAAACAACTGACACTTAGTAAAGATTAAAAAGATTTTAAGAAACTATTGGGGAAATGTTGTTGGGATAAGGAGTGTATTTATAATATGAAAAATGTAAATACAAACAATGTGTATTAAATATGCATTGAAACTGATACTTCCTCACTGACCCCGCAAAGTTGATAGGTTTCTATGGGAGAAAAGAATCCAAGTGTGAACTTGTTCTGACTACCATTTTAATGTTCTTTTGCACTAAAGCAACCTGTGTGGTTTGACTGAAAGGAGGAAAAGCAGGTAATGTTTAACTTGTGATTTACTTTGGCAATGGATATGCTGTAAAGCTCTCAAGCTTGCTTTCCATATCTGAGCAAGCTAATCCACACTATTTAGCTGTCTGCACCTTAAACCCATCCATGTGCCAGAAAAAAAACACCTTTTCTAGTGTTTACATGGACATTTGCTCCCATTGACGTTCTGGTGTTAAACCCAGCCAGAGCACTGTGTGATAGAAAATGGATTTTTACACTGCCAGCTTCCTTCATCCAATTACCCCTAAAGAGTTTGTAATTAACATTCTACTTTATGCAGCCTTTCCTCTTATTCCACGTTTCATACCTGTCTCATGTTATGCAAATGCTCAGCCTTTATTAAAAATAAAAAAGCAGTTCTTGAATGTTAGGATCAGTTTGGAGTAAGCCAGATGAGGGAGGAAAATTGTGAAGTGCTGCAAAGATAGGAAAAATGGGCAGAGATTGGGAGAGTTCAGGACAATTTTGGCAAGTGCATTTGACCAGTGGAAAAGTTACGTAGGAGTGTAGGGGAAAGACTTGTTTTTCCACATGCTTTGTTTTCTCCTGTCATTTACTTTCATAAGCCTAAGATGATAAGGCAAGACCCTCGCATGGGATGTTAGTTCCAGATACTTATTACGCCAGCTCAAGCCATGAGTTGTAGTGCAGTTTTTCAGCATAGCAACAGCTCTATTTTTTAAATCAGATGGTGCAGAAGCGAGACTTTTGTTCTGTGCAGGTATAAAAAATAAAAAGCCTTATGAGAGGCTGAGAGCAGATTAATCTGGGTGCCCGGGCACTGCCCGTGGTGCAGCTGAGACACGGGGAATGCCCAGCTCCGAGGCAGCAGAGTCACCGACAGTGCCCCGCGGCGTGTGAGTGCTGGGAGCCGAGCCCTGCCGCCAGTCCACTGCGGGCTGGGTTTGAGCTTTTGGATTTTGGTACGATTATCCACATGCAAGCTTTGTTGGATGAGTCCAGGTGGTTCGCCATCTCATGGGAGCAAGTCTTAGAGTCTAGAGTCTGTGTGACGCCCCGTGGAATACTGCAGAACCAGCCTCCATGGGAAAAACACCTTTGGGTAGGCTGGGCAGCAGGAACGGCGCTTCCTGAGCTGCAGTGCCAACCCGAGAACTACCATTCACTGTTACTGTGCCACCTCCAAAAACACAGAATTTAAGGCCTGTGTAGCGTTTTGTTGTGTCCAGTCCATGTGTGAGGAGGGCAGCTGGGTGAACGCTGGCCCGTTCCAACCCTTAGGCGTGAGGCAGGAGGCACTGCAGTGTCAGGAGAGCAGGGGCTGGAGGGACTGCAAAGACTCATCCATCCTTCTCTTCTTCTCCCGGGATGTCTGGCAACCCAGTGTTTTTCCGATGTTGTTTTGGTTTGATTTATTTCACCTCCACCACCACCATTCTCCTTCCTGCGGTCAGATGGAGGGGCGTTACTCCGGTTTGCCAGCAGAGCCGGCCAGCACTGTCTGGAAATGGCGATCACTCTCTGGTGGACAATCAGTTGTCTCTGTTTACTTTCCAACAAATAGCAGTCAATATCCACGACACCTTCCTTGCATTCAGTGCTGATAAATAACCACCCTGTCATTCTCCACAGTGCTCAGAATCTCTATTCCTGGAGACTGAAACCCCCTCCCACCAGCGGTGGGGTCACCGCAGTGTGGGCAGAAGCTGGTCACGGTCTGGAGGTGCTTTTCGGTGAGGAACAAGGGCTGATTCCAACAGAGACAGGGCCTGAAAGAGTCTGGAGGGCTCAGCCAGGCACCTTTCACAGGCAAGGTGGTCACTTCTGCAGAAGTGAGAAACAGTTTAAAATACTTACGATAGAGAGGGAATGTAAAGATGACATTTATTTTTCTGATAGAATCTGTGTTATACAGAAAGGTCTATAATTTTGGCACTGAAACCAAGCCCAGAGGAACCCATTTATTCTTCTTTTTCAGTCTTTAATTTCTTTGTAAATTCTTTTCAAGTGTTTAGATTAATGTATTTATGGTTATGTTTTATTCCAATTCTTTTAAGTGGTCTCTATCTGCCATTGAATCTCGTATGGATTTTGTTTTTTAATGTAATATTTAGCTGCATTACTTTGAACAGCCTTAAAAGTATAATGTCTTTGAATGCTCTAGTTAAAGAGAAATTATACTCTCAAAATGATGTCTTAGAAGTTGGGAAATTATGCTTATGTTATCACCTCGAAAGCATCACAGGGTGCTTTCGCCTGCGTGTGTGTCTCCGTGTGGCAGAGCGTATTTGTGTGTCTTCCCTGTCCCGATGCCCTGGGGTCTGCAGAGGGGTGAGCGCTGCGTCCCCCAGGGAGTCCCACTGTGCCCAGGGGGGCTGCCCTCGGCAGGGCCCCCCAGAGCTCTCTGCAGAGAGAGGCTGTCCTGTGCCACTGCCCACAGCGGCGAGGACGGGGTTAATGCCAGCACCAGGACACCGGCAAACGGGGTCAGTGTTTATTGAAGAGGTGGGCGCATTTATCTGTAGGTTATTTGACATTCACCTAAATTATTGCTATTATAAATCAGTATATTATTTCTTATGAAAACACACTAGGCCTGTGAAATGGTAGTTGCCAAACAACACGTGGAGTCGCTGCTTTCTTGTTTGTTTGCATGTAGTGTACGTGTGGGTTGTTGAAGTGAAGGTAGTTCCATAGAGAGGCAGAAAGCAAGACCAGTACAAACCAGTTATAAGTAAGCTTCGTACCGCACGCTGAGTTGTGCGACTAGAGTAGTAGGTGTGTTCAGATGTAGGATTTTTTATGCTTTAGGGTATTTTTATTTGTTTTAATATGTAAAGAAATAAGCAGATTACTTTGAAATGCTGTTGTAGAGCTGATTTTACATGTGGCGGAGGGATGTTGTCTGAAGAACTAAACCTAGAACACCTTCCCCGGGCTGTCTCCAGCCCTGCTGTCCTTGTAGCCACCCCAGCAGGCTCCTCTGCACTGCGCCTGGTGCGGCCTCTCGGGACTGAAGAAGGTTGTTTGCAGTGATAAAGGTACCCGTCTGGGCTTCAACTGAGACTGTTGGCTAAACAGAAGCATAAAGGCAGCAAATTTAGTTGGGTTTTTTTGGTGCATGGACAATTGCATTAAATAAGATGGGGGTTTCAAAGTATTTTAAATCATTCAGCATCATTTACTCTCGTCGTAACTCCACTGACTACGGTTACATTGAACCAAGGATTTGACCTTGCGAGTCTACAAATTTCAGTGTCGGGCAGCTCAGGTCTATATATAGTTAAGCTTAGTAAATCGGCAAGAATGCTATATAAGTGGTAAAGTCTGATAAAAATCTTTAGTAACATTGTTTCTCTCAAAATTTCTATTCGTTACTTTTTTTATACAAAAGTTCAGAAGTGCACTTCTTGGTGGCGTTGGGTTGGTTGGAGAAAAGCGGCTGCTGGTGCAGAAATGTCTGGGGAGTGGGACTGGGTTCCCACTGCTCCTGCAGCACCCACGGAGCCCAGCGGGAGACAGGGCTGGGGGGAGCTTCTCCCCAGCTCTCACGGGATACTGGTTTCAGAGTCTGCACCAGGAGTCACGTTCTCAAAGGCATTATTAAAACTTGGGCTTTCGGGTCTATAGAATACTATGAACAGTGAGGACAGCTTCTGAGACACATCCAGAGAACTTCGTTAATCCATATTACGTCTGACCAACATCCATTAGCAAATCAAAATCTGTCTGGGAACCTGTATTTCTCAGTATGATTTTACAAAAAATAACAAGGAAAACATTCAGAAAGTTAAAACAGCCTCTAATGCTGTTTGGCGTTTTTTTCCCTTTCCCCCCCCCTCTTTTGTAACAAAATATCATTTGCTCTGGAGGTGTCTGGGATTCGGTAATTCCAGGAAAACATGCAAAGCAGTTTCAAGTGTATTTTTTTTCATTCACCTTAGGGCATACACCCAGCCGGTGGCAGTCAGCCTGGTGGCGTTGGCTGCTCCAGCTCTGTGCGGGTGCGTGCCTGCGGCGGGGTCTGTCCCCCCGAGGGGCTGCGGGGTCTGTCCCCCCGAGGGGCTGCGGGGTCTGTCCCGCCGCCCGGTGCCGCCCCTGCCCGCCCACAGGGCACCGTTCACTGTATCACTTCATACTTGAAATTCACCAGGTTCTTCTAATCAGGGTACAAAGATGAAAAGGTGCATGTGTTACTGTTTCTTTTAAAGGTGCGTCATTTGTTTTTATTCTGTGTGCTTCATAGTTACTGCTCAGTGTTCCTGGCCTTCTGTGCCTCCAGCGTTAAAGCCACCCCTGTGTGGGACGCAGCATCCCCCGCACAGGGACAGGAAAGCCTAACAGGGATTTCTTCAGTTGTTGCTCAAAGATACTGGTTTACCTTTCAGTTGTCAGTGTGACACCAAGGGGCTACAACGTGCCAGCTGTGGCAAGTAAAGACACGGCCCCCTTGCTGTGGCAGCCCCTCTCCTCTCCCGGCCCGGCTGCCGGCCGCCACACACGCCTGGCCGAGAGACCCCTTTCTGCTGTAGGGACCAGAGCGGCCGGGAGATAACGCAGACCCTCTGGGAGCTCCACGGCCCCCGTGGCAAGCTCCCGGCCCCCGCTCTGGCTGTGACACCCTGGGACGGGGCACCGAGCCCACCACTTGCCGTGTCGCGTACCCGTGGGCTTTTGCAGGTCCGTAACCGCGTGCCCGTACAGCCTCGTTAAACCCAGGCGCACGGGAGGTATCGATATCGTGTTGTATCAGAGCTACAGTCCTTTGGAACTGAACGTTTTGCTGCTGGCAGTGCAAGAAAAGCAAAGTTCTGTATTTATTGTTGGGTGCTGAGGGTTCAGGATGAAAATCAATGTAATAAAAATTTTCACGGTGTCAAGTTCTTTTTAGTTGTTCCCAAATTACTAGAAAGTAAAAAGGCAAAAAATTAGTTTCGTATTTAAAACTGCTTTCCTGAGGTTTACTTCAGCTTTCTAGCTATATTTTTCTTTTATCTAAAAATGTAAAATGAATACAAATGCAGTAAGTATTGTATATTAAATACAGAAAAATAGCAACATTGTTTTCTAGTTTTTATGTTTGCAAGTGTTTTCCTCAACACACCGGGTATTCTAGAAGACCACCGTAGGGACACACAGCCGGGCACCTTACCACATACCTTCAGTTTCATAAAAATCTAACCTCATTTGTCCTGATTTCTCTTCTCTGATCTACTTTATTCCTTACCTAGGATAAATTCCATTTAAAAAAGAATATGTGAGTGATGGCTTGTCTTTCAAAGGCCTGGTGCTGTTGCAATCGCTGTGAGTGCTGAAGGTTCAGCGCAAGCCCGTCTTTACTGAAATCTTCCTTGTTTTGGTTTAGGGAAATTGTGCTTTGATTCAACCATAACATGGTATGGTCACGCATGAAATGCAGTGATTTCCCCAAATGTTACCTGATCCCACTGCTGCACTAACGTGCATGGAATCTGTGTATTCCCAAAGATCCTGCTGCCTTCATCTTCCCTCTGTTAAGGAGCTGAGCACACTTTATCGATTGGCCAGTTTTTCGTTGTTGGCTATAAATCAGTAACATTTCTGGGTATGTATGTAGAAAAGGCACAAGGGCGTGTTTCGAGTCAAACACAAAATGACACAACGTCAGGCTCTAAAACCAGATGCATATTTTCTGTCTTCGCGCTGAACCAACCAAAAAATCCTCATCAAAACAACTCAAATAAAACTTTAGCTTATTGAGAAGATCATGAAGTGCCCTCCAGAGCAGGAGACAAGTATTTTCTACTAACGAGGCCTCCAATGAGCCACAGACACAGCAGTCTAAAAACCATTGGCTCAAACAGGCTTCAGACAGAAACGCCAGCAGAGCTTAACCAGAGCCCAAAGCCGGAGGGGATTTCACACCCAGACCCCGCACGTTGTGCTGCCCCCAGGAGCCACAGGGGACCAGGGAACCCCTTCACAAAACCCAGCTACATCCACTGCAGGTGTGACAGCGTGGAACACGAACCGTGGCCACCAGTTCCTCTGTAAGGAACCTGTAAGGTCCCTCTGTAAGCACATCCCAGGACAGGAGTGCGGTCCGGCTGGGGACAGGCACGGCATCGGTGGCAGCCAGGCCTGAGGCTGCGCGGAACAGCCGGAGTCACCTCTCCCCGTGTCGGCCACCACGAACCCAGCAGGGGAAAGGGACAGTCGTGGGAATATTGAACAGATTAAACAAGAGCTACCAGCCAGGTCGGGACACTATCCCGTGCTGTGTCTGTGCTCAGGACCAGAGGCCACAGGAGAAAACCCAACAGTCTGGGGACAGTTATGGAACAAAGTCTTCACGTGGGAATTTCCTTCCCAGCCCTCATGTGTGAGAAGGAGACTCACCCCATGCACTAAGTTCATAACACACAATGATAGAAGAGAAAATTATAGTAAAAAAAAAAGAAAAGAAATAAAAATCTGTTAAGCAAAATATTAAGGATCTTGTAGAAATAAGCACAAATGTTACTTGCATTAGTCACACAGATGTTCTCATCCTCTTCTCATCAAAATTATCCAGTGACACTAATGTCACATGCTTATTAGCACCATAGAAACAAATGTTCATTTTAAAAGATTAAAATGCGGTGTCTTTGTCTATCGTTTGCCTGCCATTTGGTGACACACGGCACCCAAGATTCACAGAATCACAGAATGTTATGGGGCTGGCAGGGACCTCTGGAGATCACCCAGTCCAACCCCCTGCCAGAGCAGGGTCACCCAGAGCAGGTCCCACAGGAACGTGTCCAGGT
>JAOTQQ010000012.1:23226497-23275769 GCA_026546715.1 Gallinago undulata | reverse complement strand
TCAAGGCCAGGTTGGAGGGGGCTTGGAGCAACCTGGTGTGGTGGGAGGTGTCCCTGCCCAGGGCAGGGGGGTTGGAATTGGATTTAAGGCTTTAAGGTCCCTTCCAACCCGAACCATTCCATGATTCTACAGCCATGGCTCCCGGCACTGCCAGTGGCCACAAGCCACCATGTGCTGGTGGCCCCTGAGTGCGGAGCCTGGTCTGCTCTGCCGGCACCTCCATCCCTCCTCGTGCTGGCTTTAAACTCTTTCACACCAGTCAGCCACTCACTGTATGCTCAAGTTTCATCTAGGCATTGGCAATTTAAAACTAATGATGTTCATGATTAAGAATTATTAAAAACAAGTCACAAGACTTTTTTTTTGTTTTCCCCTCCCTTCTTGGTCCTTTTCTAGTATGTGCTATGACTTTGTACTCAGATCCATTCCATGAAATCTCTTTGCTTTGCCGTGACAGAATGATCAGTACTAGGTGTGATGGATATATGCAGACGGGTCGCTCGGTGTCTTGGGTTACTTTATTACAGCATCAAAATAACAGAGCCCGCTGAGAAATAGTTGAGAGTGTTAGACTGCAAGACCCAGCCTCTGCTTGGAATGTATTGCCCTTTTGGGTGTACTTTGGGTATAATTATTTATTACTAGTTTTCCTTTAATGGGACAGTTGCAATGCACATGCCAATACCCGCAAATCTTTATGTTCCTCTACAAGGTTCATTCTGCCCCGATGGCTGCCACTAAAGACAAGTTATAACATCGGACCCTTTGCTTCTCTTCTTTAATTGTAGAGTTTTCCATCTGTTACTTCTTCCCTGTGTACCTTCTTAAGTACACCATCGTTCTGACTGTTGGGAGATGGAAAATAAATGTGTTTCTGTCACGTCTCCAGGGTGACAGAATGGTGACAATTACTGCTTGCAAGGCAGTAATAGTTGGTATTGCCTGCCCAGAGAGCCCTTGCTGACTGAAGGCGCCTTATGCTTTCCATGAGCGTGAAAGCTATACAACAAATACCTTTTAATAACTGCTTGAGCAAGCTGCCAAAGGAAGAAAATGAATGTGCAGAGAAGCACTGCTTTACTGAGGGTGCGTTTCTGTGCTGGCTCTGGCTACTGACACGCAGCTTGGCAAAGGAGTATAAATACTTCTAAGAAATGTTTATTGGTGAGCCTGTTTGAAATTACAAGAACATTTTTTAAGACATAAATTTCCAAGCCGTGGAATATAGAGCAGTATTCAGTCACATTATGTTCTTGCTGCCAGAGTGTTACAGAAAGGCCCTGCGGAGAAGATGGATTCTGGTTCTCTGGGGGCAGTTTGAGGAAGTAGAAAAACAACATTTGACAGTTGTAGCCTCTTCTGCAGGCAAAGAGGGAGTTGTGGTGGGGTGTTCAGATTAGCTCAGGTAAGAAAGTAGCTAATTTAGGAGCAGCAAGGAACCTTCTTTTTAGAAATAATAATTATGTAAGAAGCTAGAGCTTTCAGATGTAAATTCTTGAATGGTAACCAGAAAGAGTTGACTCACTTGGGCACTGGAGTAAGCCAAGTCATGAATTACATTTCTGTTGTCTTCTCTAGTGCGTCTAGAACGTTTACATTATTTTTATTTAGTGAAAACTGTTTAAATACTGCCTTCTTGCATTGCTAAAGGAAGTCCTTTTTCACTCAAAGCTGAATTCAAATGCAAAATTTTTACTCATTTGTAGATCTGTAGTATAATAAAATGCTGGAGTTAGTAAGGGGAATATGTATCTGTAGGTGCTGTGCCTGCTGGAATGCATACACCCACCTGGTTGCAGAAGATGCCAGGCTGAGATTAAAGGAGTTTAAATTGGCACACCTCAGTGTTCACTTGCTGGCGTTAGTTACCCTTCTTGAGTCAATTAAAACAAAACGAAGCCCCAACAAATGGCAATAAATGTCGCCCTTGGGGTTGCAAAATCAATTTGAGTCCAAAAATAGTCCACTTGAAAGAATTCTCTTTCAAGGGACCTCTGGTCCTCCAGTGTGGTCCAGCCCATGGACCAGGAGCCAAATGTGCTTCCCACCAACCCTAGGTCCCTCCTCCAGGGCTAAGGGTAGCCCAGGAGGCCAGCAGCCCGCTTGCAGCCAGCCCAGATGCCCATTGCTGTGGCCACTGCTCCCACGGGGGTGCAGCAGCGATGGCCGCTTCTGCGATGGGGGTTTCTGAACCCTTACTTTACGGCCTGGTAAAGAGCAGCATCAGACTTGTAAGAGCTACTGGTATGAATGAATCTTTACTTTGAATCTGCAAAATGTACTCCTAAAAAAACCCCACAAAACTATCTCAGATTGGGCAACCAAAGCTACTCACTGTTTTGATTACCTGATTTTTCTCCCCTCATCTCCAAACTGTGGACAGTAAGAATAGTGTGTGTGACGTTTGGCAAAAGTAGCTTGTGAAGTGTTGTGATGACGTAGTGAGAAAAGCCCATGAGGTAAGGACTACGTGTACCTCCCTTTCGCATGAGCAAAATATTATTGGCATAAAAAAAAATGAAGACTTGTTTGCTAGATTAGAGTTTTTCCATGAATTGCAGAGGTGGATTATGGATTCTAAGTCTTAAATTTGCATTTTATAAACCTATTACTTTTTTTAGACTGAATATGAAAAGGCTGCGGGGGTTTGAAAGATGGAATACCTCATAACATTAGGGATTTGGGGCTTTGTATTTTTTTCTTGCTTAAAACAGCCCTAAGTCATAGAATTTTCATATGTGCCTAATTGTAGGAGAGCACCACTGCTTGCTTGTTTTGGTGTTACAGCAAGAAACTTCATGCAGAATTTGTTGAATCTGCTATATTGATTTTGAGCAGAACTTTAAAGGCATAAGATCAGTTGTCCCAGAGATCTTAGAAAATCACATTTTCTATATCCCAAGGAAAAATATTTCGGTAGTAGTTGTACTGTGCTCAGTTGGAAAAATCATTGCTGAGGGAGGGGAGTTACTGTAAAGAACGCGGTGTCTTTGTGGGTGAGTTCTTTCTGTCACAGTATAACTCAAGTTGAAAGCAAGTCAGAATTATTTTTCAGTGAGTGAGAAAATGTTTCTGTAAAGAACAAAAGGGACAGATTTTGGTATCATAGCGCAGCTGATGAATTTTATATTTCTTTTTGTTGTCTTATATTCAAGGCTTACATGAATCCCATAGCTATGGCCAGAGCACGAGGTCCTGCCCAGAACTCGGGACCGACCATACAAGACTACTTGAACAGGCCGAGGCCAACGTGGTGAGTAGCAAGGCTGTCTCCCTTCCCACCGCTGGGTGACAGGTTTGTTCCCTTTTACTGAGATGACCCTGTTACCTGCCTCCTCCCGAACACCCAGTGATACAGTTTGAAATGCTCCTTGTCTCTGACCAAGATGTTCTTTTCTAAGTATGTATTCAATCTCTTCTTTTTAAAACAGTTGTGTTTCATTTTTAAATAAATATTTCTCATTTGTCTTTAAATAGTTTGGCAACTTTCTCAGAAGAGGAAAATGTTGGTCACTTTACTTCTTTCGCAAATCCTAGTACCTAAACCCTGCAGCTTTATTTAATTTTTAAACAAAGTAATCTCTAGAAAAACATTTTGCTGGTATATTCGTAGAATGCAGTTTACCCTACCCAAGAAGATCATCGCTTTGAGATGATGCTTTAGGTAATCCTGTTTCAGCAGGGGAGTTGGACTAGATGATCTCTATGGTCCCTTCCAGCTCTAAAAAATTCAGTGAAATGTTACCAACAACTTACTTTACCTTCAGTCTGTTTTGCCTCCTCTCATAAGACATTAGAGAGCCATTTACCTAATTGCAAATTAGCTTTAGATCTGTCAGAGGGATTTAGCTGCCAGACAAGTTATTACGGTTAGGTTACCATATGCATAACATCTAAGATGCTTTCATTCTTCTTTCTGTTGGAAGTTCAGCCAAAGCTAAACTTCAAAAAAAACCTACAAAAAGTTAGACACCAAAGAAAATATTTTTGATTGTGAAAGTTGCGCTTTATCATTCTTTTTATGTAGGGAAGAAGTGAAAGAGCAACTAGAAAAGAAAAAGAAAGGATCCAGGGCTCTGGCTGAGTTTGAAGAAAAGATGAATGAGGTTGGTAATGTTAGTAGTATGTTAATACTTGATGATTCTTATATTCTACTTTTCATTATTGTTAACAGCACCAAGTACCCATAATATTTCACTTCATTCAAGCTTTTAATGAGTAAATGCTTTGTTTGGTTTATACTGGATGTTCATGTTACCCCTTAACCAGTGAAAAACTACTCTCAATCCAAAGGCACACTATAAAAAAAATTTTGAAAATTGCTGCTGACTAGAACTTTTCATAAATGTAAATATAGTTATACAAATGCATATATTCATATCAACAAAAGAAACTCATGCATTTTCCAGGAGGATAAATTAAAGTCTGTTGTGCTAATCCTCACTTGCTTAAGGTCACATAATCTAAATATGTTGGGGAGAGGTGTGTTGCTGGAAACAGATCTCTTTGGCAAGGAATGTAGGTGTAATGCTGATGCGGGAGAAGGCTCACAGAATGGCCTTCAGTATACCGATAGGTCGAAGCACTTTTCTCATCCTACACTGAGAACAGTCTGTGCTGGTTCCCTGCTATAGATGCAGCCGTTCTGATGCTGGTGTGCAGTACCCACTGGAGATTAGCGTGGTATAAGAGAGTTTTACACAAAACTTCTGTTGTATACACAGGAAGAAATATGATGAATTTCACTGTTCCTTCCTGGGTTCTGGTATTTTGGGATAAGCTTCAGGCAGTAGTTGTCTTCATGGTGTGTGAGTCTCTGGGCGAAGGAGATAGTGCTCCTCCTCTGTTACTGGGGGTTCTTCCTGAAGCCCCTAAGAACAAATCTCTGGTTGAAAAGATTGAAGTCTCCGAATGAGGTGCTGTCTCTCCTGTTTTACTGGCAGTTGTTGTGCTGTTTTGTTTAAGACACAGCGGCAGCACAGTCTCAAAATAATTTCAAGAGAATGCCTGCCTCTTAAAATGCAGGCTGTTGCTGGAGCCCCCTCAGGCATCTCTGAGGTGCATCATCAAGGTGCACAGCCCCCTGCAGCGCTGCGTAGCTGCTGCCCGCCCAGGGCCCTGGAGACCATCAGGCACAGCGCTGTGACATGGTGGCCCCTCTGCCACCTCTGGGCAGCACCACACAGACTGGCAACACGGGGATCCCTGCACCCTCCTGCACAGCACAGCCGTAATCTTAATGCCTGACGTTTCCGTCCCGTCAGCACTATAGGTGGGTTGTGTTGCTTTGCCAATGCCCTGCAGTAGTAAGGGTCAGAGCAATAGTAAGGAGGGGAGCCACAGGAAGCAGGAGCAGCGCAGGGTGAAGCCAGCAGCCCTTAGGTCTGATGGGAGCAGTTTGGGTGCTTCAGAGCTTATGGGGGGATTTCAGGTAGACCTAGAAAGCTTGTGAGGGATTGAAAAGAAGGAATGAGAGGAGACTTTTATCCCTGCGGTGTGCTTCGCCCAACAAAAATAAGAGCATTTCTGCAAAGGTGTGTATAATAATTTAATACTCTGATCATTGTTGACACCAGCAAAACCCAGAACAGGCACCAGAGACACCCATGTCAAAGAAGGGCCAAGAGAATTTTTCTTGAAATTTTGCTTCAGGTGATTTTAAAACTAAGACAAAAATAACAATTTTTCTGGTAGAGTTCCCTGACTTTCTAAAGTGCTCTAGCCAAGGGCACTGTCATACAAAACCGGAAATACCATCATTGATGGCTTTCAAGATAAATGACAATCTCTTAAATCTAAACAACCTGAACATTAAGGTGTGAACTAATACAGTATTTTGCTTAATATTATCTTCTGTAAAATCAAATGTCTTGTAGCCTTGTTTAGCATTATATGTTAATATCTGCGGGTTTTGTGAAAACTATATAATGTCAGGTAGAGGACAAGATTTTGAAAAGGGTCTCTTAAGACAAGCTGTTTGGAAATGATGCTCATGTCACAGTTTCTGTTTGGTTTTGTTTTCAGAATTGGAGGAAAGAACTGGAAAAACACAGGGAGAAATTACTGGGTGGAAGCGAGAGTTCCTCCAAAAAGAAGGAGGTAAGATATTTTCAGTTTGGTACAATCTGTGTTAGGAACTGGATTTATCATCGATGCTGCCAATACAGATGTCATAAATACCTTTTAAAAGCCAGTATCTCAAAGTACATGAAACTAAATGCACAGCAAAAGAACATGATGCCAAGTAACATTTGTTTTATTCTGTTTTTAAGAAAAAGAAAAAGGAAAAGAAGAAATCTAATAGGGTGAGCAAAATTTTTGGTTTTCTGAGTTTTTTGCTTTGAGATTGGAACAATTTGATATTTAAGCTCTTGGAGAGTATAGCTGTAATTTTGAATTTAGCTGTTAAATTGACTGATTTTTATTTGAGAGAGGTGGCTTACATTCTCTACAAGGAGAATTTTACTTCTGCTTAAGGGGAGGAAAAGAGCATGAAATACATATTATTAAATGAAAAATGTTAGAAGTCACTTTTTACAGTTTTATTTAAGAAAATCTATGTAAGACCAGCTTCTTGGAAGTAAAATTTCATTGATAATACTTTGCAAATGAAGAAATGTTAAAGGAAGTGTTTGGATGGACTTTTGACTATTTGCCAGACAAAATGCTGCATCTCACAAGCTTCACTTTTTGTTGTGTTTGGTCAAGTTGTCTTCATCTTCCTCTTCTTCATCAAGCTCTGATTCTTCCAGCAGTTCATCTGATTCAGAAGATGAGGTAAGAACTAACTTACTATAATCTAATACGTAATTGTGATTATGTAACCATGAGGCTCATTTAACAAAGATTTTCGTAATATATTTTAGAATACTGTTTGAGAGCTTGGCTTACATGAAACTATTTAATTTTCATGTATTTGGAACATACAATAAAGCTGTGAATTTTAGATATCTATCTGTGGAATAATTTCTTTATGAACACTAAATTTTGAGTGGCTGGCTATTGGAACTTGTCCAGTTCTGGTTTAACATTGCTTTTTCAGTAGAATCCCCCATCTAATCATAAAAATGCAAACATACCATTTTTACTTTATAGCAAAAATCTTTGTTACAGGTAATCAGATTCTACAGCATATGTCTAAATAATAAACAGAATGTAGAGAACCTGGATTTTTCACCAGTTCACATTTTTTCAATGCAGAAGAGTTATGAAGGCCCTCCACTAAAAGAATCAGTTGTAATATACTTTTCCTCAAGAGAACATGATCACATGTAGGAACTTAGTGTTTCTTTCCTTTGCATTTAAATGTGAGTCTTTAATTCTAGTGAGAATGAATTCAAAGTTGTGTTTTTCTTTTATCCTACAATGTTTGTGGATAGGATAAAAAGCAAGGGAAGAAAAAAAGAAAAAAGAAATACCGCTCCTCACGGAAATCTTCAACAAGCTCCACTTCTGAATCAGAGTCAGACAGCAAGGTAAGTAGGCAGATGTGTTATCTTTGGCAGGTTTTCTTGATCTGTCTTATAAATACACAAACACTTCTGACTTTTGCATATTGATTTTTATTTTTTTTTAAATCTTCCAAATCTAAAGCCATGCGTTCTTACTGTAGCTGAGCTGCACTCAGATGCAATCTGGAATCTGCCTTCACTGGCCACAGTGCCTGGTGGAGATAATTTCATCTTTAGTAAATGAACATGCTTTATTCTAGCAATTTTTAGCTATTTTTCTGAATTCAGACATATGCCACTTTTGTGCTGCTCAAATGTTTGGTTTTAATATTACGTTAACACTTAGAAAAATAAAATGTTCTATGAAGTTCTCGTGAATATGCTATTTAATTGAACACCATCTGTGAAAATACAGATATTGCTGGGTATCAGTGGCCAGAATATTGCCTTTCTAAATACCTGTGGACTGAGTAGTTTCCTCTTTGGAGAACTCAGCCTTTCCCAAATGAATAGTAAATCAAGGGTGTCTTTTTTTTTCCTTCTCTGAAAGCAGAGCAATATAGATACCCAGGCTTACTGAACGAACAAAGAAGTGGAAAGGATACCTGAGGCAGTTTGTCCTGTTGTGTTAGCATTTTTCTGTCCCACAGTAACTGTAATTCTTGCCTAAAAGCAAACAATGCATCGAGTTGATAAGATTCTGTGTGTAGCCTTTACCACACAGGCTTTCACCAGAATACCTCATTCAGTGTGGTGCAAATCCTGATGGATCACTGTTTGCATACTACACCTATGAATTTGTGCTAAGGGGAGTGTGAAGATGTTTGCTACATGAAGAGATTCTCTTACTGCTGAGGCTGGAAGGCAGAAAGCTCCATGGAAATATCCATTTAACCTCTGCCCACTCAGCGGAGATGGGTGTGGGTAGAGAATAAAGACTGTTAGACGTACGGTGTATGCGGTTCCAGTAGTGGTAGCTGGAGTCCTTTCCAGAGGCTTTCTACACCTACAGCAAATTCTGTTACCATGACCTTTTCATTCTCCTGGTTCAGGAAATTAGCAGCTGCATCAAGATTATGGCTTTTTCATATTTTTCCTGTTAACTGCAAGGTAGGAAGAACAGCCTTCAATAGACGGAACAAGACAATGGGTCAGGCTGCTTTTGGGTTATCTACCTTTTCCCTGAAATAATTTTGTCATGGTTTATTTTTTGTCTTCCTATTTAGGACAGCACAAAAAAGAAAAGGTCAAAGGAAGATTATGAAAAAGAGAAGGTATTTTTACTCTTGAAATACTTACATCAGAACTGCATTTTACATACATATACTTTCACATCTTCTGAAAGCAAAGGGCATCTGGGAACTAGAGGTCTATCTGAAAAGCCCCTGTCTCTCAAATGGGCTGCTCCATGTGCTTTTCATGAGTACTTTTGGGAAAGGATTGAGGTACCTGTAATAGACCAAATAACACAGCTGAGATGTGTGATCCCACCTTGCAAAAAGATGATTAGCAAAAATTTTTTCAGTTTCTGGCCTTAGAAATTGAATGGAAGAAAGTAGCCTCAGCCTTAGGAACACCTTGTCTGGTCCACAGCAGGGGTGTGGGGGGAAGCAGCTCATCAGAGCCATCTCATGCAGCATTAAAAATTTAAAAATAAATAATAATTTTAAAAAGGCTGTTCTTTAAATATACTGAGATTATGTATGAAGTGTTGAAGTGTAGCTGGCAGGGACAGCTTGTCCTAGTTGGACACAAATATAGAGGGAGCTTTTTTCTTTTAATTTCATCAACAAAGCAAGACTCTGAAGCTGCAGTGTTTGTATGTGCATGATGAGACATCTCCATTTACTCAGTACTGTTTAAAAATGGTGAAACATTTTATTTTCAAATGCCTACTCCTTCATGCTTTATTATTTAATATTGTAGTATGACTCCTGTGGCTTTGAGAAGGCTGCTGTATCTTCGTAACAAGAGAAAGGAATATACAGAAAAAGATTATTTCCACTAACAGCATTTTAACAGTTGGAAGGGTAATTTGTTGATGATGAGTTTAACGTAAACAATATTTTAAAATATTTCACAACTTAAAACTTCTGCTTAGAAACAATATTTCAATCTGAAGTTTTATAAAGTTTCAAAGGCCTGACTTTACTCACAAATATATTACTTCGTGTAGGAAGGCAAAAATCACCATAGGAAGAGGAAGAAAGCCAGCCGTGGCGATGGACCTTTATCATCAGAATCCTTATCGGAATCTGATCAGACGGAAGAGGTCAGTGTGAAACCTCAGGTTTGGATATTATAATGCTTTTAGCTTACTGATTCACAGGAGTGAATGAAGGAACTAGTTTATATTTAACATATTGTTGAAACTGGTCTGCTCTGTCCAGTTGAGTGCAGCACATTCAAACTTGTTTGTCTTTTTCTTGTATTTTATTTCTCATATTCTTTATATTTTTTTTAACAAAATCTTTAAGAGTTGTTCAGTGCAGCCCCTGTCACTTAAGTCATTTTGAATTCATTTTCTTGAAAACTTTCAACTCTTCGTGGATACTTTAGAGCTCAGTGAAATGATACTGACTGCTGGAGTGTCCTTCACAAAATTTCTCCCTGGTGCTTGTGAACAGATTGGCAGATTTCAAGATGGCCACAATACTTTTCCTCCCTTTTCCGGCAAATTATAAAATTTTGTATGTAATAATCTTATTCTTATCCTGTGTATATCTACTTTGAGGATTTCTATTCTTGTAGGATTACGAAATTTTGGAATGTTCCAATGTGTTGCAGTTTTTCATTAATAATTTTCACTATATTACTAGCTTAGTAATTTTACCTTTATATCTCTGCTGTTTCTTGCTCTGCTGTGTATTAAAAGTAAAGTGTGTTACCAAATCAGTTTTTCACAGGATAATACTCTAGAATATAATATAGATAAACCAGTGTTTCTTCATGGGTTATTGTTCAGTATATTCTACCAGTGTTGTGCTGTCATTCGTTTCTATGCAACAAATTCTTAAACTTTTATGTAAAACGGCATTTCCAAAGCTGTTCTCCCATTACATTCAATTTAAATTGCTTTTTTTTTTAGGTGCAAGCAAAAAAGAAGAGAAACAATGAGGAAAAAGAGAAAACAGCAAGTATCCTTCTTTACTCACGGTGTAGTTTTAGGATATAAATGCTCTGTGCTTGGTTAATTTCCAGTTTCACATTTTTTCAGTAATACAGATGTTTTATAGCAAGAGTCTACTGTCACCTGTATCTAAATTAACAATTTCTCTATTTACCTGAAGTCACTTTTTCAATTGTTGAACTAAAAGAAGAACTTGTCACAATTTTACCTCTATACATGTGTATGATTTGAGATGATAAAAGTTTGCCGCTGATTGCAGCGTGTTTTACTCTGTCCCGGAGTGGAACTGATGTAGACTCACTGCTGGAACTGCCAGGGCCTGTGTGCCCGGGGCCGGGCAGCGGTTTGCCGCACGGCACGGGCAGGAGTGCTGCTCCTGCGTGAGTGTTCCTTGCTCAGCCTCCCTCTGCTGGACCGTGAAAGGGGCCTGAGGGCGTAATTGCTGCAATGTCTAGCCTAATTTTTTTTTTTTCCCCAACCAAATAAAAAGCTGTCAGCAATCTGTTAGTTTTCTCCATTTTGTTGATTTGTTTCTGTTGGTAGAAGTGAGAGGAAGGTTCAGCTGTGATTTATACAGAACCCAGGTTCATCACATGTACCTGGGGCTCCTCAGTTGGGAATATAGGGATTTTGATACCCAAAACACTCACTCGAGGTGTCTGTTATCTTTATCTCCCCTGTCAGTGGCTTTTTATTTTATTTTAAGCAAGGTGCAAGTGCTGGAGATCCTAGCCAAATGTAGTTGAACTATTTAATTTTGTACAGTAAATATAAGCACTGACTTTAAAATCTGTAAACATCCTAGTTATTCCTGTGTATATAAGATGTCACTGCTTGTCAAAGCACTTCCTTATTACTTTCTTAGAAATCTATAAAGTACTGAAAAATCATTTAAAAGCTTAGAAAATGTAATAGTGACAGTGATGAGAGGTGTGAAATAGCCAGACCATGATGGAGATAAATTGAAGACTGCTCATAATATTGCAAATTATTGGTTAAAATATTAATTTTCTTTTTGTGACTTCTCAATAGGCTTTTATAGAAATCTCTTTTGAAATGCCTTTGTAAAGATATCCTTCCCGTGCTGTCATTTTTGCTTTAGCAGAATTTAATAGATGTCAGTTTTCTCATACAATAACTTTCATTTAATTTTTTTTTTTAGGATAAAGCAAAAAAGAGAAAGAAGCACAAGAAACACGGTAAAAAGAAGAAAAAGAAGATCGCTGGTTCAAATTCAGATTCGGAATAATATTTTTAAAAAACAAGACTATCAACAGAAGTGCAATGACTAAAGGAAACTTAAACTGTGAAATGACAGCAAACTTTACCAAACTGCATGAGTTTTCCTGTGTTTTAGAAATATTCCTAATCTTTCAGTAGCCAGCCAGGCGCAGCTGTGCTGGGGAAGACCATTGTTATTGCCTGCTGCTTAATACATGAGGTACAACTTTTATAAAATTCCAGTAAGCAGTGTTAGATGTTTGAAACAATACGAGATGGTAGTCCAGCTGAGGTGTAAAATATTGGAAAATGAGAGTTAAACCTTTTAGATAGTAAAAATAGTCTTTTAAAGCATTAGTAATAGTCTTTATTTGTAAATCAGGACAAATAAAATCCCAAGTTCATCCTGCAGGTTAATATTATACACCAGCTTGTAATAGTTTGTCTGCTAATGGCATTTACAGAATGGAAAATTAATGATAACGTTTAAAATGCTGCCTTTGTAGAAATGTTTATCATCTGCCCCATTACCGTCTTCACGCTTACGAGAAAGGGATCGCTAGCGTTCCGGCTGAGCAGGGTGCCTTTGCCTTTCAGTCTTGCAAATCTCTGCTGTTTTTAATCCGCGCAGCATCTCTGATCTGGGGAAGCCAGAATCACTGTCAGGGGTTTTTTTCCGAGTAAGCAGTTCTGAGCTTCTCAGCATGTGCTTCTGCATTAAGCGAGAGCAATGACATTTTGCAGTAAAACTGACATTCAAAACCTGAAGATGTTACCTCTTAAACCGCGATAGATCTTTGCTAGTAAATTCGCATATTTCATTTAATGTCATTTTGGTTTAGTTGAACAGTTCTTGCAAACACTGGTAGCTTTCTTTGCGTTATCTTTAGAATTGTTTTGCATGATTTGTGCCATTTTTAAATTAATGAAATGCAGGTAATCATTTGTTGTAACCAGTTCTATGAATTACGTTCCACATGCAGAGTTTCATGTATGTATTTAGTTATTCTTATAGTTAAGTTCATTGCTGTGTTTAAGTGCACACTTGCTGAAGATATTTAGCATGTAAAAAGCAGGGTTTTGATACCTTAACAGCTTCATATTGAAGCTGATTTTACTCTAAGCAAGTTCAGTGGCAGACCTGTTATGTGATGTGTCTTGTTAGATAAAAAAACTACTGCCAGAATCTCATTAAAGACACTGTTTAAACAGTTTGTATTTATATTTTTGTACTTGAGGGCTACAGAATGTTGACCTAAATCATTAAGCTGTTTTACTTTAAATTAGTTGCTATAGAAATTGAAAAAAGCTTTTATAAATTAAATGTGCACGCAAGAAAACACAAGCAACCATTTGATTTTAGTTTTTACATGAAATTCTCATCTCTTCCCCTGAAGTACCCGTTGCTGTGAGCCTTCCTCAGCTGCCCATCCATCCCTGTGGCCGACAGCTGGGGGTGAACTCTGGGTCCCCCCTTTCCTCCTTCTGCGGGGGCGAGCCCGGAGCTTACCTCTGTCACCTGCAGGTGTTCTAGATATTGTATTGACAAGAATTTCAAGCCCTTTGAGACTTTGATTATTACTCTGCAAAGGGTAACTGAAAACTGGGGTAGAAAGCTGATGTATTGCCATTCTACAGAGAAATTGTTTTTTTCAAGTTAAGTTCTTGGGGGGGAAAACAACCCCTGAGCTGCAGCAATGTCCCTCTAAACCATAGTAAGGGTATTTGGATCAACTATTTTATACTGTTGGGCTTGATGTTGCTGATTCTAGACACTGTTTTGTCAGTGAGGTTAAAATAAAGGCAAGATGCAGTGAACAGTAGAGGTTTGATTGGGGGTTGGGTTTGGTTTTGTAGGGATTGTTTTTAAGTTGTAGTGATGCAGTTTTGGTAAAAGAACTTGTAATGAACCATAGCATAAATGCCCTGTCCTGTGTGATACCTTATTTGACTTCTACTCAACTGCCTGCAACAGAAAGAAATAAAAATGGAAACAAGACCCCAGTCTTCCAAATGCGTAAGCCGGTATGTTGTTAATTGTTGGAATGTAGCTGTTTGCTCGGGTCCCCCCGCCCTGCTCGGCGGAGCTGTGGTCAGGTCTCAGCAAAGCTGCTCCTACCGCGGGGTGGGCTCTGTCTGCATTCAGGACATTAGCAAATACTCCTTGTTAATCCCACTCCTCTCACACCCGTCTTTTCCCTGAGGGACGAGGGAAGGCCGCTCTCAGGCCCTGTTTTCCCCGCTCAGCGCAGGCCGGGCCCTGAGGCGGTGGGGGGGCGGCGGGGCCGGAGCGAGGCGGGAATGGCGGTGGTGTAACGGGTGCCTGGCTGCCGGCGAGTGAACAGTATCGTATGTATAGTTAATCTTTAGCTCTTCCTTCCAGAAACATTTTTAGAAGTTTGACACTCTGTTAGTTTCTTTCCTCCAATTGCGATTTTTTTTTTTATTTTTTTTTTTAAGCATACGATAGCAATTGCCGTTGTTAGCCTGTGTTTGTGTGCGGCCCAGCGGCAGGGCCGGGCCCGGGGCGCCCCGCCCGCGTTGCCAGGGCAGCGGCGGCCGCCATGAGCCGTCGGAAGCTGCAGCAGCTGGTGGAGTCGCTGGGACGATCCGCCAAGCACTGTGAGTCTGCCCCGGCACGGCCTGGGTGCTGCCGGCCGCCCCTGTGCCCGGCCTGGGGCTACGGGCGGCCTCAGCTCCGGGGGGTCCTACGCGCGGCCCCTCAAGAATGGGCCGGGAGGGGGGGGAGGGGGTGTCTGGGCCCTCTCGCTTCCCTGTGCGTGCCCTGTATGCTTACCAAGTTAAGTTAAAAAGTGTGCTTGTGTTTTGGCTGGGCAGTCAATAGAAACGAGGTGGAATGTCTGATCAAGCTCTTCAACACGCTGGTGAAGAGACCGGGCCAGTCCAACAGCCGCTTCGCCGGGGTGGGCTTCGACCGCAACATGTTCAGGGACACGCTGCACAGCGCCTTCGGCATGACGGATGTCATGCTCATGGACAGAGGTGAGACCACGGCGATCAAAACCGCAAGGTTTTAGTTAACATGTTATTGAGCTGAGGCTTGTGCCCAGACAAAGTAGCGCCATGTCACCCCTGTAAGAAGAGTTACGCTCGGGAGGTGCTGAGTAGTACCTTTATTTTCTTTATTCGGAATACTTTTCCCTTAGTTGAGGGTAGCTCACGCTGCGGTACCAGGGAGACCAGCCAGAGGGCTGTCCTGTGGCGGCCTCTCCCTGTCGTGTCGCGACAGTAGAGGGCACTATAGTGTCACGTCTCACCCCGGTGGGTCCGGGGAGGGCTCCCCCTGGGGCTGGGAGGTCCCAGCAGGGCGTTCTGTTAGAGTGCGTGGCTTCTGCGTTAGGGGTGCTGAGAACAGCACTGCAGGGACTAAGGCAGGAGGTGAGAGTAATGAGCCACATAACCCTTCAAAATACAGCGGTTTCACGGGTTCGTGATAGGAGGGTGACGTTGGCAGTTGCTGTGGAAGAGGCGTGAGTGGTCTCTAACGCAGGGGTGTCCAGAGGAGGGTGCGGGGCAGGCACGACTCTGCCCTTCCCTGTGGTCTTAAGCTGCCAAGAGCCGCGCTGTCCTTCAGCTTTCTCCTCTTCTCTGGCAGGAGGGGTATTTAAATGCCATAAAGTAAGAACTTGCCATTTTATGCACCAAGTGTGGCTTGGAAAATACGTTGCATGGACATATTCTTATAATTATTTTAATGCTTACATACAAGGCGCCTGATTTCAGTTTGCAAAAACAAGCCTGTTGCTTTCCAGTTGCAGACTGTTTGCCTCTGCATGTAAAGGCATTCCTGTAGCAAACTTACTATTTAACATTCTAAAATATGAACTATTATAGATGTTTATTGATGCTTTGAATTATATCTTGGATTTGAAGTACTGTATTACAGGCTGTATGAATAGTGAAGCTGCAAAATCAAAACCTTCTTCAGGGAAGGGAGAATTAAAAAAAGATTTTGGTACATAAGAGAGAAGCTTATTTTCCTTTGTATGTATTATTTCCAGGATTGCTTTCTCCAAGATTTTCTGAGACAAAGTCTAATATTAAAATCTTCTTCTACATGCACATATTCCTTACTGTAAGGGATACTGGTTTACTTGGCTTATGTCTGCGTGGAAGCATACTTCCTGTAGTTGTTTAAGTGAGGAAAGCAACAAATCAAATGAAATGTCTTATTCCAGCAGGATTCTGGAGTAGAAGATCAGTAAACTGAGGGGCAAAATCCCCTTCGTTGTTATGGCTTAGAAAGATTCAAGAAGGGTAATCATACCTTGATGATAGCAGAGAAATATTTTTAGAAAAAAATACGTGTTTCTATTTTCTATTTTCACTGAACTTAGGAAAATACTATTTTGTTAGTGTTTCCCTATTATGTACATTTTTAATGTATCTAATACGCTTCCCAGTGTTCCGCACTTTTGATAGAGACAACGACAGCTGCATCAGTGTGGTGGAATGGGTGGAAGGGCTGTCAGTGTTTCTGCGGGGGACGCTGGAGGAAAGGATTAAATGTAAGGTTCATCTGTATGATAGTATTTAGTAGCAATCATTGAATTCATGGCTATTAAAGTGCATGTTGCTTTTGATATAATTTACTAGTTACTTTTATAAAGTATTGAGTAATTGAGAAGTTTTCTTCTGTATAGTTTAATGCAACGAAACTGAGTTCTGAAATGGCTTCTTCGAGACTGAGGTTTTTCTGCATAAACTTCTGTTACCATAGCTGTTGGCTTATTTTGCTGCTGACAAAAACTAGCGTTTGAACTGAAGCTTGCTCTGCAGTATGCAGTTTTGACAGAACATATGTTTTTGTATTCAAACAGGAAATTAGAAAGAAATAGATGTAGCTCAAGGGTGGTTTTGGCTGAATAACACAGTCTCAAGCCACCCAGGACCTGCGCCAGCTTTCATTTACTGGCGCAGTGGGGACTCAGCAGCAGTTGCGTTAATTCAAGCAGTTCTTCAGCCTGGAAGCATAGATGGAAAAATTGAGTTTGTCTTTAAGATGATCGTGAGAACCTCCCCAGTAATGGTGGAGAAAGATAGGGGAGGAAAAATAACAAGTCATCTAGAATTTTAAAAAGCAAGAAAAAAAAAATATGGGATGTAGGGAAAAATGTAATAGAAAAAGGAGAATGACAGCACGTTGTTTCCATAGTGGCATGTCAGCTTGTGGCATCAGCCATCCCTAGTGCACTATGTCAGTTCCTCTGGAAGGTGGCCTGGGATGTCACAGCTCTGGATGTGTGCCCAGGATGCCATTCAGTTTGTCCATACAGCTACAAGTGATAAAATGCACAGCCCTGCTGTAAGCACAAGAGGATACCCATAGTGATACACGGTGTTGTGTGTCATAACTGTATCCCAGTACAGTTTGCACTGTAGGGTTAGTCTTTGGTCAGGAAAAAAAACCCTGTTGTGTTCCAAAACTGAAGAGTGGGTTTTTTTGTTGTTGTTTTTTTTCGTTTGTTTAAATGAGTTTTGTGTAGGGTAGTAAAGTTTTTGGTCATCTATTTCTGATTCCAGGGAGGTAGAAGCAAGTAGGAGATAAATCAGGCAGATACTTGAAATACTCTGTTACAGAGATTTCCTCTTCACATTAGGCTATACTTGAGTTCTTTTTTTCCATGCTAAGACATTTTTTTCTTCTTTTCCCTTTACTTTTCTAACCCAGTTTCTGAAATAACTAGGATGTGGTTTGTACCTCCAAAGCCCTTCTGATAGAGACGGCTGGTTCCCACCATGGGAAATTGGGCTTTTAAACCAGAACCTCATTTGTATTCTAAATTGACACTTTTAGACAAGTTAACATTTCTAAGTTACTATGGTTTCTGTGAACTGAAGCTAATTTATTTGAGCAGAAATAGATTTTAACTATGAAGAGTAAATAGCCAATAATTGACTGGTATATGTATCAAAATGTGACACACATTTTGCATATAAATATTGTGCATGGTAAATGTAGCTCAGTAATTATGCTGTACAACATACAATGCACATTTTCTGTCTACAGGTGACAGCTTTAATACTGTGTCATCTACTTTGTATGAATTTTAAATTTATTTATCTTCCTAAAAGACTGTTTCGAGGTTTATGACCTGAATGGTGATGGATACATTTCAAGAGAGGAAATGTTTCAAATGCTGAAAAACAGCCTTCTCAAACAACCATCAGAAGAAGATCCTGATGAGGGAATTAAGGATTTGGTAGACATAGCACTGAAGAAAATGGCAAGTACTTACTCCCTGTGATACTTGAGTGTCTTTCAGATATTCATTAACTCAGAACATTGCTGTGAGGTGACTAAATTCTGTGACTGCTTTACAGCCACAGAGGTAGTTACCTACTTGAGATAAGTCTCCAAAGGAAAGCTGGAAATGCAATCCAGATCTAACAAGTCCCAGTCCAGTGTCATCACATGAGACTGTTAATTTATTGTATGAATGCATTATAAACTTTGTTTAGCGTGTGTGTCTGTGTGTGTGCATACACACCTGTGTGTGCCCAGTCAGAGCAAAAGCCCAGTCAAAAGCAGAAAATTCAGAAGTGTAATCTGTATTTATTTCAGTGTTAGGCATCTGCAGTAACTTTATCATTAAGCATACTTGTGTTTTATCAATTGATCATTAAATGTCTTTATCCCATTTAATATTCTATTAGAATAGTAACCTCAGGGTTATTAATGTAAAACTTGTCTTACCGTGATTAATTTTGGATATCCAGATCAGCTAGGCACTGTCTTTCAACATTTTCCTTGAATCAAGAAGTGTAACCTCCCCTCCTGTGGTGTTGGTCAAAAATCTCACGGAAAACCAGGTCATGAATCCCAAGTCCTTTGATTTAACCCCATGTTTTCTATTTCTCAAACCCACTTTATATAGTGTAAAGAAGCGCTTAGGCTTGCTGTAGTGTTTGGTGGTGGCTTAAGCCGCTGTGTCAGTAGAAACAGGTTTTCACATTGCAGAAATACTAAAAACATGGGGATGCTTTTCCCACCCCCAGAGGACTGTTGTGCCACGCTGAGACCCTGCGGTGTGAAAGAAGTGGGCTGACACCAGCGCACTCCCCCCTCTGCTTCTGGGTGCTGTGTGTGAACGAGGCCGGGCAGGAGTATGGCTACTATAGAAACCGATGGTAGGCTGTAGGTACGCTCAGGATGTAAATACATACACAGAACATAGCCTAACATTCTTGCCTACTTTTAATTTACCTCACTGCAACTGTGCTTGAGATTTGTCCATGCAATTCTCAGCTTAGCCTCTTCCCATGTTAAAGGTTTGCCTTCTCTGGAATTCTGTTAAGAAAGCCATGAGAGACAGTTGAGCTTGCACCACCTTTTCTGCCTTAAGCAGGAACAAATGATACAGATCTTGTCCAAGCAGAGACTTTGATGGCCTGAAGAAAATTATTTTTGTGTACACTCAAAAATGTAATGTTGTCTTTAAATTGTTGTCTGTTATTAAAAACATAAATGTGTTGTCTGTTAAACAAAAAGACAGTCACTACAAGCGATCATCCTTTGAAGCATTCCCTTCTTTCTGTAGGACTATGACCACGATGGCAAGCTTTCTTTTATGGACTTTGAAAAAGCGGTCAGAGATGAGAATCTTCTCTTAGAAGCCTTTGGACCGTGTTTGCCAGACCTAAAGGTACACCAGCCTTGAGTTTTAAAAAAAACAACCAGCATGCAAATACTTGCTGTACTGTTGGTGAGGAGATGTACACATTATGGTGTTGTCTCATCACCAGATTACATCCTCATCCCAGTCTCTGGCCTTCCTGCTTCCAGCCAGTTTAACTCCTTCCTGCCCTCCAGGGCAGAGCCTGCCTTGGTCACATGTTATCACTGCCCAGCAGTTACAATTTGAATTTTATAAATTTTTATAACTTTATTTATAAAGTTATAATTTTGAATGTTATAGCCTTTTATAGATACGTAACAAACATTGTACGTATATAATGTTATCACCCCTTGGTGATGACATTAACGCTACAGAATTTACCTTTTCTAAGCTAAAAAGCAAGAGGAAGCCTAAGTGTAAAGACTTGTCTCTGCTTACACATTTCAATTTAGTGTATTTTTGATTTAAATTTAAATGCTTTTGTTTATTGAAAATGAACTTTTTTTTTTTTTTTAAAAAAAAAAAACCAACAGAGCAGCATGGCATTTGAAGAGAAAACCTTCCGGGGAAACTCGTAAACTGTACCTCCAAGAGGAATACTGTTGTAAGAGGTTTTTTTTCTTCACCATTCTTTATAGTATAGTAAAAATAGGAGCAACTTGAAAATATTACTAAGTTTCAGTATTCCTTTACTGTAAAAACTACTGAATAAATAGAATTTACTTCTGGCACTACCTAAATACAGGGCTCCACTGGATTATGAAATATGTTATACTACACGGTACAGAGGAGAGGACTGCTACAATATCATCTTATACTGTTTGTTCATTCCAAGAAACAAATTGATACAATTTTTAACCAGGAATTGCTTGGAAATACAGTAAAAAATAATATTATTTTTAGCATAAAAAATAAAAATTTTAAACTACATCCTTTAAAAAGGGACTGTTGGAAGATACTGCCAGCAGTATCTATATTCTTCTTCTCTGCTTTATAAGTGTTTTGGCTGTGCTACTCTCTGGCTTTTCCACAGATGTTCTTGAAACAGAATCTGCTACCTAAAATGGGAAAAAAAAAAAGAGAAAAAAAAAATCTCAGTAAACTGTAACCACTCCTTTTTTATACTAGTTTTAGAGTAAGGCCCTATCTCCAATATTTGAGTATTAGGAGGGATGTATTACTATAATCACACTTGAATTAAATTTTCCTGCAGAGAAAGGGAAAAAAATAATACAAAGGCAGCACTAAACAGAAGAGCTGAAATTTAAAAACCAGAAGTGTTAGAAGTCCCATTTGTGTATTTTAACCACACAAACTGATTTCAGATACTTGGCAATAGCGTTACATATCTTATCACCACTCTCCCTACCAGAGGTGTTTTCAAAGGTAAGTTTAGTGTGCTTTTTAGACTCAGGTGTTCCAAGAAAAAAATGGAAGGGAAAGGGAAAAACATGTGCTTTGACAAATAAGTTAGAAATGTATTTAATGTAAGGTGTGCCTGTTTATCAATTTGACTGGAGATAAGCTCTTTCCAATAGGTCTAGTTAGTCATAGTCAAGGGAGCTTTTCATACCTTAATTTAATTTAAATGGAAAGTTATATCAGGAGTTAACTGATGAATATCCTCCAGAACAGGTTATATAGCTTAAAACACACACACGCTTCTTGGCATAGACTGTGTGGTTCTGTACATCTTTTAACACCCTAAGTAGTGTTGGAGCAAGATTACATTCAACTCTGACTTAATTATTTTTTGCTTTCCCAGTCAGAAAGCAGGTGCACGCACCACAGTGGACTCAGCAGGACTACCTCCAAAGTTATGTCTCCCTATGTGGAAAAAAGCGTAGTTTAGTTTACTAAAAATAATTTTCTGACCATGTGCTGCCGTTTATACTTTCTGAAGTGTATTGTAAGATGTATGGAGAACGACCTGCAATATTCTGCAATATGAAAGAGTTAAGCAGTAAGAATGGTAGCTTTAAGTGGCAAATAAACTAATAATACTGAAAAAATGTTGAATTAAGTTACCTTAGGGTCTTATCTATTTTTATGAATAAGAAACACATAATATACATGTTCAAAAATGAAAATATCACAGCTTCCAGAATCCATACCTCTTTCAGTTTATTTCGAATTAATGTAGCTGAAGTATTCAAAGAATCATCATCCATATCCACTTTAGGTATTTCTGGTAGCCGTGGACCAATAACAACTTCAGTTTTGTCCCCACTTGTTCCAAGGAGGGAAAACTTGTTACCTTCTTCTCTCTTCCTCTTACGTTCTTGCAGGTGAGTTGTACGAGGCATAAACCTCTCAAGCCCATTATCAATCAGAGCAGTTCTTTGCTGTGCTAAAGGAGTCGGGGGGGTCCCTCCTCCCAGCTGGACACTTGGAGTTAGGGAGTACCCAGAAGTTTCAGCATGATTGTTATCATGGGGATACATCAGCGGGCTCTGATGATGGTTCCCAGATGGATGCCCTATGTTATAGGATACCCCCTGAGAACCTGTAAGGCAGGACGGGTCCCAGTTACTGGCTGCACGTTGTCCTGATGTATTCCATAGACAATCACGCCCAGAGTTCTTGGAGATGGTCTTCTTAGGGCCCTCTTTCTTTAACAAAAAGCAATCTATAAAAACAACAAAAAGCAGCTTCACCATTTGATGTCATTATTTTTCTAACGCACAAAAAACCCCACCATTTAATACAATTACAGAAGCAATACCCATGATACTTCCTTCCCAGCCACCTTTCTGGGATTCTTTTTCCCAATGTGGCAAACTATGGTTTTCCAGCCTACTCCCTCTGCTGATTTGTGAGCAACATCTGAGCAGGAGCATTTCAGCACATTTGAGAACATTCCTCATGTTGCATATGAATGATTCTTGCTTCCAGTTAGGATTTCAAGGATAGGCTGTCTCGCAGCATTGAAAAAAACAGGTATTTTGATGTTAAAAATCAGCAATTTTACTCCCTTTAAATAGCCTCACTCAATGAATAATGATATCAAAGTAGATAAGCACAAGAAGGAAGTCTGTGCTGGACCACTGGCTTGTTTCTCTGCTTGCCCAGCCTTCAGTGCTGCCTGGGAATTCGGCAGCCTTTGTCAAACCAGCCTGTTTCCTCCAGCCCTGCAGAAATACTGTGTTGGAGGTTCTGGTATAGTCACCTTCCTTACAAGTACTTCATTATTAAAGCTTAAACAATTCTTTATTTTAGTCTTAAGCAAAAGTGAAAACTTGCTTTGAAAAAGATGCAGCCGTCTAAATACTAAAAGACATCTCCATTCTGCTGCAAACATACTTAAAATGCATCTTTAAAACAGCCAAATACCACGCATTTTCTTTAACCAAAACCCCACCAACCACTGAAGCGAGATGTCACAATTCTATAGGAAATTTAACAAACCTCTCTGATTTGTTGCTTTTGCTATATACTTCCTCCTGTCCTGCAGCTTCTCCCTAGTTTCTTGGATGGTTTCAAATTCCGGAGCGTAGCACACGTGCAGCAAACTGCCAAAGAAACTCCGCTCATCCATTTTCTTCTTGGCCACCCTGAAGGGAAATAAATTCTATTGGTAAAACCGAGGATTTTATTTCAGCTCTTTAGAATCTTAATAGATCGTAAATAAAGAAGGTGTAAAAGGTTAACTTGGGAAGAGGCAGGTACTGCCCTGTACAATACCTTGCACATTGCAGGTTTTGAAATTTTATAAGATAAACTTCAGTAAATTGCTCTGCTGGATATTCATCTAGAGCGTGATACTCCTCAATGGCACCATATAATGCAAATTGTTCCACTAATTCCTTCATAACACCTAATGCAGGAACTCCTTGTATTAGTAAATAACGAGATTCCAAGTTGACAGTATAAACCTGGAGAAAAAAAAAAAAGTATATTAAAGCACTCGCATTCTTGCTTTATTGCAAAAGCAAGGAAACTTCTGTGTTTTCTGGTGTTCCTCAAGCCCTCTCGGGATGCTGGAAACCCCTCTCTGCTCCGTTTTGACTTTGGACTCTCGCAGGAGCCGTAAGCGCGCAGTTACCCGGGACCTGCTCATCACCGAGCAGGAGCCGAGCGCCAGCACCTTACTCAAAGTAGGACAGGAATTGGAGCCGACTCTTCTCCACCAGGTCAGAGTTCTGCCCTTTGCTGAGAAAACCTGCACGTCTCTGGCTGGTTTCCCCACCAGAGGTGCTAGCGCCCAGCTAGCACTGCCAACATCAAGAAAAAGCAGCGTAAAACCCGTGAGCTCTCCGGCAGAGGAGAAACGCGGGGGAGGTGGGGGGGGAACAAAATTTAAAGAAGTGCTATGCTGCCTTGGGGCAGCTCCTGCGTGTGCAAGGCTGCATCCCCACTGAGGTGAGCGAACACCTTGTGTTTTTCAGACAGACAGACACAAGTGAGATGCGGAGAGAAGCGGGGGCTTTCCCCAGCAGGTTAAAAAAACCCCGAGTGCTCTCTTCTGCTTTGTGTAAGGAGCGAGGGGTGACAGGGCCTGCAGAGGCAGCTCTGACAGCTCACAACGTACAACAGGAGCGGCGCCCTAACATTAACGGGAATTCGTTCTCGTTCTGTTAAAAACAACAACGGCAACAAACCCAGGCAACCCGCCCTCAGCCCGACTTCTGTCACAGAGACAGGCGGGATGGCACCGTTCCGCACAGCGAGCGCGCTCGGCTCACCGGAGCCCGTGCCCCGCAGCGAGGACAAGCGCTAATCACGGGACGCGGCTAGAAGAGCGCGGGGAGACCGGGGGAGGCCGAGAAGCCGCCGCCAACAACCCCGACACCGCCCCGCCCGGGGGCCGCTTCAGCGGAGGCTGAGACGCGGCCCCGCCGGCAGCCGCCGGAACCTGGCCCCGCCGGCAGCCGCCGGAACCTGGCCCCACCTTGACGGCGCGCGGCCTCCGCCCCTCCCGGTACTTGGCGCGCGACTCGCAGACGCCCAGCTGAGCGTGATGCCTACAGGCATCACCGGGACCGCTGCTACTGCCGGCCGCCATCTTCCCGCCGCGCCCCGCGCAGGCAGCTCTAGCTGCTCGCCGAGAGAACAGCCAATCAGGCAAGGAGCAGAACGCTCATTGGCTCCCACGGGAGCGGAAATGGCCGGCGTCGCTAAGCCAGGCAGAAAGAGCCGAACCCCTCGATAGAGAAACCAATCAGAGGCGGGGAACGGGTATAGGCCGCGCCCGCATTGGCCGGCAGTGGGTGATACCATTGTCTGGGGGTCGCGAGGGTGTTCCGGGGCGGCCCGCCCCGCCCGCAGTGGGCAGCCGCTGTGAGGGCGGAGCGGGCGGCGGGTCCGGGTCCGGGTCCGGGTCCGTCCGGCGGCATGTGGGGCAGCGGTAACCCCGGCGGAGGGGCAGCCGGAGCCGCCGCGGTGACGATCGTGCTGAGCGGGACCCGGGACTGCTTCCTGCGCTTGCCGCCCGTGCTGGCCTCTCACCTCCGCCTGCAGCAGGTACCGGGCGGGCCCCGCGCGCCGCCTCGGGCAGGGGAGTGGGGGGAGCAGCGCCTCCCCCGCCCCCCGTTGCTATGGCGACATGAATACCCACCCCTCCACCCCCCACACACACCCCCCCACACACACACACCGACCCCGCGGCTCTAAGCGTGTGGAGAAGCAGAGCAGAGGCCGCGTGTGCCCTTGTGCGGGCAGCGGGGGAGCTGGGGGGCTGCCGAGGGGACAGCCGGGGCGGGCAGTGGCCGGAACGAGGGGCGGAGGGGGCGGCCGCAGCCCCGGCAGAGCCTCTTTGGGCCCGGCTGCTTCACCCGGCTTGGGGAACCCCCAGCTCCCCGCCGCCAAAACGCACGTTTCACAAAAGCAATGTCTCACAGATTTGTGAAAAAACTTCTCTTTTCTCTTTGGGGCAGTGGAAGGAGGCTGGCGGGGTCGCAGGAAATCCAGTTCGGCTGGATAGGGGAGCAGCCCGGGCGGGGGATGTGTTCCTGCTCCGGCGTGGAGCGAGGTGGGCGTTAAGGTCCCGTCCAGCCCCAGCCGTTCCATGGTAAACGGCAGCTTCGTTTCTGCCGCGGTCACGGGATGTCTCACAGATTTGCTGGCAGGAAAGAGGGGAAAAGGAGTGTAATTGCTCTGGGGTCTTGCGGGGTAGCTCTGCACAGGGTCGGTTATGGTGGGCTCCTGATTTTACTGAGCATCATCTGCAAAGCAAAAACATATCTCCACAATCTTGTCAGTAATAACATATTAGATGCAAACTCTTGAATAAAAATGTTAAAAAGGGGATAATTATGTTAATAGATTACACTGAGTAGATAATATAAAAACTTAAATGGAATCCAAAGCTAAATCTAATTGCTGAAGGTATTAGGTAAGTGTAACGTAAGTGTAATATAGGTGTAAAATAGTCTGTGAAACTCAGTGCCGTGTGAAGGCTAAGATACGTGCTGCAGATTATTGTTAGTGACTATTAATTATAATAGGGCGTGGAAAATCCAGAAAATATTTTTAATTCCTCTAATCTCTCTAGTCAGATGCAGTTTAGGTTGACTGATAGTCATCTCATTTATCTTGTTTGATGTTAATTTGTTTCTTTGAAACTCATAGGGCCAAGCTGTGAAAGTATCCTGTGGTCATCAGCCTATATTTTTAAGCTGGATGGAAATCAGGCATCGAGGTCACCAGGGTGAAAATATTGCAGAGATTAACAGACAGTTGGCAGAGAAACTTGGCATTACAGATGGACAACAGGTTTGCAATGCAATCTTTTTTTATTATTATTTAAACGAAGAGTATATTGCAAGATACCTGAAAGGATGAAAATTTACAAGTTAGCTATGACCTTCTTGTTTCATGTATCTAGACAGTTACTTCATTTATATCTGCTCATAAGAGAAGTTAACCATCGTGAAATGTCTCAAACATGAAAATATTTGCTCATTAAATCATTAACAATTGCCTAAATAGTATTAGGATAGGCCCGTGGGTAGGTCTCCACAGGGTTGGAGTCACGACCTGCAGTGCCATTAATGTTAGGAAAATACGCTTTTAAGCAATTAAGCAATTTGGGAATTTTCTCGTGAGAATATTTTGCCTGGAGTTCCTGTTATTTTAAAGTAATTATTGATTTACTTATTATTTCTTCTTGCTTGAATTATTTGGGGCTTAAATTTTCATCCTTTCCCCCCGCTTTCCCACCACATGTCCCCATGTGTCCTCTCTCTTTGAATGTGTATTTGAATTGGCCTCTTATTCTTGGACACTCTGCTACACTTCTTGTAAATGATTCTTTCATTAGACAGAAGTTGAAGAGGTGCCCAAGAGGCAGCCAGAGCTTTCTGATACGGGACTGTTAAAATCTCAACATGCAGGGGATTTGTCCTGTTAATAGGTAGAGATTTAAATGAACCTAAAGAATAGAAAAGTGTTACTCTAGTCACAGTTATCGTGTAGTGTACTCGCGTATGCCTGTTCTCTCATGGAAAGTCTCATTCAGCATAATGGACGACGTCAAAGGATGTGGCTCAAAGCAGTGTATTATCTTACCTTGTTTACTCTTTTAGCCTTAGTTCAGTGGCAAGGTTACTACTGTTTTTGTTCTAGCAGTTATTAGCCTTTCAGAGAAAAACAATTGACAAAGGAAATCTAAGAACCTCATCCAGCTGCTGCCTGGAAGTAGTAATCTGTACAACTGAATGAATAATGAATAATTAGGTAGTTATGCCATTGTTTTCGATTCAGGAATTGCAAGTTTGTTGTGTGTCATAGTAACATGCTCTTCTATTAACTGTGTTGGGGAAAAGTTATTCCTCTCAACTCTTGCTTGAAACTGAGGACCTAAGTGAATTTCAAATCAGTTATTACTTTTATAAAAGCTGACTTGCAATAAATCTCTCTCAGAGGACAGGTAACTAGTTTTATATCAAGAAAAACTGAATTAACTTTATTTTAAAATGTGTGACATGATATTGTTTGAAAATTGTTACTTTCTGCCAAGTGGAACCTTTGGTAAAAACTTCTGAATTATACGTTTAATGCTTTCTGAAAAGCTTTTACTGTTCCTCCTGATACACAGGACCTTAAAGCTGTTCTGTGGAAGTGGGGCTGTTTCCTGTGACATCATTCATAAAGGAGCTTTTTTATTGTTTGCTTTTCTATTGTACTTTTGCCTCGTTTCTTCAGGCATTTCTGCCTTATATAAATTTGTGCATAACTCAGCCAATTTTTCAGCATTCTAAAGTCCAGGGCATTTAAAAATAAAATGTATAAATGCAAAGATGATTATGTGATCAATTCGTATGAAGGACTTTTAGCTGCTGAAGCGCTTGGTGCTTTCCACACTCCCAGGCATGCCCCAAGCAAACTATTTCTAGCACACTGAACGTCCGTCTTCTGCTTGTGAATTGCCTCCTGTCGTTGAGAAGATGTATGTTCAAAGTAGTGAAAGTGTGTAATGAAGGAGATGCCAGTTTTCTAGTTGAATGAAAGATGGGGCTGTTCTATGTTTGAAAATAAGAAGTTTAATATTTTGAAATGGTGTTACTTTTGCCAGGTATTTCTTGAACCCTGTTCCCATGTCTCCTCCTGTCGGCAAGTAGAAGTTGAACCACTCTCAACAGATGATTGGGAAATTCTGGTAATAAAAACTTTTCGCCTGTTCCTATCCTTATCTTTCAGATGACAGAGCTTTTGACACAAGCAGGTTTTTGCCCAGTGCCCCGTTCTTTTCTGCCCCTAAGGGAATACTAAACGTGGTGGGGTTTAATTGTATTTTGTATTTCAAATGGTGTCTTAGAAAGAGATGTAGAATTTCTAGGTTCAAACAAGCGTTGAAAATGTGTGCAATATTTAATTTATGATAATATTACGTTTTCCCAGGAACTGCACGCTTCCTCTCTTGAAAAACATCTTCTTGACCAGATTCGAATAGTATTTCCAAAAGCCATCTTTCCTGTCTGGGTTGAACAGCACACACACGTTTACATCAAAATCGGTAAGCAACAGGGCAGGTGCTTGTGGCAGCTTGAGAAAGCTGTGCAGCCAGGGTGGAAGCGCTTATTGACCTGCTTTGTTCATACTCAGGTACGCTTATGCCAGCAGCACCCTATGGGAGATTAGAACCCTGCACGGAGCTTCTGATATGTCCCAAAACACGGGAACTTGAGGGAATCATCACCAGCACGCCTTCTACAGAAAAAGACATCTTGCTCAAAAATTTTGTGAAAAATAACATGGAGCAAGAAGAACCAGTACAGGATCCTTTTGCCAAAGAAGCTTACTTAAAGCCAGGAGTACTTGAACAGAGCAAGGCTCATACAAACATGACATTTGGCTCAAATGTTCTCCCAAATATATGGAATTTCATAAGGAGCGTTTTCTCTCATACATCTGAGCAGAAACAGAGGACTTTGTGTGATGAAATTAGCACCTTCAAAGACAAGCTGCTGAACTTAATTCACATGGATTCCGTTTTTAGAGTGTGTCAGTCCCAGCCTCCCAGCGTACAGAATGCATCCGCTGCTCATGCGTTTCTGAAATGCAATGCCATTCATGTTTTTCCATGGAATTTAGAATTTATTGATTTAGATCCAAGCCCTGTAGTATCTTATGGGACAATTAATCAGCTGCTTTCCCCAAGACAGCGTCATCAAGAAGCAAAGCAAAATCTGCCATTGGAAAAGCAAAAGCATTTGACTAGTACGCAAGACAAAATTCATTCTGATGCTAATAGCAGTCGAGAACCCAGTGAGGGATCTGTTGTTCAAATTGTGTGGAATGGATTTGAGGACCTAAGGAGTGTCATAGAGCATGGCCACAGTGGGGAAGCCCTACATGTTGGAAGAGTTTGGGTCAGTTGCAGCACACTATCTTTTAGGCTTTTTAGTGGGTAATATTTTTTATTGAATAATTGTGGAACTGGCTAATTAACATGCATGGGGTTTTAGACTGTGTGTGCTCTCAAGCAGAGTATTCTAGAATCAAATAGTATTTTCTGGAGCTGTACTTTGCTAAGCTGTCTCGTTCTGGACTGTGTTACTTATCATCATCCTCCAAGATGCATGGTGTGCTCTGGGTTTCTGCACTCTTAGCGGTTTTGCACCAAATTGTGAAAATTATTCAGTGTTTCTGGAGGGAATGCATGCTTTCTTCAAAATCTCTTGGTATCCACTGTATTCATGAGAGCGGGATTGTATCTGCTTACATTCAGTACTGCATAATGAGATTCTTTTCGTTAGTTATCACTTTGAAATGTGCTTTGGACTCTAGATGTCATCAAACTGTAAAGGGATGGGATCACATATCCTAGTGCTACATGATATTTGCAAGTGCTTTTATATACTTTTTAAAACACATCTTAAAAAATAATATCAAATAACTGGCTTTTATGTAATTCAAACCATTTTAATTTTTATGTACTATTTTGAAGGTACCACAAGTCCTGGCCTGCAGGCACAGACATTTCAGCTTGTTCTGACAGAACCACAGCCTGCCTATGTTCGTTCTTTCTTGGAAGTACATTAGGGATCAACAAAAATAGATAAAATTCACTCCAAATCACCAGCTGGCTATTTTGACATAATATACTTCTCACCATTTGCTTATATTTTTTTTGTTGAGGATGAGAGCAGGAGCCTGCAGTGGACTTTACCACTAAATCTTTTGAGAAACCTAACAATTTTCCAAATGCCAGCAACCATAAAGTCCTTCAGACTTAATAAACATTTATGAGATGTTTTCAGTTTGGATATACATTTAAAATAACACAGAATATTTGAAAAGTAGTTTCCTTTTTAAAAGGACAAACTGACTGGTACAGTTTCGGGGGACAGGGTTTTCTCTCTCTGTGCTGCAGATGTGCTTAGTTCTGGCCAGTGGAATGGCCTGTCTGGATTAACCTGCCTGTGTAAAATGCCTTTTAGTCAGCACATGAAAGTAGACTTGGTGTTCTTCTATTGTACCAAAAGCATTCTTACAACATTCTAAGAATTCTTCCTAATTCTTCTTTTCAACCTTCTGGTTTTTATTTACAGAAGTTAGTAGCTGGTCAGCTATAGTGGGCATTTTCATACGTAGGGTAAGAGGCAATTAGACGTGTGTGAGAGAGAGCAAGATTTGGATACCGCTGTCGATTGTGTGCTTTCTTAATTCTGCAGATTGCAACCAATGAACAGGTCAACAATCAAATGTAGGGATTCTATTAGTGATGAAGAAACTGATGTAGTGTTATATATGCAATGTTATACCTGTTTACTTTCTAATATTTCCTTTTCCTTTGCTTTTGTTTTAAATATTTCAGATTCCAGATGGTCTGAGAAAAAAACTGCATATTGAAATACATTCAACAGTCCGAATTAAATCTGTTGACTCTCTTCCTAAGATTCCCGCGTCTCTCACACTGGAACCCAAACAGAGCTTAGTGAGTTGATATTTTTGGTCACATACTTGTTTGTGTGTTGTAAAACTGATTGCTCTGGTCAACTTGGTGGAGTTTTGTGTTTGTTTCTTCTCATGTGTTAGATGATAGTTTGGAAGCTGTCTATCATGTATGACATAATTCCCAAGGGATTTCTTTTTTGAATAATTCCTTTTTCTTTTTACTACGTAAGCTTAAATTAAGGATGCTACATTCAATTTAAACAAGGCTTGTCTAGTAATACTGGTTTGTATTTTGATCAATGATATTGTAAGCATCAAGCCATTAAATTTTGGTTTGCACTTGGTAAATAAAGAAGAACCATAAAGTTAAAAGGAAATACCCATTTTAAGACTTGTGTGAGAAGATATGCTTACACTCCTCAAGCACTGCAGCGCCCAGTGGATTTCCCAAGACAATTGCAGTAAAATTATAGATTTTATGTGCTGTTTAGTTTTTTACTTCCTTTTAACATTTCAGGTTTTGTTGTTGGGTTTGGTTTGTTTTTTTTCCCACATGCTAAAGATTTAATTTTTTATATCAATGAATCCCTGTGTTTTCCTGTCAATGAGACATACCCTGTCTTAGGGGTGAGCGTCTGTGATGGTGAGGACATACTGGTGCCGGTTCTCACGCTCTGTCACACGGAGCTCTGGAATGAAGTATTTCTTCATAATGTACTGTGTGCCAGTTTCTGTGTGACACTGGCCTGATTATTTCCCATGTTAGCTGTCCCTCAAAACTTTAACGTGCAGCAGGGCTTATGCAGGTTTGTTTTTTATGCCCCATATTCTAATTTGGTTTCTCACCCACTGAGGAATGGTTGAACTGCATTTTTTTTTTATATTGGAGTTAAAAGAAGTATTCTGCAGTAACATGCTAAAATTGGAAAATGCAGCTTTTATATTATTTAAATACAGGTGTCTCCTTTGTAATTCATTTGAAGGGTTTTTTTTTAGTACTTGGACAAAAATGAGACAAATGCAGAAAGAAATATGAGAGTGGCTTTCATTTTCCTTTCTGAACACTGCTTCTGTGATCCTGGTTGATTCCCCCTTTTATAGACAAGAATTACGCTTCTCTGATTAGGAACTCTGCCAGGAGAAATCTGATCTAGAGTCGGTTCCTTTTCCTGTACTGTTTATCTGGGTGCTCTGGGGTCAGTGGCTGCGGCTCTCTGCATGCCTGTTTGGGGTTTGTGGGTGATGCCCCTGGCCCTGACGATGGGTAGGAGGCAGCGGACACAGGGAAGAGAGGCCTGTAGCAAGCACACAAGTGAGGTGCAGGTGCATACCTTGGGTACTCTTCCAAAGCCAGGAGCTAAGCAGTGCTCTTGGATCTGGCAATACAGATAAGTAAAACAAGAATAAAAGCTTTTCTTTGCCCTCACATGTTCCAAAGAGAAAACCTTTAGAGGTGGTGGAAGATTCATCTGTTGCTGTAGCAAGGGTTAAACAGGTCCTTTCTGTAGAGTAGTTGATAGAAACAGTGTTTGTTGGCAAAATGTAATTTTCTAAACAAATAAAACTCTTACATCTTCTTCCATCTCTCTGCTACCATAAGAGAAACAAATGTCTCATGCACAGGAAACAAACATTTTTACTTACTACCACCTTGGTTTGTTTTACTTCCCTCTTTTCCTATTTAGCACAAAGATACACATGAAGATGACGTTAAATCTGCTTTCAGTTCTTGGCTGGAGGATTCCACTACTGATGATCACCCATGGATAATGAGAGGCACAGACTGTATACATCTCTCTGTTAAAGAAAGTAAGGGTAAACTGTCCTGTGCTGTAGCTCTCTATGGAGATATGGAATCCGTTATGGAATTTGCTTAGGCAGTAATCTCTGTATGCAGCATTAACAGATCTCTCTGTACTGAAACTGTAAGCATCAGTTATGCTTTAATAATGATTAACTTTTTTTATTCTTTAATTTTGGATTATATCATAGTAATTAAAAACATACCAATCTGTTTCATTTTATAAGGAATAAAAACTGCATTTATTTCAAATTTTAATAGTTGTTCTTGTCTTTTTATAGGAATGGAGGAGTTTGTCGTTAGTGTGGTGCATCCTGTGCACATTGAAGAAAGTACGTCTGAGAATATTTTTATACTGAGTCCCAGTTTGCTGCAAAAGACTAATATGCAAGTAAATATCACATAGTATCAGATATCAAGTAATTTAAATTGTTCTATTTGGTTAAAAATATATGACATTCTCTATATAATGTGTTTTGGTTTCCCTTCTGACATAGAATGTAATGAACAGACTGACATTATTTATCTTCATTCTTTATGTTATTTTATAGCCTCAGCATTGGCGAGGTTCCAGTCACACCATACTGGTTGCTGAATTTCATAGTCTATATTAAACTCTCAGAAAAATCAGTTAGAGCAGACAGAGCAGAGGAAAGCCAAGTACTGTCCAAATCTGAACATACTGTCCTTACACTTAATTGTTCTTTCCTGCAATACCTTGAACCACGTGAGATCCCTTCACAGCTCACCTGGCAGGAGCAGTAGCTTGTTCTGACAAAGACAAGACACACTCCCTGGTCAAACCTACCAATCTGACACCGCCTTCTCTTTTATATAGTTTCCCTTTATTCTGTTTCTTCAGTCTTTCCTTTCTCAGGAGAATAAGTATTTCTATTTAATATTAGGCATTAATAATTCTGGTTGAACCAGTGCCCATGACTCCAGGGTTGTGGTTATATATATATATATGTATATAACAGTATATGTAACTATAACAGTGGAATTACATTTTTTAATTTTTAAATTGATAGAGTTAAATTTTAGCAGAGAATTAGTGTGTCCTACTTTGGCTGTTTAGAATTAAGTTTTTCTGCAAAATCTGGGATTCCTGTTACTAATGCATCTTTCTTTGAAGCTCACTAAGCTTCAGCAAAGCATACAGGCAACATTTTCTGTACACAGTTCCAAAAAGGCTCATTTCTTCTATACCCTTTGTCTGCAGGTATATTTAATATAAAGTACTAACTCTTTTCTTTGTTGCAGGTTCTTTTGCATCCTCTAAGTAGAAAAGCTGACGGTGACAGCCAGCCACCTATGTGTGATACAGACAGGAACCTTCCTTACCACAAATTAAGTGATTTAGGGTGAGACGCTTTCGTAGTAGAAAACACGGGAGGGAATGGAAATTAAAAGAATAAGAATATTGGTGAGAATGCAGATTTTTTGAAAACTAAGTCGGATCTAAAAAAATCTCGTGTCAGGCTCAGACCTTATCCTAATGTATGTAGAGGGTTAATTTTGTCTTCTGAATAGTCTTAACTGAAGTGAATAGAAATAGAAAACTCATGTACTGACAAGTTCAGCTTGTCTGACAATAGGGTGGGCAGAATCAGAACTCACACAGAACCAAACTCGCCCAGTTCTACTGAAAGGTGGACACACTGATGTTTCAGTGGCTCCTGCAGCACTTCTCTGGGATGGAGCAGACCTCTGTGTAGCAGCAGGGGGTACTGGGGGAGCTGGAGGGTGGGTTTAGCTGGGGTTTCCAAAGCAAGGAAAACTTATGATACAGTGCAGTCTGTCAGCCCCCTTCCCGCAATAGCTTACACCTGTTTACTTGTTTAACTAAATGTAATAGTACGGGTCTCAAAGAAACTTAGTTCCTGCGAGTTTTATCAGAATTGTCAGCGGAGGAGAAAAATTCAGAGTTGTATCTCCACTGGTAAAAAATGCAATGTAAGCTCAGCAGCTCCGTGGTTAAGCTGCTAGGTGGCTAGTGGCAGGGGTGTGGTCTGGAATTAGCCATAGGGCTCTTTCTCACAAATAAATACGTAATATATAAAGCTGGGGTCATTAGTATAAGGGGAGGCAGTGGTACCACATAGCAAACTGAAGCGAGGGTGGGACAGATGGGACACAAGACTCTCAGTATTGTGCTAGTACATTACCAGCGTTGTGGAAAATAACTGAGGATGTCACTGGGGCCTTGTGACAGGCAACTGAGTGTATTGTTAGTGCAAAGGGATGGGAACTGATCAGGGGTAGTGTGGTAGGGTAGAGATGTTAGAAACCAGGATTCCCTCCATTTCTCATGGGACAATGCTTTTTGTTGAAAGCTGAAGTACAAACCTGATAACCTTGCTGATAGTGGACCTGAAAAGAGGAATATTGTGTCAAAACTCACAGAGATTTGGGACAGGTGAAGGACAAGGATGTCCTCAAATGCACTATAGGCTGCTTTATTTCTGAAAAGGCTGAGAAGTTTTCTGAGCGTGCTTGGTGTTTTACCAATTTGTTATATTCCTTAGTAGGTTATTACTCAGACACTCCAATAGATGAAGCCCCAAAACCTGGTTTCTCTCATCGTCTGCGCCCTGCCTGGCGCTGGGGTGGTGTGGAATGACTGAATAACCCTGTGTCAGGGGCTGTTCTGCAGTGTCTCTCTGTCCCCTGTGTAACCACTACAAAGTAAAGGTGCTGCCTCCTCAAATTGAATTGCCTTGAGCTTTTTCTTGAAAAGGTGAAGTACATTAAAATGTGTCTGCATCAAAACTTCACCATACTGCAAGCTATTAGTATTTACGTCCTGTGTGCTGATGCTGCCTGTAGGCTATTAAATGTTTCATTTGCTCTGCAGGGGAGTGGACAAATTAGGAACATCTTCCTTAGAGCACATAAGCCACAGTCTTCTGGGCCGTCCTTTGTCCCAAAAGCTGGCTTCTGTTGCCGCGGGACTGCGGAGCGGGGGGGTGCTTCTCACGGGAGGAAAGGTACACACTGCACTGCTCCCCACTTGCAAACCCTCCCACACTGTTTGCTGTAGTTACAAAATTTCCTGAATTTTCTTTGATATGCATGCGAATTCCAAAGAATTAAAGAACAAGATGAAAAAAGAGCAATTAACTGAGCAGAGTTAATTCAATCAAATATCGTATTATATATGTGTGCACACTTCATCAATATATATACATATTTCATTTATATATATTATATATGTACAATGTAAGTTTTTAAGACAGGTACCCATGCAACTTCAATTTGTTCCCTTGGGGGGTTAATCTACTTCATGTTTATAGTACTTCTTATCTCTGAAATATTTGAATGAAAATAAGAATATAGTATTTTCTCCTGCCATTTTATGTTATAACACAGTGGAATTGATTCTCTTATTTTCCCACTGCTTCTTACAGTGATCGTTTAATACCATATTCCACTGGAACTAACAGATGTCTTAACACTGGAATCAGAACGTTATCTCTAGTGGGTCTGGATATGTTTATACTTGTTTCACGCTAGGGCTTTGATATAAATGCACAGTACATATATACTTTCAGCGAGGAATAAAACCCATGCGCGTACAGCTTTCCCAGCCTGTTAACTGGTGTATACTGTGACAACAACCCCACAGAAACAAAAGGAAATAGTTCTGTCGATTTACATTGGCACACATTTATTTTTTTTGTAGGGTAGTGGAAAGTCAACATTAGCAGAGGCCATCTGCAAGGAAGCATTCGATAGACTGGATGCTCACGTAGAAGTAATTGACTGTAAAGCTTTAAGAGGTACGATAATTTTTTTTAAAATCTCAAATATTGGCTGATTAAGCCATTATTGTGATTAAGCATCACAATTATGAAGTTATTAGCTTTAGCCTGAATAATTTTTCTAGGATTATTTCTGCTTTTGCAAGGATATTTGATGCCCTGCAATGAGCATCTTTATCAGACTGATGAAAGTAGAGCTGCCATAAGCTTATTTTACACTTTTATCAGTTTCTGTCCCACGTACCACCACCAAATTCAAGCCATGCTTGCCATGCTTATTTCTGATTGTTACAAAATAGGAAGAAGTTGAACTGTGTGTTTTTTGAGCTGCACTAAGTGGAATAAATGTCACATGAACAAATCGTAAGTGTTAAAGGATACCTGTGTTACTCAGTGAAGGGAGTACCAAAGCACCAAAGAGGGATCAAACAACCACCTGAGGCCTGATTTATGGTGACATATTTACTAACCCGGTGTATGTTGGCAGTGGTCATCTAACACTCATGATGCTGAGGTGAATCCTTAGGTTTTGTGAGGTCAAATAATTATTTTGCACCAAAAATGAAAAAGAACAAAAAGCTTTTTTTACTCTTTCATTTACTGGCTTTCCCAAATAGTCTTGGTGTTACAGAGGCAGAGAATACTTATGTGTTTTCTTACAGAGCCCTTATATTGCATAGCTGTATTATTTTTGCTTAATTCTCTACTAAGCTTTGTGCTCCAGAGAAAAAGTGAGAGATTGATAAAGAGCTTGGCCCTTTGCTCTGAAAAATGTTTCCAATTGCGGGACTCTTTAGTAGCTAATTCAGAGTGCTGCTGACACTGCCCTGTTTTTAACTGTCTAGAATTTAGACCTGTAGGGTCTGTAGTGGTTGATGAAAGAGGATTAATCTTAGGACAGGTGAATCCTTCTAGTGCTTTTCTGATCAAAGATGTGGACTCTTTTCTTTACTGACTGTTGACTCTGGTTTAATCTTGGTGCCTGGATTTATAGGAGTAATGTTAAGCTACGCAAATCAAAAATCACGTGAGCAAGATGTAGTCAGTGTGATGATTTTTTTCCTGATATGTTTCATCATTAAAATTGTATTTCTGTTTTAGGAAAAAGATTAGTAATCATAAGGAAAACTGTGGAAGAGGCTTTTCTAGAGGCAGTGTGGAGACAACCATCTGTTCTTTTGATGGACGATCTTGATCAGGTTGTTGGGGTACCTTCTACACCAGAGCATGAGAACAGCCCTGAAAGCGTTCAAAGCAATAGGCTCGCTTATGGTAATACTGTACTACCTGTGTCTGGGTAAAAATATAACCTAACTTAGAACTTCTTGCTCCTGAGCTGTATTGTCCTACCTGGACAATTTTGTCTTTATCATTATTGCCTCAGGACCATGTGCTGTTCCATGGCATTCCAGGGATTCACAAGTTATGGTATTTAGACCATTTAATTTATTCCCTACATCCATAATTTCTTTGACTTTCATAACACTAGATTGCTTATTTTCTAGGCTAAGCATCTGTTTTTATTCTTATAACTTTCCCTTTTTTGTTTACATTGAGGGAATAATACTTCTACAACAGTGATCATAGCATGCAAAAAAACCTCGATGTTTAATATCCTGTGGTAGACATCATCAGTGATGTTTCAAATTAGCTTTTAAAGAGCACTTCTGATGGCATTTTATTAGTGGAACACACTATCCTAGAAAAAATAACAATACATTTTTTTTAACTTTTATAAAACCTGGTAAACATGGAAATAAAACAAATGTATAATAAGATGCTACATTTTGTGTACCCTAATGCTGTCCTGCAATACAGTCGGAATGTCTGTGATGAAATGTAGGATCTTTTATTTTGCAATCCATTGAGCAATGTTTTCTCTGTTTAGTTTTGAAAGATCTGATAAAAGAAGTTATTTCCATGGGGAGTTTGATTGCATTAATTGCAACAAGTCAGTCTGAACATTCCCTACATCCTTCCCTGCTTTCAGCTCAAGGAACTCACATATTTCAGTGCTTCAGATGTATCCAACCTCCAGATCAGGTAAATTCAGGTTAAATGGTTAAAATTATGTTTGCCTTCCCTGCAGCCTCAAATACAGTATTGAAACAACTGAAAAAATAGTAAGTTTCACGTGAAGAAGAGAAAAAAAATCTGGAAATCTTAGAAGTTCTTTAATGATACTTAAATACCTCTTGACTTACATCTGTCATTATAAAGTTTAAAAAAAATTAACCCAATGAAAACTCCCTGTTGGCCCCAGTCTCCTTCTCTTCAGTGGTGAGGGGTGTATTTGGAGGCCATTTCAGTCCAACGTAAAACCAGTCCAGTCATCTGTCATAGGTGAGATAGACATGTCTCCTCTCTCCTCCATACCTGCAAGGGGGTCCTAGAGGAGCAGCTTTGAAAAAAACGTGTAAGTCACTACAGTTAGATAAATGAGCTTAAACCTAAGTGTGTTTTTTCACGCACAGAGGAATAGGTCCCTAGAATGTGTATTCTTAAAATGTTATTAAAACTAAATGTTAATTTTATGGGAAGGTTTTGGGTTGGTTTTCTAAATGAATCATACCCCTCTACTTTTGAATCTAGTGCATTTTGAAAAGTAAGGAGGACAGAGGTAAGAATAAAGAACGTAACTTCTTTGCAGGAGAAGGCAGATGCTTTGTGCCTGTGCGTGCCCTCACGAGGTGGCACAGACGTGGCAACTCACTGTGTTTCCCACTGGTGGTGGCTGCTGTCTTCTCTATCAGGTTAGCAATGAAAGCCGCTGAGCAGAGCATTCCACCTCAGGTAGTGCACTTTTCTCCCACTTCCTGCAAGTCTGCTTTTGTCATTTTTAGTACCAGCGCACGAATAAGGATGAGACATCACTGGAAAAAAGTCAGGATCTCAAAAGATACCAAATTATCTGATGTATTTTGATCTAATGCAATATATTTCATCTCAAATATATTCTACTCATAATGTAAAAATGAAAGACGTTCCTTTGCCTGTGAAACAGGAAAAAATGGGTGTAAAACACTAGAATCTGGGTTGTGGAGGGTTGTATTATTACTTTTGGATTTAAGATAGCTGTGGCAAGGTAAACATTTAGAGTTATAAAACTGGTGAATTTATTGAAATTCACTTGAAGAACTAACTTTTGTTTATATTCATGGCTGCTTGGATTTTATTTGAAGGGTTGGTGACGTAAATATTTAAAGAAATTTTAGTAACTCGTATGTATTTATTTTTTGAATTTCTAAATCCCTATAAATAGTAAACTCAATATATACTTGCTGCACAATTCTGTTTTTCAGAAGCAAAGATGTGAAATGCTGCATTCTATAATAAAAAAGAAACTGAATTCTGATGTGAAGAAGTTCTCTGATCTCGACCTCCAACGTATTGCAAAGGAAACACAAGGTTTTGTTGCTAGAGATTTTACAGTGCTGGTTGATCGTGCCATTCATGCCTGTGTTTCCAACCAGAATGCATTCCAGAACGGCGGTATGTTGACAAGAAAATGTCTTATTTCATCATCTTGCTTCTGTTATCTAGAACCTGTGGAGTAATACAAAAATAAAAGCCAGTTTTAATGTTCTATGTTTAAAATGTATTTAATTGTTACATATTGTGAGGAATTTGTGTAGGCTGTGTGTTCTTTTTTAGTTCAAGATTATTTATTTTTCTTCCCCTTTTTTGAAAGCAGAACTGAATCTGTCAACTCTGGATTTTCAGAAAGCTCTGAAAGATTTTACTCCATTAGCTCTGAGAAATGTCAACCTTCACAAACCTAAGGACATTGGCTGGGACAGTATTGGTGGCTTAAAAGATGTGAAGCAAATACTCATGGATACCATCATGTTACCTGCAAAGGTACTCAGTTCTTTTAAATTAGTTACCTGAATTTTGTACATAATGTTAGTAGGGGAAGAGTGATTTTTAAGGCGTGACATAGAATTTGACAGAAAGATGACAGATGTGATTTTAAGCTACTTTTGTAGCTTCCCAATCTTCAGCTGTGTTCAACTACTGGAAAACTCTTTTTCCTTTCACTTCCCTCTTCCAAATACAGAAGGCAGTCGTTTCTGCTTTACTGTAGATGAGGTATTGCTCTGGAATATTGCAGGATTGCTGACATCATCTTTGTGACGCTCTCTGTTGCAGGGTTTGTGATTAGGCTCTGTGGAGATAACATTTCCAGCTGCCTTCTGCACTGCTTTTGCTAGAGGAGTAATCTCTTTCAGATGAATGCCAATCCATCAATTCCCTTTTATTTTACTTTGGCCTTTCTGCCTTGATTAAAACGTCCAGCACTGAGATGAGCCATCCATTTTAGTCCTCAGAGAAACAGCTGAACGGTTTTCTGCATAATGGACATAATCTTGTACTGTATTCTTACATAATGTAATCCTACCAGTCAGTGATTAAAATAGGAATTTAGAACTACCAGTATGTCCATTATAAAGCTCTAGTGCATCCCTATTCTGTCCTGTTTCCTCTTGGTAGAAAATGCCATGTGTTTGTATTTTAAGTTCTTGTGAAGCCTGGGAACCCGCTTCACTCCCAGGTAAAGTAACAACAGTCCAGATGAGCTCTTGCGATAATAATGTCGATAAAAAAAATTAGATACCTGCTGTTTAGACAAAAGTCAACACTAGTCAGTGATGTCACAGTACACTGCAGAATAATTGCACATTTTAGAACATGTCTTGTTGAAACTCTTTCCCAGTATCCAGAGCTATTTGCAAACCTGCCCATACGACAGAGATCAGGAGTCTTGCTGTATGGAGCACCTGGAACAGGAAAAACACTGCTGGCAGGAGCAGTTGCCCAAGAGAGTGGAATGAATTTCATCAGCATCAAGGTAGTGAGATTTTGAAGGTTAATTGATTCATTTTGTTAACTGAATGAGTGCTTAATGGGATAGTTGTGAAAATGTGCTTGTGAGGGAAAAAAACCAACTGTTTAGTTTGAGGAAGAGGAGACTGAGGGGTGACCTCATCACTCTCTACATCTACTTGAAAGGACATTGTAGAGAGTTGGTGCTGGTCTCTTCTCGCAGATAATTAGCAATAGAACAAGAGGGAATGGCTTCAAGCTCCAACAGGGTAGGTTTAGACGGAACATTAGGAAAGAATTTTTCACAGAAGGAGTGGTCAGACCCTGGAATAGGCTGCCCAGGGAGGGGGTTGAGTCACCGTCCTTGGATGTGTTTAAGAGCTGTTTAGATGTGGTGTTGGGGGATATGGGGTAGGGGAGAACTTTGTAGAGTAGGGTTGATGGTTGGAGGGTTGATGATCCCAAGGATCTTTTCCAACCTAAATGATTTTATGATTCTAAGAAATTCACGTTTAAATTTGGTATGTCTCTGGATATCCCACCATCTGACTTCTGGAGCTTTGCAGTTTTATAACTGAGGTTTTTTTTAATAATTATGCATTAGGCAGAATTATAAAATTTAATTAGAAGTTCTTAGTTTCCAGTTTTTTACAGAAAGATCCTGGGATTTGATTCCCTTTTTTGATTTATTTGATTCCCTTGGACAATGCAGGAAGTAGAGCATTTTAATGCACTTTAAACATATTTTCAAAATACAAGTCACTGCCTTGTGACACTGTAACTCATGTTCTGTTGTAGCAGAAAAATAGAAATTATTATTTCAAAATAAGAAAATAAGTTGGAATGCTTAAAAGATTCTTTTGGTTTGTCTAGACCCCTTGGCTCTTCTGTACTGAGATGCCTCTCTTGGTTAGAGGAAAATTCACTCTATTATATGAAATCTATGTTGACATTGAATTGCACATTAAAACTAAGAAACATATCATGAATGTTCTTTTCTAATTTCTTTTTTTTTTTAGGGACCAGAGCTGCTTAGCAAATATATTGGAGCAAGTGAGCAAGCAGTTCGAGATATCTTTAACAGGTTGGCTTTGTAAAGATTTGCAATGTTATTAATGAAGTGTATTGGTTCAAGCTAGGGTTTTTTTGTCCTAGGAGAGACATGGCATCAGGTCACAAAAGCATCTGAAATAATTAGTTGTGCCAAACCAGATGTTCAGAACTTGGCAAGTTCAACTTGACTGTCATTATTTGAGAACGGAGCATTTTGGCTTAGATTGGGAGAGCACTTTTGCAGGTGAACTCCCAGTTCTCTCCATTTTACACTGCACTGCTGCTCATGGCAGCACTGGCGTGGAAAACACATCCTGAGTTCCTCTCAGATGGTTCCAGAAGACAGCTGAGTGTGCTTCAACTAGTAATGAACACACAGTGCCTAGGATCATACTGGGCTTGGTCTTGAGGTCCTTGGTGACAGTTGTTTTGTTGTTACAGATCTGCCCTTACTGACCCTCAGTGCTCGCTGCTGTCATATGTCCTATATAGCTGTTGCTCCTTGGGTGGTCTGCAGTGAGGCAGTCTCTGTGTGAGATGTACATAAGCCCAGACCTCATCTGCAGTGCTTGGATTTTAGATCTTGCATGTATATTAACACAACAGTTGAGTACTTCAGAAATCATGGAGTGCGTGCAAGGAATGTCATAAAAATGAGCAGTGGTTGCATTGTAATCCAGTTCTTCAGAACCTCTTCATTTCCACAGAAAACAGATTCTCCGTTCTCTTGTTAAAGATAACTGTTCTCTGAAGCCAAAAGCAATTATCTTTAATATTTGTAAGCAGTTTTACTTGTGACCTAAACTTAAGCAGAATGTACATATTGGTTTTTTTTCCCTTTTAGAGCTCAAGCAGCTAAGCCCTGTATTGTTTTTTTTGATGAGTTTGATTCTATTGCTCCTCGCCGAGGTCACGACAACACAGGAGTTACAGACCGAGTGGTTAACCAGCTGTTGACTCAGTTAGATGGTGTGGAAGGCTTACAAGGTAACACTTCATCTGTGTACTCCTTTCTGTGAAACAGTCAAGCAGACGTTAATGGTGTTTTCTGCCCTTTCCTAAGGGGTGTATGTGCTCGCTGCTACCAGTCGCCCAGATTTGATTGACCCTGCTTTGTTAAGGCCAGGCCGGCTGGACAAGTGCCTGTACTGTCCGCCTCCTGATCAGGTGAGGAAGCAAAACATGCTACGTGCAAGGCAAAGAAAAAAAAAAAATCAAACTAATGAGCTTTATTCTCCTTTTCTTTATAGTTAGTTGCATTGCAAGCACTAGCAAAGTGGGCTTGATTGCCCAAGAATGAAATAATTGATTTTAATGCCGATGTGTTTGCATAGAACTGGGAAAAGACAAGGCTGTTTCCCACAGACTTCAAATCATGTTCCTGTGGATATAGCACATTAAAAAAAAAAAAGGAAACTAGTCTGCAGAAAGAAATTGGGTGCAGGGTAGTGTTTATCATGTTCTGTGTCTTTCTGAGAGTTATGAGTCCAGTGGATCCACTGTTTGCTTGAAGTGATGAACCAGAGTCATTCCCAACCCAACTCTTGAACTATGTGAAGTTTTCAGAGCAGTTTTATTCTGAATCCAGTTGATCCCATTCTTCTTTACCCACATTTGCACTTTTTAAGTCAGATGTGTCACTAGTTAGGAAAGGAATGATTCCCCATCATTTTAGTGGGGTTTGAGGCTGTACAAGGTGTGTCTGTGATTCCCCATTTTATGAGAAAAAATTAGTGCTGTTCATTTTCAGACTAGTTGTTACATTTAACAAATACCACATCATTTAATTCTGAAACTTACACAAAGAAGATGATCCCATGCCTTAAGAACACAGTTATACTCTTTTCCTTTTTTTTGTAAACTTCTGATTTAGAATATGATCATTCATGTAAACAGAAGTTTTTCACTGTTGTCACACTTCTCTTTGCAAAAGGATATGCGAGTAGTGAGTTCACCTTCATATTTTAATGTATTTTGTATATAACAATCCCAGATATCAAATGGATATTTAGAGTAATATACCTCTCTGTATACTGTGTTTGGTACAGTTTCCCTTAGACTCTTCAAGAAAATGTAACAAAATGTATGCCTGTATTTTAAAGATTAATTACTGCCCAGTATGTACTATTACTAGGGTAGTATCTTCTCTAAAATTTAAAGGTCCTTCTTACCTCAGGTAGAAAGTTGTGACAGGGCCAAAGCACTAGCAATTGGGACAAGAAAAATAAAAGGTCGCTTTACTGACATTTTTTTTTCCTCCCTTTTTACAGAATTCACGTTATGAAATCTTGAAAGCTCTCAGTCCTTCCCTGTCCTTGGCAAACGATGTGGACTTTCAGGATTTGGCAGCAAAAACAGAACAGTTCACAGGGGCTGACCTAAAAGCTTTATTGTACAATGCCCAATTAGAGGCAGTCCATACTCATTTAGGTTCAGGTTTAACACAGGTAAATAAAACTGGTACAAAAAGAACAGTTTTTATTTTGATGTCGATACATTGGAAAGGGTTAATTTTATCCATGTGTTTTTAGCAAAATTATTTTTAATAAGATTTTGGTTTCCTATATTTGTATAAATTTTGTATTCCTTAATATGTTAGCAGAAAAATGCAAGAATAATGTAACAAATTAGTTTAAATACTTCTTAAACCCAATGTTTTTTCATTTTATAAGTGTTTCATGTTAAGTAGATTTATGTAAGCCAGATCTGAGGAATGACTGACAGATTAGTATGAGGGATCCCACTCAGAGGTTCTCAGGAGCAGCTAGCTAATGCAGTTTTGGGGTGGCACATTTTGGATGGTGGAGGAAGCAAGAAATTGGTGGTTTTTGTGGAGCTGTCCCAACAGAGTGAGTCTGATCCAAGGTCAGGAGAGAGGTGGCAAGAGGGTGGTGGTATCTGAAGTGGCCTGCACTGACTCCTCTTCCAGGCATCAGCTGATGCCTGCGCTTCTGAGGTTCAGGATCCCACCCTTGGTTTATGCCCTTTATGCGACCAACAGGTCCTTTCCTCTCTTAGCCTCCATTCAGCCACCTCTCCTCACATTTTTAATGTCTGTCTTCTGGTTCTAGCTGGAAAGGGGCCAGGCATGGCTTCTGCTGCAGGGGGGTCAAAGGGAAGGGTTGGGTCAGGGGTGCAAAAGCAAAGAGACCTCTTAGGTTCCTTTTGCCCCAGTGTTACCAAGGCGTGGGCTCTGAGGATGCCACTCGTAGTAGAGGGAGGGATCTCCACCATATCTTCCCTGGTGACCTTTTCACTTGTAGCCTCAGGAAGTTGGCAGTTGAAAGGACACCTGATGATTATCCATCATTAGAGGAGGCCATTGTCTAAAGCAGTAGTCTCTGGAGTGGTGTGCACCCACCCCGAGGGTGCACAGGACAGTGGATTCAGGTGCAGGAACTATATATTAGGGCTTCAATAGTACATGTACATAAATTACAAACAAATAAATACGCATATATTTGGTGGACTGTGCTCAGACATTTTTACTGGGGGGGTGTACAATCAAAAAGGTTTGCGGACACCAGTCTAAGGCAACAACTGTGATTTCCACACCAACACCTAAGATGTGTTGGCTGTGACTGAAGATGAGTACAGTGATTCAGCGCTGTAAAAGTGGGCTCACCACAGCCTCCTACAGCACTTTGCACAAGATACTGGGTGGACTGGAGGGAGTGGTGGAGGCAGAAGTGACAGAGTTCTGCAACCGACAATGTATGTGGAGTTTCCCAGCACTTGCTGTTACTGAGTGAGGCAGTTCACAGCAAACAAAACCTTAAGATTATCTCCTCAATTATTTTTCTAGCATGAAGACAGAAAGCTTTCTTTAAAGGCATTGGATTTTCTTAGCAGAATTATTTGTAAATATACTCCCAGAGAAAGACAGATTACTAGAATCAAATCAATACTTTCATTTGCACTGTGTATGAAATTTGTATTTCATGTATGAAAAATGTATTTCAGATTGTAATTACTTACGAGTTAACGCTTTTAATCTTCTGTTCTTTGCCACAGGATTTTGGTTCTAGTTCTGATAGTGACTTCAGTTTCTCTTCCATGGTTTTTCTAAACCACAGCAGTGGCTCAGATGATTCAGCAGTGGACGGAGAAGCAGGGCTAGAGCAATCTCTTATTTCTTTAGACATATCTGACTTGCTTCCTGAAGATCCAAGGTCCAACATGTATCGTCTTTATTTTGGAAGCTCTTACGAATCAGAGCTGGGAAATGGAACTCCTTCAGAATTGGTAAATTACTCAATATTTTGAATTTTGTAAATATTATCAGTTGTGAAGGAGAAAAACTGAAGTAGACAAATGGTATGGTTTTATAAATACAATTATGTCTGGTATGTCCTTCAAACTGTCTTCAGCCTTGTGGTCCACAGTGGGGAAGAAGATAGAAAGATGTGATCTGACAAAATATAATATAGACTTTTCTGCAACTTTGCAGGACTTTAAAATCAACATCCCAAAATACTACTTAATACCTTAGAATCAAGCAAACTGCATTCATACAGGATCTTACTGCCTGGTCTAATGGCTTGCTGCCTTCCGAAGCTTAATACTAAAACAGTTTTTTACTTTTTGGTGGTTTTTTTAACTTAGTTTTATTACTAAATGACCATCCAGCTTTCAAGAATTAAGTCATAACCTTAAGAACTAACAGATATTTTTCAGCTTCCAGTAGGGTGTGCATTAATGGAATAATCTGACCATGGGATTGCACAGACAACAAAAGTCAACCTTAGCTTCTGTCAGTGGCGTCAAGGAGCACGATTGCTGCTGTTGCAGTATCTGTTGAGGAAAGCAGCCTCTTCTCCCTCCCGCTTGCCCGGCGGGACGTGCTGTTGGTGGCCCATCACCTGCACAGGGACCAGCTTGGCTCCAGCTCGGCACAACAGAATGTGCTGCCTCTGAGCTCCCTGTGGTGAACGGGTGACTTAGAGCTGGCGGGTCACCACGGACGTTCGTTGTCAAGACCTGTTGTAGAACTGCTATTACTAGTAATTACCAAAATTGTTAGACTCTTGTTTCCACAACTGTCTTGCATCGATTGTTAAAGCCACAAGTAACTCATCTTGACACTGGATAACAAATTACTGACTGCTAAGGTGTTTTTGTATGTTTTATCTTGCATTATAGTGATAGTGCTCAATTAATGTACATTTGGAGGCTTCAGTTTTCCTCTGACTGTTGAGGTTCTTCAGCAAGGCAACTAAGAGATCAAAGTCCTTAAGTTGTTGAGCTTCAAAGTTGCATATTTGAACAAGTGCACAGAAAATTTGAAGGTTATAAGCATTTAAATTGTAAGTCATTCCCAAGCTAACTACATAGAACCACTTTCAGAACCGCTAATTTTCATACATAAATAAGACACTAGACTTACCAGACTTTTATTCTGAGATAGATAGGCTATTGCAAAAATATTCAGATTTTTTTTCCAAACATGAAACACTTAATTTTCAAATATGTACTTTTCTCTAAACACCTTGGCAAATTAGCCTACATCTTTCTGATCAAAAAGTTATGTATGTGATATATTTTTAAGAGGAAGTGCTCTTTTTGCCAGCAAGGACAAGCTTATCCTGAATTGTGGGCTAAATCTTAATGGTGGTGTTGCTCTTCTGGATCCATAATGAGTTAACGTATTTCTTCTTGTGGTCAATTTAGAGCTCTTTGTGTTTCTCTGGACCAAACTCCATAACTCACGATTTCACCAGTGTGACTCAGAGGGACGTGGCATCATCGCAGACTTCAATGCTTAGAGCAGCTTCTCAAGAAGACTCCCTGGAAAATAACCAGGAGCAGCAAATAGAGCACCTGAGGACAGAAATCAGTGCTGTCAAAGCCAACTACAGAACCAAGAGTGGAGTATGGCAGTTCTTTCAATTATTTAGTCTTAACACTTTTGTGTTGTTTTCCCACACTACTTCAAATTTCAATAAATAATTTCTGCAATAATATTAAATATGTCAAAAATAGCAAAGATAAATGATACCTCATTTGAGGAGAAATAAGCCAGATGTTAGAATTCATATAACTAAGTAATTATTCTGTGTTATTAATACTGGAGGGAGGTGGGGGACTTATGATTGTATTTGTAATACCTAATGATGAAGTTCCAGAGTGACTGATATGCATGGCGCTCTCTCTTTGTTTCTGTGGTAATTTGTTATTGTTCATGGCTCTGTTTTCAAGGAGGACAGCACCCTTAATCAGTCAGTGCTTGCCAAGAACGCTTTAATTATTACCCAGTCCCATCTGATGACTGCACTTGAGGGTATAAGACCATCCATTAGCCAAGATGAATGGAAGCATTTTACTGAACTGTAAGTATTACTTTTTAATTTTTGTAATTGTGTATTCAATGGAGATTTGGTCTTTTCACATTTCTTATTCAACAGAAATACAATAGTTATTTAATGTGGAAAATGGCAGAGTTGAATGGCTTCTGACAGAAATTTTTTTCAGAAATATTAAATTGCATGCAAAATATTTTACCAATGTCTTCTATTGCTTTTATTAATGTAGGACTTAGAAATTCTAATCACAGACCAGAAAACTCTTGTATTATGTTCAGAGTGTACCAGTACAAAGAGGCACAGGTTCTGAGACTTCAAGCGAGGTCCTTCCTGCTCCCACTGAGCAGTAGCTCCTCATGTTCTCAAACTGCTGGATTTGACTCTCTATAGGCGTCTTTGTTTTGGGAAAAAGGCAGAAAAGGAGACTGTCTCTTTAGACTTGGAAAAGGCCAGAGTGAAAAAGCTGGACTCTGGTACCAGGATGTTCTTTGATCTCACCAGCGGGTTTTTCTGACATGGAGATTGCTAGGAGTTCTCTTCCTCAGCTGATACATGGATAAACAGGTCTTACCCAGCAGGGGGAAGAGAAAAGAAAGAACAGGGAAGGAGGAGAATGAGAGAGGCTTCCCAGGAGCCTGTACTGTCCTGTTCACTTCTGTTCCGGCCCAAGTGCAAGGTTCTGCACCTGGGCCGGAACAATCCTCGCCATCAGTACAGACTGGGCAACGAGGTGTTAGAAAACA
>JAOTQQ010000012.1:23199948-23226397 GCA_026546715.1 Gallinago undulata | reverse complement strand
CAGGGGGGCCGGACTAGATGGCCTTTGAAGGTCCCTTCCAGCCCAGATGATTCTATGATTCTATTCTATGATTCTATCTGCCATCCCCCCAGCCCAAAAAAAGGAAAACGAAAAATAAAAAAAAGAAGCAGCGGGGCAGAGAGCTCTCTCAGGTTTGTGGGTGAAAACTCCTCCAGGTCTGAGGAGACACGCACTCTCCACCCCCATAAAAATATATGTAAACACCTGTCGTTCTGTGTTGCATTCCTGTGTCTCTGAAGAGGCGTATGCAAACAAAGGCATTTCATAAGAATTTGCTAATACCTTTCTCTGTTTCCAGGTATGATAATTTTCAGAACCCCAAGAAGAGGAAAGGACAAGTTGGCTCCACATTCAGACCAGGACAAAAAATGACTCTAGCTTAGTAACTTGTGTATTGGCTTGTAATTGTTAAACTGTGACTGAAAATTACACATAATTAATTCAGATTATTTATATTCATATGGATTTATTAATGCAAGAGTTGAAGATAAGTTTCTTTTAAACTTACATGCTGTAAAATTGTCACATTTTATTTTGAAGAAAATTGTCTTCCTTCAGATTGATATTAAATTTTTCAGAGAATATTGGTTACGTTCTGTCCAGTTGTTTATCACATAAAATTCTGAATTTTTTTTTTTATCAATATAGTTGCCAAAACCTCACATTTATTTCCTATCCCTTTTTATTTCCTCACAACAAATAGATCCCATTTGAATAAACTGTAATATCTAATGGTGGAAATGTTGTTTAAAAATGCTCTATTGGCATTTTCCAGTGGCCTTCGGAGAGGTGTTGGAGAAGGGTGGCACTCCACGTGTTCATTGGTAGGCAACTAACATAATTCTTACAGAACAATTAGCAACTCGTCTAATACTTCCAGAACAGGTAGCAAAAAAAATATATTGAGGCAAATCAAGGTAATTGCATCTTGGTTTCTGACACTGTTTATTATTCAGAAGAATCTCAAGTTGCATTTCACAACTGTATCTTCTTATCCCCCTCTGTTCAAAAACATCTCTGATGTTTGGGAGCTTTCTAATGTTCCATCCTGAAATTATTCACAACCACTGTCTTAGTGAAGACTGTTAAAGAGTTGCCTTCCCTGGCTGGTGGATAGATAAGCAGGTCTTAACAGCAGGGGGGAAGAAGGGAGGGATGGGAAAAGAGGAAAGCTAGAGATGTTTCCTGTGAGTCTGTCCCCCCCCTTTGTTTTGCCATCACTGGGGGGTTTTGCTTGGCTGTTTTTTCATTAATCCTCCATTCCTAATATTCACCTTCCTGAGGTAATTAGAAAACACTGATATTTTTTTTTAATTTATTTTATTTTTTTTTGTGGTCTTCTGTAGCCATGATGTGCCTTTTCACACCTGCATTGCTTTGGGCCATTGGGCATTGTTACCTCCCTGGGATCAGACAGGATGCCGAGGCCTCTGTGATCTCTTCTTCGGGCACATTAGTAGCAGGAGCCTTCCTCGGGCTGATCTTAAATGTTTGATTATATTGGTCCCACTACACGTTCCAATTTATTTCATTCATTGACAGGTAGCATGGTATGTCAGTAATAAGAAGAACTCATTATAGTGACCGTATGATTATAGAGTTTACTGCTGTCTATTTATCTGTAGTTCCTATTCCCAGTGCCAGGAAATAACCCAAGGAAAGTGATACACTACAAGCCTTAGCTTTTAATACCCCTGATTTTCTCATTTATGCTGAGCTGTTGCTTTTTACTTATGCTTAACTCTTGCTTCGGTAGGTTTTGAAGCTGAAAATCCTTCCTGCATTGCTGCAAAGCTCTACTGTTGTCAGTACCGCTATGGCATTAACATCATACTTATTTTTTAAAAGTGGATATATATTTATTCAGTTCGTGTTAGAGCCATATCCTACTTACCTCTAACCTCCAGTTTATCTTTCTACACAACAGTGCCCTTTATTTCCGTGTCCACCGTGCTCTACCTGGCTGTAGAGGTGCTGTGAACAGGGCTTCAACAGGAGCCAGCCGTAACTCACATTCACACTGGTAAATGTAAGGTACTTGAAGAAATTGTGTTTTAACAGAAGAGGGGCAAAGAACCATGGATGTTGTTAATGAAGCGCAGCAGCTGGCAAACCATAACTAGTTACTCTGCTTTGTTTATATGGCAAAACTCAAAAACATTTTTTTTTTCCTATTTCCTCTTGCAGGTGCAGTAATTCACTCTGGGTGTTTCTGGCCTTCAGGATATAGTTTATTTGTTTATCAGTTTCTTGTCATGTTTTTTCTGATGATTATTCATCCACTGACATTGTGAGCTCATTCAAAATACTTTTTTCTCTTATTCGAGCTTCAAATTCTGAATAGTTTTCATCTCTAACCTAAGGAAATGTTGTATCATCTTCTATACAAATACTTGCATTTGAAACTTCAGCCTGGTTGCTTTCGTTGATTAGTTCCTGTAGATTCTCAGCTCTAGGAGCTTTTCACTTATTCTTTTACGTACTTAAGGACTTTTCAGTCAAAGGTTCTTATCTCCTGTGAGCACATCTGTAAGAAGGTCTTCTACTTCTCTCCTTGCCAAAATCGTTTAAATGAAATTGCGGTTTATAACATGTTTTCTATTTCTGTAATAGTTGAAGATTTCTTTACCAAAGCATCCAGATTAGCCCGAATTAGTAATAGCATCTCTAATTTATGTTTAGATGATAATCTACCAGCTTCATTAAAAATGGAAATGATTGAACCCTCCTAGTAATGATAATCTTGTAATGCATTGACACCTAGATCTGAAAGGACCGGTCAGGGGCCAATCATAATTAAAACAAAGATGGTACAATAATCTGTGGAATTACCTTCACACATTTGAGCGTTTAATTAGAATACTGTGCATCAGTGCCAAGTCTTATATTGTGAAGTCCAAAGGGAAAGCAGGCTTGCATTGGGCTGTGTCGAGGTCCTATCGGTCCTCAAACGAAACGCGAGACTTCACTGTCCTGGGAAATGCTCTTCAAAACCAGGAAGCTGAAGGTCCATCCCTGCCTTCCCCATCTGTCCTCTTCCTTCTGACGTGCAAGGAATTCCATTGGCTCGCTGAACCAACTCGGGGTGAGTATAAACCCCCTAGAGGGAGAACCCTGGCTGGTGCCATGGGGAGTGGGGCTTGATCCCAGGAGGAAGGTCCCTGTTAATAACCAGGTGCTGCTCGCTTACCTGCGGCTCCCTCCTGAGTTAGGTTAACATCTGGCTGTGAAGGACATCGGGGCATCCCATGGGGCTGGCCAAGGTCTGTTCTGCAGGCGCAGAGCTCGGGTGTGCAGGGACAGAGCCTGTCGCTGAAGAGAGGGTGACCCCTCCATGCAGGGTCCCCCCTCTGCGGGGGCTCTCCCACGGCACACGGGTAACAGGGCTGTCTCACCTTCTGCAGGGCACCGGGGGTTCAGCTGCCATGGCTCCTGAAGGCACCAGCCAAAGGGCGGACGTCATGCTTGAGCCTTTGGACCACTGCTTTCCAGCCTTCTCCACCAAGAACCAAGTCACCTCTCTGAACCAGCGCCCTAAAACCGGACAAATTCTGTGCCTCCCTGCCAGCTCCTCTGCCGTTCCCACCTCCCGTAAGTGACACTGACGTCAGTTTTCTGGGCGCAGAAAAGGATGACAACCTGGGGCAGGACTCTCCTTTCACTCTTGTGGTCACCAACGTTCTCAGCTGTCACTGACCTTTCTGTGTTGCCAAACGCTCTTTCCCTGTGGTCGAGGGACTTCTGAAGCAAGTCTTAAAAATAGGTGTAAATACCTTGTTTCTAATGCAGAAGGGATTATTTTATGTTGCTAATAGGAACTCCATTTCCTCTACTATCCTGTCATTTTTCTTAAAAGTAATGTGTAGGCAGCTTTTACTCTAAAAGCAATTTATATTGGAGACTATCTCCTTACAGCTGTTTAGCTGATGTATTTTTCAGACACTGCCTTTGAAAAATGAACCTGTTTTGAAGTGATCCACAGTTCCAGATCGAGCCTGTTGGTGACTGGAAAAAGTTTCTGGACAAAAAGACAACACAAGTCATTAATCAGGGCAATTAACTCTACTGAAAGGCTCAGGTGTCTGAATGTTGAGGGAATTTGTTAATTTCTAATAATCAAAATCTGCTTTGCCAAGACTTGCTTTGCCAAGAACTGAGGGCACTGAATGCCACCCACTGTGTCAGCTCCTGCTGTTGGTTGGTGTCACTGCCAACTGCTCTGCCATAAATCACGTTTGTTGTCTGTTTGGGAAACAGAATTTCTGTTGTACAGTGAAAATTTCACAAGGTACTTATTGTATAATTTTCAGTTCTTAAGGATTCAAACTTTGTTCCATTTCCACAGGGAAATAATAGAAAAGATTTCTTAACTCATTTGAAATGCAATTAAAAGATAAGTAATGTCTGCTGAGGCTTAGATTGCATCAGCCTTGTGTGTCCTATTAGGCCTCACCAGCTAGAACTCTGCTTTACAGTCAACAATCTGGTTAAAATACACAAATTTTAATTACATTAGATTTGAAAAGTACTTTGGATTTTAGTTCATCCAAACAAGTCTGAATTCTGTGTGCACCAATCTACATTTAATGTCAAACAGGGAGTTTCTCCCTACCCCTGTTCTGGAATCGGGGAAGCAAAGTAAATTCCTCCAGCCCAAAAGCAAACAAATCTTTTAACATATAATTTCAAAACAAAAGTGTTGTATGAATTTAATTTTTCACAGGACAATTTACTCAAATCAACTGCTTTATGTGTCTCAGTATGTGTGTATATATATAATATGAAACCATATAGTTGACTATTAATATTATTAATCTAATTTATCATTTTACTTGTTGCCTAATTTGTTTCATAACTCCTAGTTATTACAAAAATAGCAAAATACGTACATACTGCATTATGGTGAGGGGATCTGTTTATTATTTGGTACCTCCTAAGCTGCTGTACCCGGGCGGGAGCGAAGCCAGCTCTCCGGGAGTGACGCCGGGATCCTCAAGCAGGGAGCCATGCCGGGGCCCGGGGGGGAACAGGAGGAAAGCAGCGATCCTTCCAGGAGCTCGTCAGCATCAGCCCCATGGCGTGCAGTGGGGAGAGGGCATTACAGTTTGTCAGCGTCAGCTGCCAGGTAGGAATTCACTTTGCTCTCAGGAGCATCCTTTGGGAATGACCTGCTCCTGAGGGGCTGGGGGGGTTTGGCAGAGCCTTCCTCCCGCAGGGCTCATCCCAGGGGCTGGAGAGACTCCCTCGCCCTGGCCCCTCTGCTAGCAGGGTGGTGGCTGTGGGTGAAGTGAAATATTTCGCCCTGGAAGCACAAGGGAGATGGCAACTTGGTCCCGATGACGGCGTGTTTGACCTCAGTGCAAGCTGCTGTAATACACAAACTGTTTGGCATTTATTAACTAATTCCCCATTTGGCCTCAGGTACAAATTTTGAGACATTAGTTCTATGATCCATTTTGGGCTTTTAGCAAGTCCTATACCAGATTACTTCTTCTATTTGATTAGTGTATGCACAACAGGATTGGAATGGTTAGGTTAGTCAGGCAGGACCTGCCCCTAGTAAAGCCATGTTGGCTGTCCTGAATCACCCCCCTGTCCTCCATGTGCCCAAGCATGGCATCTAGAAGGATCCGTTCCATGATCTTCCCAGGCACGGAGGTTAGTTTGACAGGTCGGTAGTTCCCAGGGTCCTCCTTTCTATTCTTTTTTAAAATGGGTATGATGTTTCCTTTCTTCCAGCCTGCACGTTATTTCTTAATAGTAAGAAATAATTACCATATTTAATTATCATATTACTCTGATACAATGCTTGTATATTGCCAAAGCACTGCTCAAATAATAACAGTATAACTAACTAGAACATCAGGACCTTGTTTAGATGCTAGAAAGCTACAGCAGGATCTCTCTGGTTTGTGACAGCGTTTGCCAGAGTAAACCTGGAGCCCATTTTCTAATGCCCAGGAGTTTTCCAGGAGTTAAAAACTTGCTTATTTTCTAAATGCCTAAAAAGAAGGCTTTTATTTTTAAAAGACCAAAACGTCCTTAATGGAAAAGCAGAGTTTAAAAGACAGATATAGAAAGAAACTCTTAAAGTCAGTGCATTGAAATTTTCTATCTCTGTGGGTCCTGGGGAGAAAACTCTGACTGAAAATGCTCCATACAGGAAATTTGGAGTTTGAGCAGAATTAAAGCGGAGTCCTACACGTGATGCTGTTGGGTGCTGCAGTGGGAGCCAGTCTCTGAAAGGGATCTGGAGGGGAATGGAAATGGCACATTCGTTAAAGGTGCTGCTTTCCCCAGAGTGAATTCTCGTCCATCTGCTGGGAGCGTGGGTGTGCTGCTGAGCAAAGCCAGGAGCTGGCTCCTGCAGCTTCCCCACTCTCTCTGCCTTCCACGGGGGAGGAATTTTGCACTAGTGCATGTGCAGTGCTTGTCACAGAGGGTCGAGCATAAACTCAACGTACAGGTAGGTTAGCTGATGAGTTGGTAGTTGAAGAGAATTTTTTTCCTTAGGAATAAATCAAAATCAATGCCATAATGAGTGTAGTTCTCAGCGGGGGCGCCTGCTTTGAGAGCAAGAAAGCCCTTGATGATAATTCAGCTGTTTTTTTTCTGTAACAGAGTTGCTGTCACTTTTACTCTGTTGGTTGAGAAGTTAATCAGAGCTGACGTGAATTAAAAGCTCATACCATAAATATTGCAGGCGTTGTTTGAGTTCTGACATATCTCAGAAGTGGCTGCGTCATCTCTTAGGTTCAGCTGCGATGCTTTTGTTCTGCCTTATTCAGGACTTGTTTTCATATGTGACAGGATAATCCAATAAATAATCCTGAGCTTGTCAGCTTGGTCTATTAGACTGGAATGAAATAACTGCTCATGAGAAATATTCCTTTCATTTTTTTTTAATGTTTTTAGGTGGATATCTTATTCCAGCTCCCTACTATGGTGGTATAAAGGTGAAAACATGGCTTTATGGCAGAATACAGCTGGTTTACGCACCCTTCAGCTTCATGTACTGAAGCTATCCACATACTTTAACAGACATTTCACAAGGAACAATCAAAAAAACCCTGTAAATGCAAACCGGGATGGAGCGAGGAGCCAGGGTGGGTTCTGGCCCTTGGGAACAGCCTGTTTCTCCTGCTGCGGCACCGCAGGGGCTGCTGTCACCAGAGGGGTGGGATTGCTCTCCAGAGGTCCCTTCCAGCCTGTATCACTCTGTGAGACACTGCTCTGCTCTGACATGGTGAGTTGTAGTTTGCCAGCTCTAACTCTGTCGCTCCTGCTACCAGCAAATCTGGTTTGCAGGTTTTTCCCCCTCAAGCACCTCTGCCAGGGGGGCTGTGTGAGGCTGCCTCCCCTCCGAGAGCCCGCTGGGGTCAAAGAGGGCAGCGTCTTTCATAAGAACAGACGGTACAGACAGAGGAGAAAAAAAGTCATCTTTTAAGTACAGAAGTTCTTCTGTAAGTCGCTGATAGAACGGTCTTGGATAAGGGCAACATTTAAAAGCAAAATAACTGAGTTAGGTAGAAGAGACTGATCCTCATTCCAGACTCTGGGGTGATGGTAGTATTGCTGTCAAACTGCTGGGAACCTCCTTGAACTAGTGCCACAAGAAACTTCTATTGTTTAACTTTTGTATTTTATAAAAGTCAATAGCAATTCACCTTCTTCCTTTTTTTAATATATATTTTTAGTATTTTTTTATTCTTGTTGATTTTTTTTTGTTCCATAGGTGACTGATGAAGAAAGCCATCCTTTCCAGTTAACAGTTGAAAAATTAGAAGCGGCATTACAGAGAGCTAAAAAGCAGGTATGAATAACAGATTTCTGTGTTTTCCTAATTATTTCATAAGCAGCATATGTTCTTAGCATCGAACCATTTGTACAGTTTCATCTGTGTAGATTTTCAGTCTTGTGACTGAGGTGGGTCCAACTCCAGCAAGAGGAGCTGGTTTTATAATCTGGGTGCTGTAACAAAATGCAGAGAAACTCCCTGACTTATTTTTCCTGAGGAACACACCTTCAGTTGTGTTTCAAGACCAAGTTTCTTTCTCTGTAGATTTTACTTGAATTTGAACTGTTATAAACAAGCTATTGTTCTGACCCTCAGAAGAGATAATGTGCTACTGTAACAACCCACTCAGTTAATTAAAGAAACATGTCTAATTCAATATGGAAGAGGATTCTTCTGAATTCCAGCTAACAAGGAATTGCTAGCAAATAAAAAAATACAAATGTAATTTTTCCAGAGTTTAAGAAACCTCATTATTTCAAAATGGTCAGTGGTTTTATTCTGATCAGAATTGTGTAAATGAGGATATTAATTGTCATATTGCTTGTCACGTGCATGTTTCTTTTTTTAACATTCCTCTGTATTTGGAACTGCTTTTCTTCCCCCTGAAAATGTTTGGGTTTGTGAGTGTCCACAGAGTAGAGCTCACCAGAATTTCAGGCTAAAACATTTCCTATTCTTAATGTCTTGATATGCATAATCCACTCACCTAATGGAAAATTATAAATGTGCTTAAACTTAACTGTGTGCTCATCATTGAGAAGATCTGGTGGGGGAAGCACAGGCTGAACAGTAAAACATTTTACTCAAGGTGAGATGGTGGTAGTGATGTTTCAAAACAATAAGTGACATGATAGACTTTCAGGATAGAAAATGCCATTTGAAAGCATATAGTGACAAGGAACATCACTTATAGATACCATAAGTTATAGGTAAGATCAGGAATAGAAGGTGGCTGTTTTGGATCCAGGCAAATGAGTACATAACGCTTTTCTTACAGCTGCCTTGAAGCTGTCCTAGTTTGCTAATTGCTCCCTCAGCATGGTGGCTGTGCTTAGACGCCATCTCTACGTCGTGTCATCTGTCTGTGTCTCTGCCAGCCTCCTGAGCCCAGCCTCGGGGAGATCTCCTGTGGGAGACCTCCTGTGGTCCTGGCAGAGGCAGGCAGGAGGGAGTGTGCCCTGGTGATGGACCACGGGCCGGAGTAACGCCCTAGAAACTGTGATTGTCAGCCTTCTAGAGCTGAACTGTCCTTTGGGAACATGTAATGTCCTAAATAGCTGGAGGAACAGGACTAGATCAGCAGCTGAGTGACTGCCATCGCAGGGTGGCTTCTCCCATGGGCAGTGGTGCCTCCTCACCCGACGTCTCCTGCCCACGCACAGCAGATGTCAAACGCACCACGCTCCCTGTGAGCCCAGCGTGCCTCTGGAGCAGCTGCTTGGGCTCAGGAATTGCGTCTTATCCTGCTTTCGGGCAGTTTCCTGCTGGGCCTGCATTCAAAAGCAATAAACTGAAAGTCCATTTCTTGATACGTTCTCGCCCATAGCGCTCATCAGGGCTCAAACAAACAGCACGTGGCAGAGAAAGCAAATATCAGGGCTTCCTCATCAGGAGACTCAATTTTCTGGAGTTTACAGGGAGTTGGTCTTTGCAAATAATCTTCTAGGGAGGAGGCTTGGGTGGAGTGAGAATTTGCAGTGGGTGAGGCTTTCTAAAAATTAAAAATGCGGAAACAAAAAATACTTCTTTAATTTCAAGTTTATCCCAAGCATGAAGTAGGAAGGCAACTTCTCATGCTGATATGTTTAAAGTCTTGAAAGTTACTGCTGTAGTCATTGCACTGATTGGTGTACAATAAAAATGTATTTGCTGCTTATAGTTCATATACATTAAGGATTTTTTTTAACAAATAGAAAATAGATTATTTTCTGAAAAATAACTGTAGAGTTAAAGAAACTGGTTATGTTTGTGCTTTTAATCTAATTTTTGATCCTGTGGGACTCTTCTTATTACATGGTAGAATATGTACAATCTCTTAGAACAGTTGTATGAGAAAACATAACTTCTGTGGAGAATTTCTGTAACAGAAATTCTGCACTGTTCATAAATATAACTTAAAAAAGTAATTACTTGCTTAAGACCTCTGCATATCTCATAGAACATCAGGTAATTAAATTTTCAGTCTTCTGCATATTCTACTACTTTTTTAAACAAATCAGCAATACTGGAAAATCAATTACTTGTCAGGTTATTCAATGTCAAAGCCTGATTTCTGTTCAGCTTTCCCATGTTTATCCATAGTATCTTTGCTCAGTCCTGGGAAATTATTTTGGAAGTAGGACTGTGGAACCTCTAATGATCTCCACAATGCCACAATCTTGCCTGTTGATATCAATGGGTGTTTCAAATGGATTTTCATTTACTGATAAACTATTTAGTATGGTTTTTGGGGTGGTAATAAGATAAATGATGAAACCAGGTTGGTAGCTGGAACTTTGGTCTATATAGAAATTACATTATGCAATTAAATAATTTTCAAAAGCTGCTTTTGACTGAAGGGTTAACAGGCTCCCTTGCTGCATCCTCCCTAGCCGTGTGTTTGAGGTTGTTGGTGTCTCTCCAACTATCAGTTTTTCTTTTCCCAGGGCATCCGAGTCAGAATATTAATCCTCATGGCCCCCCCAGCCTGTTAGGGGACATTTACCCTGCACAGCCACCAAGAGAATGCCTCCAGTTTGCGCACAGGTTTGAGCCTATTTCTTTGGCATTTCATGTTCTGTTCATGCAATGGAGCAGTGATGAAAAATGGCCTTTGGCAATCGCTTGTTCTTTGCTGGGACGTGCTGGGAGGAGGTGGTGGACAGGGTCCTGGACTGTGTTTCTTGTGTAACTCCCTATTTCCTTGGCCTTTCTGGGAGCATTAGAATAAATTGCCTAACCCGGGATCCAGCAATATCTTTCTGAATGAAATACTGTTGGGATTTTGTTTTTTCTTTTATGAGTGGTTTAAACTTATGAAACTTTTTACTTGCCTGACTGTTTCTTTGTTAACCCACTCTAATGCATGGCTCGGCAAATGAGAGCAGGTGATTGTCTGTCCTGAGCAGTAGTAAACATGGCCACCATTGCCATTTGAGGATTATCAATATGAGAAAATCTTAACATTTGTTGTTGGGGGGAAGCAATTGAATTGGCAAGGTGTAAGTCAGTGGTCTGAAGTTCTGTCAAATCTTCTGTAATTACTGAGCCTGAGATGTGCAGGCAGATCCATTCCCATCAAAGGAAGATGCCTCTGATCTCATCCCCCGTTCCACTTCTTTTATCCTTAACCAGCTCAGAGTTCATGCTCTAAACTCTACCAGTCTCCTGAACCCCTGGGTACTGAGGGAGAAAAAACACTTCCTTTTGAAAAGCATCTATATTTTTTTTTTTTAGGAAAAGGTATATTCCTTTCTTATTTCAGTGAGCTTCTGCCAAAGAATGACTGCAAAATCCTGTACACAGTTTGAATGCTAACAATGCTTCGTTTCTGACAATCTTAAATAGAGCCAGTTTGTATGAATTGCTCATTAATTACCAAAGGCTTATTTAAATTTGAAATGGAATAACACAGCATTCCTGCCTTTTTGGTGTGATTTCCTTTTCATGGAAACAGCAGTGGAGGCTGGTAGAATTCAATCCGATGCTTCCAGTTACCAAGTTTTTAAGAAGGCGAATGTATCTTTTCTCAGAATGCCCCGTGGGTTTCAGGATCAACCAACAAGCTGGTACGAAAGTAATGTTAGAGGATAAGAATTAGAAACAATAATTTTATTTTTAATGTAAAAACTGTTATGAAAACAAACTTTATTTAAAAAAAATTATAGAACTAAATGGTCAAATTAAATGTGGGTTACTTCGAAGAGGGTGCCTGCACTACTTGGGTGTTTAAAACCAGTCTGCAGTTTTTTTCAATATTTAGAAATACGTGCATGGCCTGTTGGTATCAAGTCTGGTAACAAAGCTTACAGCTTGCTGTGGCTTTCACTGCAGGAGTGCGTAGGAGAGTTGTCTTAAGTGTACAACAAGTCCTTTTTATAATCCAACATCTGCATTTAACTTCAAGTCTCACTGAAGAAATCACTTATAAATGAAAAATTTATAATATATAGCTGTGCTCATTTTAAATTTTAAATAAGAGTTGAGTGGGACCATACATATTCCAGAGAACCACTGGATTGAGCATGCGTTTGGATTTTGTTTCAGATACATGAAATGGTACTGCTTCTGTGAAAGACAGAATATGTCTAATAGAAGTTGATGTTGCACAAGTGCTCACCTTGTGACCTTTGTGTAAAATTTGTAGGAAGAGTATAATAGCAAATAGGTGTGTTTATGGATACTTTGCTGTGGCAGTAGTTGAAATTATACATATATATATATATGCAAATAAGTTTCTTTAAAATATATTGATATGCCTGTATTATTCTGTTTGTAGATATGAACCACATGTAATAATAGATGAGATCTACATGCTGTCTAAGACAAAACCACCTTCACCAGTGCTCTCATCTTAGATTGGTAAGTGTGATTTCTTAGCAGGGATTAGAAGATATTTAATCCTAAATAGAACCCTTTTTTTTTTTTTCCAAACTTCTGATTCTCTAGTATGACGGGTATAGTTCAAACAAACTAATTTCCAACTCTTTGCAACTATGAGACTCGTTAATACAAGAGATCATCTTCATAGAGGGCTTTAAATGGCAGATCTCTTGCTTCCAGCTTATGTGTGTATGATACAGTAATAGCTATAAAAATTGAGAGCCCTTAGTCATTTTGCCACTTTGCTTTCCCCTGTCGTTCCCCGTTGCACAGCCTGAGCGTGAGGTTCTCACCGTAACGCTGCTGAAGTTGCCCAAGGTTGTGCAAGTTACCTTCTGCCCTCCTGAGGAGTATGCTGTTGGGCTGATAGAAAGACTAAATATTTCAAGAATATTTAAACCTGTTGGTGTGTAACTAGTAAAACGTCTGTCCCCAAAAGTACGTGATTGTCTCTGTATAACTGCATAAATTTCATGCCAATGGGAAATTTCCAAGTCCAACCAAACTCAGTGAGTGACTGGGTATTGCCTCACCCATATGAGATGATTAACAATAAGTGAAGCCTAAAAAAATTATTTTTGTTATTGTGAAAGTTCAGTGAGCTCCATTAGGCCAAAGAAGGAAACTTCCAGCCTTGGCCCTACTTACACAAGGTGTGTGCTGTTCAGGTGCACCTCACTGTGTAGATGCACACGCGAAAATGGTCACTTCTCCCTTCCCAGCCTGAAACGCAGCACAGGTGAGCAAAAAGTCCCGCTCCGTCAAGCAGAAGAGCAGTTGACCATCACTGATGGAAATACTGCTTTTGTTTTAACGCGGGTGTGAGCACTAACTGTGCAGTGAGAATCTGGGCCGTGACATCTTTGGGCTGACCCTTCCTGGGGTTTGTTTAGTGTGACTTGGTGCCTCAGCACACACCCAGGAGTTCTTGGTAGAACCTCTCTGAAAAAAATGTCATGTCACTTTAAAGATTATATATGAATTTTACTAAAAATTACTACAATTTTACCAGTTTAAACATTTTTATAACATGCATAACTCATTCTTCTGTAGCAACCGTTCTTGTCTTCCTCTTTTCTTGTTCAGTTTACTGGATCAAGAACAGACACATTTTATGTGGGGTTTTAGCAAGGTAGGTCAAAATACTGTTTCTGTTTTATTTGAAGATATTTCTTCAGAAAAATTCATTGAGCTATTCTGAGATAATTTGTGTAATAGGTGCCAAACTCCATTTCTCTTCTTTATTAATTTATTTTCTTCTTTGGTAGTGTAAAGTGTAAAAAAGTGTAAACAGGGTTGTTTAGAAGTTACTGATCGTTTTTTATCACTTTTGGGACTCTATTTGGCAACTTGGAGAATTTAGTCCAGAAGGTTTTTTTCATCCTCTGCATCACAGTGACTCTAGATGTGGTGGCTTGACAAAGTGCGAACATAAAGTAAAAATTGCACTTCACTCTCTTCTCTTTGTCCTCCAAAGATTTGGGTACGAGTGGTATCAGAGTTGGAGTGTTGTACACCAGAAACAGTGAAATTCAGAAAGCTGTGAATCAGCCCCAACACGTCTTATGTTAGTCTGAAACTCTGCTTCTGAGCGTTGTGGAAAGAGAGACAGTAGGGGTTTGTACGGGAGAAGCGGAGGTTGCTGTGGGGGCAGCGTGTGCCCCCGCAGGACCAGCGGGACGGGGTGACCATCACACTCTGCACTGCCACGACTGGCAGAGCCCCTGGTCGGGCAGACACTGGTGGCCGGGGCACAGGCCAGACCACAGGGGAGAGAGCAACCATCTCACACCTGCCATTCCCTTGTGGCAGCGACCCCAGGGTATGAAACCAATTGGTTATGAGTCTTGTTAAAAAGATTTTCCCCAGATCTTGCCCCAAGTTTTGTGGCACTCATTTTCTACCAGAGACGTTGTTACTTGTTTCCACCTCAAAGTATTGCAACGAGTTGGTCAAAATCATTGTTGTTTACTAAAAGCTGAGGTGTAGCTGTCGATTCCTTTTCTGAGCGTCTCAGTGTATCCAGGGCGTGCTGTAGGTCACCGCAAACAGGTTAAGCTTGACTTGAAAGTTCAGAGGAATTACATCGCAGTATGTGTTCCTGGCATTGGCCCACAGTGTTGGTTTCTAGTTATAGCCTTATATGGACGTGTTAAGTTTCAACATACCGTTCCTGCTTATCTCACCATGTGAGCAATCAGGCCACAGTCAGGATCCACAAACTCTGCAGGTGTGAAGCAGTTGCTTTTGGTTTTGTTTTGGCCAACAATAAATACTGCATCTACTTCCAGTTCCTCCACAGTCCATGATCAGCTTCTCATGAAGAAGAAAAGGGGACAAATCTTCTATCTTACCCAGCAGTGCCCCGTTACTAAGCAGTTTGGAAACAAAGGCCTAAGAAAGCAGAGAGAGAAACAGGGAGTTGTTGGGGTCAGCACCACAAAAAGCTGTTGATCCTCCTGACACAAAAGGCTTGCATTCTCACATGCCCAACGACCAACCCACTTCTGGTTGCATGCAGAAGATGAACACGGGTAAGTTTTTTCAATAAGCTTTACTACCTGATATTTGCTTAAAACCATTGCTGATGTTCTGTTGAATGTGTACTTAATTTTTAGACACTTATGCTGTAACTGCTCTGTCCTGTCAGACGTCACAGTTGGCCTGGGCATCCAGCACTCAACTGATGGGAGCACAGGGATAGCCGAGATCTCACTTATAAAGGCCTTGTTTCTTGGGAAATATTGACAAAGCTTTCCCTTGGCCATTCTTCATGGTGTCTTCAGTCAACTCTCATTTTCAAGTTAATAGTTATTAGTTGTTTTGTGGCATTTTGGAAGGTGAGAAATACACAGAAGAAACAATCCGGCGCACGACAAGAATCACCCCAATGGAAGATCGTGAACCAGCAAGATGCTGCTGCTGCTGCCAGAAGCATCATCCCACCAAAAGACCAAAAAGGGAAGATCTCCTGTCTTTCTACCTTCGCGTGCAGGATGCAGAAAAGCACCGTTCCTGTGAAAACAAGAAAGATGAGATTTTCACTCTGCCATGCCCTGACTCCTTGAGGAGAGGTAACTGGAAAATTCCATGTGCAGATTTCTGTCCTTTGGGAAATAGGCACTCTGGAGAAAGGCGTGTTCATTAACGGGTAGGACAGGGGATCTTTGCTTTATTTCTTAATAGCTGACTGAAATCTAGGCTTGGGAGGGAAGAGGTTTGCAGGTTCTGCTCACGTATTTCAGGCCCGTTGGTGCAGGCAGCCCCAGAGTGTGCATGGGCCTGGGTCGGTCCCAGCCTGCACACAGCAAGGTGTCACACTGAGAGAGGCAGAGGACATCTTCAGGAAAGAAGTGGACACCAGGACCACCAACACAGATTGTGTAGGAGGGCAGCAGGAACTTCTGGGAGTAGGTTTTCCCCTAAAGAAAACCCAAGCTGCTTCCTGAGAAAAGAGGAGTACTGTACTCCCTAAATGGGAGAGCTCAGAAGACTTTCAAGGAGCCCAAATTGCCATCTGTAACAAACAGATGCCTGGGTTCTGAGTCAGAGAGGAGCAGTGCCCAACACAGTGTAAACTTGATATTTTCTGGTAAAAACAACCTTTCTATCCACAGTTTGATTCCAGTCATTCCTCTGTTTCATTACACAGACATTGAAGTACTTCAGCATTTCATCAAGATGCATGAACCAGCTGGAGATGGTGGCCGTGAAGAAGTTGTTATTGTTACTGAAGAGAATAAAGGTCCCAAAAAGAAAAATAATCTTGCTGAAGTTCCAAAACAAGTGGAAGAAGGACACAGTCATTCAGGAAGCATCTGCTCCCCAAGGCCTGGCATTAGAGTTGCCAGCTAGAAGGGCTGAGCCAAGAGATGGATGTAACCTTCCTGAAGGTAAGCCAGATACAAGATACAAAGCCACCAAATACAAAATTCTGTTGTCAACGATTGCAAGATTCTTTGTCGGGGAGCATACAAAAATAACTATTAACAACTATTAACTATTGTAAAAGTATTTCTGCTCAGTCCATCACATTTGTCTTTCATAATTTTGGAGAGATGTGCTCTGTTAGCTAAGAAATGTACCAATTCTGTCTGTGTGGTAATAGATTAAATTTATTTAAATTAAATAATTTATTTGTCTGAGCTTTCTTATTCAATAACTATAAAGAGCAGGTGAAACTACAGTACTACATCTATTAATATTTTTGTTGTCAGTTCTGTAAGGCCACAAAGGCCTTCATTAATCATAATATACAATACATCACCACAACACATGTGATCTTTGCTTCTTGTGCAACATGCATTGTCAAGGAAGGCCACGTCCCCATAAAGCAAGGCTGGGGCTGGAGCCCTCTGGCTGAGCCCAAAAGGCTCCTGTTTTTTGTGTGCATCCAGACTTTGGCAGGACGGAGGAGGTGGGTGCCGTGCGGCACGGCACAGCAACAGGGGAAGGAGCCCCACGCTCCTGTATGGGCTGTGTCTGCTGACAGGCCTGCTGTCCCCTCCCAGCAAAGCCACTGCCCAAATGAAAACCATTCCCCAGCACATACTGGTTTGGTGCAGGAACCTTCAGGGCTGTAAGGGCTTCTCCCCCATGGATTTCCCACCCCTACCCAGATTACTCAAACCTGATTCTGTAGGATTTTTATTATGAATTGCGATCCATTGGGTGTATAGATTTCTCCGTGTGTTACCCAATCCTGTATGCATGAAACCCCAGCCCCCTTTGTAAAAATTGTCCATGTCCTGTTCCCCCCCCGCCTTTGCCAGCAAACCCCTCCGACAGCAGCTCCTGCCCCTCCTGTGCCCCACACCACAACAGGGGTCTTCATCTCACCTTGAATCCATCATTTCCTGTTGCACGTACCTACACAACACCCAGTTAAAGACAGGTGCCCTTATATGTTATCAGGGACTCCTTTTAAAGGTAAAAAAAAATCATTTAATATACACCCAAAGTGTGTTTTTGATGTACTTAGACATATATGACAAATACCTGAGAAAAAAGTGTTTGTTTATTTACAAGATATACTTTTAAATCTCCAAAATGAGTAATTTCTTCATTTCAACCATATGGCTTTATGTAACTAGGACTCCATTTCAATAATGTAAAAATATATTGAATAAATCATTGAATATTTAGTGAACAGTCTTTACCTGTATGAAATCTGAAAGTTTTGCTTTCAGCACTTAAAGCTGTTACTTATTATTTGCTATATTTATTTGAGCTATCAGTCATTAAAATGTTTTGTTTGCCTTTTTTTCTTATTTTTTTTCGTTGGGATGAGTATAGCCATTATCATTATCACCCTGTGTACAACTGCCAACCACATGATTTCAATGAGTGCCTCTTTCACCTTAACAGACCTAAGTACATTGCTGACGTCCATGATTTTTCCTTTTCAAGCTTTTATTTCTCCTATATAGATACAGAAGTGAAAAATCTCAAAAAGTAGTTTTAAAAAAATATCTGCATTTCTTCTGTCACGGAACATCTATCATGTTCTGCAAGGCAAACGTTCCTGGATAATATCTATTTCCTTCACCTACAAAAAGGGTATTTTCCTCCTGCAAGCAGACAGAACTGCAATGTACGCAGTATCGGCTCACTCTGCATGTTCCATGCATTACTGAGTATATTATAGTATATATAGTATATTATAGATGCTCTGTGGCTTTTAGCTCTTGGCTAAAAATTTTAGAACTAAAATCGTGTAATGAAAACCTCTGTTAATTGCCGCCAAAGCTCTGAAATTCAACACAAGGCCATAAATTCGGTATAAGTGCATCCACTCACCCTCCAGTGACGCAGGAATGAAACCATCCTGAGCTCTGGCACAGAGGATACCAAAGAAGAAAAGGACTGCAGGGCACCAAAACCTGTCCCCGTGGGATCCTGTGACATCCCTTCTGCTCAAGTCTATTTTGCGGGTCTTCCTTTTGCCCTTCATTTTCCTAAAATGAGAAATTTTCAGACACGTTGCTCTTGGAGGTCTCATTCCTTTAGTGATGTCCACAAGAAGCTGTCTGGAGGTCAGTCATTCTTCCCATGTTGTTGGCTGATGTTCTGGACGTGAGAAAAAACAGGACAGCGCAATTGTTCAAATACATCTAAACAAAGTTATAATGCTTCAGTAACAGGCATTGCCTGCACATCCACTCTCTTTGGGGACCTCACCATCAGAATACTTGCCCATTTGGATTATTTTTAAACACTTCCCAGTATAATCAAACATTAAAATATAAATACTGTTGGTTGTTCCGTAGTTCCAAAACAACAAAAAATATTTTTTTATTCTTTATAGACTGTAGTTTGAAGTATAATACTTGGAATTATTTTAGATTAAACCTCGTAAGCATTTTTCTTTCACTGTCTTACATTGTGCCTGGGCATTCTAAGCTAACAGGCTGCCGCTGATGCCTTCGTTCCCACAACACAATGACCAGGATGCAAGTTAGAGGAGTAACTGTGTTTGCAACCCTGTTGCTGCCTTTGAAGACAAAAGTAAATACCATAAACAGATCACGTAACTACAAATAATCTAAGCTGTCACAATTTTAATGGCAGCTTTATATCTGTTTTATCCAATCACTCAATTTCTACTAGTCCTGTTTGCATCTCCAAAACCCGCAATGCCCACAGTAAAAAAATAAAATAGAGCAGTCTATGCTGGAAACTGTTAAACTCCAAGGACTGATCCTGCTCTCCCACAAATCTGTCCTGGCTTCATTCTTCTGTCCACAGGTTTGCTACAGTAAGGGCAACAGAAGTCAAACCATATAAATGGAATGTATTGTATTTCAAAATGTGTTTCTCTTATGAATATTCTACCATTTATCTGTTCCTTTCTCAGAGCCTCTCCTGGAAACACCGATGAGTGTCAACAGGAAGGCAGAAGCAGCTCTAAGTCAGTTTCAGTGAACAAAAACAGAATTAGAAATCAATTGTTTTATGGAATTATTCAGCTTATTAACAGAACAGGAAAAGGAGCAGTAGCCTAAGTCAGCTGCAGATTTACCTTTATGCATGTCACTGGTGTTGATTAATCACCATCCCTAAAAATTTTTGTGGGTTCAAAACGTGTTGGCCAACTGTGGGTAAAAACAGTCTCCCTGTACTTGGTGTCCTCAGGAGCCCTGAGCAGCAGCAACACATCACACGCCTCAGGCATCCAGCCCCTCCATCGCCGAGGCAGCGCTCTCTGCCCCTGTAAACGCAGACCCCAGCGGGTCCTTGCTGTGCACTCACCAGAGGCGCGTCAGCCCGCACCCAACACAGCCTGCAATCGCTCCCTCAGGGCAGCATCAGCAGCTTCACATCACACTGCAGCAAACAAAATAAAAATATTTAAACATAGAGCTCCTTTTCTGTATTAATTAGGGAGAATGGCAAAAATTTTTAGAAAACAAGTTTTACGTTTAATCAGCTGACAAGTAGATATCTTTTAGTATGTGATTTTTCTTTCCTATTTCATTCCCTTACAAATAGCAAGAGCAGACACCTAACGAGGTATTTAAAGTTCCTGTGGGTTGTCTCATACGGGAGACTGATGAGTCTTGCATCTTCCCAAACCAAGTACTTACCTGTCACAGTCAGGGAACAGAAATGAAGGGGGTTCACATTTGGTTTAAATTACCTATTACATCACTTAATAATTTTGCTTTTATTGTGCAGACCTTTTTGTGGGATAGGTTTTTTTTTTTTTTTAATCCAATCACAATACACTTAAATTTAGTGGTGCTGGTCATTTAAATGCAGTGAGGGATGACACTTACTTTTAATTTATTCTGGCTTTCGTTTCATGGTGGCAATACTCACAGTTCTTTGCTTTTTCTTACAAAAGTTGCAGGTTACACATCCTCTACCTGGAGCTCTGCTCTTTGCTGCTGTAAGTAGAGCATTTCTACAGCATACTGTTTTTCATAAGAGTAAGACATTACTCCGCTCCAAACTCTTCTTTTGGTTAACCTCTCAGTCTACATGTCCAATGCAAGCCTGCAGCCAGTCCCCTCTCACTGTGACCTGCTGTTTGACAACAAAGGGTGCCAAGGCCTGCATATCAGCAGCTCATTCCATGAAACAAACTTTAAATCATAAAACATACATTGATATTTCCCTAAATTATCCCTTTTCTACTACAATTTATCGACAAATAAGGCAAACGGCAAGCGAGTACTTTTCATTTGGTATCAACTGAAAGCATTATTCTCTCCCCTCTTCCTACCACAACTTGCCAAGGAAAGCAGCTGAGCTTGAAGGCCAGCCCACAGAACAGCAAGGCTCCACGGATTACGCTGAGGCAGCACAGGGACCTTACAGTGATCCCAAGGGAAAATCTTGTGGACTACAGAGAAATAAAAATATTTGAATGGAGGGAGTCACTCTGGTTACTGCAAAACATCTTTGAAGGGTCATTATTTTTACTTTCTTATGATTGTTAATTTAATGTAGATAAATCAGAAAAACAAAAATCGAGAGGAAGCGAAAGGAGAGGGAGGAGAGGAAAGTCAGGGGTGAGGTCACCTTGGGATTAATTACTGCAACACACTGAGCATGGGTACACATCTCATGTATGTAGCAACTGAAGTTACTTCAGATTTAACTCCATATTAGCAGCATACTGCTGATTTCCGAGCATTCTGAACTATGGACCCTGTCCCTTAAATTTAGGGTTTACTGTGCTTCCTATTATTTGAAGAGGGCAGAACTGAGGCTGCAGACTGAAACAAACAGATCTGGTTCCTGCTTTCACAGGTCCCGCTGTATTAAAAGCTGTCAATACCTAAGACTTTCAAAATAGTTTTCATCTTAAAGCTTTTCATTAAGTTAGAAGATAAGCCTAGTGCAACTTTCATACAATATGCTAAAGTTGATTTAGGGCTTTGGGTGCTATGGTGACATGCAAATGTAAATGATAAGGCCACGTTCAGCTCTATCCTTCGTAGGCAGGAACCACTAACCCCAGGGAAATCAGGCCACACGAGCACATCACAGTGTCTGGAGCTGATGGGCTCATGAAAAGTTTAGTGCAGAAAACTTTAACACTGGTATTTTAGTACGTGGCATTTCCCCATTCTGTTTTTTAGTATTTTCATTGCTACACTGAGACTGTCAATACATAAAATTAGTCATTTTTTTGCTTAGCAATTTTTTTTCATTTGAATTGATTGAGGATTTCTTTCTTACCATGGCAAACACTAAAAAAAAAAACAATTTAAAATCCATTTTAAGAGACTAAGCTAACACGCAAGTAGTAACAACATGAAACTCAAATCATTCGTCAGCGTTAGCTTGCTCAGGAAATGCAGATAAATTTCTGCCATGAGGATGCCAGGATGGCAAAGCCAAATAACATTGTTTTTAAAATCTGCATCCTGTTTTCAAAAAAACATAACCCCCTATATAAGCAAAGCTTAGCAGGAAGCTACATATATGGGCCCACGTTTTAGATTTAGCTGAACAAAATTCCCTTAAAAGGTGACTGTTAAATAGAGCACTGCCTTGAGGATGACAGGTTTTAGTCTGAATAAGAGACATCTAAGTAGATCAGTTCTCTCCAGTGTAATAGAAAACTGATAACTGCATCACTGATCAAGTTCAGTGTTTATTTGAAGCTAGTCTTAAATTACTTAAGGAGTAAACAAAACTGCTGTCACAGTTAACTAAATTAAACAAGTATATAAAGTGCTGCATGGTCAAGAGTATGTCTTTTAACTTCTTCTCTGGAAAGGAAGTTAGAAAATAAGAACACTAAAAGCAACACTAGAAGTCAATTATTTGCTCACCAAAGTCGAAGATGATGTGAAACTTGCGGTCCCAAAATGAGCAAAAATGTCTGAAGAACAGAGCACAGAAATGAGAGATCAAATGGAAAGAAAACTTCCGTTTTAAAGTTTTGATATAATTTAAAATAAATAAATACCATAATCCATAAAGTAAAAAGAATATTTTATAAATTTTTTTTAACCATCTTGTATGGGGTTCACAGACCTGAGAACACACCCAAAATGACTCATCCAACGTATTCCTTTACAAAATTATAAATTATTGGTAACAGTTTCTTTAATGGAGATTGCAGGAGTAGGTCCCACATGAGTCCATATATAACCCTTTTCTGGTCTTGTAGGAACAGTAGGGAAGGGAGATGACCGAGATTTGAAATATTCCGAAGGCGCATGACACACAAATTCCAAATATTCCATTTTCCTCGGGAGATCTTCTTCTGGTCCTAAGGGAAAAAAAATAAAAAAATCTTCATAGACAAAGCATAAAGGCATAAAATTGGAGTATGCATGACTTAAAAATATGCAACAGCAGCCAACATCCCTTAGAGAATGAGTTTTTTCAATCAACGACCTTCCTGGCAAAGCAGCCTCAAATATGAGGCAGGAAATCTCTATCTTTATTTTTGCTGCGATGATCTTTTTTTTTATTTTCTTTTTTCCATTTGCATTCAGTTATTTGAGTGAAGTACTTTAGCTAATGTATTTTAAATAGACACTATTTGTGGCCTGCCTGTCAAAAAGACTTTTCTGAATCACAAATAATTTTATAAACAGTATTAGAGCACTCTCTATGCTGGTTGGTTGCTGTATTTTAAGTACCCAAGATGAAGATCAACTAACTCAGGTCACTTTAAAAGCTTGGACTGGTATATCAGGTTTATATTGCAGTAACTTTGATTCTGTCCACAGAGTAATAATTTGATCTTTAAAGTTGCAAGATTATAATTGTGCCTGTGAGCACCAATACTCACACTCACTGCAGTAGTGCTAATCATATTACACCCATAAGATAAATAAAAAAGGTTATCAAAGTAAACAATATGCTTACAGGATCAGGGTCTAAAATGTGGAAATTGCATAAACGATCCTGACAAGCTAAAAAGTGAATTTAAAAAATATAACTCTGTATTAGTCTAGGAATAAATAAGTAGCTGTATGAAGGCTTAGTGATTACCTATGATATAGGATGCTGGGTCAAAACAATCTTTGGGGCTGGCTTGCGTAGGAATGAGCCAGGTTAGTGCAGCACTCTTTTCACAGTATTGGTCCTGAATAAACCCACGGATCTGAGCGTAGTATGTTCTTCCATCCTGCTCATCGACCACTGAAACAACATCTCCGATTTGATAGTACACACCCTAAAAGACAAACAAATGATAATTAAATCAAATGATCTGATTTTTGAAGCTTCACTGTGTAATCCTGATTCCTGAGTACCTTTTGCATCAGTATTTTTAATTGTCTCAAATACCCCAGTCCTGAAAGACAGTCTTAATTCAGCCACATGCGAAAGAACAGCGGCATAAGACAGAGAGTGCTGTCTCACCTAAGCAGCCATCAGCACTGCTTGTGGACAATCACCCAACGCCCTGGAGTTTGAGTTCAACATCTAGGAGTCTGAGTGCAGTTCCAGAATTGCTTTTAAGACTAGGCAGGCAATTCCACATGGTCTGTGTCTGCCAAATGCCTCAGGAGCAACCTGGCCTCATCTGTCTTCAGAGACACAACTCCCTCAGCAGTCCCGGGAGAGGTGAATGTAGAGCAGCTACAAATCCTGTCTGCAGCATGGCAATGGTCTCATTCCATCAGAAGTGGGAGAGTGCAACACCACCTTCTAGAAAAAGTAACTGTGGTAACTTCCTGGTGTGTGCAGGAAAAGTGGCTTTCTGTGTTGAAGGGGTTCATTCATTTCATGGAATCATGGAATTGTCAGAGTTGGAAGGGACCTCTAGAGACCATCTAGTCCAACTCCCCAGCTAAAGCAGGAACGCCCAGAGCACATCACTCAGGACGGCATCCAGGCGGGTCTTGAAGATCTCCAGAGAAGGGGACTCCACGACCTCCCTGGGCAGCCTGTTCCAGAGCTCTGTCACCCTCACCGTAAAGAAGTTTTTCCTCATATTTGAATGGAACTTCCCAAGTTCCAGCTTGAGAGCCCGTTGCCTCTTGTCGTATTGCTGGAAACCACTGAAGAGTCTGGTTCCAACATCCTTTAACCAACCCTTTAGATACTTATAAACATAAATAAGGGCTCCCCTCAGCCTTCGCTTGTCCAGGCTAAAGAGTCCCAGTTCCTTGAGCCTTTACTTGTAAGGGAGGTGCTCCAATCCCTTAATCATCTTCGTTGCCCTACGCTGGACTTTGAATGCAAACATGTCCCAAGACACACATCCACCTCCTGCCACCTTCCATAAGGCTGCACCGCAGAAGCGGCTCACTTCATGTTATAACAGCGTTGCACAGCACAATGCAGTGCCTGCACGACCAACATCAGTTTGCCAAGCATCATCCAGGAGGGTGAATTAAATAAGGCTAGGTATGGCCTGAAGGTTTGCTTACCTGAGTTAGCCAATATAACTTGGCTGACCACAAAGAGGGGCCTACCCCCCTGCAGAGCTACGATAAGAAACAAGACAGGAAGGCAGGCATGTAGGCGGTAATGGTGAGGCCAGCACAATGTTATCTTTTCTCTGACAAATGGGGGGCTCCAAGAGGGAGGTAGCATATGGTACTGAATTACTGGAAACTAATGAATATGTTAAGACTCCTTGCATGAATATGTATGTGTGGCGTGCATATATGTTGTTAAACTGACTCTGTCTATCACGCACATTTGGAGGAGCGATCCCCTGTGCATCCAGCGCTGCGATAAAGGATACCTGCTTAATAGTCATCCTGACTATTAAGTCCTGATTTCATTTTTCATGGCTTCAAGGGTTTTGTTTTTAAAACGGATTTAAAAGACCTCAAAACCCCCAAACAATCCCCTTCTCAACAACACAAAGTACCAAAATACAAACATTTTTCATCAAGACATCAGGTTAAATAAAACTGTAACTGTTGACAACATTCTTAGAAATTTCTAAAAAAACCCCAACAAAACAAAACAAAATAAAAACCCAAAACACACAGAAAAGATATTCATTCTCTTCCAAATTAGTCAACAGTAAACAAGAGATTCATCTGGGATGTGAGACACAAAGCACCAAGTCTCTAAAGAGCATATGGAAGTTCAGCCTGCCACATCTCTGGCTGCGCAGACTCCTGGTGGCTACCATGACCTTCTCCTTGGGGAAAAAGACATTTCCAATTTTTTTTTGTACTACCAGGAAACAAAAGCAAAGCTTCAGAACACTAACACCTTGGTACACTGGTAAAAATGCTCTCAAGCATCAGTGTGAGAAGGCCAGCTTCTGCTTTCATTGCAACAATCAAAAGATCTCATTCCCAAGGGCGTTCAAGGCTGCTTGCATCCAGCTCAAAAATGGGAGCCAGTTTAGACGTTAGGGCAGCGCAACCCATCCTCTCTACTGGCCACATTCTCTGCACCTGAGGTAGGAAACACCACACAAATTTCAATAATCAGCTATAGTCACTTTTGCTTGGACTTTGCGTGGTGAAAGTTAAAAGTTTAAAAACCTTGATTGCAGTAATTACTGAGGATGTAAGTAATGGATGCAGTAATTACCAGATGCAGTATGCATCTTTTTCTTGGAAGAAAAAAATGAGACAATGACAATTATGTAAACTACTGTGGTAAACTACCTTGCAAGACTTAATGGCAACACAATAAGGCAGAGCAAAATTCTATCAACTGCTAGGCAAGGAAGAACCGTGTACATGAATATATCCCTACTGCTTTCACTATCTGTGATGATTTTTGAAATTAGAAACAGAAACAACAAGACCTTTTTCACAAGCCTGTGTAAACCATACCTTATAAAAGATTGATTCTGCTGTAATTATAGTGGACACAGATTCAGGAGCTTTGATGGGCTAAGGAAAGAATAGAGAAATGGAAAATCAAGAGCATTAAAATAATATAACATAGAAGAGAATACAACAACCTGGAATTGGACAACACACTGATACATCATCTTCTTAGAAAATTGGTAAACACGTGGATTCAGGTGCAAAAATTTCAAATACAGAATCACAGAATGCTATAGGGTTGGAAGGGACCCCTGGAGATCACCCAGTCCAACCCCCTGCCAGAGCAGGGTCACCCAGAGCAGGTCCCACAGGAACGTGTCCAGGTGGG
>JAOTQQ010000012.1:23166837-23197780 GCA_026546715.1 Gallinago undulata | reverse complement strand
TCAGCTCCATCTCCCCTCTTTCAGTGTCAAACCCTTCCCCCTCCTCCTGTGGCTCCCCTCCCTGATCCAGAGTCCCTTCCCATCTCTCCTGGAGCCCCTTGAGGGACTGGAAGGGGGTCTAAGGTCTCTCCGGAGCCTTCTCTTCTCCAGGCTGAACACCCCCCATCACTCTCATCTTCTTTAATAACATTTTTTACATAGAGGAAAAGTATCCTGCTAAAATCAAATTATTTTATGTAAAATAGAGGCTATTTCATTCATTCATAATATATTTCATGTATTATGGTAACAATTGCATAATTAATAGCCATAATTTGCAGGGATCTGTTTACAGATGCTCCACTCGTGCAGCGTGCAGTGCCTGGAGGCCTTGCCTGGGTTGGTCCTGACTCATGGGCAGCTACACTTAACGTCTTGCACTCTTACCTTTCACACCAGTTTTGACTTTGTCTGAGGTGCCAAATCTATTTCCTCATTTTGATTTAAGTCCTATTTTACCTTCACCTCCTTTCAAACCGTTCACAGTTGTTGGGTTGTTTTTTTCCCTTCTGCTTCTTTAATCCATCCCTCTGTAGTTTTATGTGAATATCTTGCAGATCAGTGATCTCACAGAGACCTTTAAACTCTTCCTGTTCTTGCAGCTTGTGCCTGCTTTCCTCTCCACCCGCCCTCAGGAGTCCTCCAGTGCTGGGGCCCTCTCAGTGCTGCCGCGTTGGCACATCACTGGTCCACACAGAAATGGGTTAGAAGTGAGTGGTGCTGTCCATTTCTGCCCAGGTAAGAAGTACTTTGTGAAAGTTTTTATTATATGATTTTGATAAGATACACTGTTAATGGATAACAAGTGTGTTTGGAAATAGCTGCGGTTTTTCAGCTCTAGTTTTACTGTACCCTTTTTACCATCTTACCATTCCCAGCTTCCTCCCTTTTGGTCCTTCCAAAACAATGCTGCAGTCTTTTCCTCCTCTGCCACAAATGTAGGATGCATCTGTTTTACAAATACCTGTACATTCTAATTAAATAAGATACCGTGTATTATTCTGGTAACTTATCCACTATTGTTTTTTCTTCTGCCTTTAATGATAACTTGAATTAAAGGCTCAAGCTTTAGGAAACCTAATCTGAGGTGATAACTGAAGCTAATTCTATTTACGTAATGTTGGCAGAAAATAGTTTTAATTCAGTATTTCTTGATAAGTCAAAGTGCTGCTTTATTAATGACTGTCATTCCAATGGAACCTCAGTAAATGACACCTTGAGATTACAGTGCACTTGGCGTGATTATTCTGTTTGCCTTCTGAGAGGCCCTTAGAGTCACCATGATGGAGAGGCAGGGACTGCTGTTAGTGCTGTTTGATCACTCCCTACTAGCCTGAAAGGAAACAGAAATAGCAGTGGTTAGGGTATTTTGTCAATAACAGACAACAGCATGTCTTTTATTTTAGTTACACCAATGAAACTAGCATGGGTTAACTTTTGTTGTTACTTGATACTGAACTCTTTATGTAGGCAACAGCTGAAATACTCCGATTTGAGAGCTGCTGAATATCCAGCAGGTAGCCGGGGATGGTGCAGGACTTCTTAAAAGTACCCCTCTCTAGGCTCCTCTCTAGAGGATCCCAAGTTTGACAATCTTGATCCTAGATTTTGAGCATCCTCTACAGTTTCCTGATTCTCCTTAACAGAACTAGATCCTTTGAAGCTGAAGTGGGTTGAAAGGCAGCTGTTAGACTGTGGCCTGACTGGAACTGGAAATGCCCAATTTAGCTGAGGGATTTTGTACAGTGCCAAGCTCAGCTACAGCTGGGGGAGTAAATGTATTTTCTTTCAACTAATGTGTATTTCCAATTAATTGTATTTTTGCCTCAATAAAAGAAAGGGGTGCTCTTGGTTAAGCTCTTTGGAGCCATCAGAATACATCCCTGCTCTGAGGGACTTCAGATGTAAGTAAAGAGGACAGAGAAGTGGAGAAAACAGAATGTTGGCTCCACCTGGGGAGCAGGAGCGTGAACGTTGACTGTCAGTGCAGAATTGCTGCTTCTTGGGAGCTTTTGGGGAGGGTGCTGGTTATTTATTGGCAGTGACGCACATCCACACACACGCTGTGCACCTCCTGATTAAGCAGCTGAATTGTTCTGCAGTGGATTTAACTGCATTGCTTCCTCTTCGCTTCCCACTGCTGTCCCACAGCCCGCCGGCTCACGTGAAGAATCTTAGTAAAACTCAGTACTTGCTAATGGCAGCATATGCAGTGACATCCCAGAAGCAGGTGATGGAAAGTGCTTTGCAGTGACTAATCCAACTTTGCACATTAGATCTTAGAAGCTCTCCAGCATCTTGGCTTGCTTGTTTGAGGAAGCTAAATAAATTACTGTAACAATGAAGAGAACAGTTTAGTGCCTGTTAATGTAGCAGAGGCAGCCTGGAATTTCCTGGTAACAATGGGGACTGGATATTAAGTGGCACTGAAGTAACAGTAATTAACAGGCTCTTCCTCAAAAATTAGTCCTCCCACGCTCTTTCGCACCACTATTTGTAACAACAAGGCATTACTCTTTACAAAAAACAAGTGCACAATACGGCTGTAGCTATTAAGACAAAATTATCTATTTTAGATTTTTTTTTCCAAAGCTTAATGAACATAGGTACCTTATATTTACAAATCAAAACTTTCAAGCTACTCTGTGGTCCCCAACTAATCTGGCATTGGGCTGAACATATCCTAAAAATGTCTGCCATCAGTCTTAAGAATCTGTTACAATAAGTCTAAGATTTAATGAGACAGAACGGAATGAGTTTAAGTAATAAATGTTTAATCAAAGAATTTTACATATTATTAACAGCATTCATTTGGCCAAACATCTACATGGTTGTAGTATCCTACTTGTATATAAAGTGGGAATGTATCAAGTATAGACTATGAAAGTGCAAATAACAATTCAAGGTTAGAGTAATTTTTTTACATTATAAAATTAACAGGTTTACAAAATAGTCTTGCCAAACTTTATTTTTGAATTGTAAAGTCAATGACTATGGTGTTAAAATAAGTACCAAGAAAATACAAATTTAATAGGCTAATTTCATGCTCATAAGAGTAACACGGAAACAATGGATATACTGCACAACCTAACCAAATTACAAAAACCCAGAACCCACAAACTTCACTACCTTCACAGAGAGCACTCTTACATATCTTACTGTTACTCTGCAAGACATCTCAATGCAATACACCATCTTTTTGTAAGAATCTTTAGAAATTACAATTCAAGGAAGCTATGCAAGTTAAACAACTTTCAGACCGATTCATGATGAAAGTTCATGAAAAACTGTTCTAATTGAAGGATTTTATACCATAGAACAATTTAAAATAGGTATTTTTCAAAGATGTCCAAAGGTTCATGATTATGTCAAGAGTAGGGTGGCTAGAGGAAAAACTGGAAAATGATTTGAGACTATTCTATTACATTCTCTTTAAAGATGCTTGCAAAATGAATGAGGTTTTTATGGGGTAAGGGTAAAATATTCTTATTTCATTTTTTACTAATATGAACCTTGTGACTGCAAGGTTCAAAAGCTGGATTTGCATGAATTAGTTACCAAAACACTCACTTGAACTCACAGTAATCAATACATAAACTTTGCTATCAAGACACTTGCCTATACACACTCAGTAGTAATAAACTTTTATATCATATCAACAGATCTCTGGTAACAGTTAAGCAAAACTTAAAATGGAGTGTATGTAGTTTGCTCGTGTTATAACAAGTTTTGATTATATGTAATTAAAACAGCCATTTCAACAACTTACTCTAGTTGTAATTACATACTGTACCATTGTATCTCACTAACTGTAGATTGATGCTTTTAAGCAAATCTATAACCAGTATTTTTTTTCACGGTACAACAACTAGGAAAAGGGGTTTTTGTAGGGTGGTTTTTTGTTTGTTTTTTTTTTACACTAAACAGTAATCACACAGCAAATGAATATTGTGCAATTGAACAAATACCTAGCAGTGTTTTGTTTATGCAAAAACACTGACTGAACATTTAGTTATTTACTGTAAAGGCAAGGCCATGGGTGGTTTTATGGAGGTCTTTGCAATTAATAGCATAGTTACTCCAGAACAGACACGGAATTTGAATTACTTGTTTAACTGTGGCAACTATCCAGTTGGGTTAGGCAAAGGCACCGTAACGTTGAGCAGAATGTGTTATTTGAACTTTAATTGTGGGACTGGCTAATATATGAAAATTCTGTATTCCTGTATTTTTATAAAATGTTATCATTAAAAGTAATTGCACTATTAGTGCATAGAATGCTTTGTAGAATTATGAAAACAAAGAACTATGATTGCACTTCCATTAAAGTGTCTCTTAAAATACAGCATAGCTGTTGCTAACTCACTGTATTTTAATATTTAAAATAACTGTTTAACAGCAGCATTAGGTTTTATTAACTTAAGATACAGGCTACATTTAATTAAATGCAGTCACCATGGCAACACATGCCAGTTAAATTTAGAGAAGCAATGCTACCCAGTGGTTTCTTTCACTGCTAAGAACTGTGGGATTAGTCTGGTAGAGTAACACTGCACTGTTTTGTTAGGCTCCCGCCAGCTAACTATTCACAGTTTGGCACATTTGGACTGTAAATAGACATGAAAAAGTCTTTGATTTTAATGGGAAATAATATCCCCTAAAACTTGTTCCTGGAGCAGTATTAAAGAGAAGCATTAAATACCTCTGCTCAAACTGCTCACATGCAAAAATGAAAAATGAGTAAGGAAAAGTTATGGAAAACAAAACTAAAATGCAAATGAATTGCTATATGTTATTTTGGTGAAAGAATGTGTTCTAAAAAATGGAATAAACTATTTATTAGGGAAACCAACCAAAATAATCAGTGTAAGCCTTTAATCCATACTTTCAAGTTAAGGATCATCAACCTAAGGCTAAACAGATGCTGCATTGTATTAGGAATGTGGAATACAACCTACTTATTCCTTTTTCTTGAGAGCAAAAAGGCAATTACTACCTAATTAAATGCAAAGGATATTCCTTGAAAGGTTCACATTATTAAAATGAACTACAATTCAAGAGAACTCCTAAATATCCGTTGTTATGTCAGTGGTTACAACTGCGCCATAATTCTGTGGATCAAAGCCTCCATAATGCTCACTCCACATACTGTACCATCTGTCACTGCCATTCTCTTACTCCAAATCTAGTTTTTATTCATACCAGATGCATGTGCTCAATCCACTCACTTGAGGTTTGAGGAGTCTGGCCTGAAGTATCTCCTGAAGCATCCAGGGTGCTCGTTACCTCCCTGTTGTTATCACCACCCTGTGATACTGTTTCTCCTGAAATAATGTTTTCTTCAGAAGTGCTTTCCTCTGTTTGGGTGCCTCTGCCTTCGTTCTTGAGTGCATCCTCAAATAGTGCGTGCTCTTCCTGAAGCTCCAGCCCGGTGTCTGTCAGCTTTGGTTGCCCTGCTGACCCATCTTCGGTACTGGGTTGCCGTGAATCCTCATCCGTCTCTGTACTTGTTGAGGGGATCAGGGCAATACTCTGTGGGTTCATGTCATGAAACCAGGCCATAATATTTCCAAGTAGATTTTCACTGGTATTAGGATCTTGACTACTGGAATCAGCATCACTAGACGTTGAGTATAATCCACTTCTTGTGTCGCTGCAGGGGTGCAAGTGGAGACGATCAGCTGAAAAAGGATCATTGCCTGCACCGAGTCTTATCAGACTGTCACCAAGTTCTAACAGCTCAGAGCTGCTCAGAGCGCCCCGTGGATTATCTATGCTTATAGGAGCAGAGTCCAGTCTTGTAGGCAGAGAGGTACCTATTGCTCCTAAAGATGCCTCATTATTTAGGAAGTCTCTGGTTTCTTCATCTATGGCCAGGCCAGATTCTTGTAATGATAACTGAATGGCTAGCAGGATGTTTGGGTCGTCTTCATCCAAGGAACTCAGAGCCTGTGGAAATACGTAAGGATGCTTTCAGAATAAAATCTTCATCTTATTACACATTGTGAATGAAAAGTAGTTTGGGCTCAAATCTGAAATTAATTCATTATTCCTACGTGTCATTTATCGGGATCAATTTTTAATGACACAGTTGACAAAAGAATTTAAAAAGTGAATATTGTTACATTAGTAATTGTTTAGGGATTCTTACCAGTGTGAAAGTATAATTTCTTGTCCTATATTCTCCCTTTCTCATTGAAGAATTAAGAACACAGAAAAGCAGAGCAGAGGAAGGCAAGTGAAGCAGAGAGAATGGAAAAGAGATTAGGGGAGATACCTGAAGAGAATCCTGGTTTTCAGAGCGACTGACAGGGGTATAGTCATGAAGCGAAGAGCTGTGCAGAATACCCATAGAAGCTGAACTCACCATGGAGGTGCCATGTCTTCTACTACTGCCACCTTCCTGAGTGTCTGTTTGGGCAATTGAAACAAAAACGGTTGAAGAACCAGTGAGGAAGCCTTCTCCACTGTTATTTACTGACAGAATCTCTTCCTTCCTTTTGGATTCCAGCAGTGTAAGTTTACTCCTTTACTCACTCTGAATGAAATACTCCAAAACACCCCTAACACCACTCTTGCACAGTTGCAAAACACCAGTCCCACTGCATCAGGAGCGACTGCCTGGCTCCTCTCTGCCTTCCTGCTCTCAACACCCCTTTTCTTCTTGGAAAGGATGGGATACGCCATCGGAAGCATGAGCCCATCAGCACAATTTATGGAAAGTCCTGAAAACTGCTGCACATGCACACAATGCATTTACGGGTGGATTAGAACCAACATTTGCCCATTTCTCCCCTCTCCTAAAGACAACAACTTAGCTGTAATGTTAACATTACATTAATTTTTACCAAAAAAAATGCAGCACAACTAGGAGTAGACTCATCAATGTATACCTCAGCAATTACTGACATTGCTGTTTTCTTAAAACAGCCAGCAAAAAAATAGAAGTAAAATGCTGTTTCCAGAAAAACTACTCTGTAGTAAAAATAAATGTAACTCATTTGACTTTGGAAAATAGAATTTTCCACTTCAAAATTCCAAATGAAATAATGAGAGACAAACTAATGCTCTCCTGCATGCTTTAACAGTATGCACTGGTCATCACTACAATATCCAAATGTTCAGTCAAATTCTAGTCCTTAAACTAACAAGATGGTTTTGCATTTTACTTGCAATAGGGAAGGATCAAAGCTCACAAAAATTCTTTTTACTGTTTCTAATACAACGAATGTGCTTGTTTACTCCTCCCCAGTAAAGGACTTCTTTTGGTTTCAAAGGACAAGCTATGTACAGGACTCAAGTTCATGAGACACAGCGATGAGGGTTTGTGCAGCACGTCCTGGAGACCCACCACACGACAAGCAGCTCTGAAGAAGTGGCGTCACAGTATGGTTTGGATTCGAGTTATTTTTGTACCTTTTCAAATGCCGCTGTCAGGATGTAGACAGCCCAGCCGAGTTCCAGTGACCAGCCCTAGCATTCCCAGGGGAGCACCCTGCTGGAAGGCACAGCCAACTTGTTCCCTGGCTGTCTTTGCCAATACGGGGGTTTCTGAGCAGGGCTTTGGAATACAGCCTCATGGCTACCTTCCAGCAGGCCTGTAGCAGGGGAACCCTCTTCTACACCCTTTATGCACAACCGGTCCTTTGGCTTGGCATAAAAGAGCCGGTATATAGAGAAGAATGTCATATGAGGTATGTGCCAGTCAAAATTTCAGAAAAACAAACCTGGTCTAACCAGGTGAGGAGTTGTTAGTGGAAAGATCAATGCATGTCTCTTTGAAAAGAGGAGCAGCCACAATGGTCAGCAGCACTTCTAAGATCACATACAGAAATGCAAAAATAAGCCTTCATATTGTACCCTGGGAAATACAGCAGTGTGTTTGGAACTTGTTTAAAGTGTGTCCACAGAAGAACAAACACCGTGGTCAATACCAGCAAATTCTGAAGCAGCAACAGAAAAGCAGCCGGCCCCGGGCAGGAACATACCTAATGTGCTCTCACTGGGGTCGTCAGGGTCCGGGGTGTTGCTCAGCAGGCTGTGCATGTCTCCGCGCCGACGCTGCCTGTGCCTCCTCCGATACTGAAATTCAGCATATTCCTGCATAAACCAAAGGTTACAAAATACAGGGCAGCATGCAGTAATATTTTTCTGATATAACAAGCACCACATTTTTATCAAAAATGTGTGATTTTATATGTTTTTTTATAAAATCACCTTTTTTCAGAAAAATAAATTGCAAGTTATATCATGCAATGCTTAACATAAATAATAAAAAAAAATCCCAAGGTAATCCTAAATCTATAAAAGTAATGACTTAGCAAAGAAAAATACTTGTCATAATACTGACATTTTAATACTTGCAATCTCCCTTTTTAAAGAATTCCAAGTACACAATTTTTGTTAAAAGCTGTATAAAAACTTTACATACACGCACTGTCACACTTTTTAATAAATATATGCCTAGTGATTTTAAGACATAAAAACAATTAATCTGAATTAGACTAATAGATTATCTCAGAGTCCCTGCTGCCAGCGACGGCCATCGGAAAATAACTTTTGGAAGACTGCAGAAAGCTGGCAGGCATACACCAGGACTCGTTACGCTTTTCCAGCCTCCAGGAACTTCTTAAGATACTCTTTTACTGAACAGTCTGTGATGGATTTTAGTTCCATGAATTACGGATCTCCTCTATTGTTGCCTAACTTGGGCTGCTGACGAGCTGTGTCGTATGGACTTTACCTCCTGCAGCCTGTCATTTCTCACGTTGTGTGTATTTACCAAAGACAGTTTATATAACGCTTATGGAAAGGACTCATGTTTGACAACACCAAGCTAACATCCCAAGGGTTAATTATCTTAATACTTGGAAATAAATGTTTTCATTTCCATACCTTTCCTAATATTAAGAGACTAATTTTATGCTTGAAGGCAAATCTCCATATATGTTTTTTGGTTAGTACAGCTGACATCGAACCTGACTGTGTAGGTTAAGATCTTTTGTTTAGTTCAGTTATTCATTTACACAAGGCAATAAAAATATACACATAGGGGCTAGCTTGTCTCTTCAGAAAAGAATACTGCTATTTATTTCCCTGAGCTCTAGGCTGGGAAATCTGTAATCCAAAGGCTTCGTTTGGCCAAATGAACCGGGAAAGATAACATTACTGTTACCTTTCCTTTCTTAATTTAGATCTTTGTCCTAGAACGTCTCAACATCTGAAGTATCTAAAACTTCAATCCAGAAGTGTCATTTCTCTTACAAAATGACCTTATTCATGTTGTTAGTATTATTTGAATGGTACGTTGTCTTTCCATGTTTCAAACATGGAAAGAACCTCATTTCAGACCAAGTTCTTATTCATAATCACATATGCAAGCCAAAAAGAAGTCAAGAAGCCAAAAGTCACAAAATCATCAGTGTGGGCAGATTTTTATCGCTGTAAGAAGATCCATGAAAACTCTAAGAACATAAAAATAGCTGTACAGACAAAAGGTCCATTTAGCCAAATATTCTCTCTTCAGCTGTGGTTAATAGTGGGTGCTTATGGAAGAGCATAAAAATCAGGGCAAGTATGAAGGGACTTTTCTCTAAAGTATTCTTCCAGCTTCTTGGGAGCTCGGGGATTTCCTAAGTAGAAGGCTGTGCCCCAAACAGCAGAAACGCAAAACTTGATACTGAACAATATAACTGAATTAATTAAAAAATATATAATTATATCACTAACAATAAGACAAGGAATAATGGGAAGTGATCATTAAACACTAAGATTAATTAATCCTATCAAATCTTATCTCTCATCTGTTTGCAATAAAAATCATAGATATTACCAATACCCATTTAACTTTTGGTTGCTTTTTAACCTTTAGAAAGATATCTTAATAACTACTGATAAAAAATTATTTCTGATTACTTGGAACAATTTTATACATGTAGCAAAATAACTTTAAATTTTGTTGGGTAGGAACATGACTGTTTCACACAAAGCTCTACAACAAGGAGTGTGCATTACTAAAATCAGTGAGATTTTGTTTTCTCTGATAATCTGCTATACACGGTCATTCTACTAATTGTTAGTAAAAGCACAGCTCTGTATAAAAAAAAATTTAAATGAAATTCACTAAAATAAACAAAGATTACTATTATTAATTCTAGAAAATTCTTTTAGCAGAGGTGGTTGCAAGTATTCTTGACAGCTAAGAAGCAGCAAAGAAACCAACTCGCATCATACAGTACCACATTTAGGCAAATCATAACATCTCATAAGCCATCGTCTAAGCACGACTGCAACAGCACCTACTGCTGGAGAGCTTATCCATGAATCTCTTACCAGCTCCTTCTCATAACCAGTTCCACTGATGATACAGTAACATCACAACGAGTTTGATATTATCAAATGGGGAAGTATTTAAAAACAAAGGACTATAGGAACTAGACAGGAGAATCAAGCTGATCTTCTGTAGAGAGGCAAGCTATTTTCTCAACAGCGTGATGCTCACTGAAAACAATAGCAAAGGAAATATATAGAAAAAGTACATAGAGTTTTCCAGGATGTTTTTAAATGACTAGCTAGAAGGAAAACAGCACCCAGGAAATGCTGAAATGAAGTTTGCTTCCTGACTGAACGCTTTAATCTAATGTTCTCAAAATATTAAATAAAAATTAAGATGATAAAAGAAAGCTTTATAGGAAGCTTCTCATAATTTAAGGGAGTCTTGAAAATTATTTACTCTTTCCCACATTTGGGTAGTGGACTATTCATTTTTAAAATGATAATTTTCATTCTAGATTAAGTAGCAGAAGCTCAATTCGTCTGAGTATGCAATTTCCATCCTGCTTCAATACATAAAACAAAAAAGAAACATTTCAAATAGCTGACAATATTTAGGTGTGTGCCTGTATATTTTTGTCAGATTGTGAAAGAAGGAAATTTCTTAGACTTTTTGTCAAATTCTGCTGAACCGATGTTGCGTTCAAAATTAAATCTACGCGATTCCATATATTTATTTCTTTAAGGTTCCCCAGCACACAGACATATGTTCATATACAATTTTATAACTGGTTATGTACTTGGAAAATGACAACTTCAACATAGCTTGTCTACCGGCACCTTAAATAACTATATTCACGTTAGAGACATTGTTTAGAGTCACTACACAATTAGCTATGAATATATTTCCTTCTATTGTGAAATAAATAAAACGGTAAGCTTAAACCAACTTGATATGCTTTGAATCAAAATAAGGAAGCTCTTCATGCAGATGGCAATCATACCTGTTTTTCTAGAGTATGCAGGAGTTAAGAAAATGAAAAGAAATATTTTACCTCTGGCGATGCAAATCCTAAATATTCCCAATCCCACGTTCCACCAGCAAAGCTATGAAATTAAGAGATATACCATAAAGTTTAGAAGTGGAATGAAGTATGAACAACCTCCAGAGCTTCAAAACCTATCAACATTTAAAAAGTAGCGCAACTGTAACTCTCTAAAACTTAAGAAGTCCTGTGCTTTAATTCTTACCTCAACATTCATTTAGAAAACACGTGACTATTCTGGAACTGCTCAATATTTTCAGCAAATACTTATAGATTTGTGGAGCGTACCAAGTATTTAGTGACAATCTTGAAGGTGAAATGGAAGCCACAACACCTAATCATTACTATATCACGGATGGGGAAGAAATTCAGGCCGCCACATACAGAGCAGTGATTCCCAAACACATCTTTCCTCAGCCAAAAGCTGTGTTTCCACAAGGATCAAGCGTCCAAGACCATGTCACCCTCTGGTGATTTACAACCGTCACGTTCACCGGCTCCCCCTCCCTCACCACCAAAGAACGTGGGGGTTCTCCCGCTCCGGCAGGTTTCTGGGGTCCAGGGCTCGGCTGGGGGGTTACCTGCGCCGGGGGGCGTCCGGGGAGTCGGCGGGAGCCACACCGCGGGCCACGGAGGCCAGGAATTCCTGGCGCTTCTGCTGCACCAGGCAGGCCGCACGGATGATTTTATGGCGAGGAGTCCGGAGGTACGGCCTGTTCACTTTCTGTGCAAGGTCTTCGGTGACCATTTCCAGGTCTGTCTGAAAGAGTTTAATAAATCCAGGATAATATCATTTTACAAGGAAGTTAAAACCGGGCAGACCTCTACACTAGAAATACTAAGCAGAATGAGACCCCTTTTCCTGGAAGCACCATCTGAAATACCAAAACACCCTAAAATGTTTCCCTTCTACCTGCCCTTTCACTGCCCCAAGCGCTGTACCCCAGCTTGCGGCAGGGCTTCCCCGCGCTCACAGGGATGGAGCATCTTCAGGGGCCCCACGGGAAAGGAGAGAGGCAGCAGCCCCTGCCCCCACCCAGGGACTCCCCAGTTTTGCCCCCACCCCCCCTTCAGACACATCAGAAAAGAGGCGCTGGAAAGAGGAGATGAGATCTGACGCTAAAATGCTATCCTCAGTACAGCGATTAACAGTAAATAATTTCCTTTCTTTCCCCTTTCACCTGTCTCTATCCCTTTCCTTTTTCAGCAGTGTTGTTTTTCATTCATTCTAAAATTGAACTAAAAGCTATTGTGCCACAGAGGAATAAAAATGCACTAATTTTCCAAACTTAGTTACAAATACAAAATGGGTATATCAGTTTTACAAAAAGACACTGATAACCCAAAAAAGTAACATCAGAAAAGGAAAATATATGCATGTATTATACCTGCATAAGTTCAAATATTTCTTTCTTTGTGCTTTTAGGCTCCAAAAAGAATCCATATGGATAAGAACACTTAAGAATGCGGCGAGTTTTCAGAAGCTCTTGCACTGCATCTTCAATGAATGTGGTATCAGGACAGCCTCCCTCAGCTGCAAGATAAAACAAGCATTGTGAAAATATTTTCCAGCTGATGTCAGCATTTCTTTAAGCATAAGGGTTTTCCTCCAAAATAAAATTTATGTGTATGGCTGTTAAATAGTTTGCAAGCACACAGCAGCAAGTTCTCAAAGGCCACACAGTGTTCTCACTAGAAGAAGTCAGCGCAGAATACTAGCTTCTCCCCCTTCCTAAGGCTACTTTTTCCTCCAGCCTCTGGAATAGGAATCATTTAGCTTTCACCCACTTCATTACATGAATTCATGTAACGGAGAGATCACACCACACAGCAGGCTGACGTGAGCTCCATCCAAAAGCCCCCAAAGGTTTAGACGTTAACAGAGTTGATGTGATTTCAAATCAAATTCATGGATCACAGCAGATACTTACTTCCACTAAGAGCTCTACTCAACTGCTCCATCTTTTCTTTGGCTGTTTTTAGAAGGCGCTGTTCTAACTAGAAAAAAAGAAAATAAATAAAATACTGTAAGATAATTTTTTTTTGATTAATAAAACAAAGACAAATCAGTAAAAATGGCTTGACCCATACCTGGTAGCTAAGTTCGTGGTTCTTAAATCTTGTGTAATAGTGCATAAACCTATCAAGTTCTTGAAATCTTCTATGCTTCTTTTCAGCCTGGAAAATAATGGGGAAACAAAAGAAACCAAGATAAAACTTATGATTTAATTTAGCAATCACCATTAGATACAATTACATAACTGACTGTTTCTATTCCCACTACACATACAGCGTCGTACACAGCGCCTATGAGTGCCAGCAAATAAAGAGAAAAATGTCATGTTTGAAATTCAGGAGCCTGCCAATGCTGTAGCCAAAGGGCTGGTGCTGTGCGCATGCTATTTAAGCAGATTTTCCAAATGCCAGCACCAAGGCACGTAGCGCACAGCAGCTAATTACAGCACCAGCACGCCCACGTCACTAAAGGAAAGTGTGGCACAGAGAAGTCAAATAACTTGAGTAAAGTCACTGGCGGCTGTCACCAAAGCCAAAAGCAGAACCAAATCTTATGTTTCTATCCACAAATAAGCAGCGTTTTCTTTCTGCCTCTTTGATATATTTAAGATTGTACTTTTCCATTTAGATCTTGGGTTTGGAAGAGTTTTGATGAAACTTATCCTACGTAGAAAATTGCAGCTTTAGCGCTATTTTTCAAACACAGACATTCCTTTCTCACCTCTACTGTCATCTCCTTGGATTGTTCCTCTACGTGTTGGATAACCTCATAGCGAGTGCATCTGTAGTAGCCCCCAGTAGAAGAGCTGTGCTTCTTCCATTCTTCTAAGCAGATCCAGCAAAAGTCGTATTTGCACTTCAGAAAAAAAAAAAAGGAACAAGGGGGAAAAAACACCCAGAAGTTGATATATTGTATATTTGCAGTTACGCATTATTATTACTCCATGAACAACTGAATTAATATCATTCTGAGTGTGCTTATGGTCAAAAAAAATTGTGGGGAGCCTCCTTCCTATTTTACCTACTACAGAAGATCTGGCTTATCAAACCATCTCAGCCATAATTTTTGTTCCTTGGATCTGCCTCAGCACGGCACTGCACTGAATTGCACACTCAGCACTCTTCAATGGCCAAAGTCTTCTCCAGCCTGAAGCCACACTTTAGTTTGATTGAGATGAGCTCACTGGCAAAAGCTGCAGCAAATACACCACGTACAGTTTTTAGCACTATGGAATTTACGAGCTCTTTTCAAAATAATTTAAGAAGAAAAAACAGAAAAAACCCAGCAAGCTTGGCATAAATCAAAGTGGAGGAGAATGTGTTCTCTGCCACCACAGACAAAACCAAAGAAACAGCACCAAAAAAAGCGCCCCAACCTTCAATTCATATCACAGAACAAGAGGGGTTATGTGATGACAATACAAAGAAAATGGGATGTGCATAGCAATGGAGAGAGACTAACACAGTTCCAGAAAAACTACTTTCTACATCTCTTAGCTTTTCACTGGAGCCCAACTGTGTGAAGTGTACGCTACTTTCTTCTCTTTAATGATGCTCCTCAAGGAGCTGTAGTTATATAAGATATTTCTGACATAAAGTATTCTAAATATGCAGCTTTTAACTAATTTGAGAGAAAAAGCATTCTCAAGTGATACTGAACTCATGGCAAAAAATATTTTTTCTATTTTGGTAGCATCATAGTGCAAACTCATGACTAATTTTTTGGCTGCTGTTACCAATAAGTTTCTTTTGGAATTACTCTTTGCTGTCTTTTCATCTCTACTGATTAATTTCTGTTTACAGTTTTCCGTTAAATCTTCTCTGGCTTATTGCTATGCTAGAGAAACAAAGCCAGAGAAAAATGTGGCAAGGCAAAGCCTTCATTAGAGCTTCCCATTCCTTAAAATGTTTAACCTTCTGCCAACTAAAAATGTTCTTTCTCTTCTACATTATTAATGATGATTAAACTATCAATTATTTCTCTTTCCTTTAGTTTCATACCGTATTGACAGTAATTCTGAGGTGCTTATGAAATGTAGATCATGACAGTGTTCACCTGCCAGCCAAAGAGATGAGGTGATGTGTCAGACATCTTCTGAACACCTGTAACCTGCCATTGGCCAACCACGGGACTCCATCAGGGACTCCGTTAAGCCCCGGCAGGACTCCCGGGAGGCTCGGGAGGTCTCTGCTCCCAAAAGGCACTTGTGGCACACGTGGCCCCGTGTGTTTCACAGCAGGCTTTACGAGGGGTCTTTCTCACCTTTGCACATTGCATGTGGTTGCAGCCCTCGTTCTTCTGAATGGGGGATTTGCAGTTGGCGCAGGGTTTGGAGTTCGTTAGTAACCACAGGCAATTGGCAGCGTCTTCGTAGGCCTCGCTCACCCCCACAACTTCATCGGGCGGCAGGAGGACAGCGGCGAGCGAAAACAGAGAAGTTAGAATGGTACTTCGGTCATCTTTTGTGAAAATCGGATTATGAAAGACGTATGTTCACCCGTTTCTTGACAGAATATTGTAACTCTTCACTGTATCTATTTCTCACAAATATAAACGTACACATGTTCTAATTTATACATATTATATATAATATTATTACGCATATTATTTCCACACATATTTCTACATAAATCTATCTGTATTATATATGACATTTATAATAAATAAATGAGAAAACATATATATGAGAAAGATTGGCATAGTTTGACAAGGTATGGTGTATTTTGCCTCTTGATAAAATTTTCTATGCTTTCTGGAATATTTGTAACATATTATGGGAAGGCTCTGAACTGTGGTAACCACGTTAAGTTAGTTTTTATTCAAATTACTGTCAATCTTCTATTTTTTTTGTTAATGTTGACCAAGAAAATGCCTGCCCTGTGTAAACCTAACCCTTATTAGTTTTTTTCAGTAAAAGTTATTTATCATCAACCCCCTTGCAATTTACCCTCAGCCTTACTATTATTATCACCTGTCGGCTTGAATTAGTTTTAAAGTACACAAACAACTGCATGGAACATGACTCAAACAGAAGTGCAGGCTGGGATAAAAGATTTAAAATTGCCCATGGCAAATGAAGTTATATTAAGGAATAAATCAATTAATTAATGAAACAAAGCTAAAGTGGAAGGGAAAAGAATTTTGTATGTCCTATTGAACCAAACGTGGATTTATGGGGAGGAATGCCTGCCTAATATACAGCTGAAATGTGAAGCAGCCCCTCATCGAGGGGTTTAATTTTCTTCCCTTTTTACCCGGCTTTTCAACAATGTAGAGTTTTTACATAATGCAACTAAAAATCCCTCTAAACCCCAAAAATAACAACAACAGCAAAAAAAATTAACTCTCCCCTTCCCCTTTCCCAGCACGACTCTTACGTTCTTCTGGTTTCATTTCAGATACTTTCTGTAGCCAGTCCTTCCAGGTCTGGCAGTCACAAGGTTCATGTGCTTCACCAAGACATTCCCTGAAAATGAAGGTGTACACACAATTACTTATCATTTAGAGTCTTAGATTTAAAGTTAAACTTGGTTCAAGTTAAAAAATATGGAAACTTATCAAGGCATACTCAAACTTTAATTAAGTCAGGAAGATAAAAAGCCATCCAATTAACATTATTTCAAAATACTCTTAGACTACTTGCTCACAAACATAAATGATCAGCATTAAGATTAATAAAGAATTTAAATGAGACAGGAAAGGAAAAGAGCTTTTTTAAATTACAATCTGAAATAAATCAGCTGGTTTGCAGTTTGAGTTATGCCCGGGTACAATACCAACACAGAAAGTGCTGGTATAGTTTCTGTAAAAAAGGTAAACCAAAATAAAGAGATTATCCAAAACTAGGTTGTTTGCTATCCGAGATGCATTTTATGCAGAATTACTTGCATCTATTCAGTTGTAATAATTAATCTTTAACTAGAATCAAGCTTCCAATCTGGAAGAAGATCCGAGCCCCACAACACAGCATTAAGTAGTTATGGTTGTTTACTGTTTCCACCGGTCTCTTAAACGGGGGCTTTAACTTGGTGACACGGACACAGTGGAGAAACGAGTCCCTGGAGCTTCTCTTGAAGCTGCCACTGGCTTTGAGGATGGTGCTCACTGCTGCACCTTGGCAGACATACCCCGCTTCCAGAGGGTGCTTCCGTGGGGACGTATCGATACAGACTCTGGATTTGTAACAATGCCCTTTTTTTTGCTGAAGTAACAGCAAATAATCTCAGACATCTGCCACACCAAACCAAGCAATTCAGGGGGAGTATATTCCAGCTGGGCACCAGCTGCACCCGAGCACACACAGACCCATTGAGCTGCTCTCTGCGGCGCAGATTCAGAGGCCCCACCAACGCCCCGCGGGTCGCTGCTCTCCACCTCGGCAAGGACAGGGAAAATGTTGCAGCAGCAGTGTTCAACTTTCTTCCCCAACGCCTAGTCTGCTACCAAACAAGCTTAAATTCGCTACACACGGATCTCTGGGTTGAAGACGCTTCAGACCTGCAGCTGGGCCAGCCTGCAGGGAAGGGGTGGGCGACCAGTCTGAGACCCTGCAAGCTCAGCCCTGGCTGAGAACGGACGCCCCGCGGTGCCCCACAGCCCCCAGGGGCACGTGAACCCTGGGCTTCAGGAGAGGCAGGGCCTCTCACTCTGTTTGTTCCCAGAAAGGACCGAAACTAGCAAGAATTCACTTTAACAAACTCAGTTCTAGGTTAAAAGCCGATTAATCAAACTTTCACTGGGCACAGGGAAGGCTGTGTCTCTGCAGTTTTTTAACAAAGTGCAATCACATATAAATCTTGCATCTATATCTGTATCTGTGTGACAGTCACAACAGAGTGTCAAAGAACAACTCCTCACGGAGGGAGTTCTTTCCTCAGCCGACTCCAAACCAGGATATTTATTGGGATGTCATTCCACTGGAGTGAGAGCATTGAGCCTACCGCTCGTAAAGCTTTGTGTGAAGCACATTTTGGGTAGAGCCCCTGAGAGCGCCGAGTGAAGGGAACTAAGGTCAGGGGGCTGTGGCCATCAGCCGGAGTGCCCGCCCGCGCGAGGGCTCGCTGGAAGGTGCCCTGTGAAGTTTCAACAACCTAAAATTCATGGAAGGGCTAAAAGCATCGTCCAAGAAAAACAACAGTTCTGGATTTTCTTTCCCCTCACGATAATATTTCTATCCTATGATGAATTTTGAATCGAAACAGCAGAGCACTGCTGCAAGGCGTAACTGGCTTCCCAAGTGCACTGAGATGTCTCTCCCACAGGAGACTCTGCCCCTTGTCTCCAGTGGGATGGGAGCAGGGAGGACAAGCGGTGCAGGACTCCCTGTGCACGCTCTGCTGTCACTAGTTTCCAGAAATCACTGAAACTCCTTGTGCTTCTGAAGCAGCATGAAGAGGCTCTAGTACGTTGAAAGTATCTGATAATGTGCAGATGTAGGATTTGGGCACAGTTTTCATTTGTACTACATTTAAACATCTCACAATGCCTTTTCTGACAGGGAATCGAATTTTGTGTTTGTCACAAAAGATTACGTTCTGCTGAAGGCACTGTTAGTGGTGGGTAATAAAAAAATGAGTAAATTCTAAGGAACTCTATTTAAGAGGAACATTCCTACTTCCACATTAAAAAAAAGAAAAAGAAAAATAAATTGCTCACTTGGCTCCTAACTTTCTTTATATGCAGGAAGGCTATAGATCCAAAAAAAAAAAAAAAGCAAGTGACTATCTAGTGGTTGCCTGGAGTTTTCTAATACAAAAATTCTGAAGAATCTCTTACTAAATGAGGTATGAATTAGTATTACAGCGTTTAAGCTGTAGATTACCTGGGTAAAATTGCAGAACTGACATAAGTATGGAACTGTGGGATGTGCTGATTGAACTTTAAAGATATAAAGCAAGCTCCCTTTAAGCATGGAGTAATGATGAAAACCCTCTGAACTGAGAAGACACTTCCTTTTTCTTCAGAGGAACTCATTCACACAGAGGGTTTTTCTCTGTAAGACTGACAGGGCTCTCCTTGGCAAGTGGCTCTGATTTACAGTGCTGCAGGCACAACTTCCTTGCCATTACTGGAACTCTTTGTTCACACTTGTGGGGAAGGAAAAAAGGCCTTGGAAAGGCCTTCTTGGACATTTTGCTGCTAAAATGAGGTCTTTTTCAAGACCCTAATGGTATTTGCTTGTGCAGTATCTCAAAGCATTAACATAAAAAGAACATTCAGAAATATTATCAGAAAACATAAAAAAGACATTTCTCATAAAAACTAGGCACTCAAAGAACATTTTCACACTCAGAGGACATTCTGGGGAGGTAGTACATTCAGCCCATGCAAAGGAAGCAGAAGCTGCTCATGTCTGGAGGACCATGTCAATATTACCCTAAAGTGGTCTCAAGCTCTGTCCTCCGAGTTAACGGAAAGCAGTGATTTTCTGTCTGTAATCAGAAGCAAGAATGAGAGGGCGGTACTTTCTTGTGGAATAGCACTAAGGTTTGTTATACATTCATTGGTAAAAAATGTTTTCTGGTTTGTTTCTACAGGATTTGTTTCTTTCCAAGTTCTCTATCCACTCTGAACAACCTCTTTCAGAGAAGTTGTTTTCAGGCTTTTGTGGTTGTTTCGTTATGTCTGCTTTCCTCTTGTTCCTTCTTCCTTTCCATTCATACGGGTAAAGAACTAAAATCAGAAGCACCTTTCATTAAAAGTCTTTTGATATCTGGAATAAGCAGGTTATTCCGGATCTCTTCTTGCATCATGGTTTCAATTGAAAAATGAAAAGAAGGCTTACTCAGCTTGTCTGAATGTCTATACTTTGGTTGACAGTTTTTGATTTTCCAACAGCAAAAACGATATCCCACTACAATAGTCCTGAACTGTCAGACAACAAAAAGTGCTGATCCTGAAGTGAAACCATGATTGGAGTGACCCTGCAAACAGAACAGCTGTCTATGAACCAAAACGTCCTCCACAGTCCTGCTTAAACTCCAGGTTCTTTGAGGTGATTTTACCAGAATTCAGAAAGAGCTAAAACCAGCCAATTTTCTGTGCTACAATTCAGAATGTGCTGTGTTTCAGTTATACTACAACTATCCAGACAAACACAAAAATCCCACCTCTCCTCTGCCCCGTCAGGACAGAACATCACAACGCTCCTCACCGCTGTTTTGCCACACGAGGTCATTCTGTGCATGGGGACAGGACAGCACCTCGCACACCATCCCACACAATGTTTCTGCACACTTGGTTCTCAGTGGGACTTTTTAATTAATCCCTGGAACGGCAGCGGCTGGGAGTTTCCGTAGACAAGGCTGCAGTACTAACCAGCAGAAAAGATGTCCTTTTCCACAGTCCACAGCAGGGGCTTTTAGCATGGGGAAACTAAGCGTGTCTGATCCCGATGAATTCGACCCTTGTCTTGTGAGCCTCACTGCTCTCTCACAGCCCGGTATAGGACACCATTTAATAGCAGGATTATTTTCAACAAAGGCCTGGGGGGAAGAAAAGGAAAATATTTTACCACGTAAGATTGGAGCTCCCCATTGATACAAAACGCTTTGTGTTCACAATCTTCCTTTGAAGGAACAAAGCCAAAAAGCGTAAGGACAACCTTGTAGCTACTTTGATAGACTTTTAAGAAGCTATAAAACAGGAATAACTTAATCTCCACCTCATTTTTTTTTTAAATAACAACAGTGCTCCAGACTTACTCTAAGATGCAAATGACTTACATCCCAGACAAAACGTTCAATGTGTGGAAGACAATTCCTTTGTCATATGGCTCACTGCAAACTTCCAGTATATAGGCACTGGCAATACACTCAGAGCCAACTCGTGTAGATGAAAAGAATTAAAACCTTATTGGTTAAAAAAAAAAAATCCCACAATGTATCCCACCCACAATAAACTTGAAATCAGAACTAGATAACTCAGGAATTTACCTCCCTTTTTTTTTTTGGTTAATGTAGCAGGTCTTCTTTTGTAAAACTTACATCTAATAAATGAGGAGGAAAAAGAACTTTCACTACTTTGCTTCAAGCCTATGCTGATCACCAGGCACTTGAAATATGAAGATGTAAGAGATTAATCTGACCTGGTCATTTAATGTGCATCTTACTGTGTACAGCGTATTAAAGAGACTTGTCACACTTTCGCCCTGACACCACTGACAAAACAGTACATTATCTCAAAGACCAGTTCATTACTACATTAGTATAAAAGAAAAGGGGTGAATTAAAAGATTGGTTTTAAAAACAAATTGCAATGATGGAAATAAACATTCTAAAAAATCAGGAAAACCAAATCAAGGTTTTCCTACTTCCCTTCCTATATCAAAGATTCATAACAAGCATTGGATGGGAAAAAAACAGTAATTCACTTGTACTAATATTTTTTTTAAACGGAAACAGGTACTATTTCTGAATGTAAACAGTCTCTTGGTAATAACAATAATCCAAAAACTCTTAAAATTTTAGATTGCAAACACAAACAAGTCTGTCTGATTAAAAGCTTTGTATCCCCTGTTATGAACATTAGTACGATCAAATTTTATTAATACCGCATTAGGTTACACGTTATAGAAGTACTGAATTTGTGCTTAAGGAATAAATATAATGCTCGCTCTTTTATTCAGTGGTTTATCAAACACTGATATTATGACATATAAAACATCCAGTAATCCAGTGTACATATTAATGTATTAATTTCTACTGGGAAAGTTACAGATACATTGCAGCATTTCACATAGAAGTTGTGAGTTATTTTTTATAAAATTAAATACGGTTCAAGAGTACAAGAACAGTTTGATAATTTACCTTAATGTCAAATTGAAGGTATCTTTTGTCCATCTCCTTGGAAACCACACTTTCTATGATGTCTACAGGCACAAGCTGGAAACAATCATATGCTGGGCAAAAAATGTTGTGAGCTTCACCCTCCTGAATTTTCAGATTCAAAAATCTGCCAGAATTTTGTCAGTCAGTATTTGTGAATAACAAGTAAAAATTAAAAGGCTGCTGAATACTTTATACTAAGTTCACATATATTCACATTAGTCAATTTTTAAACAAAGAATAGGAAGTCTCCCTTTCTGCTTAGAAGGGCTACAGATTTGATGAACAGCATCATTATAAAAAAAATGAGGGAAGACTGCCATGGTTCAAAAGTGAGCACCATCAGCTGCTATCTGTTTGTGGTTTCCATCCTTGCCATTTATCAGACAGTGGTGCAATATTTAATTAAACTGAGCATTACTTCTAACTTAAATCAGAAATGGAACATGTAAGTGTAATTAATCTAAGAAATAATTAATTTGATATGCAATTAATTTTTACAACTGCGCTAGTCAAAATAGGTCTGCTCTTGAAAACAAATTTCTAAATGGAAACCTTTATAGTCCCAAAGCACCAGAATGTGAGACAGAAGGAGCAGAGATCTGCTGAAAGCGGACTTGAACTAGCAGCACACAAGTTTGGAAGCTGTAACTTACTAATCTGACATCATGGACGACACTCATCTCATCTAACTTTAACCATCTAAAGGACTGCTAGTCTAAGTCAGTCACCTGGGATCCTTTAACAGTTAAGGTGGAGAGAGTTGCCAACTCCTCCCATCTCAGAGTCACATCTGAAGGGGCTAACAGTCCCGGCTGTGATCCCGGTGGCTTCGGGATGACTGGCTCGGGAAGACGAATCCCACCCTGGACGTGCCACCCCAGGCCCTGGACACTGGGCTGTAGCTCTGAGCGCAGGCACGAGTCACAGCGCCCACATCAGAAGGACGGGTCCAGCCAGTGATCTCCTGGTGACCCCTACACCGCTGCCTAACCATTTGCAAGACAACAGAACTAGTAATTTCCTTGCCCCTAAAAATAACTGCCTTCTCAAAGCTCACAGGGAAGAGAAAGTGCTGTTCCCTAACGCAGGACGCCTGGGTGGGTACAAATTGGGCTGCTCTGCAGCTGGACCAGCTGTGCTGGTACCACAGAGGTACGGTTCTGGTAGCACCAGCTCCTGAATGGGGACAAGGATGAATACAAAGGCACTGCACCCAGATCTAGTTATTCCCGGGAACTATGATTAATATTTATACCAGCATAATTATCCACGTCTAAGGTTTTTATTAGCATGACTGACTATGCTGACTTAAAAAAAAAAAAAAGTCGTAATGAGCATTACACTAACAGAACTTTTAAGCTAAATCTATTCCTCGGTTATTAGCCCTCAAGGTAAGAAAGCATTTTAATTGGTTTTGTGACTGGGAATGGATTTACGGTGCCCGAGTGCAGTGTGCTAACCTGAGAGAGGGGATGGAGCTCGTGCTCAGCTCAGCAGACGCGATGCCCAGCGCCCGCAGCAGCACGGTCACTGGGCAAGGGAAGCACGGGGTCATCTCTGCACACACAGGCTTTAAACGTTGGCCTAAGAGTTTCGCTGAATCAGCAAAACGAGCATTACGTGAGACTAAAACAGTTGATGGCCACTTAAATATTCAATAGGGTCAAACCAGAAACTCTTTGCAATCCGCACCGTGGTTTATTTAACGTTAGCTGTTTATGGGCTCTGTCCTTTCCTCCTCAAAACGGGAAGTGAGAAAGTTTCTCAAAAGATAGAAAAGGGCATATACTCACGCCTCCCAGCACGCCCTGCAGAAGTCGTGCCCACAAGGCATATCCACTGGGTCTTCAAATACAGAAATATTACACATACAAATGCCACACTGTAGATGAGAAAAGTACTTCTGATTAAGAAATACTCTAAAGCCTTTCATTTTGTTAGCGGGACAAGTTATGTTGGAAAATCTCAGCAAAAATTTAAAGAAGTGCTCAATAGGGGGGAAAAAAAAATATCAAACTGTAACCAGAAAAAAAAAAAAGCTATTTAAGCTATAGAAATGGGAAATATCAGGCATCCCAGTTTCTCTACCTCCCCGTGCAAACAGCACATTTCGGGTTGCCTTCCATCGTGTCCTCCAGCTCATAAGTCCTTCCCCCTGCAGAGAGCTGGGACCTCAAAGTTAAGAGTTTGAGGGACAAAAGGGACCCGAATTTTCCATCAGCTTCCCAGGCAGCCAGAAATGGAGTCTGAAGATGACAGAGGCTACAGGAAACATTTACCATCTCACACAATCAGGTCCAAATCAAGCCAGAGTAATTCAATTGTGCAACAGCAGAGCTTATTTTAAGTAATAATGTCCATGAATACTATTTTTTTAGTATTCGAGGCTTTCAATTAAAATAAAGAATAAATTAAGCTCCAAATATTCCAGCAGAAGATACCACTGCTGAATTTTATACAACTCGGTACAACAGAAAAAATACCATCGAATATTAAGACCTTTATTCTGAAAACATATGGATGAAAACCCAAAAATGTCGGCATTTAAAGTGTAAAAACTGATGAGGGCACTTATTGTTGATTCAGTCATTTCAGCTTATTGTTTTGCCAAAATTAAGTATTTTAGAAGTTGACAATGCATAAAAAATGTTCACTATAAAATTTACCCAAGTTTTCAATTTTGTTTAAAATGTAACTTTAAAATAAGTAATTTCATGAAACCATGAGTTCAAAATATCACGTACAGAACATTTAATGGCAGGGTTTTAATTATAAGAGGATGTAAATGGAAAATCTGAAAAGGAGCTTTATAGCTTGTAGTTTTATTTTATCTATTCCTTTTAGTTTTCATTTCCTGCCAAAATGGGAGACTTCAGAAAAATATGTATTATTTCATAAACAAGATTTTGAAAATATTTTGGTATCACTTGATAAGATTTTTAATTGAACGGGAATACTAACTGTATAGCCCTGGATTTGGAATCAGACACTCTAGATCTAGAACAGCCATCGTTATCCAAACCTGCTCCCCCGGGTTATGGATCATCAATGACAAACACAACACACGATGTCAGACTGAAACCAAGTAATCTTTCACTGCACACTTTAGTTAGGAAACATTCCTGGACAGTAATTAACTAATCGTAATTAAAATGTACGATAACATCATTCCTTCTATATAGCTTCTTTTTCAGCATTTTAGAATAAGAAATACAAGATTTCTATGCAGGAATGCAAATATCTTAACACAAGATCCAGGGATGATGCATTTGCAAGACTGCATACAATAATTCTAGAAAAATGCTTAGGTCACAGAGCAAAAGTTTTCCACTGCTGCAGCTGCGGATTACTAAAAAGAGAACTCTGTCTTCTCAAAGAACCGCACTGATTTTAATGAAAGGCACTCTCATATGTCAGATTTGCAATGGCCTTGTAAACTGCCTGCAGCAGCCCACACAGAGCAGAAGTAATTATGAGCTTACAGTGGGCTAGCAGGCTGACATTTCAGAACGCAGACAAAGAGGATTTTGTTCTCTAAAGAGAGAAACTCCACCAGGCAGGGCTCCCAGCAGAGCCCGTGCCAGGAGCTGGGGAGGGTGAGGGAACACCTTGGCGAGCCGGGGAGGAGAGGAGCAGCCTGCAGCTGGCTGGAGCTCTGCCTCCCGGGGGACAGGAGGGGGCTGTGTGCCAGCCTGGTGCCCACTGCGTTATCATGGAGCGTGTCTGAGGTGCCAGCACCTCCTCTGCCCGGCACTCCGGGACGGGAAAGGCTCCAGACCTCGGGAAAGGTGTTTCGGAGTGAGAGGAGGAGGCAGCCCCCCCCCCAGGGCACAGGTATGCTGGGGTTGGAAACGAGCTCTTCTGGTCCAGCTGTGTTCCCAGGCTTACCACGGCTGTCTCCAGGTCTCCTGGCGAGGGGCTGGTGCCATCCGGGGAGGTGATGGAGGAGCGGGTGGTGCGGGGGGTACGGGGGGATGGCAGCGTGTCCCAGGCGTTGTACCCACTGGGGGGGGGGGTGGGCATCTGCACCCCCGAGCGCTGGCAGCAGCTCTCTGGGTTGGACATCCATGCCTCCAGCAGCTTCTCCCTGTCCCAGTCTCCAAAAAACACACACGGACAGGAAATTAGGCGGCTGACAATGGTTTAAATACATTTTGCAACCCTGTCCCCGAAAGAATATATAAACACTAAGATAAAACATTTTGGAAATGAATAAATACGATAAAGAACAAGCGAATGGAACTTTAGACGTCAAATTTGAGGGAACGCATTCCAAGATAATACATAATGCAACGTACACACACACTGCAAATAACTGCATTGCAAGCACCTCCTTTCCCTGTAATAGCACTCTTAAATAAAATTATTTTCATTATTTATTTATTTACAGCAATTGTAAATTTCCCACTGGAAACTCAATGTTATTAACCAAAAGATCTGTGCTAATTTTATTGAATTTTAGATTTCATCAGAAAAAGATAAATAGTATCCCTATACTGTATTAATGCTGGACAAAAAAAAGTAAGTGTTCTAAGCACTGAACTTAAGAAAAATACTGCCCGTCAAGTATCAATTGCTGTTATACTAAAAACTGCTCTCATACCAAAAGAAGCTTTCCAGCTGGAGATGTTCTACTGAACAGGTGCTTACCTACCTAAGCTAAAACACATTATGGGCTAGTTTAATTGCATTTATTTAAAGAAATGGACCCTAAACATGTTTAGACTTCGAAAATTATAAATATTATTAGCATTTTTCAAATCCCCCTGAGCTTACAATCTTCCAGAGGGGAGCTGACTGATGTTAAGATACAGAAAAAAATTGCTAAAAGTTTTCTTGAGCTCCTTTGTTTCTTTATCTTTATCTGTATCTTTAAAATTATCCCGGGTGAAGACAGGCTACTAAATGGCTTCTACTGTGTTTTCTTTACTAACTTAGGAATTTTAATAAAATATGAGGTAGTTATATTTGCTGAATTGCCTCTCTTTTATCTTGAAATCAGCTGCTTCAAGAGAAACAGGAATTTGAAAAAGTACTTGTAGAGAAACTGTTATTTATTTTCATGACAGCCATAACAACATTGTTTTTATCCAGTCTCTAGCTCTACATGCTTCTGTCTCTTAATTAAAAAAAAAAAGAAAAATACACTCAACTCTTACAGTCTGTGTCAGTAAATTGATATAGTTGTAGGTTAAAAAAAAACAGAGTTTGTTAGATTAAATGTCTGTAAACTATTAAAAGGAGTATATAAGAAGAATTTAAAACAGGCTTTTCATAAATTAAGTGTGAATTACATTAAGGTTTCACATTATCCTTTCATGAATTTCAAGATTAAATGCAAAAACTTTACAATTTGGCGTTTGATGTTTCCCGATTGTCTGAGCCTGTGTAAATAGCTCAGTTACACTCTTCACTAGGCTGAAGCAATTCTGTGTCTTCATTTCAAATAAAATAAATTCTGTTTTAGTAATTTCCAGTACATGACTGCAGCTACAGGCAAAACAGTTGACTTTCTCGTGACTTGCAAATTGTCTGTGCTTCTCTCTCCAACTGGCCAGCTGCACAAAGCTACCGCTCACCACTGCGGCGACATCAGAAGTGACTTTTCCAACACGGACTGATTTCTTCTCAACTTTCAGTTCCTGCTTGCAAGATGCTGGAGACATTTCTGCACACTTTACATCAACCTCACTGCTTTCGGACTTAGTATGGACTGTGCTGTGTGTTTAAACAGTGTATTGCCATCGTTTTCTTCTTCAAAGTATCTGCACAGCTTACAGAATCTGCCTACCCACTTAGTCAATATTTAGCCTTAGTGAGAGCATTCTGAGAATCCAGAATAGCATTCAAATACTGCACATACTATAAATACATTTTAAAAATTAAAAAAAAATAATCAACACTAGAAAACACACATGCAAAGACTGTGCCTTCAATGTCAGACTGGCACAAGCCAGCTCCCTTCATCCAACGTTTAAAGGAACACAAATACCAACTACTGAAAATAGTGCAAGAGAGATGAGTTTCAGGTATCACACCTCCTCATGAAAGTCTGCCAAACCTCGAGACTTTCAAATTGTATTTTTTTTTTTTCCACTTTCCCCTCTCCCTTTTATTTTCACAAGGAGCCCATGAAAAATACTAGGGCCTGGAACCGTAATCCCTCGGTGCAGCGCCGAGCGCCCAAAGCACCACGGCCGGAGCATCTCCAGCGTGTGCTGCCCCGACAGCACGGGTCTCCAGGCACCCAGTCAAAGCCTGCAGCTTCCACTCAGTTTCACAGATACTTTTGTCTGGGGCAAACACACCGAATTCCGTGCATCCCCATCCCCACAACCCCAGTTTGAATCACACACCAAGAGCAATACCTGTTTCCTGGTATTTGATCAACAGATATTTATCTTCTACTTGGACATGAAAAGTAAACATACAACTGCAATTTTGATTTTGCTGAAAAGAGTTTATTTAGTCTCTAGGGTTTTGGATTACCATGTGCACGAAGCAGAGCTTCCGCGGTAAAGAGTGGGGCCTGGAGCATGTCAGCAGATTCCACAATCAGCATATCCTTAAGCCTGCGCAGGTCCTGGAGTCTTAGCCCCTCGTAGGGCTTTGAAAAGAAGAAGAAAGACAATTTATGTCCAGCAGTATCCTCCAGTGAGTCTCCAATTCCATATTAAAATGAAAACATTCAAAGCACTTCTACTGATCATCACCCCAACTGTGAGGCAGTATCTGTTAAAATTTATTCATTGTGCAAACCAATGACCACACAAAGTCATGGCAATTGTCGTCACCAATTTGCAGAAGGAAGGACACAAAGCAGCAGCGATAACATAGAGGACCACATTAAGACCATGCATCATTATTATTTACTACCTGTATTTTTATTTTATGTAGAGCATGGTCTAGGACTCTCCAGTGCTAGATAATATGCACACACATGCATGCATACATACATAGGCACGAAGAAAAAGAGGGGTTCTGTCCTCAGAAATTTACAATCTACGTAAAAGTCTACTGTGCACATCACCCTTCGAGGATAACTGGCAGAAGACAGAAGACATGGGGAGAGTGGATACCCTAGGCTTCTAAATTCTTTGGTTCTTTTGAGACACCTACTCTAAAAACATGGCATGCTTTCTACATTCTAGATAGCATAATAAACTATAAAATGCATCTAAAATATAACTGGTCTACGAGGACCTCGTCTGTTAGCTTGTCAATAAAATAAACAGAAATTTCTCAATACTAGAAACTTTGTGATCGGCGAGAGTAACGGTGCCGCAGCTCTGTGCTGGGTCTTTGTCCTTGTGGAGAAAGCACAAGAAGCAGAAGAGAAATGGACTGTGAGCATCCTGACCTTTATCTTGATTGCCCAAGATCAGGGAGTTTCTGTATGTCCTTCCATTGCTGTCCTCAACAGAGGACAATCTGAACGTTAATGGCTTGCACTGAAATAAATCTGGGCCACTTGATTCATAGCACGCTGGAATTTGACTGACCTACTTAATTTCTTACAAAAGAGATCATTTATAAAAACATGTCAGAGAGATGGGATACAAACAGCTGGGTGCCTGAATGACTATAATTGCGCAAATATACTGCAAAAAAATGGAAGCAAAGAGTAAATCGCCTTGAGTGAATCTGAACCGCATTTTGAATTGCAAAACAAGTAGCTTTGTCAGCACAACAGCATTCAATTCTTGAAGATCACATAAATCATAAAAAGGTCTTCTCTGTTAAACCTACAATATATATGCATATTTTAATACTATTTTATTCTGAAATGCAGATATGCTCAAAATTATATTCAGCTGACTGGTTCCAGGTCAAACACTAGCAAGTACCTCCCTTGAGTAACAGACCATTGTATTATCTCAGCTGGAGCATTCCACATGACGCAGCAGGGATTTTTGGATCCTGCGGTTTTTAAGAATCTTAATTTTATCTTTTTAGGTAACAAGGGAAATATTTCTCAAGGATGTGTTAGAAGCTTCAGACATTCATTTCATAAAATAACATGAACCCAAAGAAGAAGCTGAAAGAAAGGAAGTTTTCGGCTGGTACTATCAAGTAGCTTAGTCTAGAAATTCCGAAGTGAAGGCTTTATACAACGAGAACCCTCAAAAATGTTGATGCGCACAAGACAGAGTCTCTTGTAGAGACTTGTGAAGACACAGCCTTTAGCTATAAGGATGTATAATTCTTTACTAACACAGAGGATTGTTGTTAACTACTTGAAACGTTGATGACTTATCTCTGCACTGCCATATGCTGTAAAGCATTTTGATTGCAGCTTGTGATGCTGACACCTCCTTTAACAGTCATTCACGAAGGAGTTCTTTACTGTTATTTCTTGTAAAAAAGGCATTGTTCAATATTAATAGGGATACTGGAATTTGAATTACTACTTTTAGGCATTGGTGAGCTTCTCACTACAGATTTAAACACTTTTGTATTCTTAAAAGCCCTTCTTTTTAACTATTTTCTCCTAATTTTTTTTACCCCTAATATTTAGGTATCATAGATTATATAACAGGTTTTCTCCTGAAAGTACTTTTAATATGTAAGCTGATTATTTTAACAGTTCATTTCAATTATTATTTTCTTCATTTATAAAATACCATTAAAATAGACAAGCGCAAAACAATTATTTGTTACAGTTGTGTCCAGTTTTGGGCCCCCTACCATAAAAAAGACATTGAGGTGCTGGAGCGGGTCCAGAGAAGGGCGACGAAGAT
>JAOTQQ010000012.1:23155490-23166737 GCA_026546715.1 Gallinago undulata | reverse complement strand
TGTCAGTTAGGTTGACGGTTGGACAAGATGATCTTTAAGGTCCCTTCCAACCTAGAAGATTCTGTGATTCTGTGATGACTGTGTAATTAAATGGTGTCAAATACATTTCATGTAAACATCCTCCTTTATGGGTGCATGGAGTCCTACAGTTACTGGAGTCATATATTTTAAAAATATCTCTGTTTAACTCATTCAAGTATAAGTATATGCAGTGTATGTATATAAACGTACATGTATCTTAACTACCTGTAGTCCTCTTCTCTCCTTTCACTTAATAAACCTTTCTCTATCTGTAGAGACAAAATATCTCTTTGTATTTATATTTGCATTATATACATATTTACATAACATCAATTCTGGAACTGAAGAAAACCATTCCCATTTCTATACACTCAATAAACCTGTGATGCTAGCAGGTGTATTTTGTAAACGTGTACACTAGCAGTGTATTTTTACAGTATTCAGTGCCACACATGTAAAACGAACTAAAAAATTATATACTTCACTATTGCACAATGTATTTCCCTGAGTCTGACTGAGAGCCAAAACTGTTTTGGATGATCTGTTCTGAAGTACTCCTCCTTCCTAGGTGTTTCTTGTGTAGGTTTAAAACATTGCATGGTGTGATTGCAATGATGGTGCCTGTGATCTTCCAGGGACACATCACCAAGACAAATATTCTCCCCACCTAGCATGAACAGCCAATTAAAAGACTGTGCAAAGAAAACAACCAAGATCTACAAAAGCCATTTAAACAATAATCACAGTCATATTATTTAGTGTAATTTCCATTAGATTTAAAAGATAAACTTAGACTTTATATAACAGAGGTATTTTTTGGGAGATTGTTCACCAACAAAGTAAGAGAAAAGAATGAAGACAAAGAAGCTCATCAGAAATACTCTCCTGGTTTGATTTCTACTACCCCAGCTACTGCCCACACATCATAGATGGATCTTCTCTTGCTACACCTAACTACAGTGTTAAGAGAGTCACACTTTATACTCCATTCCTAAAATATTTAGCATTTCCATTTTATACAGGGAAATACAGATTATGTGTGTGTTGGTATGTTGTTTTCCTTCCATACCACATTTTGTGGAAACTTACGTAACAAACATGTCAGGGCCTGTTTGCTGCCCATCTTCAACTGCAGTCTCTAATGTGATCACTAAAAATGTCTGTGGTGTACTAAAACTGAAGTAAAATAGTAACGTCGCTTTAAAAATATGCTTCAGGGAGCACTGTAGTAAAATGAGATTTTAAAGGCTTGGTAAGTGTGCGATGGAAATGGATTTTATCCAAAAACCTGCTGGAAGGAGTGAACTGAACTGCTGGAAGGGATGGGCAGCTCCTTGGTGTGGGACTCTCAAACCTGACATCTGGGTTTACTCAGCAATTTCTACTTCTTAAATGGCTTGAGAGCCTCTGTAATGAAAAACAGGTACGTGCAAGTAATTTTTTCCACTATTACAAGTATTTCAATTCTAAACGTGAGCACTCACATAATTCCCTGGTAATATTTCCATGTGAAGAACACCACGAACTGGCTCACAACGTCAGAAACAAAGTTTGTTATTACTCTGAGTCTACACACTCAATTCAATGACACTGCACAGAGCTCTAGAAAAATCTCTTGCTCTGTATGAAATACAGGTGTTTTTTTTTCTGCTGTAAACATAGTGGGTCTGGAAGGGGAGGTATTGGGTAGAATAGAATCATAGAATTGTCTAGGTTGGAAGGGACCTTAAAGATCATCTAGTCCAACCATCAACCTAACTCTGACAAAAAAATAAATAAGAAATAGGAAATAAAAATTACTAAACCATATTCCCGAGGACCATGTCTACCCATCTTTCGAATGCCTCCAGGGATGGTGCCTCAACCACTTCCCTGGGTACTATCCCTCCAGATACTAGTGTGCACACCACGCACACCACAGTGAAGCCCACTGGACTGTTCTGCCTGGTAAGAAATCCTACTCATGGTTTTCAAATGTTTTATCTTTTCCTCTAACCTTCATTCAAGAGATTAAATGACTTTGAAAATGCATTTCTTGGTGTTCCAAATTCTTTTTCATTATTTATGAATTAATTTTTTTTGTATTTTGGAAGGATGTTCACAAGCATCACCAAAAAAATACAACCACAATCTAAATATTACGTTAATCATTTTGCGCACTCGCTTCCCTCAGTGTTTAATATCTTTTAAAAATTAAATTCAGAGAAAAAAAATAGAGGACCATCTTTGAGGGCAAATTTTGGTCAAGGATATGTGTTCTAGGAATGGCTTTTGCACCACTTCTCATTCCCCAAGCAGGTAACAGCTCCGTAGCCATCACCACAGCAGCTGCCTCTGCCCATCCCGGACATTCGCCCACAGACCCGAGGAGGAGCACACAGGTCATTTGGATTGCAGTTGGGTGCTAGTCTTTCTAAGGCTGGGGGGCAGTTAACTGGTTTTGGCCACTCTTGGGGCTAAGACTGAACAATGAACTTCCCCTGGCTCCATGCTCTTGGCATCTCTCTTGTGCGAGCACGTGCACTTTTAGTTACACAGGAAGTTACAGAACATCCCAGTGGAAAGATACCAAAGAAGTGGGGAGAAGGAGCACATGATGGCATAACTGCTATATGTGAAGTCCCAAGACTGTTAACGGGTGTACCAAATCCCAGGTTAACATTTTTTTGGCTTATGAATCTTTAGAACATGTGGGAAAGCCACCTGGTACATCAGACGCATCTGGGCCTTGCAGGTCTGCCTGCATTTCAGTTCTCACGCTCAACAGCTTTGCTAAAAACAGGTCAAATGAGGAACAGGACTGTATCTTTTAATAATCTCAGGGAAGTGACTCTAAATTAACATAATTACCTTGGCAACTATCAAGTCTTTATGCTGATTTTGCTTGGACCACCTACCTTAAGCAGTCAGGAGACACTACCTTCCTTGCCGAGCAGCCTGCTCAGTTGGTTCTTGGGTTGCCCCACCTGCACGTCTACATTCACTATTCTCTCAACTGTGCTGCTGCTTATGCCAGAAGCCATTGTATAAATATAATAATAAAAATTATTCAGGTTAAACAAAACAATTACATATTACCACTCTTTAAAGTTTTTTCTTCTTTTAACCCAAATCATTGCTATGATCCAGTCGACAACAAAAAGATCCAAGTAGTTCTACTTGTACAACCACAGGAGTGCAATCACGGCAGGAAACTGCAGCAGTCTTTTAAAGTGGTTTTGCCAACTGAGAAAATACAATTTCAACCTATATTCTTTACAACAACTTGTGCGTCCCTATATGGGAATACTCAGAGAAGCTAAAACGAGTTAATTACATTTGGTATTTCAATGTACAATTCACATGTATTAAATCTCATCTCAAAACGTCTTGTCTAGGAATAAATCTAATTAAGCTTGTTTATATTTGAATTTATTCAGTAATATTAGTCAGAAAATTAATTAAACAGTACAAAGGCTTTCTTAGTTTCCAATAAAAGTGACCATGCGTGGCATTTTTCAGGGAAACAGTCAATGTGATCTAAGCCAACTCATATCTAATATGAATGAATTTTCATTAGGTCATAAGTGGGCTCAGCCAGTAAAAGGCAAAGGCATGCTACTTTTAAAGGGAGTAGCCATACAGAAATCTACTGCCCTTTAATTTACACATAATTACTTTGTAATATTTACTGAATCACGCAATTTATCTGTGTATCCTTATTTAGAATTTTAGATAATGAATAATGGATGGAGAAGGGAAATTTTGCTCAGAATATTTTTGGTCAAATTTATTGTTATCAAACCACAGTCCTCTGTAAAGCATACCAGAATTCAAGCAAATCTGTGTCAGTAAATCGTGTCTCTCTTTAAAAATTTACTTCAGAATAGCAATACCTGCTATTACCTGTTTTTCATACAAGTTCTGGTATGCAGTAGCTTCAGGCACTGTGTTAGAAAACAGGAAAGTAAATGCACTGTTTTGAAATCCTGCACCACTCAGCTGGTTTTTAGTGACGTTCAACCCAGTCTCAGCCTAGAAAGATCCACCAGAACATTCTCCCTATTCTACCCCACAGGTTTCCTCCTTTTCAGAATTTCTCCTGCCACCATTTTCAGGCAGAAAGGCATCTTAAGGAATAACAATATGTAAAAAAAAATGTTTGTTTTCGAGAAACTGTTTCCCAGCTTACTGGCCTCACTGTATTTCCTCCAGCCTCACAGCCTTTGACACTTTCAAGACAGTCCATATAATTAAGTATATGAATTAAGTCCATATAATTCTCTTTAGTTTTGACAATATATTTGTTATGTTCTCTGAGCTTAACTTGAAAGCTATAAAAGCTGTGTTAAAAATACACAGTACAACGTACAGTACCTACTGAGATACTTTGCAGAATTTTGTCACAATGTAACTGCTACAAATACAAATGTGTAAAATACCCCAAATTTAAAGTGTCTTCTGACCTCTTTTTTGTCTAAAGCAGCATATTCAGCTTCAATGCTTTCAGCTTCAGGATCACGTGAAAATACCATTCGAGATTCCAGGTTAAGAGCCAGCTCTTTGTGGTGTTGTTTCTCTGCACAGTCACATGGAGTGTCTTTATTTTCATTTTCTGCAAACAAATCTCCACCATGTTTTACTAAAAGCTGAAAAGTAAAATGGCAATGTAAACAGTTATTAGTTACCAACTCTAATAATATCCTGAAGAAAAGACATGTCAGTTAAGAAGAGAAGAAAAAAAATATGAAGAAGAAAAACAGAAAAAAAAAAAGACAAATAAATAGCAGTGATCTTCGGGAAACAAAGATTCTCTATTGTTATTAAATAAAGTGCTGTTTGATTTCATATATAATTATACCTATAGGCACTGTAATTCCATGGAACCACAAAATCTCAGAAATATGTTACAAGGCAGTGCTGTACAATATGCCTCTGTTAGGCTTTAAACACTGAAATTCTGCTCTCCTGGTACGGTCAGTGCTCCACAGAAAACGAGGAGCTGACGGTCCGAGCAAGCACCGAGCAAGATGCAGCTAGAAACACCTTTAAATGTTCTTTAAACGTTACAGGCGTAACCCCACCACGATTCTTCCCAGAACTGGAAGGTGGAGACAGAACGTGCGAGATTCCTTTCATGGGAGGGAAGATGGGGTACCAATTTGGAGAGAGTACATAGCACTACTGGTAGCTCTACCTTGATTTTGAGGAAGTGAGAAAAGTGAAATGAAATAATTCTGATTCTAATAATTCTAACATGGTCTAGTACTGTGCCATTTCACCAACCTTCTCTCTTGCCAGTAAGCAACCCGAACTGCAGTCTCCAGCTAATAAACACTAATTATGCTGCTCACATTACCTTGCCAACCTCGCCTCCTGCTATAAACTGATCCGATAAAAGCAAGGACAACAAATGCCACAGATATTTAAGGCCAACAGTGGACCATTTTGCTGATTTACTATGACATCCTTGTAACACGTGCTAAACTTCTAATGATGGAGTGCCCAGGAAAATCCACATAAATCTCCACATAAACCTTTTAGATCATGATCAGTCACTGCTTACTTTTCTCTTCAGGAGATTGTATTTCCTTCACTTGTTGCTGTAAAATACATTCTGTATTTTACAAACCTGGAATCACTCTCATCAATTCTTTGGAAACTTTTCCCACATTCTCCAAAATAAAAAGAAATGCAATCCCCAAACCCTACAAACCAGTTAATAACAAGATTTAGTTGAGAAGGTATTAGTGTCCTTAAGTAGGACACCATATTTAATCTTCATAGTAGAGTATCAGGCAGAAATAAAGATAACACTAAGATAATTATAAGATACCTAGCCTACAGTGACCCTGTTCTATCTAAACATTGTCAAAACTTTGTTAACTTGAGCTTCACATTATGCCTGTGCTTTTTAAACTCTAACGGAAATTTAACTGAGGCAACGAAGACACCTTCTGAGGAAGAAAAATAATAAATACACTTGAAAGAGGACTCCATAGACCTATGCAGCTCAAAATCTAATCTGCAAGATGAGGAATATGCAAATCAACATGTTTTTAATAACGATGCCATATTTCTCTGGTAGCACTGTTAAAAAGGCTTGTGTCTCTCAAGTAATTAAAAGGAGCTTAGTAATTTAAATAATCACAATAATTTAAACAATTGCAAAAATGCCGTTTAATATGCCAAATGTGCTGTGATGGAGTGGAATATATCTGCATAAAATCAAATCTATTCAGCATGAAAGTTAAGTCTTTTTTCTATTCATTCTTTTGAGGTAAGCACATTAACTTTGCCCAAACTATCTTTAGCAATGAGTTCCACCCAGCTGTTCTGCCCAGAGGAGAAAGTTAACACGTGAATGGAGCAGTACTGGAGAAGTATCAAGACAGAACATTTGACTATCAGCTCTGAGCAGATCAACTAGTAGGTGGTTCACCCACAAGGGACTATGCCGTTTCCTTTCCTTGTGTGGGTGTGGTGGGAAGGGGAAGAGACAAGGCTGGGCTTTTCCTGAAAAGTTAAGGAAAATGAAAGAGAGGATCAAAGAGGAATGCTGAAGTGACAGTAACCATCACAAAACTGGGCAAAAGGCACTCCTGGGGTTCTAAGTAACCTTCAGTTTACTGGAGAGAGCAAAGATGACTTGAGAATTGGGCAATTCACTTTTTTATCTCTTTTTGCTTTGTTCAGAATTTTAATCCTCAAATACTTCCAGGAACAAAGAGATCATTGTTAAATTCCTTTCAGGCTTTTCATAATGTAGTGGTCCTGTTCATAATACTGTTCCTGTTGAAGGAGTTAGAAGGACTACGGACTATACTGGAAGACTTAAGGTATCTCAGATGGTAACCTTAGGTCTTCTATGGTAGGGCACAGAACAGCGTTTGAACTTGGGATGTACTCTATTTTTCTAATGTAGAAACCATGACTAGATAGACTACATAACTGTGTCCAAACTCTGGCAAATAGCAATCCACGTGTATCAGACTGGGAATTCTTCTTCAAAGAAATACTGAAGGCAAATTAGAGTCTGAGATGATTTGGTCAGTTGAATAGTATGTATTGTCACGATAACATAACCCAGTTTTTATATAATTAATAGGGGAACTAGCAGTCTATTAGCTGGATTAATCTAATGAATCCTATCACAGAAAATGAGAAACAGAATGGTAATTTGTGAAGAAACACAAACCATGAACTTTCATAGTGAGTTTAAAGCCCACTGCAGTTTAACTGCAGTCTGCAAAGGCTGCAGCCCAGCTCCAGAACCACAATTTCTGCTGCAGAGACTGTGATTCTTTCTGACATTATAGTCTGCCCACATCTTCCTGTGTGAGCCCATGGGCTTCATGCTCTTGAAATTGAAACTTTGGAACAACTGTGTCTACCTCTAATACCTCTGTACAGACCCATCTGGGAGCACTAAGACAACTCCTTGCCCAATCCCTTCTAAATCTAAAGTCTAAGTTACCTGGGGATCTCAAGTGGAAAGAGAGAGAGAGAGAGAGAAGACAAATAAGAGTTTCTGTGGATAATGTAATTGTTCTCTTTTTATTTTGCAGTAGATATTGATATGGGTCACAGAGTTTCCCAGTATCGGAAGGGTGGTGTTATTTACCTTTATAAAAAAAAAACAAAATACACCAAACTCACAGATAAATAAACTAACTCTATCAACAAATACCAGAGAACCCCAGTGGAATACAATTCTGGAATTAAACAAAAAAAAAAAAAAAAAAAGCTTTGGTCACCATCTGGCCCCAAACTATAACAATAGAATTGACATGCTGACCAAGAACAGAAATGCTGGAAGGACAGAAACCACACAAATAAAGGGAATTTCAATCACTGCATCTCCCAAGTATTTTGAGAAAATGCTGTGCTAATACATGATGCTTAAATTAAAATTTCAGACTACATAAGTGAATGAATAGTAGACAAATTAGTTAACAAACACACAAGAGGAGAAGCAACTCCTGACTCTCCTGACTTTGTTCAGAATAGTCTACAAGACCTAATTCAAAAAGTTACCATCAAAGAACCACTCAATAACAATTCTCAATATGTGCTGAGATTCACCATTCTTGCAGAAGCAGAAAAAAGACAAACAGTCCACTGCATACTTTCAAAAAGTGGTACTAAATAAAAGTGTGGAAAAAAATTCTAGAAACATTGGAAGAATCTGTGAAAGTAGAACAAGGTGATGGAATCATAAAGGAAATGAGAAACTGAGGTTGTCTTCAGATGAAGAAAACGTAAGGAAGAAAGTCTGGAAAAGGTAAATGTAAAATCACAATAAGGAAGATTCTGAATGCTTTTTTGAATAGTATGCCAAGTGCAGAACAACTCGGAATAAATAATCTTAAGGCATCACACAGTAAATCTGTCAATGTGTTCGCAAAGTCGCTGGACAAAGTGAAAAAGCAATCTCAAATAACATAAAGTAGAAAAGTGGAACAAGTTGTTTGAATCCAGATACCCTGTGGATGTACCACACGTGCCTTATGAAGGACACAAAAGACAGTCTGTTTCAAATTGATGTCTCAGCACAAGGGGTTCTACAACAACCAATAAACCAAATACTAATATAAATATCCAGCACCAGACGGTATTTATTCATGAGTCCCAATGGAACTCAAGTATAAAATTTCTGAACGATTTATTACAATATGCGAGTTATCGCTTAAATCTGTCATGGTACAAGATCAGCAGGTGGTAAAAGTAACTAAAATATCTCCAGAGAAAATGAGGAAAGTACAGGGATAGCATCAGTTTTTACTGCAGAGATGGGTCATGAGAGAAGTCCCACAGCTGCTGGAACCTGTTTAAGATATGCTGAAGTTTTCTAGAAAAGCAGGTGAATAATGAGGTGAGCTTTGCTGATGATACTAAGGTCAGGAGTATAGTCTCAATAAAGTTATAGAGTAGAAAAATAACCTAATTTTTACATATAAATGCTGAACTCTGAACTAATCATTACCATTCAAAATACTACAAATCTTGATGTTATAATATACAGTCTTATGAAAACGTTAGCCGTTTTTGAAAATGTTAGATGTATGTTCTTGTGTTCTTTAAATTAAATTACCAACACAATTAAGTACTAGTCCACATCACTTGGTATAGCTTAAAAGTAAATTTGAGGGGAGAGTTTCAAACTCATTATGATGCCCAGTTACTCCTTACTATCTGCTACATTCACAAACATTAAAGTAATTTTTCATTTGTAAGAAAGTAATTATATTGAAGTATGTTAGCACAGATGTATGGCATCCTCTAAAAAAGCTGGACAGTGTGAATTAAAGACATCAAACCTGTTCTTAAAAGAAGATGGCGTTACTCAGTCTCAGCTACAGAGCAGAACAAAAAGAGCTCTACTTTTATCTCAGGCGGTTATTTCACTACTCTTTACACATATTCCTATGTGTGTAAGGTGGCTATGCCTACCTTTAAAGCTTGTTCTCCAGTATTACAGTCTTGTCATTATTTCCAATTTTTATAAGCCTACATGAGTCTTCTTTGTGCTGAGGAGTTTATGTCATGAAGTTAATGTACATGTAAACCATTTTTTCCATTGTTCTCTATAGACAGTCTATGTTTTGGGTTGTTTACCTTTGTCATTTTTCCAGTTAATTAAAAATAGAATTAAAAAGTTAATTCAGTATGCTCTATCAGATTCTTATCCCCTGGAATAGCTTTGTGAAACACTGCACACATCATTTACTAATAGCAGACTTATGATTACATATCAACTCTTACCTCCACACAGGTTTTCATCCCTGAGGCAGCAGCATAGTGCAAAGGTGTATTTTTTTTGTTATCAACAGCATCAATGGCTGCTCGTTCGTATTGTCCTTCATCCAGCTTTGCTCCCTTCCACTTCAGGATCATTTGCAAACAATCTGCTCTTCTGCAGTCATCTTCTGAGGGTCGTGTCAGGCGAGGATGAAGAGCTTCTTCTGAGATCATGATCTGAGGTCCCATACACAGTAAGTGCATAGATGTCTCATTGTGCACGTTCCGTTTGTTTGGGTTACCATCTCTAACAAAAAGGAAAGTTCTGCAAGGGGAAACAAATAGAAGAAAAATTATTAGCTCACAATTCCACTAATTTTTGTGAAGTGGGAAGGGTCTATTGTGACAGCTCTCTCTTCTTGACAAGATTTTGATTAGCCATGTGAGTGATAAACCCTCTTAATAGATAATTACTACTGGACAGCTCTGCTCTATTTCTCTTAGGATTTAATAGTTCAGGATGAGTTACTGAAATATCATTAAATGCCACATATAATTATTTTGTCAATGTGTGACAAATTTTAATTGGCAAAGTTTATTCTACAATTTTGTATTTTATTGCAATAAATGTTACTAAGCCACAAGACTGATGAAATAGATAATTTCTTCTTTCTACTCTGCGTCCTGAACAGTAGCACACTGGTAGTTTGCAAATAGATAATGCTAGAGCAGCTTCTTAAAAATTCATCCTTCTTCCCTGTATCTTTAGTCGGGTGTCCAGACAATACAAAATACTTCTCCTGCTAGTACTGCATGCATTGAGGAAAGACTTTGTTTTCTCACTCTAGAATATATGGAAGTGCAGCACAACGCAAACCCTCACCCAGGCAGATGACAGAGGCTGGCAAGAAGTTAAGTTTTCTCTTGAATGTTTTAGAGGCAGTTCAAAGTGGGCAATAAACTACACTGGCAAAAAGGGTCAGCTTAGGAATGAAAGGGAAACAACTGACTGACTCCTGGAATCACAGCTCCAGAGACCACGCAGCTTTCTGCTGCTTCCTGCCAGCCAGGAATTACTTGATTCGTACTCTTTGCATAAAAGTTGAATTTGAAGGCTGTCAAACAAGTATCCCTTTTTAAACACAAAATTTCTTTCTAAAGGGTTAAAAAATAGTTTATAAGGTAGGTTTAGTAGTAACTATTAGTATAACTTTTTCCATCATAAAATTAAGCTCCTGGGGAAAAAAAAAAAAACAAACCAACAATAAAACTCTTCACTGAATTTCACTGAATTATCAGAGTTGGAAGGGACCATAGAGATCATCTAGTCCAACTCCCCTGCTGAAGCAGGATTGCACAGAGCATGTTAGAGCATGTTACTCAGGAGCACCCCGGTGGGTCTTGAAAATCTCCAAAGAAGGGAACTCCGCGACCTCCCTGGGCAGCCTGTTCCAGGGCTCTGGCACCCTCACTGTGAAGAAGTTTTTCCTCATATTTGAGTGGAAC
>JAOTQQ010000012.1:23065623-23144183 GCA_026546715.1 Gallinago undulata | reverse complement strand
GGGCCCTTCCCCCCCCCCCCCCCCCCAAGAAAAGAGAGGAGAGGAAGAGGGAAAGGGAAAAAAAAACTTCTGAGTTTAGAAAAAAAACAAAACAGTATGCTGTTAATTTCAGAGTTTCGTTAGTTAGAAAAGGCCCAGTTGAAAAAGTAGAATTACTGAACAGAAAATTAGTTCTGTTTTACCTCAAACCAGGACACCTAGCAACAATTCTAACAGTCCAGGTTTTCAGAGGCGGACTCTAGCAAATAATAGCATCTCCACAATGTTTCCTGGCAAAGAATGGATTGCAAATCCAGGACTCAAACTAGGAGAAAGAATTATTATTTTGATTATTTGTTTGCAATGTGTGCAAAGTAAAACTGCGTTGTCCTGTGAGACCTAGGTACAAAAGGTCCCATGCAGCTAATAGTAAAACGTCAGTTCTAAATTACCTTTCTTTTTAAAACACAGAGCAATTTATTTGAGATCTCCTCATAACGGTGCAATATGAATTAACTAATGGACTGCTCAGGTCAGTAATTATAGCTCCATTTCTTTCCATACGTGCACACAATTTAATGTGTCCTTGTTTTTTCAATAAGGCTGTTATTTTCTTAAGAGAAATTACCTGACAATCTCAGAGAAAAAAAAAATCACACAGGAAATATAAATAAAAACAGGTTGCTATTTTAAATTAAGTTTTGTTAATTTTTTCCTATAATTCAAGATCAGGAATGGGGTAAAGTTTGGGCATGTTAAGAAACAAACAATCAAAAAGATTCAGTGATGAAACGAAAACCAATAAAAATAGAAATATCGAATACATGGAGGAGAATAGAAAAATATTTAGCAAAAATAAAGATAAATTAGAAGTTATAAAAACCTGTTAGGTGAATCTAAAACACTGGGGAAAAATTTATGGTGGGGTGGGAGGCCAGATAGCTAGTGAAATTACAGCATGTGAGGGACAAAACAAACCTTACGAACACCACAGACCCATCAGTAGATGCACACAGAGACGACAATATTAACAATAACACAATTCAGAATATATTCCCATTCTGTTTCCTGATACAAGGAAGAGGCTATTTACAAAATTCTCTGTAAATTACTACCCACTGAAGAAGAGGTTTGGCAATGTCACTTGGTACTAGCTGTATGAAATACTGAACCAGAACAGCTTGTACCTGCCACATCTGGACATGGATAAGATGTTAATCTTTAATTGATCTTAGAGCACTAACAAAAATACAGAAGAACAGAAGTAGCTAACACTAGGGAATACCGTACACGTTGACTGTGGCAATAATAAACCTACTCATTATCAAGATATTGATGTTCACTGTTATTACCCAAAATGAAAAATAAAAGCTGCCTGAATAACACAAGAATATACTTATATTGTGCCATGTGGAAGTGGATACAATCAGTGTGGTATCTATTAGCTACCGCTTTACAAACAGCTGATTTTAAGATAGGAAAATACATCAAGAATGGCAGAACAGTCACTATTTTGAAAGAACCGTGGTATAGGAGTCTTCAGGAATCAAACTAAATCTGTCCAAGATTAATGTTACAAGGAAGGAACAAAGATACTAAAAATAAAATCAAAACCCGTCATACCAGTCTGTGGTTATAGACTAATTTGCATGTTTTCTATTACTACTTGAACATGTTATGAATTCTGTACCTGCAACATACTATAGCCTGGCTGCCACTCGTGCGTTTCTTTCCATCCGTTCCTGATACCCAAACAAAATTTCTAAGGGTACTCACCCCAGAATACGGTTCATCCCATGCCGAGCAGCGTAATGGAGCGGGGTGTTGTGCTGGTACGTTTCTCCGTAAGAAGTATTTGGGTCAAGAGTTTCTTTCAGCTGAGGGTTGCTCTCATAGATTTGGCAGGCCAGGTTTTCATCTCCATTTATAAGAGCTTTGCGGAACTTGGTGGTTGTGTTTCCCATGTTGCTGTCCTAGCTATCAATGGCACTTTTTCCTTTCCCCTTCATCCACTTGTTGTATGGCTCCGTAACATGCTTCACAGCCTAAAAGGACAGACAACATTTCAGTTATTCTGTAAAACACTCCTTCCTAGATGAATTCACCCAGAGCTGCAGCACTGTAAGCAGGAGTATGAGAAAGCACATAGGGCTGTAAACTCAGCTCATCAATTGCTGAAGTCATTCTAGGCAAATAGACACAAATTCCCAAATCTTCACAGAATAATTCCCTGCTAAATCGTGCCATCTCCCTGTGCAAATGTCTTTACTACCTATATTCTTTGAACATATAGTAAAGAAAAAAAATGGCCAATATCCACTTGCATTAGAAGGTAGGGATGAACACTGAATTTCCATGAACGAGAAGTGAACTAGAAACCAGAAGTGATATCAAAACACAAAACCAAAGCAAAATTCTTAAACAAGGATGTAAAATTCTTCAAAAGCATGCAAGAAAGCAGACATCAGTCTAACTTTCACTCAAAGAAGGGCATGTAAAAATGTGCTTGAAGCACCTGTGCTTGTGTAGGAGGGTGCAAACAGCACCCTTCTGTGCCAGCAAGATGAGGGCCCACGAACACAGGAACTGCCATGGCCCCACCTCAACAGTTCTGCCAGGCAGACTATTTAAACAACTAACTCCATTTTTGAAAAGACACTTAGTGAACGGGTCCATACGATGCCAGACATTACACCACATTACACCGGCACAAACACTTCACAGGTACTTTCCAGCTGCTCTGCTCCCCAGCCTCTCACCTTGACCTGATGGAGGGAACCAGCAGATGGCATAAGGGCAGAGCATCTCCACTCATGAGATGGTCAGGAGAAGCTTATCAGGCCATACAGCTGGGAAGAGCACACGTTGGTTTATGTCAGAGGGACAGAGAGGGGACTGGCACCAGGCTGCAGCTGGTAGCACAGTGAACCTTCTAGAAGGTCTCTTTTGTGTATGAGTCATCCCATCCAGACTGCTCCATGCCAGACTTGTCACCCACAAAGCACACACTGGGATCCAAATATGCCAGGCATAGCAGGTTAGGAAACTGTTTTATTATGTTGGGCACATATAATCAGGCACAAGCTGCTTCATGCCCAGTACCTTACATTCAGCTTGTTGGGACTATCTCAAAACTTCTATTTCTACATTGGCTTTCCAGCACAGTTACTGGTGCCCAGATGGCCTCACAGACAGAAGAAATAGAGGAATCCAAGGGGTCCAGAGCTGCAGAAAATCCAAGAGATTCAGGATGTGGATGCAATTCATGTGAAAACAATTTGGGGAAACGTGGGGAAGAGCAGCGATGAGATATTTTTATTTCCCCAGAGTAGTCCTCTCATGAGCTGCTTTCAGGTACTGGTGTGTCACAGTGCAGCCCAGCTGTTCTACAGCTTTGCTCAGGTCCCATTCTGCAGGCGGTCCCACCAGTGGGAGGGTCGCACTGTCTCCTCCCCACAGCTCCTCCAAGAGCTCCGTTTGTGAAGAGGAAGGAAAAGACCACTTTGGTCTGAATCCCACCAGTGCAGTCAGGGCTGTTCGAGAAGGAGAGCAGTGGCCATGGTGGCCTCCTTTCATCCCATTTTCCCACAAAACTTCAGAGGCAACTCTGATTTTGGGGTAGTTGTGTCCTACCTTTGATGCTGCTGTGTGACACTGCTCAGCCAGCTGACACCATGCTGAACACGCTGCCCGTGTCCCCCTGTCACCAGAGGTAGCTAATGAGCAACTGCATTAAGCACCCCAAAGGTTTTCATAATAATAATGAAGTAGGCAGTCACCTAAATGCTAGTGCACAGCCTTCGTATCTTTAGTTATATACACAAAGACCAGATTTGTCAATCACATTAAGGATTCTACAGCATTTTGTATCTTTCCATCATCTCTATATTTTAAAATATAAACATGCAGATACTATGCCCATATAATATTTACATTCTTCAAGAAAGTCACTGCATTGTTCTCTTTCCATGGCGTAGCTCTCAGTACTGTAGAAATTAATGTGTTTTCAGATGCAGAAACAGCTGCATTACTCTAAATATTGGATAGTTTCAGGCTTTAATGAAAGACTGAACAAAGAAAAACTCTACACTCTTTTCAATCAACCAGTACTTCATATTACAATCAACAGTTCATACTACCTTCAACAGCTGGGATCCCAAAAATAACTTGAAAGAATGATTTTCACTGAAGTTTGTTAATGAGATTAGTTTATGGTATTATATTATCTGTCAATCCCTATCCACCACCATTAGCTCTTGAGACTATAAACTAAATTAGACAAAAACAAGTGCCCAAAAGATATCATGTTCCTAGAATCGTCATGAAAATCAATAATGAAGATGCCACTAGAGCGCTAGCACAAAACTTTCTTCCATCACTTGACATTAGGAGGTAACAGCACCAATTGCCATGCACTTATTTCTGGAAATTAGCACACGGATACCTGACGTCAGCTACAGAACATGCTGCATCTTGCCCCAAACTGGAACACTAAACAAACCCGGGTAGGGAAGAGAGAGGGTGCTGGGAGTGTGAGGAGACAGGACGGTGCCCTCAGGCAGTCCCGGAGGAAGCTGGCACAGGGTGGTACTGCCCTTTAAGAGGAGATCTGAATGGATTTAGGCAGGGGTCTGGAAATGCATGGAAGAATGGTGGGGGTCTGTGTAGGGTGGCTCCACATAAATAAAAAGCTTAACTTATTGCAGGGCAGAAAAGGCAAAAATTGTAAATTCCATTAATCCTATTGCGCACCAAACAAATTGTATTTTTTGTGGAGCATGGATATATTAGATGGTAGCACAGTCTTCCACAATAAATAATATAAAAGATGTTGGCACATTGCTTGAACTATTATGTACATTATCATAACAACTGGGTGTTTTAGGAATACACAGCATGTGCTCTATCAGTCACTGAGCCAGCAGTGACATCTGCTCCCACAGACAAAGCTTACGGCGTACGAGCACAATAAAGGGCTATAGATGCTACAGACACAATATAGAAAGGTGAATGAAATAAAGAGTAAAATATGTGTCTGCATATCATGATCACTACCCAAATGAAAAGATTCTCAGTGAAAGGAAAGGGAAAATTTGTAGAAACTGTGAAACTGAGCAATGATGTGGCTTTGAACAGGTACAAGAGAAATGCCCTGCAAAACCAAGAATCAGCATAGAGGTATTGAACATTTAGCAAATGGCTAATCTAACTATAATGATCACATTATGAAAATAAAATGAAAGATGACAGAATGAGGATAGTCCATGAAAGCCCTTCAGGTGAAGACAAACATTATATTTGACATGATAGCAAGAAACCATCCTCAGGAAGAATGCAAGGAGAGAACTGACAGGGTCAAAACTAACTCAGAAAACAATTCCCTACTTAAAATACATGATACCATAAACTGTGCTAATGCCTTTCACCTTCATACATGAGATCTTTCATCTTTAACACTATGACAGACTTTTATGCCTTTTATGCTTTGGAAATTTCTAGTTTTCTTTTCTGAATTAGCCACTAAACATTCCAGCAGAAACACAGGAAGACAGGGAGAAGCTGCCCCTGTACCCTGGCTGGAACAGTTGGCTCCCAGAGTGTTTGGAAGCCCAGAAGAAAGCCAGATGTGACAGCTGCTGCCTCTCTCAAGCTGCTGTGGCTCGTGAGGGCCCCGCTGTAAAATATTCCAGGTCTGCCCATGTGCAGTCTTCAGTTCATCTTTCAGCAAACAGACCAACCACATCCACCACCAAAGAAGCCTCTACTTCAACTGAAGGAGAAAAAGGACAAAATATGAGATGATGCAACAAACTTAGGGATCTGAAAATGGCTGAAATGGGCCCAGTCTGCCTTCTTTTTGTGTTGTTTTTTTCCATTAAGAGCTTCCAACCCGTTCTGTGTTCTCAGAGGACAGTAAGCTAACAAGGCCAACGCTGGAACCAGGCAGGGATTCAGAGAAAAGAAATTTAGGTTGCTCTTTTCATCTCTCATTTTACGTTTTTGAAGATAAAGGGCATGTAATACATGTGTTTCCTCCTAAAAGGGGTGAATCGGGTGGTAGGGACTGGATGTGAAGGGTCCAGGCAGTCCACAGCCTCAGGGGCCTGGAGAGCTGGCCTGGGCTGAACATGGGGGTGCAGAAGCAGTTCCAGCAGCCCCCAGGCTCGTGTGGGCAGTGTCTGGGCCAGTGCCACTGGTCTTCCCTTGCTGGTTTGTATAAACACAGCATCCAAAATCCTTAGGCTATTTTTTAATGTGCCATATTACAAAAAAAAACATCACAGTGGAACAAAAGTGACAACACGAAAATGAAAATTTTCAAGTATTATCTTAAGAAAATGAGACTTGAAAAGAATCTTACAGGACAAAAAGAAGATATTTGTTTGGTAGGCAGATGTATTCACTAAATTTTCAAGTTCTGTGACAACAGAAGAGCTATATCGTAGCCTCTACCATAACCTCGTAACATTTGTCATAACCATAAATATCATAACCTTTTACACCAAGAATAAAGGAAAAACTAAATGCAATGTTTGCTAATTATATGCCATATTATTTCAGAATTCCAAGTATGAACCCAGGCCGTACCGGGATGGCGGCAGCCGGGCCATCCCGGGGATGGAGAGCAGGAGGGGGACGCGCTGGACCACACCGCACTGCTTAGGAAATCTATCACAACCCGTAAAAAATACTCAGGTTTTAATATGAAAAGTAAATGCTACCTATTTCTCGCACCAAAAAATCTATTATTAATATAATGAGAAAAGACCAGCAAGGGCTCTAATCATGATTTGCAACCATTATTTTACAATGTAACACTGTGTAATTCCACAGTTTAACCCTAAAAAGTTTGAATACAATTTGGAGTTTAAAAAAAAAGCATACTTCTTATTCAACAAAAGTACTTTTGCATGTAAACTATAAGAACGTTATTGTAGAATAGCCAAATAAGCCAGGATCAAAGAAGTACGGCTCTACATAGCTCCTCATAATTCAATCTTAACATTATTAAAATACATTCTTGACTGAAATTAGTGTATGTTACATAGTTTCTTCACTCTTGGAAAGACAAGTGATAATGAACTCCTTACCCAAAAAGGATAAAGAAAAAAAGAGATCAAAACTACTTGTTTTTCAAAAGCACCCGGCTTTTGCTGAAAGTATAAAATACTATATTGCATTCTAAAAGCATCTTCTGTTCCAAGCACAGTTAGCACAAAAGGTAACTATTTTATTTGCTTTGGATACTGCAGTTAAACATCTCCTTTTTAAAAGCCGAGTTTCTAAAATGCTTACTGCAGAGTCTCCCTGCATTACAGATCCCGATTTATTGCGGAAGGGAGCCCTGTGGCTCAGAGGAAGCCTGGGGAGCTGGCGCAGGTGGGAGCCCTGCCACGCTGGGGTGTCCGTGATTTGATCCTCACTGTGGGGACGGGCCAAGACAAATGAAGCAAAGCAAGAGTTACGTTCAAGAACCCTCCAGGTACTGAGCCCTCTTCCAAACACGCAGAAAAAGCCCTCCCCTCCCCAGGTAAGGAGTTACCAGCCTGACCCAAACCTGCGGGCTTTGCCAGGAGCACAGCACCCACGCCGGCACGTTCACACCTGGACACCGACTTCATGTACGGCTCGCAGAGATATCTGTAATTAAACTGTAGCCCAAAGAGTTAGGCTAAAGCTAATCTTTGCATGGTTACAGTAAAGATTTAAGATTTACCAAATTTTAATGAATGGGCAAAAATTGTTCTTGCTGGATACCTACATCTGGAGGAACGTTTCTGTGAAGTTTTAAGTAACAAATACACTAGCAAAGCTTGGGAATCGAGTTATGGAAAAGTCGTGGTGGAGAGGTTTGTTTGGTTTTGGGAGTTTTTTGGTATTTTGTTTCTTTCACACTGAAATATTCTGTATGTGCCAGAAGTCATCAACAGGAAATAATTAAAGCATCTCTGCCACTTCAAACCTCTGTAAACGGAGCTTGACCTTATCAAATTCAGTGTTACATTTTACAATCAAAGTACAGACCAAAAAACCCCATTGCTAGGCTAACATCTCACCACGTGTGGAATGGTGACCAACTGACATTCTCTGTGTTTTAAAAACTAAGGTTGAAAAGTGGCAATAACTTTGAGAGTTGACTTGAACACAACATAGCGTAGGGCAGTGAGACAAAGAGTTACTTCCTCATTTGTATGTCTGTGGGACAGAGAGTGTAGCAACCCTCGTTACAGTCTCTTTATGCCAGCACACATACCCACAAGTAGAAGGCTTAAAGTTATGGCTTGACTCAGAGATCTGAGACTTTGGCTTTCTGACTCAGGCACCAGGACTTTCATCCAGGTGGAATATTTTCTTTCAAACACACTTCTTTCAAAACCCCAATTTGTGCAGAAGAAGGGATTTTAAGCATGGCTTTGGTTTTCTTTCCATTTATACACTTACAAGGACGCAACAGGGGCAGCTGCAACAGAGACTAGTCGCAGTTATCACTTTAAGGAAAAATCCTGTGTAGGTGTAGCTGCAGTGATTGGCACATTAATTTTGATGGCGTTGTCTACAGTACTTGGATTCATCGTCTAAATGAGAAGTGGTAGACCCACAGTAGGGGAGGCACATGCACACATGGCAGGAGAGACCAGACACTGTGCAGCTAAACCCAGGCTCTGCTGAGATGTTAGATGAAGACAGCATCCCTGCAGATCATCGCACAAGTTAAAAGTATAAAATATCTGTACCTAGTGCAATAGCGACACTAACATCCTAAGACCTCCTCTATGTAGATCAGAAGGCAAAGCACAAAAAGAAATGTTTGACATTTTATGAGATTAAATCAAGCTAAAGACAGACATTCTTTAGGTTTTGTTCTGGCATTTTCACCTCAAGCACTGTTTGCTTTAGTATAAAAAGCTCACTAAAGACTGTTCCGCTTTTGATAGTGTGCCCTAAACACTGCTAGTTCAATAAATGTCTATAAAAGTGACCTCTCTATCACAGGTCAGTGCTGACAGCACCACTTTTTCATCACACAAAAGTGAACACCTACCACCCAGCCCCTGTCTAAAGAAGCACCATCGGCTATGACTCACGGGACAGTCAGTATCAGTGACAAGGTAGAGAACCAGAGCCTGTTAGTGTTTGTAACCAGAGCAGCGTCTCTCATGCTGGCAGTAGGAGAACCCCACCGAGGCACTGCAATGCTGCTCGGGTTGGTTTCTCCTCGCCCTTGCACACTGCCTGCCCATGAAGCCACAGAAAGCCCCACGGACGGTGTGACTGAGCAATCACTCGAAACAGGGTGCAACGCACCTTGACCCTGGCTTGACCCACTCCAGGATGTATTTTTCAATTATGTTTGCTCAGCTTAACGCAATTTAAAACCCACATTAAGATTCAGGTAAACAAGTTTGGAACTGTGCTGCAGCCCAAAGCCAAGGCTCTGGAGAGCCTCTGATATAACCTGGCCAGCCAAAAGCTTGAATGTCAACTTCATTTTCAGCGGCATTAAGCTGAAACAATTGCAAACAAAGCTTTTTGGCTGCCAAGGATATCCACAGAAAGCAAAAATAAAGAGGATGGCAACACAGGGCTGCTCACAAGCACACTCATGCACGGAAAAATCTGAAAATCCCTTTTACATTTAGAAACCTTAGCCTGTTCCTGAAGCAGAAGTCTCTGTTTGAGGAGGCTCTTCCGCAGGAAAGCGTATGAGTTGGTAGGGTCACGCTGTTGCTCGATCTTGTAAAGATGCAAAAGGCCTACATGGTGGACCTTAAAAAGTAATAACGGCTAGTACACAAGGTCAGCCACTTTCTAAAAGCACACAGTTGCATTTAGAAATTTTGATTATCTGAAAGTCAGTGCATTTCAATGCAAAAACTACTGTTTTGTACCCAATATTTCACAAGCATTTTATGACATTTCTGAAAGACAATTTTAGGAACTGTTTAACTCTGTCTAGTCCAAGAGGTACACATCCTGCTTGTCACAGTGCTAAGCTGCCAGAATCTCAAGAGTCATCACTGCTAGAAAGGAGCCACTCTGGTACCTGCAGTGACAAGGATCATCACTTCCACCTTATGTATGCCAGAAAATTAGCAGAACTGCAACTGCTGCACTTCTGATAAAATATTTAATATACCTACTGGCAAAATTCTAACTCTGGCAGGGAAATGGCAAAAGACATATTGGATTTAATCTAACATTAACTTACACAAACACATAACTTGAAGAAATGCTTTTAACTTTTGCCAGAACACCTCTGCTGAAATATCGGGCTGTTTTTCCCACTGTGTACAAAGTGTTTAATTATTTACATAAAGGGTGTGGATAACAACATTTAATTATAATGTCACCTGCAGTTAGTATTTATGAAGATTATTCTTGACTCTAGTGTAATTGCAATGAAACGCAACCTTGTTGCATGACAATGATTTTTGGATTCAAGATAAATATCAAGCCAAAGAAAACAGGGACAGAGAGAGAATAAAGCTTATTAAAAAAAAATCCAAAACAACCTGAGCTTGAATCACAAAATCACAGAATAGTTTGAGTTGCAAGGGACCTTCAAAGATCATCACGTGCACTCCTCCTACCACGAGCAGGGTAGATCTTTCAGTAGATCAGGTTGCTCAAAGCCTCATCCAACTTGAACCTGAACACTTCCAATGGAGGGACATCCACAACTTCTCTGGGCAACCTGTTCCATTGTTTCACCACCCTCATCATATAAAATTTCTTCCTTATGTCCAATCCAGATCTACCCTCTTTCAGTCTAAAACCATTGCCCTTTGTCTTGTCACTACAGGTCTTGTTAAAAAGTCTCTCTCTGCCTTCCTTGTAAAGCTCTCTTTAAATCTGGAAAGGCTGCAACAAGGTCTCCCCGGAGCCGCCTTTTCTCCAGGCAGAACCTCAACTCCCTCAGCCTATCTCCATAGGAGAAGTCTTCCAGCCCTCGGATGAGGAGGAGGATCACCTCCCTCAACCTGCTGACCCCACAGTTCTCCCATTAGTTCTTCTGTCAGTTCTGCTATCAACATAACATGCCCAGTGAGCGATGTAGACACTGACCCAATACTATGACTACTGCTGTTTGTAGAATACTATTACTGACCTTTCCTATGTAAGGCACGGCAAAGAGTAAAGAGAAGTGCAAGTTACCAGAGTCCCTTATTTTGCAAAATCTGAGCCATTTGGCATTAAAATTGCATGAAACAGAACAGAGTATACAGGCTTAATGTTACAAAGATTTTCAAGAACTGTTCTAAAAAAAGTATTTTGTTTTACACAAGTAATAGAATCTTTATGACTTTAATTGAGAAGATCTTCAGCCATTTAGTTGAAGATTCCACCAGAGGCATCTGTACAGACACTGGGATCACAGAATAGCTATCAGTGCTTGACAGTTAGTGGAACGTTGTCCGTGAGTACATCCAGGTGACAGTAACAGCAGCTATGCCATTTCTCCTATGCTCCCACTGCTCCTGCTGGCAACCAAACAAGGCGGTGGAAAAAGAACAGCAGGAGTAACAAGCCTAGCTGGATTGCCACAAGCAAGAAAAACTCAGGAAACAAGGGAAAACAGTTTGCAGTAGTCAGTGGGTGGAAAGTGAAAGTGGAAAGGAGAAAGGACACTGCAAACCCTTCATCATCCGTGGGCCACTGTCATGCAATTAAATAAACCAAAACTAGTAGGTGTTCATTTAAACTAAAGGACATGTTAATAAAGGGTCTACATAAATAGGTGAACAAACATTCCTTATTCTGGCATTTTTTATTTCTAGGAAACGACTGAGGCTGTGTAAGTTTCTTACAACAATTTTTCTTTTGTCAAAACTTTCTCTAGTAGTATGTGCCTACTCTGCTTGTCAATGCAATGCTCCAGTCAGGACAATGAAGCTTCCTTTAGAAACAGAGAAGCATCAACAAATGATTAATATTACTACCCTTCCTGACATCCAACCTTAAGAAAAACATATGTTAGTGTGCTTTAAAATTAGTATTCATATAAAAATCTGAGCCAGAAGTAAAGACAGCAGATATTCTATGATAGAAATAAAATCATTTTTCACATTTGCCATGTTCGTTTCACAGCTAATATTTCTGAGAACTTTGGGAGTATCAGCCAGGGAGTTTTCTGCACACACTTCAGCTCACTTGACCAAAGAACGTAATTGAACACAGACCTAGTTGTTCTTTTCAATCATTCTTTAAAAGTCTTGTTACATCTGTCCGTTATGGTCTTTCTTAAACAGCAAAACTTTGATATAAAACCCATTCTTTATATTCTAAACCACAGCATTCAGGTCACCAGGTCCTTACATCTTGTGTCTGATGGAACATTTCGCTACTACATCCACTGTTTCCATCTCTTATTATGCCTGATACAAAAAACTCTCTGTTCATGCAGAAATATGTCGTAACAATAAAAGAGCATCTGTGCTCCACCAACTCCAATGGCATTTGTAGTGATTAAGGCTAACTAGTTTGCAATGGGTTCTCCTTTTAAATCATTGCATTACTGTTGTAGAAAGCCAGGAATGGTTTTGTTTTATTGGCTTAGCACACCAGCGACACCATACCACACTACACTAACCCGACTATAAAATCAAATAATTTTTCCTTCAGACAAAGTCTTCTAAAAATATTATTCGTTCCTAATGCAGTAATTTAACAGTAACTTCCATGAGTCTGGATTAAATAACATCAAGACATCTCTTTGGACATCATCCTACAGTTGTGCTAAAAGCTAAGAGAAGGCAGATGAAAAGGCTGTTCAGAAGGTATCTGGGGCAAGATATTATCTCAGCCAAATTTGGTGATCTGAAACTATTATATCAAAGAAATGTTTGACCTAAGTAAATGGCTACCTGATACGGCAACAGACAAAGATGGAGAGCAACAGTTTCTGGATGAAAATTACTGCCCCAATTCATGAAAGAATCCATGATTTTTTCACAGAAGACAGTAAGCTTTTGGGTACTGAAAAATGAAGGATCCTTGATGACAATAGCTGCTCCTATCCCTGTGCTTTCCAAGATCAAGATTTAAGTAATAAGAAAGGATAAAGACGGTGCTGAATTTCTGGCAGAACGTCAGGTAACTTCTCTGGGGGATGTCTGTGGATGTAACATCAGAATGAGTTTAAAAGGCATTGAAGACCTGCAGGTGTTGCATTTCTCAGTTTTATTTACCTACTTCTGTGTGCTACAGAGAAACTGTTTTCCTGGACTCGAACCTCAGAAATTGATATAATCCATTATCTTTCCTGCTAGCAGTCAGTTGTATCTATTACAGAAAGAGTTGTTAAAAACATAGTTAGACAACGAACAATCTGCTAAGGGAAGAAATTTATTTAGTCCAGCAACTGACTGACCTTCTGAAATCAAAATTCTTCATCATTCATATCTACTCATGAGCATTCTAATTGTTTGCATCCACAGTGACCAATACTCCAAAAATTTTAATAGATTTTTGGAGCCAATATTTTCTTGAGATAATGGGTTCAATTGATACTCAGTTTGGACACCTGAAAAATTGTCTGGCTTCTACAGCAGATTAAGAAAGTAAAAACTTTAGTCATTTTTTTGTAGCTACATTACTAAGCTAAAAAAAAAAGAGGAATTACAAAAATATCAGACACACCTTTAAAAAATGTAAAAGCAAAACCCAGAGGTGGGGTTTTTTTCAGCTCTGTAGATTTGTAAGGGTTATAGCAAAAATTAAAAATGACAGTACGCCTGGCAAAGACTGGTAAGAATCCTTTGCTGGTTTGGAAGTTATTTCAGACAGGGTCTGAAAATCCCCCCCCCAGAATTGGAAAAAAAATAGTGTCATTTCTCAAAAATAAAGGCAAACTTCACTTAGGAATACATATCCAAAATTCTAAATGGGAGAAAAACAAGTTTATTCCTACCTTGAAAGAATTCTATGCCTAACAGCAATTCTATTTCAAAACATTAGTTTAAAGCAAGCCCAAGATGATTATAGATACTTAACGGATATTAATGACAACTAGGTTACTTCTTCAATTCTACGTCTCATTTACCACTTCTACTGTTTCTATGTCAACATTTTATTAATACAATTTTTTCATGTGTTTTCATGAAATAGCATTGTGTCTGGTTTGCAGCAAAATTTCCACTGGTTGTAGACATTACAAATATGAAATCAAATAGATTATATGTAACTTCAGTTCTCTTAGAAGTTCTTTTAGTTTGTCATCCAAAGATTACAAACATAGTTACAATAATGGCCATACTGGATCAGATACTTCTCACCTAATACACTGTCAGTACGAGTATACCAATGCAAAGTATAAAAACTGAGCAAGTGTGAACTGATACTTTTCCAAAATACTCTGTCTTCAGCAATTTACCAACTGATGAATTCTTGAGCTAGATGTGATGTTTTTTATATTAATAACCTGTAACACATTTTTATTCCACTAATTTGCTCAAAACCTCCCTGAATCTATGGAGAATTTTAACAGCCACAGCATCCCGAAATTTCACAGCTTAATTATTCATTGTGAAGAAACATCTGTTTTTAAACTGCCACTTGTTAAATTTAATTTTCACTGTCTATGAGAACTGAGAGGTACACAGCAAAAAAACTTGTCCTATTTACTCTCTCTGTTCCACTTGTGATTTCAGAGTTCTATTGCATCACCTTTCACAGGTGATGACCTTTCTATCATTCCAGTCTTTTGCTCTTTTACAGATTGATTAAACCTAGCTCTTAAGGAATAGATTCTGTGCAACTTTTTAGGATCCTTTCTAGTTTCTTTTTAATCTATTTCAAATGCTACTAACACCTCTTTGAGTTAAGAGATGAGCTGTGTACAGCATGCAAAATGCATGGATTTACATGGTGGTAGCATGGCCTTTTTCAACATTCTATTTAATTTTTGGACTGGTACTAAGGACTAAGCTGATTTTCTTCAGAGCTTTTATTACAACCTGAAGATCTTGTTCCTGAGTGGTAATTATTAAGAGAATAGTATTCTATATTAATTAAGGAACCCCTTTTTTTCCCCAACCATGTGGAGGTTGTAGAGAGGTGGGGGTTTTATTTGCCTGGGCCTCTTTTCCCAAGCAAATAATGACAGAAGCAGAGGAAATGGTCTGAAGTTGCAGCTGGGGAGGTTTAGATTAGATATTGGGAAGAATTATTTTACTGAGAGAGCAGTCAGGCACTGGAACAGCCTGCCCGGGGAGGTGGTGGAGTCACCATCCCTGGAGGGATTTAAGAAACATGTAGACGTGGCTCTTCAGGGCATGCTCTAGTGCCCAAGATTGTGGGGTTGTGTCCGTTTGTATATTTTTCTTTGTTTGTTTTGGTTGGGGGTTTTTTTTGTGGTTGGATTTGATGATCTCAAAGATCCCTTCCAACCATGAAGATTCTGTGAAACTTTAACCTCTAGCTATGCTGAGTTTCATATACTATCTACCATTATGTCTCAGAAAATTCTTTTCTGGATGATTTATCCTCACATTAAACAGCAGGGCCCCTGGCACTTATCTGAGACTCTCTCAGTAACCTTCAACCACTGCAAAGACCATCTCTTTATTCCTACCCTTTATTCCTTTATTGGCAGGAATAAACTGCCTTTTAACCAGTGACTTCTGTGCATAATGGACCCTAGCTCTTTCCCAAAGCTGTTTGGACTCCTTAAGACTTCTATAGCAAGGGATCACGTGAAGTATCCTTTGAAAATCCAAGGAGATTATATCAAATGCACTTTCCTTGCTAACTTCTTCAAAGAATTTCAGTACGTTTGTAAGACCAGACTTTCCCTTACAATGCTACGTTGACTGTTCCTCGGCACATCACGTTTATCCACGTGTCTGCTAATTTGGTCCACTACTACATCATTTCTGCTGATACTCCAGGAACAGGCACAATAATGCTTCCCGACCTTAGCAAAAGCCCTATCCAGTAGCCAAGATCATCTCATGCCTTGGCTACTAATTCACTTTTCCGTACTGTCCAAGTTTTTGCAGGGTCAAGTGGGGTTTTTTTGTTTGTTTGTTGTTTGTGGTTTTTTTTTTATAGAAAGCTGCTGTCTTACCTCTTTTTAGCTGGTTACTGTGCCAGCAAGCACATACTCTGAAAAGCAGTATTTCCCAGACCTTTTGTTTCTAATACTGCTTGCCCATGAGCCCATCTAGTATCAAAACACATAACGTGGAGCTAGCACAGCCTGGGCTGTGTCATCACTGACTCTATTCCTTCCACGTCTATTCCACACAGTTCTCAGGGTCATAAGGGAATGACTGATCATGGTGCAAACATAGCTGGCTCACCAGTGGATCCAGTCCTTCTGGTTAGGTAAGGTGACTTTTAAGGGACTCTGTGTCCCTTATTTGCTGCTACATTAGACAGTGAGGTCCTGCAGAACAGAAAGATCCAGGCCATCCTCCTGACTGGGGAGGCGTCAGTGACACCGGGCAGGAGGTTCTTAGCCAGTGCTATTTCTGAACACTGCTCACAAAGTCACAGAGGACATCTGCACATGGGCTTTCCACGCCATGACCAGGACACACGCTCCCTTCCTGCTACCTCCATAGCTTGGCATGCCTTCTCACCTAAGGGGAGACTTTGATGTCTAACGAACCTGGCTGCCACGCAGTGACAGCAGCCAGCTGAAGACAGTGTGGCCACCTGAGACTACACAATCCAGACTGCTAACAAAAATAAGAGTAAGACTTTAAAAAAAAAAGTAAAAGAGCAGACTTACTGTTGTCCATCAAGACACCACGTCTCTCCTTCAGCTTGACAGACCCATTCACATTCTTCTACCATGACTGGTAATTCTTAAGCAGCCTGACCTATCACTAGGTAAAGTTCAATTCTCAATCCAGCATTAGCTCAGTACTGGTAGAACTTGTATTTCTACCTGAAAGCAAGACAGAAATCCACTGGGGTAAGGTCCAAGAACACAGAGCTTGTTAGAAGAAGAATCCCGCTGCCAGTTTCACTGCATGCATCTGTGGGAGCGAGAGCGAGCAGTGGTGGGAGAGACATCAGCTGGGGGAACCAGCTGTATTAGTTTCAGCAGCTCGCAGAGTTGTGATGCTCAGGAATCCCTTGGTGATCACTTTATGAAAAACCTTCCCCAGTGCCAATGCAACACACAGGCACTTATTGAAGGATAGTTCTTCATGCTTGTACAGTAAAAGGCACCATAAGAGACTCACTCCCCTCCCTCCCCCCCACAAAACCAAAACAAGGGCATTTCTCTTTCCCCTACACTTTTTGCTCCTGTCTTGGGTTGTTCTCATCCCCCAGGTCCAGTTCCTCATTATCATTGCCCAGATCAGTGTGTGACCTCTAACAGACTCCCTTCACAGCTTCAAAAATTATGAAGTAATTTTTATAGTCATTATGAAGCATACACTTAGCAAGCTGGAAATTTGCCTCCATTATCTTTTTATGACACTAATGCTGTTTGAGAAACTTAAACTGTAGTGTCAATTAAAAGCACTTTAGAAACAAGAGACTATCCTGCCCTTTCTGTTTCTGATCCACCCCTTCTGTTTGTCCGTATTCCTGCACATTCCTCATTTTGTAGTGGCACATGCCTTTGTGACTGCACAGAGAAGCAGAATAGCTGTAACTCAGGCTCTAAAATTAATAGCTTGTAAAGCTATTTCAGCAAACAGCTTTAAAAATCTACCCTGGTGTCACCCTACATACTCGTATAACATCCTGCATAGCAAGAAGCATGTTTTAATTGCATTAAACTACTTTCTAAAAGATTTAGAAGGGCACAAAAAAAAAGCAATAGACAAGAAGTGAAAGAAATGGAATAGTATTTGTATTACAGTAAAAGTAAGAAGCATCTCTGAAGCAAGCACCTAGCAGCTTAAAGAACAGTCATGACTAACAGCATACAATAACGAAAATATACCTCTATAAAGAGATGAAAAATATATAAAGGCTCCCTCTTCAAATGGTGGTTTGTATGAAAACATATCATATTGCAGCAGAAGGGCGTGAGGCTGGAATGTTCCAGGAATCAGGGATGCTGGAACCACCTACTACAGCTTGCTCATTTTCAGGATCAAGTGTCTGCGTAACACAGAAATCTTATTTCCTTAAGCAATTACAACAGCAAAGTGTATTTTAAAAAAAGCCCCAAACTTTGCATTTTACAGCCTCATGTGCTATTGAATCCATTCTGAAAACAGAATCCTGCTCTTAGGTCTTCAATGCTACATAGGCAAATTTTACAGTCACTTCCATTTTTAAGAATGCAACGCATTTAAACAGAAACAAGTCTTTATCAGAAGCACCCTTGATTGTAGGGAACTGTGGCCACAACATACAATGACTGTATTAGAACATTTCTGGGGTGCCTTTGGTTACAGCTGTTTGGATACAGTAGCTGGGTGGGCACTCTGGAAAGGACAACAGGAATCTCAAAACAGAGTTAGGGTAAGCAGACCCAGCCAGTCCTGGGGAAAATAAAGTATACAACAGCTAAAGCAAGGAGTGATTAGGCTGAACCGTCTGCTTGAGGAATGTGAAAGGATTTACTTTCATAGTAAACCGTGGGTAGACTGGTTCTGGAATATTTTTTTGTTCAAAGTTCATACTGAGGTTTTCAGTTTCAAAAAGAAACATTTTTAACAATTCCATTTAGCACTAACCCAGCCTGCTTTGATCTGCATCTCATCATTACTTTGAAGGAGCCAAAACATGCTGAAGATACCCAGAAAATACTGTCTGGTTTTGCTAGAAATTGAGTAATTCACACAGAAGTTATTCCCAGGAAACACAGATTTTGGGGGGTAGAATTTCTTCCTAAGTAGATTTTAAATTGAGAACTTTTGTATATTTGAAAAATAATGAAGGTCATGGCTATTAGTAACTCCTCATGGCTACCCCGATACCACAACCTACAAAACTGCAGTTAATTCAGCATACTTTTAAGGCTTGTGACTAATTTAGGAGAAACTTGTCTCATTCTCTTCTCAGAAAAGCATACGAATAGCTGAGAATAAAAACAATAAAAAACACCCAACCAAAATTAACTGATCACCTTCTAAAATTGATTTTAGACCTCTGGTTCTCCATACGGATTCCTCACTTATATTTATAGTAGGAATATATGCCAGAAAAACAAATCGACAGGATTTCTGAATTGCGCTCAGTGAGACTGAACTTAAATGTTTTTTTGATTAAATAAAAAACAATCAATAGGCACTTTACACTGCCTTTACAATAAAATTATGCAGCTGCTTTATTCAGGTTTCCTTATTTTACATTGTAAAAACATCCAGGGTAACAAACTAAAACCTCCAAACTACCTCTTTTTACTTAAACATTACAATGAAGTATTTTATACTAGAACATGCTGCTTGTCTAATTCCCATTACAGACAGATGAATTTATCTTTCTATTCCTTTATTAAGTAATTAAGTACAAACCTCGGGCAACTTGCTTATGTGAAAGTCTGGATTTATGTATCTGAGAAAAAACACCAACTCAACAAACAACTAAAACCAGAATAAGCCTGTATTCCAGTTAGAGTTATACATTTCTTTCATTGTCTGAAAGGATGCACAAGAAATCAGGCGACTTCTGCTTAGCAGGATAAAATTTTAAAGTCACATTACAGAAAAAACCCAAACCCTAACGTTATTTAAAAATACAAAATTCTGGAAAAAAGACACCTCCTTCAGGATTAGTCAATTTCATTACAGGCACATGAGAATTTGAAGCACTAAACTAGTCACTAGGCTGGGTGTGCAACCACATCATCTGATAGACAGCAAGGACCTATTTACATCGGAAGGAACCTCTGGAGGTCAATTGCTCCAATCCTCTACCCAGGGCAACCTTCAAAGGCTGCTCAAGGCCATTATCCATTAAGTTCAGAGTATCTCCAAGGGTGAAGATCTCACAGTTTCTCTGGGCAACTTGTCCTGGCATTTGACCACCCTTGTGGTGCAAATATTTTCCTAATGTCTAATTGAAACATCCCTTGCTGGAACTTTTTCCATTGCCTCTGGCCCTATCAACCAGCTCCTCCAAGAAGAGCCTGGGTCTTCTCTGTACCCTCCCATTAACTGAAAACAAGGTCCTCCCCCTAGTCTTCTCTGAACACTGAGGACACCCAGCTCTTCCAGCTTCTCTTTCTACATTATGTGCTCCTGCCCCCAAATTATTTAGGCAGTCTTTTAGAGCTGCTCCAGTATGTTAGCGTCCCTCCAGTACGTGTTAGTGTTGGGAAGCGCAAAACTAGACACTGTTTCAGATGCCACCACACAAATGCCAAGCTGACAGAAATACTCACTTCTCTCACTAAGCAAAAGCACACTGCTGACTCACGTTCAGCTGGGAGTCCACCAGGAAAGCGATGCCATTTGCTGCAACACCACTTTCTAGCCATTGGTTCCCAGCCTGTAATACTGCGTAGGGCTATTCCGCTTCAATTTCCAGACTCCTTGTTGAACACCAGGAAGATCTTGGCAGCCTACTTCAACCCGTCGAGGTCCCTCAGAAGAGCAGCCCTGCCCTCCAGTACACACAACCTGGTGTCATCAACAAGCTTGCTGATGGTGCATTCCATTGCCTCATCCAAGTACTTAATGGAGATTATAAACACAAAACTGCACTATTTAATCTTACTGAATCATTATCATGTCCTGAAAAGGATAAAGGACTTCCAAGTAGTTTAATTTTAACTAATTAACAGGTTGGTAAATGGGATGTTACAAAAAACTTTTATTTCAATACACAAGCCACTATATAAAGCCTCTTCAGTATTTTTTTAATGGGCAGTCTGTGCTTGGTGACTCATTGAAATAGCTCCAATGAAAGATTTCTCTCCAACACATCCTTCTAAATACGGAGAACTAAACACAAAGTATCTGTGTCAGTAACCCTCAAGAAGTCAGGGAAAAGGCCCTAAATTAAGAGTCATAATGGAAAGTTAACTGGAGATTAATACATTTTCTTGTCTCCCAGATGTTCTGAGATCTAGAATGCAGCAGAGCCACCTGGTCTTAAAAAAAAAAAACCAAACACAAAAACTTAAAGAAGTAACAATTCTGCAAGTAAATTTACACAGGCAAGATAATAAGAAAATGAGCATTTACAAGGAAAATTCTATTGCAACATTTACAGGTTCCACTGCTGTAAATTAGTCCTGCTGTGCATCCATTCTTGCATATATTATTTCTATATCTTACACACATAGTAGCTAATAAAATACAAAGAAAAATACAATTGCATACAAGGAGACAGTAACAATTGAACCCTTAGTACAGAGAAGAGTTCATTAGTAAATTACAACAGCCCTGAAGTTCCTATTCTTAACTCTATGATAAATTTTAATAGAACCAATATTTAATATAATGGTAGCACAAAAACATAGACAAGTATATCATGATCTTTTCTCATAATTTTTCAACTATTTCTCCAAAGGTTGGTTCGTAACAGGAAATACTTAAATTATCATTATCGGTGCTTCATCTGTGCATCCTAAAAAATACACTCTTGCTTTTTAATACAGTAAGATTTTGAGTTTCTACACAACAGCTTTGATAGAAATACACTTTTTTTAACTTTGCCTTCAAAATTCCTATTAGAAATCCATTTGAAATAAAAGGGGAGGGCGGGTATTGTTATGCAGTTAACATCTGTGAAAGCTTCTTGAACAGATCTTAAGTGGACTGTAAACACAGCTCACACTAATACATATAACAAATATGACTTTCTCCACTAAGTTATTTCATTTGCAGCAATTTACAATCAGGACCAAAACCAGCTGCACACAAACAGGACATGATGTTCCTACAGTCACTTAAAGTACCTGCTGTAAGAATGAGCAGGGCCTGTTTTTAAAGCAGAATTATATTTACAAACTAGAAAAATCTAATTCTTTTCTATGCTAAATTCCAAGAAGAGTGATCATCAGGTGAAGTACTTGGGGCAGAGAATCAGTTTCCAAATCACATTTACACTTAACTGCAATTGAATACAGAGTATATAAAACAGTCAAGAAATATATCATTGGTATACACATAATTAACATAATATATTAACTTTATTTTTCCCTGAAATAGTTTTGAAATCTCCAAAGCTGTATCTTTTCTCAAGCCACCTTTCAATAAAAAAAAAAAAAAAAGGATGGGGTGGGAGTGGAAGAGAGAGATCACTAACACTCCTATAGTACATTTTTCAAAAGTCGGTATTTTAACTGTGTGAAACAATTACCACAGAATTAAACTGTGTAAGAATTTTCAGTATTAGCCACAATCACTCTTTTACCACTTTTCAAATAAGTTATCTCACAGATTACTCCTAGCTGGCATCATCTATCAGAGTGTAAGTCAAACCAAAATTATGTTTTCCTCTCTATAACTTTTAATTCCATGCAAATCTTTATTCAGGTTGGTATTTACATAAAAATTTGCCCATTTGACTTAATTTTCCCTTAGTTTACCCGACTTCTTGCCAGCGCTTTGTTTCACAGCCTACGCAAGACTCTGCATCTCTATGTTTTCATCTGCAAAGAACTGCTTAGAATTTTGACTTGCACAGAAGTGCCAAATCATTGACTGTGGTCAAAAAAAACCCACCTCCCAACACCACAGCATATCTATAAAGGTGTCACCCATGCAATTAACCTAACGAGACAGTGGCATCACGTAAGCATAACAGAGTGTAGCAGCCACTGTCACAGCAGATAACGCTGCAGACAATCTTGACTCCATAAGCATGTTCTGCAAGAGCAGATCAAAGCTACAAGCCATTCATGTTGTCAACAGAAGAAACAAACCTTTGCTTCAAGACACACAAGACAGCAATGAAACATAAAACAATAATCAGAAAAATAAAAGGGAAATGATAGAAAGAAGAAAAGCAAGAAAAATAAGAACAAACATTCAGAAGCTAGAATACGACATAAACAAATACAGAGGAAACACCAATAGAATGGCTACTACAGGATACGGCAGAGGCACCGTGTAGGGGAGAAATAACATGAACCTCAACAGTAGTAGCCGTCATGGTTCAAGGATACAAACAAACCTCTTATCAATAAGCTATACTTTTGTTAACTTGTATAAACGGGAAAAGATTTAAATGCATCAGATTTAAAGATGCTACATGAAGAAGAAAAAAATCTGCCTCCATGAAATGTATTTTAAATTAATCCAGAATTTGAAAACAAGCAATGGACCTTTTCTTTAATAACCATTTATTATCTTCCTACATCTGATAATAACTCCTGGGAAAAAAAACAAAACAAACAAACCTCACTTAAACATAAGAACTTACTCCACATTACAGAAAACCAGCCCAAAATTATAAACACTTCTTAAAGTTGTATGTAGGAGGTACACAAATGGCGATCTACTTTCCTGTTTAATAGAGAGAATAACCTACAACCAATTGGTCTCTTTAATAGTAAAACAACCCTCTGTTACATTCTTTTGGTTTTCAAAGCCTGCTGTCCAGTTACTAGAAGTCAGGGTTCTTAAACTGACTTGCATTGTATACAGTCTCACAGATGGCTGAGAAATCGATCGTTCTTGATCTTTTCCTCTAGAGTGTGCTTTGTTTCAGAGTGACAAAGTGAGAGAGGGTTATGCCTATGCCTTACAGAATGTCAGCTTTACATATAAATGGAATAGTTCCGATCGTTTAATCAAATTCAAGGATTCACTCAAAATACCACAGTGATACGGAAATTCTTAGGCTGCATTTCTGATCACAGCCTCTCTTGTAAAGCAAGGACTAAGTGGTTCACAGCAGTTTGGAAATACTCCTTTAAAATGATATATACCATTTGGCTACCACATGGCAGTTCTTATTCTGTGGAACTCGATGACTGCAGTATTTCTGAAAGTGGTTTTTTTTATTTACTCATATGATTTTGGGGTCCTATTTTCACAACAAAAGCATGTCAAAACACCTATTTTTTGTTGTTGTTATGTTTGTTGAAGAGAAAAGGAAAACCTAAATGCACCAAAAAGATATATAGAAGTAGCAGACGTTAACTACGTTTTCATTTCTCACAATGTTATACAGTATGGCAGCCTATACCACAAAAGTTAGAATCATAGAATCAAAGACATTTAAGATCAAGTCCAGCAGTGAACCCAGCAGTGCCAAGGCCACCACTAAACCATGTCCCTCAGCACCACATATACACCTCTTTTAAATCCCTCCAGGGATGGTGACTCCCCCACTGCCCTGGGCAGCCCATTCCAAGGCTTGATAACACTTTCAGTGAATAATTTTTTCCTAATATTCATCCTAAACCTCCCCTGGTGCAACGTGAGGCCATTTCCTCTTGTCCCATTGCCTGTTCCTTGGGAGAAGAGACCGACCTCCCCCGGCTACCCCCTCCTTTCAGGGAGTTGTAGAGAGCCAGAAGGTCTCCTCTCAGCCTCCTTTTCTCCAGGCTGAACACCCACAGCTCCCTCAGCCGCTCCTCATGAGACTTGTTCTCCAGACCCCTCACCAGCTCCGTTGCCCTTCTCTGGACACACTCCAGCCCCTCAATGGCTTCCCTGTCCTGAGGGGCCCAAGACTGAAGACAGTATTTGAGATGCAGTCTCACCAGTGCCCAGTACAGGGGAATGGTCACTGCCCCAGTCCTGCTGGCCACACTACTGCTGATACAAGCCGTAATGCAGCTAGTGGCCTTCTTGGCCACCTGTCTTCCAGCTCAGGGAGCTGGATACCCAGAGAACCATTGGTATTACTATTAAAGATTGAGGCAAAGAGACATTAAATACCTCACCCTTTTCATCATCCTTTGTCACTATGTTTCCCGCACATTCGACATAAGATGGAGATCCTCCTTAGCCCTCCTTTTGTTGCTCACGTATTTATAGAAACATTTTTTACTGTCTTTTACAGCAGTAGCCAGATTAAGTTCTAGCTGGCCTCTGGCCCTTGTAGTTTTCTTCCTGCATAACCTCAGGACATTCATGTAGTCCTCCTCAGCTGTCTGCCTCCTCTTCCAAAGGTCATAAACTCTCTTTTTTCTCCCCGAGTTCTAGCCCAAGCTGGTCACCTTCCCTGCTGCCTTGTCTTCTGGCACATGGAGACGGCCTGCTCTTAGCCTTTAGGATTTCCTACTTGAAAAATGTCCAGCCTTCCTGAACTCCTCTGCCCTTCAGGACTGCCTCCCAAGGGAATCTGTCAATCAGTCTCTTAAACAGGATAAAGTCCAAGGTAGCAGTTCTGCTGACCCCCCTCCCTACTTCTACAAGAATGGAAAACTATAATTTTGTAATCACTAAGGTCAAGATGGCCTCCCACCCTTGTATCGCCCATGAGAACCTCTCTGTTCACAAACAGCAGGTCCAGCAGGGCGGCTTCCCTCGTTGGCTTGCTCACCAGCTGTGTCAGGAAGTTCTCCTCAGCACGCTCCAGGAAATTCCTAGGCTGTTTCCTCTCCACTGTATTGTATTTCCAGCAGACATCTAGTAAGTTGAAGTCCCCCAGAAGAACAAGGACTGGCAATTGTGAGATTTCTTCCAGCTGCTTACAAAATATTTCATCTGCCTCTTCATCCTGGCTGGGTGGTCTGTAACAGGCACCCACCATGGTACCATCACGGCCTGTGCCCTGATTCTTACCTATAAACACTCAATCCTATCATGACTATCATTAAGCTCTAGACAATCAAAACACTCCCTAACGTACAGAGCTCCCCCACCACCTCTCCTTCCTTGCCTGTTGCTTCTGAAGAGTTTATAGCCATCCATCGCAGCACTCCAGTTGTGCGAGTCATCCCTCCATGTTTCTGTGATGGCAACTATATAATAGTTTTCCTGCTGCATGATGGCTTCCAGCTCCTCCTGTTTGTTGCCCATGCTGCATGTGTTGGTATAGATGCACTTCAGTTGGGCTATTGATCCTGACACCTTTTGGGGGTGAGAGAAGCCCCAACTCCTACATGACCACCCTCAGGCACTTCTGTGGTTTCTAACACATCACTAACCCTCACATCTTTACTGTTGCACAGATTTCCATCCCCTAGCTCCACTGAGATGGCAGACCAAAGGACTTCACTAGCACACCATCCCTCAAACATTGGTGTGCTGCCCCCAGGCTTGTCTCCAGGGAGCCTAGTTTTCTCTTTCTCCCTTCAAATCCAGTTTAAAGCAGGGCTAATTGAAAGAGCTAACTGGTGTGGCAATGGTCCTCTCCCCACTTTGAGGCAGGTGTACCCCATCTGTTGTCAGCAGGCTTGATGTCATTTAAACAGACCCATGACCAAAAACCCCAAAGTTCTGCCAGTGACCCACACTCAGAGCCAGGTATTGATTTGTTGGGTCCTCCTGTTTCTTTCCTCATCGTTCCCTGCACCTGAAAGGCTAGAGGAGAACACTGCTTGTGCTTCCGATCCCTTAAGCCACTGGGAAACTCCATTAAGTAGGGGGAATCCCCAGGAGATTTAATAAAGTTTTCTCCAACACAGAAGCCTGCACTTAAGAACTATTTTATATTTAATTAATAATACGCTGCCTCAATTGTCATGATGTAATATTTAAATTACATTAACTTATTGACAGAGAATAACGTCGCTACACTGCAGGCTGTGTGCAAGCATTGATTCCCAGGCGCAAGTTTAGACACCAATATAAAGTTACTTCTAGAGAATTCATTTTGGCCCCTCATCATCCGTGCCAGTACAGAACTGAACAAGAGAAGTTCCAAGAGCAACTCTGCAGACATCGCTGTCACACACATCTGTGGTTTCAGTAATGCTCCATAGAAAAGTATGTGGCATGTACTTTGGGAGGAGGGAGGGAAAGCATTATAAGTCTTGTCTGATGATCACAGTGTTGAAAACACAACTTTCTCTGTCTTTTTGATCATCTCAGAATTTCCATGGGGCTGCTCTGCAAACAAAACAGACCTCTTTTTGCTAGGTATCATTATCAATTATGCAAATACAGTAATGTGATTAGAAACGTAACTGGTTTGGCACAAGTATTTGTAACCTCCAGCTTCTCAATTTTCCTTCTTGCTGGCGTGGGTCACCTTAGCGAGGTCAACAGACCTTCAGCAGTGACAACCACAGAGAGCAACTTCAAGTGTTCAGTTTCCAAGGCGAAGTTAATTAACTAGTCAGGTAATGTTAACTACATGACATCTAAACAGCAAAACTAAGACAAAGCCACCAAAACAACAAAAAACCCACCAAAACCACACATACACAAAACAACAAAAAAACCCTAAAAAACAAACAAAACCCCTAATAAACCTCCACCCTACTAAAAAAAAAAAAACACCTCACATCCCAAAATCAAAAATTAACACAAACCCCGCTAGCCAAACTAGTCAATGGTTAAAAAGCTCTATTACCGAAACAAATGTAGTGCTAATCAATCTCAGCAGAGGTGTCACAGACCAGTGGGTGAGAAACTGCTCAGGACAGATTTAAGTCAGCCACAGTGTTAACAAGGTGAACAAAGACTTTTTTTAAACATTTTCCAATTTTTCTATAATTGTTCCATTGAAAAAAGCTCACACGTAAACTTACACAGAACATGTCTAAGAAATTCCATGTTTTTTCAATAAGCCTAATCATGTGCTCATCTAGTCCTTTCTAAATGCGTATAGCACAAGTGAAAATTAGAAGGACTGCATAAAACTTACTTGCTTCATTCTTTCCTTTTGGCTACTGATACTGTCATTATTATAGTAGTTCCACTGTTGTTCTTTCTCTTTTTAATTAGTTTTCACTCATAATATTCTGCTCATGCACATATATGAAGACAGAGCACCACCAACATTGTTTATTTTTTTAGTAGATTCCTAGTAATATTTTAATTTAAGAATAATATAGTGCCTTATTAAAGTATTTTATTCTTTTTTTTAAAAAAAACTAAGCTAAAATTTGTTAAAGAAGGAATTGCTTGAGTAGAAGAGCACAAAAATTCTTGGAATTAAAGTTTCCAGACACCTCTTCTGTAATTTGGTCTCTTATTTGTAAGGACAGTCATTCACCTGTTCCACGTCCAGGAAAAAAAAAAAAAAAACAACACAAAAAACACTTAAAAAAAAGTTGCTATAAATTCCACCACTTCACTTCCTTGCACACACCTCAACTAAATAAGCCACAAGTTGAAAAACGCTGTTGTCTTCCATATATCTAAAGTCTTTTTTTTCTTTTCCCGAAGGAAGAAGACTATTTTTCCCCTGCACCCAAGAGAGATTAAAGAGAAATTAATCCACCATGCTTCATATTTAAAAATCAAAGAGAGGAAAGGAAGGATAAAACCCCCATACGTGTAAGGAAGACACAGCCTCTTCTCACCGCTAACCCTACAGCTAATAATTCTCTCACGTGGTCTCTCATAAATCACAGTACACCTACTGATGTTATGGCTACAACTAAAACTCCATTTCTGGAACTGGCAAGCACAGAAACGCACTCAGAGGAAGGCACGATTAACGACAGTTAGTAATGATGGAGGGGTCCGTGCAAACAATTTAAGCTGCGCTATTAGTGCCTTACTCCACAGGACGTGTTTCTGTGACTCCAGATGTCCTCCCCATACTGTTTGAACTGTAAATAAAAGCCAGACCCAGCAGTATGAATTATCAAAGCTCTTTTTTAGAGTCGGTCAGTTTCCAGTCCGTGCACGCCTGGAGAGCGATATTGCTACTTACATAAAACCGTTACGATATCCAGACTCACATTTTCCTCTGAGGATAAAAAATACCACAAGATGGTGAGTGCTCCGTTCCGGGGACTGTCAGGGCGGCGCTCCCGGCCCGGGAGCGGGGTCTGGCGCCCGCAGTTCCCCCCGGCCGGGGGCTCCCCCGCTTCCCTCCTGCCCTGCGCACGGCGGGACGGGCTGGGCAGCGGCGCTGCCTGACTCCGGGCAGCTCCAAACTTACCGACGGGCCCGGTTGCCGCCGAGCCCCCACCCGGCCGGCCCCCGGTTCCCCGACAGCTCTCCCCCGCGGGGCCTGGCGAGAGCCCGGGCCGGAGGCGACCTCTCTCCACCCATCCCCCACCCACCCCCGCCTGTCCCCCTCCCCATAAACAACCCCGACCGGTGACTCGCCGCCTCCCGCCATTACGCTTCCACAGAGCCCCCTGCCCAGCGGGGGCCCGCGGCTTGTTTACCTCCGCAGCTTGTTTACCTCCGCACGCCGGCTCTGCCCTCCGCTCTCCCCTCCTCTCCTCCGCTCCGCTCCCCCCGCCTGCCGACGGCTGCCCCCAGAGCCGCCTCCCGGCCCGCCCCGGCCGCGATGCGACGGGCTGCCGACGCCCAAATGTGCGAAGTCTCCCGGCTGCACCCGCGGTCAAACTCGCCTCACCTCACCAAGCCCCGCAGCCCCCGCCCGAGTCTCCCCAGGCGGCGCCGGGATGGCCGCCAGCGCCGCGGGGCACTCACCGGCTCTTCACAGGGGCTCTCCCCGGCCCTTCCCGGCGCTTCCACGCCCGCCGCCCAGCGCCTCCATTTGCTCAGCCGCCGCTACTCTCTCTCCCTGCGTTTCGCTCCCGGGTACGGCGCCCTCTGGAGTACCCGCTCCGCCAGGGCTTCGGCCGGCAGGCAGCCGGGGCCGTCAGTCGGCGGCCGGAACGGTGGGGAGCGCCCGCCCGGCGGCTAGGCTCCCTCAGCGCGGGCAGGACAACGCGGCTGCCGCCGTCTCGCTGCCCCTTTGTTCCGTGGCGGCCGAGGGCGCTGACAGCTGCCGGCGGCGCTCCCTAGGCCGGGGCAGCCGCTTCGCTTCAGCGCCTCCCCGCCCGCCAGCAGCGCCTCATGCTCCCGGCCTGGCCCACAGCCCGGTCTCGCTCCCTCTTTCTCCGCCCCCGGTCAACAACCGGCGGCAGCAGAAGTTCAGGCCGCCGACCCGGAAGCTCATCAGCGGCCGAGGCTTGAGGGGCTCCGACGGGAAGCGGATCCGCCAAGCCGGGGGAGGGATGCGGGGCGGGGACGGGGCGGGACGCGACGCGTCTCGGGCGCGGGGCCTAGGCGCCGGGAGGATGCGGCGGGGAAGGCGGCGGCCGACACCACCACCACCGCCGCCGAGGAAGGCAAGGGCGGTCCTAAGGATGCAGGAGCTGCTCCTGCTCCGCGGGGCTGCGGCGTGAGCCCCTCCCCGGGGTCCTGGGCGCGACCGGGAAGGCTTCCCGGCCCTGAGGCACGGAGCGGGGGGAGGTGCTGGTGGCGCGGGGCCGCTTCCCGCCCGGCCTGTTCCTCTGGCAGCGGCCGGTCCCCCCACGGCGGCGGCCTCGCTGTGCTGAGGCGGGACGGCGCTGCGGGGGAGGCCGAGGCTCCGTGTGTGGGGCCTGCGCTCGGCGGGGCCGTGTGTGCGGGCGGGCCGTGGGGCGCCGTCGGGCTGCGGGGCGGGAGGAGGGTAGGGCCGGTGGCACTGGGAGAAGCCCGGCCGTAGCCTGTTCTCTAGACCCGCTTGCGCTGGGATGGGGGTGCGTTGTTGGCGCCTGGATTTGCTTCACTCGTAGCTCCTGCTGAAGCCGCTCGTCTCCATAGTCACGTCCTCGCAATCCCGCCCTTCCCCGCTCTCTACTGCGCGTTTGCTGGGGCCTCGTTGCAGCGCTCGGGGCTGGCCGTGTCCCTCACACCCTCACCTCGCCCGGGGTTCACCCCCGGCTCCCTCCCCTGCCGCCCGGGATGCCCGGCGCAGGGTCGCCCCAAGCCGGGGTGTCCCGGTGCGGCTGAGGAAGCCCAGGGAGCAGGCTTTTCTGAGCTGCTCCTACGGGACGGCTCTTAACTGTGCCTCTCACAACATCTCGGCACGTAAGCTCTTGCAAGTCGCTACATTGCTTATTTAATGTTTCTCGATGCGGCTGTTTCTATTAGGATATTACTCTTCAAGTACCACCGTTAAATCATGTAATTAATGTGTTTATCTTAACTGAAGGCGAAAGCGTGTGTGCTGTTACTTACGTTGGGTTTTCTAATACGTTTTCAGGTACTGTGATCTCAGCAAAGATACTGGACTAAGAGCACGGGAATCTGAAGATCTCTCTCCTAGAAGAGGTAAAGAGGCTAGAAACTTTTAACATTAAAAATCTTTGTGGAGGGACTGATCTGCAAAAAGTCTGTCCTTACTGATGGGATGGAATGAAAGGGCATTCATTTGCAGATGAAGAAAATGATCAGCTGGAAGGTGCTAATGGCCAGACGTGACCTTCTTTCTCAGATCCAATATGTGTAGTGATTTAAGCCTAGCACTTCCATAAAACGTTATAGGAATTGTCACTTCGGGTTAAACAGAAGGGTAAACAAAGTTTTAAAACCAAAACCCTCTGTCTACTTTTTGCAAAAACTGAAGACCTACTCCTTTGAGAAGCTCTGTCCTTGAGTGAATTGTGCACTAGTTTGCAGCCCCACAGAAGTAAAACTAATTAAATGAATCCGTATTATAGTTTATTTTTATCAGCTTTGTTATTTGGGCTGTAGGCAATACTGTGTTCTACTGCCAGGGGCAAGGAAAATCAGGTGTTTTCTTGAGATCCCAGTGGATCTCATAGAAATACAGTACTTTGTCCTAGCACGTTTTATAAATTACAGTGCTTGTCACTTTAGAATGGTTTTCTTTTTCAATTTCATACACTTTTCAGAGTCCTGAAATTCTTTTACCTTTTTTCTGGCTTGCAAAATGGTGAAGATACTTACAAAGTGGAAAAAAAAATACGTTATTTTTATTTTCAAAGTGGGTTGGGGAACAAGATTATTTGTATTAAATCTATGTGATGTAGGATTTTCCCCTTTCCTGAAAAGGAAGCAGAACAATTACTGCATCCTGAAGTTTAGCATGCTGGTTTTTTTTTGTTGTTGTTGTCACTGTTTTTTTTTTTCCAACTGAACTGTTACTTCCTGTTTACTCATTGTTTCCAGTGATAAAATAAGGAGAGATGGGAAACCCAGAAAACTTTGGAGATGCGTATGTTGCTGTGATTCGTCCAAAAAATACTGCTAGCCTGAATTCTCGGGAATATCGAGCTAAATCCTACGAAGTAAAACTATTTCATTTTTTTACTAAGATAATTTATCATAAAGATGTAATAATATAGCAAAGAGAAAATCTAACAATAAGATTGCGTAAATAATGTCTATGTGTGTCATATACCTACTATTCGTTGTCCTAGCCATGTGGTATTTGACCACTTTACAATTTTGTAAATCTTTGTGTTTCATTCCATTTCAGGGCCTTTTGCCTTGCGCGCTGCTTAGCACGGAGCTGCAGCCTTGGCTTTTGCTCTTTAACCTTACTGTTGTGGAGCACATTCTGACTTCATCATCCTGCTCCTCTGCATTCAGTGCTTCGTGAATTTTGTTACTTTTTTTACAGTGGTACAATAAATCTAAAAAAAAAAAAAAGTTCTGTGCTTGTTTCAGTTGTGCTTAAACTCCTTTGGTTTCCTTATTGTTTGAAAGATTTTGTTGCTTGAAGTTCCCATTGAAGGCCAAAAGAAAAAGAGAAAGAAAGTTTTGCTGGAAGCTAAACTGCAGGGAAGCACTGAGATAACCCAGAGCATTTTGGATTATGTATTGGAAGCCACCAAACCAATTTCACCAGCCAATCAGGGTATTAAAGGTAAGAAGATTTTGATCTGATTTATTGTTGATAGCTCTATAAAAATATTTTAAAAATTAAGTGGGCATGGAAAGGTTGTGCAAAAGCATGAAATTAATTTTAAAAAAGCAGGTATGTTTTGAGGCTCATCAAAAAAGTGTATAGCTAAACCCTTTAATACTTTTGTTTCCCTTTATCTTCCACCTGTATAAAATGCTTACTGAAAGATTTTTATTAAGTGAAACTTTGCTTGTCTGTACTACTTCTTCACCTCAAGTTGAGATTTATAGCTAAACTTCTGGTAAACCAGATTGAAGTAGCTTGTCATTAATTTCAGCTAAACACTTGGCTTAAACTAGTGAGCGGATTGCTTCTGAAGTCAGCGTTGTTCAGGGGACAGTATCTACGTGAAAATATTTCTGGCATAAGTGTCACAGATATAATTCGATTAGTGCATCATCTTTTTCATTGTTCTTGCATAGCTGGTCTAGCAAACAACCTCACGTGTGATGACAAAAATTGGTTTAGCCAGCATATTTCAGTTTCAGTTTGGTATAAACTTTGCAGACTGAAGCACTTTTTTTGATTTATTTTTTTTGCCGTATACCTCCTCTCTGCTTTGTAAGCAAGGTTATGTTGGGAAGATTGTCAGTGCGGCCAGGACAATGCGGTGCTAACCATTTAGAAAAGGAATAGCTGGTTGTATGGTAGAACGTTGGGGGTGGTAATAACTGGAGTTGGGTGGACTTAACAAATCCAGGCAAGTAGCAAACCCAAAAGAACACGATAGCATCAGTGCGTATTGAGGAATGCCTAGTGAAAGCAAAACCTGTGCGTTTCTTACACAGCTTAGAGAGTTTTCAGTTGACTGTCACAGAAGGTCCAAGTGTTAATATGCACAGCGTAGTGTGGCCACTGCCAAAAGCAGCAGAGGTCAGAAAAGCAAACAAAATGCTAAATTTTGTAGGAGTGGAAGGGAGGATAACATGGAAAATACTGCCATACCACTATATGAAGAAAGCATTCACCCTAATGTGGAATATAGCATGCAGCTGTGCTTCCCTGTTTCAAAAAGAATCTTGTTTAACTTAAAGATACATGGTTTTAGGTGAATGCTACAAAAAAATCAGGGATATAGAAAAGTTGCTATGAAAAAAGGAGTACAGTCACGTCATTTTTCATGTTAATGGGTATATACATATTTGTGTTTTTACTTTTTCGTATGTATTTAGACTTTCTTAGCTTGCTTTAGATTATAGTTCATAATACTCATAATTTTTTTCTTCCTAGAAATTAGCAAGATTGAGTCTGGTAAGCTTTCAGATGGCCAACTCTAGATTGTTTTGTTGGGGATTTTGTTGGCGAATTAATTATTTTGGGTTTTTTTTAATATTGTGCTAGGAAAGCGTGTGGTGTTAATGAAGAAGTTTCCTCTTGATGGTGAGAAGGCAGGCCAGGAGGCATCACTTTACATTGTTCCAACTGTTGTGAAAGGTAACGTTGAACATCATTTCTGAAATTTAGTTGAGGGTTTATTAAAAAATTTTATGAATAAGGTATATGGCTTTTTCTGTATTTAAACATTAAGAGTTGCATTCAGGTGAAATATCTCTGAATACTTTCAAACTTGAAAAAGTTGCTTTAAGGAAAAAACTTTGGTTTTAATGTATTGCCTTTGTTTCTATAACGAAGGCACGTTTTTGTTTTAAGCTGTATTTGTTCACTTGGTTATATTGCAAAACATACGTATTAACTTGTACACAATTTACTGAATGCAAGCGTGAGAGACATCCTGTTCAGTTCAGCGTGCTTTACTCCAAGAAGAATTCTCATTGAAGTCTGTAAACAGTTTTGTTTGAATAAGGAATGGTGAAAAAAAGTCTTTAGAAAGCAAAGTAAATTGTTTGTCGGGAAAGTATTTTAAAAAAAAAAGCCTGAAGTAAATGTCTCTGTGATTTTGGGGAAACTCTTTCATTTTTGCCTTACTGATAGGCCTTAGGGATAAAAACTATGAAATAAATAGCACTGTGAAGTTACCAATACCAATAAAACCCTTTTCTAGACCCGAGTCCTATTCCTTTTTTTCTGGCAACAGTATACATTTAATATTAATTCCTCAGATGAAGCTGATCATGCTGATGAAATAGTAACTGAACACTAAAGTTTTTAAGGCTACCATGTTGAGTTGTGAATTGTTAGGCAAGGATTGTACGTAATTTCTATCAATTATCATTTGGAAAAAAAATGTTACTCTAAAGTTTGAATACACTCACAGCTAGTTAGTTCCTACAAAAGATGCAGAAGGGAAAATAAGATTCTTCTCATCGATGTGTCTTCAGAGTATGTTTCCTTTTTAGATAATACAAAATATGCATACAGTCCTGGATGCCCTGTGTTCTACTGTTTACAAGACATCATGAGGGTCTGCAGTGAATCCAGTACCCATTTTGCTACGCTTACTGCAAGAATGTTAATTGCCTTGGATAAGTAAGAAATGACATCAGTAAAGATACATTAAGATAGAATTTAAACAAGATAATCTGTAGATGTAACACACAGTTTTTATAGCATTTTCATGATTAAGAAGGAAATCATTGTGATACTGTATTTTTTTCTTCATGTTTATCAGAAACTAAAACCTTGACGACAGATTTCTAAATATCTTCTTGCAAACTCAGGAGTGGTGTCCTTATCTAAATCAGGTGGCTTTTGGAAGTTCTTACAGTGAATGTTATGCAAAATCATAAAATACTAATGATTAATCTTCTGTAAGTGACATAATTGTCATCCTTAAGAGTATTTGCTGGAGTCTAGTAAAAATATCCTGTTAATTGCATACCATTAAGATTTGCATTTAAATTAATTTTTAAAATAAATAAATTTAAAATTAAACCTCCCTTTAGAAGGGGAGTGCATCTTCCCCAGCCATACAAACTTATTTGCAGTAGAGAATTAAGTTGTAGAAAGGTGATTAGTTGCTTAGGCAGATTTATAGTAGTTTGACTATGTGAGCAGTTTTTTGGTCTCAAAAGCCCTGGGTTTTATCGTTTTTTTTTGTTTGTTTGTTTGCTTTGTTTTGTTTTGTTGTTTTTGTTGTTTTTTTTTTATCCCAAAGCCCTTCCATGCTATGCGTGCAAGTACTATTGCACCTAAAAGAGAATAACCTTCACCACAGCTTTGTGAAAAGGCAGGTGGTGGCCTACATGAAAGAGACTTAGCAATTTGGAAACAGGACCTTCTGATTTTTTTGCCTTTTCCCCATCCCTCCCTAATGAAACACATAAGTTAGAAGACTTAAGTCAGCACAGATATTGAAACTCAACCTTAAAAAAACCCTGCTTTGTTTCAAAATTTGTATGTTGAGAGCAGCAATACTGATTAACAAAAAAAACAAAGTGGTAACACGTTGGTGTAGTTAAGTGTTTTGGCTATAACCAGTGTTACTCTTACGTTAGTTTATAATTTCCTTATCTTTTGAGAATTTGCATCTGCAGAAAATATGTTTGAGCAGATACTTATACTTTGAGCTTAACTTATTTGGTTAAAAATTTAACGTTTGGGGATTAATTTAGTGCTATAAAATTGGCTGTGCACATTATAATGATTATTTTTTTTAATGAAAATGTGTTATTGTCATATGTGCAATCCTTGATCAAACAAAATAATGGACAGACATGATGAAAATAGTCCTTTTCTATCTGAAAATTAATTGCTTGGCTATTGTCTTCTGCAGATGGTTGGATGAACGGCACACCCAGTCTCACTCCATCCCAGCTTTGTTCAGACCATCTCCTCTTGAGAGAATTAAAACAAATGTAATAAACCCTGCCTATGCTATAGAGCCTGGTCAAACAGAGAGCTCATTACACATGGGCTATACTGCCCTGGAAATAAAGAGTAAAATGCTGGCGTTGGAGAAAGCAGATATGTGTATCTATAATCCTTTGTTTGGGTCTGACCTTCAGTATACCAATAGGGTAAGAACTATACTTTCATTTTATATTTGTGAAACATACATACTCATTCATCTTACAATTAATTCATTTATTTGATATGAGTGTGTGCTTTATGTTTAATGTAATTGGATTTCTTCATTGCACACTTAGTGCTAAATGGTTTTTCAAATCCTCACATTTGAACACTGTTCCCTTTAATTACAAAATGTTACTATGTTACTAACATAATGTAAGGGAATATCTGGCCTGGATGGAGCATTGTTTAGCCAAATCTCAGTAAGATATTTTTTTCAGTTGTGTTTAAATTATGTCTTCACAGGTTGACAAAGTGGTAATAAATCCATACTTTGGCCTTGGAGCCCCAGACTATTCAAAGATTCAGATTCCTAAAAGAGAGAAGTGGCAACGTAGCATGAGCAGCGTCACAGAGGACAAGTATTATGTTACATTCCTTTTTTGTTAACGGATAATTTTATTATATTACAGCAGTACTTGCTAGACTTGGTCAGAATGAGATTCCTCTTACTTCAGGGTTTTACTGTATAAATACATATTTTATAAGAATTCTATTTGAAATCTCTGAGTACTGAAACGCAACAATTAAAGGATAGATCAAGAAGGGTTTAAATGATAAACATTAGAGAAGTGTGTCTTAGCATAACGAATACAGCTGTGGCTTGACTGCTGCATGATGAAAATGCTACTTGTGTGAATACTGACACATTTTAGATTCATGAGCTTCCTTTTTATTCTTCATGTAGATTTGCAGTTAGTGCAATGTTATTGATTTAAAAAAAGTTGATGTTCTCAACTATTGAAATGCTGAACAGTGTTTTCCCCGTGTTTCCTCTTTTAATTCACAGGGAACACCAGTGGGTAGATGATTTCCCCCTTCACCGCAGCGCTTGCGAAGGCGACTCTGATTTGCTAAGCCACCTTCTGGATAAAAAGTTTTCTGTTAATCAGTTGGATAGTGACCACTGGGCACCTATCCATTATGCATGTTGGTGAGTCAGATGAATATAAGGTTGCCAATCAAGTGCATTCTTGCTGTTGATTCTTTAGCAGTAATCATTCATGTCATTTACCATACAGACTCAGAAATGAGAAATAAAAAAAAAATGGAGACTTTTTATACTTTGACTTTAATATATGTTAGTGTTAACCTTCTGAAGAGTGAAAGATCGCTTCAGGTTTTGAGATAATTTCAATCTGAATGGTTTCAGAGAGGACCAGGTGTGCAGATCTGGTTGCCTCTTGTATCTGTCCTGAAGCATATGTTCTAATTCCTGTTGGATACTGGGTCTAGTTTAGTGCGGTAACTTTTACAGTCTTTGTTGGTTAAAAGCTGTGACCAGTTTTACAGCAATAGCTGAGCTGAGCACAGTTTGGCGATAGTCAGGAATTGAGTGGGAAGCTGAACTAGGTGATCTACACAGGACAACTTGTCTGACTATGACTGCGACGGTTTCATCTATAAGTGCTTGAGAGCTTTCCTCAGTTGTTGTAAAAATGCTTCTGTTTTATCTTTAGTCTTTTGTGTTTATAGTAGTGTCTGATCATATGAATAACATGAAAATCAAATTTTGATATTAATTTTTTTTTTTTGCCAGAAAGTTTGCATAAACAGTATACAGAAGATTTACTAGTTACCAGTGTCAGGCTTGAGTCCTCAGGATCCATCTGCATGGCAATCAGAAGCTTTACTCTGATTCTCACACAGATTTTTTTATTTTATTTTATTTTTCAGGCAAGGCTGAACTACCCAAACATAGCTAATTCAAAGCAAGGTTCAGCTTGCCTATAACTAATCCAATAAATGGTTACTAGACCAATGGTTACCAAAGAAGTGCAGAACTGATACTAATTTCTACAAACTTACTAACATTCCATTGTCATTGGTGTCACTTCAAAGCTAAAAACTCTTAAACATGGAAATATGCTTTTCATATTTAGGACTATCTGAAAAAGATTTTTATCTCATGTTTGCTGTGTCTGTTCTGCTATAAAAACCTGTCTGCAGGTATGGAAAAGTTGAAGCCACTCGAATGCTGTTGGAAAAAGGGAAATGCAATCCAAATCTTTTGAACGGCCAACTTAGCTCTCCTCTTCATTTTGCTGCTGGAGGTGGGCATGCTGAAATAGTACAAATTCTTCTAAATCATCCAGAAATTGACAGAGTAAGTTCTGTTTGTGTATATAAATAGCAGTTTCAGCAACAGTTTCTAGCTTGTGTATGTGAAATATTTTGTGTCCAGACCACAATGTGTAAACACAGTGATCCTGTTGAGAGATTACCAAAAAATGGTTAAATATTTTTCATTACCTCTGCTTTTCCCGTTGGATAGCAATTAAATGTTTGAAAGCTAGGATTGAGGATTTTCAGTATATCAAAAAATGTGGGAATGTTTGTCTGTCTCCAGTGAAGAGAATGTATTATCAGTGTTTCTGTTTGTAGCACATTACTGATCAACAAGGAAGATCTCCACTGAACGTCTGTGAAGAGAACAAACAAAATGACTGGGAGGAAACTGCAACACTGCTGAAGGAAGCCATAAACAAACCTGTATGAGTTTATTTTCTAGTAGTTTAAAGTTTCTATTTAATTTACGCATAAACCTGTAGAAGAGCTAGGCTCACAGCTGTTGTTGGAAACGTGCAGTATACTGGAATTCCTAGTGTAAATATCAACAAACTGAGGCTTTGTCTCTTTAAATGTTTCTATCTATATTTATTGCTCAAGAAATACATGCCAGAATGAAATACGATGTTTTTATCTACTTGTAGGAGCATCATATCAGCTGCCCGTTTTACGTCTACTTTTGATCACAGAAGCACCACTTGCCATATGTGTTCTTGCAGGTCCATGACCAGGAGCATTCAGCTGGCTAAATGTAGGCTGCCACAAAACAGGCTTCACCTTGGTGTAGGCTTTCTTAGCCCTTGGCCATCAGTGGGGATCTAGCCAGGATAGTAAACAAAATTTACAATGTGACTTCTGTCATCCTGAAGTAATTTAAGATTAGACAAGTAATATAAAAGCACTTGTTCCTTTTCTTTGACTTCAGATGCAACTTCTACCTCTGTAGGTAGGTGGCAGTAAACCTGTCAGTTTCTCTTGATTTTTAAATTCTCTTCATTTCACTCTACACGAGTGAAACTCCCAAAATAATTAATGAATTTACCTCCTTTATTTTAGGGATTTTATTATGCAGTTGATTAAATGGCATGTGTGTGTCTAATGACTAAAAGACTAATGCACTCATTTTAAGTAGTTTTCACAGCGTAATAGGTGATATTACCTTGTTGCTTATTACAATTGAATTAATACCTTAAAATAAAAAAAAAAGATAGAAGTTACTACAATAGGACTGACAGTGACTACTGCAGCAAAAATAGACTGATCTTTTCAGTCAGTTGTCATTTTCCGAGGCATTCTTTTTTTCCTTTTTTCCAGAAGTTTTTAGGATTGATGTCTCGGTTCTTGACAACTAAGTAGATTTGAAGAAGAGAAATAACAAATTCCTGCAACTGTTTTATTGAAGCAGCTGGAACATTTAACCCAATAGAGAAGAAAACAAGAAGTTTCATTGATTTATGACTTGTGTGTATATGCTTTAAGCACCCGATTCACGTTTAAGTACATCTTTTCAGGAGGCGTACTCTGGGCCCACGTGCAATTCGGGGGAAGCTATGGGGGTTCTGGAGGGGCAAATGATATATTTTTAGTAATATTACAGAAGTGCTAAAAGATCATAGATTGTATTCTTTCTGTAATGGGGCCTGTGTAAAGGGTGATGCTTCCCTCTGAAAAATAAGTCTTTTTAGTACAGACTAATGAGGGGACTAATTCATAACCTGCCAGTAATAGTGATGTGGACATTTTGGGATATGCATAGGCAGCTGAGCCCAAATCGCTCCTGGAAGTTTTAAATGCCTTCTTGCATCTGAGTTCAACAGACACGAAGTCTCCAAAATATCAGTAAGCTCTTTCTTGGAGTTCTTGTGGTAAGAAGCACCATATAAGAACACGCATAGGACATGAAACAAGCAGTTCTGATAAATAGTAAATATGCAGGAGTTGTGCAGTGCTCTTTTCCTCAACAATATGGATGTTGTTGAATTACAGTAATACTGCTTTTCTCTTCAGAAGCACTAACAGAGGGGATTTTAACAAGTTCTGTTTAATGTGTTTAAATGTTTATGTAGTATGAAAAGGCACGAATTTATCGTATGGATGGGTCATATCGCTCTGTTGAGTTGAAACATGGAAACAATACTACTGTACAGCAGATAATGGAGGGGATGCGTCTGTCTCAAGAGACCCAGCAGTACTTCACTATCTGGATCTGCTCTGAGAACCTCAGTAAGTAACGAGGAAGATCGTTATACTTGACAGTTTATCGTAGTTTTTTTATCTCTGCTTGCCTTTAGAGGAAAACGGTATTTTCTTAGGAAAATAGGAAGCATGCTCTCTGACAGTTCTGTAATAACACCTTTCTGACACCTTTTAAAAGCCATCCTTTAGGAATTAATTTGTATCTAGACTGACATTGCCCCTGCCAGAGACTCTCTAATCCCTGTACGTCTCCTTCTTTAGATCTTTTGTATAGGGACCGAAATCACTTTTTCTATTTCCTCTGCTTAAGCTGTCCTGCTGCGTCAACTCCCAGCCTTTCCAGTCTGATGTTTCCAAACCATGCCTTCAGAGCTATAGAGAGATTCTGCATTTTGGCCATCGTTTTGGTACCCCCACAGGTCTGACCCTGTGTCACCATGGCATCTAGAATGTATTTCATCTAGGAAGTTTTGTCCAGATTGCCTTACTGTTACAGGGCGCCTTTGCTGTCATAGTCCTTGCTGCTACCTTACCTGTTTCTTTATTTAAAAAAAAAACACCCGTTATTTTTCAGGCCTCCAACTGAAGCCATATCACAAGCCTTTGCAGCATATTAGAGACTGGCCTGAAATATTCACTGAACTGACAAACTTGGATCCTCAAAGGGAAACTTCACAGCTTTTCCTGAGAAGGGATGTGAGACTTCCACTGGAAACAGAAAAAAAGGTCTGTACTTGGAAGTGATAGCATGTCAGTCAGAACACTGTGACCATCAACAGTCAGTGTGTTTTAATGACTAGCTTACTTAAACTGGCCCGTTCCTCTCCTTTTCTGTAATAGTTTGAGTCTTTAGTTTCCTCCTTCCTTCTCACCTTCCTGCCCTCTCTCTCTTCTCTCTCTCTTTCTCACCTTCCCAGCTGTCTGGCTTCTCATAAGTCTGTGTGCCTCAGTCTTTAACTATCTGTCATACAGCTAAAAAGAACCTACCCTGTTTTCTTTGTCTTCCTTGTGCTGTGATTTTTCAGGTCAGTTTTGAACAGGATTATTCAAACATATTTTTGAAACTGGATTCATGGGTAAAAAGCCTCACAGATGTCAGTATTTCTGTGGTCCTTTTGATTGGGCATGCTATGCTGGTCACCTTTAATTTTTAAGTGTGTGAGATCAGTGAAGTGTTGAATTAAGTCAATGAAAATATGCCATTTTTTCTATTACAAAGCATAACTAAAATGAATCCTTCAGTCAAGATCCCACCTTTGTCTTCTGTCTCTGAATTGGTGAGAAATTGTAAAAGAAAATGAGCTATAAATACAAAGAAATCATATTACTTAAATCTTTTCAACAGATTGAGGATCCATTGGCTATTCTTATCCTTTTTGATGAAGCCAGGTATAATTTACTGAAGGGTTTCTATACATCACCTGATGCCAAGCTGATCACACTGGCAAGTCTGCTTCTACAAATAGTCTATGGAAATTATGAGAGCAAGAAACATAAACAGGGCTTTCTAAAGTAAGTATGTGCATTTAAAAACTTTAAAAATATGGGTTTAGGTTAAGTATTTTTAGGTGGCGCTTAGAATGGAACTCTCAAATTCTAGGTATGGCTTATTTATTATTTTTATCCATTGCTGAGCTCTAGTTCAGATTAATTGTATAACCCTTCTAGCATTAAGAGAAGCTGGACGCAAAATCTGAAAAATATAATAATGTTAATTATTGCAGTCCCAGGCAGAGAGATGGAGGTTCTATACTCTGTAAGCCTACACTGAGCTACAGTAATACTGAAATGAGTAACAGTATTTGTGCCAGTGGAGGGTTTGACAGGACTGAGACTTTGGACAATGCTGAAGAAGCCGCTTACTACGTCCGGTTAGACCAGCTTCGGGGACTGGCTGTCCTTCCTCTCTGAAGAGGACAGACAATGCAGAGATATTAATTCTGTTGTTTGTATGTGAACTGCTATACTAAACTGGCCAGAAACAGAGCATCAGTAGGGCTCTGACAGATGGTGCCTTTCTTTCACCTTCTCTGCTTTCCAGTACAAGAGTATCTGAGCTGTTCTGGGTACGGCTTTTTCCTCCCACAAGCATTTCTGCAGCCGTGTCTGAGCACATCAGGATTTCAGTTCTGTGCTGTGTGTGCACCTCCACCCCCCACCATCTCCCTCAGTTCATTCGTGCTCTGAACAGCTCTGCTCTTCTGGAGTGCTTCTCAGCTCTTCCCATTCACAGCATCAACTCAGCTCTCTTGGCTTGCTTTTTTTGGTTTTATTCTCCACCGTCAGTAAATCAGGGTGCGTTTTCTGCTACAGCTGACATAGACCTAAGTGCAAGTGGCCTCTGGAAGGGCTGGCTGTACTGGCTGCGCTTGTTCATTCCTCCCTCTTCCCTCTGTCAGGAGCAGAGACTGTTCCATTACATAGTGAGCTAGGGGAATGACAGGAAAACCTTCCGGTGGGCTGTTCAGTCCCATCTGCCATTAGCCCATCTCCTCCTGCGGTTCCAGGGTTGGTAGGTGAGCTCCAGCAGGACGGGGTGTAGGTGTGACCGCCGGCCCACGGGCGGCTGCGGCTGAAGGCACTGGATACGGAAAATCCCGGTGGCTGCAGCGCGGGGCTCCTTTCCGCACTGGGGCCAGGCAGCAACACGGCTCTGAGGTGTTTGACTCTTACAGACAGGACTACTTGGAAAGGTAGTTTGGGCCAGATAAAGAGATTTGTGGACATTTGAGCATGGTTTCCACCCATATTCAAATGGAAGTGTTGGTAAATATCTTGGCTTGTTCTTCTTCAGAAGGATGAAAAGATTTATTTTCTGAATATTTTTGTAGTTGATTAAATGTTTATTAAAAGACTGGTCTTTTAAAAATATATCCAGGCTATTGCTACTATGAGAGTATCCTTGGCCTTAAAGATCTGGGTGCGTTGTGCTGTGCAGGGCTTTTGCTTGGTAGCTCATGTGTGCAGTGACTGAGAAATATAGTTTAAAAATCACTAAATAGATTGTACCACTAGGTTTTTGTGACTATCTTAATTGTGCATAAAAGAAAACTAGTAAAGTCTTCCTTATAGTGTTTTCCAGTGGTTTGGGTTGGGATTTTTTGTTGTTTTGGGTTTTTTTTTTAAATCACTTAATATATATATAGCTTCAATTCTGTGTCATGTAATATTAAACTTTCATGTGGAAGTTAATCAGGCCAAGTCCTTGGTGGTGCTGAATACAGCAGTGAAGGGAAGAGTATCTATAAGCTGTCATCTTTTCCCAGTATGGGATATTCTGGTGTAAATGGCTGTTCATATACAATTTCGGCTTCCAACCTGGAATTCTCTAAACTGGTCTGTAACCAAGGAGGAGTCTCGTGCTCTGCTGTGAGCATTTCCTCCCCTGCCGTGTCTGTGTGCAGGACACAGTGTGTCACACAGAGCTGGGCCTCCGCTAACAAGCTGAGAATCACACTGTATCTCAGGAAGCCTTAGCTTACATTTCAGGAAAGCTTCTTGCCTGATGAGACAAGACAGAGTAGGTCTGCTCAGTATGTGGCTTGAAGATGCAAATTGGCAGACTTTGTTTTTTCCTCTTTGTTTACTGAAGAAAAACTTTTTTTCTGCTTTGTTTTTCTCGTAGTGAAGAAAATCTAAAGTCTATAGTACCAATCACTAAACTAAAAAGTAAAGCCCCTCACTGGACAAACAGGATACTTCATGAATACAAGGTGAGAGATAACCCAATAACAGAAAATCCTGTCTTAACTTATTTTGACTCTCTGGTTGACAGTTAATGAATAACAATATTGGTATATAAAGCCAGAAATGTGGATGTTCTGTTGTCATCTGTGCATTTGTCTTCAGCATGTGTATTGGGGATACCGTCAGTGCAGACGTACACGTAAAGAAATCTACTCTGGCTTGTATTTTCACACTGGCTTGTAGCAATAGATCCACAAAGTCATTTTTGCCAGTGTAACTTCTGTGTTAGGGATCCAGTAGCCATAATTTTGGGGTATAAGGGAAGGGGTAGGGAGTTACACAAATGTCTTTGGAAAAAGAGATTGCATTTTGCATTTTTAAAATGGCTGTGTAGAGTTCAGATAAGCTGTAATGCAGAGTGAGGATCTCAAGAGGTCAAACCCATCCACCACACGCAGTGTGGTAACTCTTGAAGATGAGTTCTCTCTCATGCCTGTGCCTTCTCATCTGGAGCATGGCCCAGCCAAGTTTTGTGTTTGTTGAGGTACTTCACATCAGTCTGCTTCGAGGTGGGAGCACTCCAGCGAGTGAGTGCTGTGAGTGAGCTGTCAGCTCTACTGAAGAGGAAGAAACAGAAGTCTATCTCATTCTGAATGAGGGCTCCACTAAAGAAAAGAAATCTGCAACTCTATTTTGCTTAGAAAAGAAAAAAAAAATCCATGTTTTTTTGGGGGAAGGTATATCCCCCAGAAGAGGCTCATCTTACCGTTCCTCACTGGATTTGGACCCCTTAAGGGAGGAAGAATGCTTAGTGTTAAGGATCATGATGCTTTTAGTGTCAGTTGGGTGCATAGCTGCTCATCCTGCAGGAGTCCCACATCTGAGGGCCAAAACTGTGGGGCCCTGCAGAGGTCAGGTGTCTGTGGCTCTGATTTTTGAGGCTCATGCAGGCATCTGCTTTCTGCCTCGGGTCTCTTCGGGCTTCTGAGCCTTTCTGTGGCTCTGGGGTTTAATTTGGGTATAGAAAATGGTTGCTGGGAAAGCATTTTGGGAATATTCATTTAGCGGGAGTTCCGCTAAATAGTGAATTTTCTTCAACCAACCACAACTGTTTGGGAAAACTTGTTGATTGTCATTGTTCTTTATTTCTAGAACCTCAGCACGAGTGAAGGTGTAAGTAAAGAGATGCATCACCTTCAGCGCATGTTCTTGCAGAATTGCTGGGAAATTCCTACTTATGGAGCAGCCTTTTTTACAGGACAGATATTCACCAAAGCAAGTTCAAGTAGCCATAAGGTCATCAAAGTGTACGTCGGAGTAAATGTAAAAGGGCTGCACCTCCTCAACATGGAAACAAAGGTCAGCTGAATTGAACTGCCAATGATAACTGATAAGCTTAATTCCATTCTCATAGATCCTTTGTGCTACCAGTTGTTTCACATCGCACTGTGTGGTTAAACTTGACTGGGAAAATTTCCACAATTTTTATAGGATCTTTATAAAGCACTACTAAGCACACTATAAATAGCCTTGTGTTTTTCCACTTGGCTACTTTATTAGCTACAACTAGATTGTGGAACATACTGTTATTAGGCAGAGTCTTGTCTAAGTGAACTAAGAAGAGTTCAATTTGTAAGTGGAGAATATTTTCTGAGTGAAGTTTTCCTACATTTCATTGTAGGCTCTACTCATCAGCCTAAAATATGGTTGCTTTATGTGGCAGTTGGGAGATGGAGATACATGTTTTCAAATCCACAGTCTGGAAAACAAAATGAGCTTTATTGTGCATACCAAACAGGTAAGCATTGCCATTTTTTTTATAAACTAGTCAGACTCCTTTCCTGAGGTTGACCACCCATGTACAGTATAAAAGAAGCCTAAGCCAAGCCCCCACAAAAATAATCTTAAAACTTTCTTTTTAATATTTCAGAATGTTTGCTTGTTTTCCTAGCCTTTAGAGTTCAAAATACATAAAATGCATCTGTGATCATTAGGGTAAATGTTTTTTTATTAATTGAAACTGTTGCATGTGCCGAATCCCACAGTATTTCAAAATATGATGAGAATCACAAAGTTAGAGCTGGTAACTTTGTTGTCAAAACTGGTGGAGTTAGAGATTGGATAAAACTGAGGATCTCTAAAGGCCGTGTTATGAAGCAACTGCAATTTCTCCCAGTAACTTTTGATAGTGTTTATGGATGTCTGATGGAAAATGCTTGTCTTACCCGTAAGTCTGCATGAGGGGTAACAATGCCGTGTTAAAACGAGCACTGAATTACAACTTTTGAGTATCTTGCATGCTTTGACAGTAGTTGCTTTTTGATTCTTATATACTAAGGCGGTTACAAGGAAAGTGATTCATCGTTTTGAAACCTTTTGGTATCTGAGAAAAGTCTAGGTTTTGTTTTCCTTATTTCTAAAATGATGCAATTTTTCACTTACTGTATCTACTTGCATTTGTCATATGCTTAAGTTAATTGTGTCATAGTTCTGAAATGCTGTTAGAATTTCATTGTCTATATTTATATAGGCAGGTCTCGTCGTAAAACTTCTGGTGAAATTAAATGGCCAGTTAATGCCAAGTGAAAGAAATGAATGATGGCAATGAACAACAGTTATGAAACAGCATCTTACAGCTAAGCAAAAACCCACTTCTCATCCTAACAGAAGACTTCCGTGTACATGAATTTTACACAATAGAAAAGTCAATTTGTACAGTTTTTTAACTTTGTACAGAAGCTGCATGGTTTATTTTTTTAAAAAACGCCAATACAATATGTCCATTATTTTTATATATAGTTTTGTGTTTCATATATAAGCTATTGTAGGTCCTGAGCTTAACCAGTAAAGTTAATGAAATGTAAATGGTTTACTGAGCTGGGTGAGTGTGAACCAAGAAAGGCGTTTGTTCCCAGAGTGGGACTGCCAGTGCCATTGAGCAAGTGTCAGTTAAACTATTTACCTTTCATGTCATTCTGTGGAACACCAAGGAGGTTTTATATGTTACAGTATTTTGTAGACACACTTTATTTTTAAGATACTGTTGGTAAGTATGCTAAAAAGACCAGCCAGTCCTTTGAGCAACTTTTGATAAACTCTTGGGTTTTTTATTTGTCCTGACAAACGTTATAGCTGGCTTTATTTTTACTCTTTGCTTTCTCATACTTTGTATTCATATTTATTCTAAAATATTGCACGAGGATGTCAAAAGGGAAATACTTTAAATCATTCAGAAGCCATAATAAATGTTTAGCATGCTTTTTTTTTTTAAAAAAAATGGATTGTTACTTTTGCTGTGCAATATAAAATGTGTATATGGAGGAGGGGGAGGTACAGATTTACAAATGAATCTTACTCAGAGGACTTCAGGACGTTTAATAAATCTTACCCTGGATTGCAACACACCTGCATTAACGACAACTCACATAGAAGGTACTAAGTTATTTATGTTAAACTAATTTTCCTAGTCATTACTTCAGTTCCTTGAGACTACAAGCAGTGCAGGATGCAGGAATGAAGACTGACACCATAAGGAAGGCAGATGCAGTTTGTAAGCGTCCTGTCTGCTCCATGCAGGGTCAGTAGTAACTCTCAACAAGTTGGGTCCCAAGTCACAGTCTGAAACACAACCTTGTATGTTAAAATAGTATCCATAACACACATCTTTAAAAGTTCTGGTTGTATTTCAGGGTTTTAAGTGCACTTGACTATTTCTTCCACGTAAACTGCATGCTGAAACAGTGTGCAATATTTTGTAAAAAGACTTAAAAAAAAAAAAAAGAAATTAGCACTTGCCTCTAAGTTTTCAGATAAAAGTTAAAATGAATGTTTGGAACTGCTGTTGCATAGTAACTTCACTCATACCTTACTACTAGTAAGTGCAGTTTAAGAAATTAAAGTAGTAAGCAGTTTAAAAAAGTGAACAGGAGACTTGTATTTTGTAATCTTCGTAGCAAGCTATACTTTTCTACATAAACTTCTCTGGCATAAATAAGAGTAAATTTTCATGGATTGTTATATTTTATTTAAGGTAAATAATGCAACCGTCAGGTCCTTCATGGTGCATCCTTGCTATCAGTTGGCACTGGTATCAGAAATACACTTCTCTACATAGCACTTTGTTAGGAAACTAGAGGAAAAATGTTAAAAATGTGTCATACTATTGAACAATAGTATTAATATGCCTTTTTGCTGTATAGTTCTTTTGGCTAAATTCTTACTTATTACTACCTAATAAACTTTGCAATAAGTCGTGTTTGTTGTTTTATTATTGCAGCCATTGTGAAAGTGCCATCAAATGTCTTACCAAGAAGGTGTTATTTGCAAATTTTGTACCAGGCTCATCTTTGCAAGGTGTGTGGGAAGATCATCAGAGAGGATGTAAGGGAGGGTCCCACAATGATTACAAACTAAGGCAGTGCACCTCAGAACCACTCAGGAATTCATCAAGATAACTGGAACCTGTTAGTCCTGGCAAACCAGAAGCTTGCAGATGCTGCGTCAGGGGAGTCAGGAGAGGCCATTTTCCCGGCAGGCTGCTGGAACCTGGGCTCATCAGAGTTTCCATTGTGTTGCTGAGACTGGGAAGGTGAGTACAATTCTTTCATCTAAAAGTGGGGTGGAACAGAGAAAAATCTCATACTCTAGAGACCACTAGTAACAACACTCCTACCTGCACCAAACAAACCAAAAAAACACAAAACCAAAAGAAAACAAGCTGCAAGAATGGCAAGTCTGAAATTATGCCTTTGTAAGCAGGAGATACTCAGCTCAACTCCTGTAGCTTAGCCAACAGGCACTTTTTTAAAAGCCAAGATTTGAGAGTAGAACTCCAGCCAGGCGGCACAAGGCAAAATAACTACTGAAAAATTAAAACTTTTAAAAGGGAACAGTTCTATCAAGTGGATTAATTAATTGTCAGTCTAGCATGCTGACCTGAGGACAGTCTAAGTGCAGACCTTGCTTTGGGTGAGGAGTGAACCCACCTAGAACTGGGTGCCTTTTGCCACGGTGAAGCAAAACCTGCAGCATCTGAGGTTAACCACTGTGTTGCCAGACAGATCTGCTGCAGAAAAACAGGCTGTTACTGTGAAAACGCAGGCACAGGCTCAACAGAAACAATGTATGTGGTTTGCCAAGGTCCCACTTGACCTTTAAGCTTTCTTATTAATACAAGATCAGGAAATTACAACAATTTTGTACAACTTTACCCCATCAGTAGAAAGACTTGTCTTAAAGAAACTAGGAAAAAATGTCAATCTATTTGCGGGACTCATGTTTATAAAGACTTACAGAGCGAGATGGTGTAAATCTGCCTGTAAGGTGAGAGGAAAAGACCAACTAAATGCCTTTGGTTTGTCAAGTGAAGCTGGGAAAATACTGTTTATGATGATACAGTAAACCTTTGTTTATGATGTAGTAAATTAAAAGTTTAAAGCAGGAAGAACGTACAGAGCTCCAGAGAACTGTGGAACATCTGCTGCGCACCCTCTTGTCAAGCAGCAAATCACACATCTCTGATACATATTTTGTGATCTGTAGTCTAGTTTCTGAAAAAGCAAGGTATTAAAGTGGCAAGCACGGCAGTAAAATAGTCCCCCTTTTTGTTTTGTGGTCAACAAAAGTAGGAGACTTCAAAAACGTGGAAGAAGTCTAGGTTTTTATCAAGATGTCTTAAAAGTGCTAGCTCAGTCTAGCAATATTAAAACATATTATTCCACATAGGTGTCACACTTACAGTTTGATTTCTTTAAAATAGTGATAAGAATCAGTTTGCAACCCAGAAAAGGGAACAGCGTCTCTGGAGAAAGATGAAGATGAAATTCCAAGTCATCTAAATACGAAAGGACTAAACAAAAGCTTTTGTGAGATTCCAATTAATGACGCTAGGAAAGACCCATTACATTAGAGAATCCTGAAGTAGCTGACCTGACTTTGAAAAGTTTGAGTGATGCTTCACATGACATTCCTACAGTAGCTGTCAATGAGGAAAGTGATAACATGGCTGAAAACGTATCAGGAAGTGATTTACCTGAAGAAAGGTATGAATGTGAATTCTCAGCTGAGATAAATGCTGCCACAGTGTCTTAAGGTGTGAGAAAACAGGCACCTGCTTGTGTCAGCCGAAAAGGGCACTAGAGACCTGAACCCAGTCCTTGCAGAAGCTGTCAGTGGGGGTGCCAGAGCAGACCTGTCACCATCAGAGATGAATCCTGGATGCGATGAAAATGGACCGACATATATGTCGCCTGAGGAAATGAGAATTTCACCCTTAGACTAAATGATAAAGGACTAGGGAATGGGCTTCTGCTCGCCTTTGAAAACCAAAATTTAAATATTTGCTGTTACACAACGGTGAAATAAATCCAGTGCGTTCAAATCCTGATACTGGAAAGAAATAGGCCAACTCTGTTGCCACTAGGTAGATCCTTACTTCATAAGCTGAGGGTACTGAACATCAGTCACCACCCGTGCCCGTGTCTCCCTGAAGGCCTGTCCAAGCTTGTATTACGGAGTTCCTTCCCAGTCACTACAGCGTCGATGAATTCCCTTTCGCGTGGGAAAGCCTGTGGGGTTTGCAGGCAACAAGGCAAAACCTTTGCTCAGGGCCAGGCCGAGAAACCCCGAGCTCGGGATCCCCGGGCGGCGGCCGCCGCTCCCCGCTCCGCCCTCAGGCCGGCACTGCCCCCCGCCCCGCAACCACCGCCCCCGGCCCGCCCACCGCCCCGCGCCCGCCCAATGGCGCCCCTCACAGCCCGGCAGACGACGTCACCCCGCGGAGCGGCGGCCGCCGGTTGGCTCAGGCGGCGGTAATCGTCACATGGGCAGAGATCGGCCCAGCGCGGCGGTGGGAGCGGCCGGCGCGCGGCGCGGCGCGGCGCGTGCATTCGCGCGGCTGGCGGCGGCCCGTGGGGCGCTGAGGCGATGCTGAGCCTGACGGAGGTCGGCGGGTCCCTGCTGGAGCGGGTGGCCGTCGGCAGCCCCCTCTCGCTGGTGCTGGCCGCCTCCGCCTTCGCCCTGAGCCTCGGTTACCTGTTCCAGCTGGGTTACCGGCGCCACGTTGGGTCCGACCCAAAGGTGGGCGCTGGTGGCGGGGGAGGCGCGGCGCATTAGGCTGGGGAGAGGCGGTGGGGCCGGGGCAGGGCATCCGGAGGGCTCCGCCAAGCCTCCCGCGGAGGGAGTGGTCACGGCCGGTGGCGAGCGCCGGGGGATCCGGCCGGCCTCCCGTCAGGCTACGGCTGGGCCGGGGGGCGGCTCGCCCCTGGAGAGCCCCTTCGCGGGGAGCGCACTGGACCGGGCGGCGAAGCCCCGGCGTGTGGGAGCGTCCCCCGCAGCCTCCCCTGGAGCGGTGTCCGGCGGCAGCGCCCAGCGCTGGCGGGCCCCGCGGGAAGCGGAGGCGCTCAGGTGTCGTAGGGGCAGGGCCCGGGCCCGGACCCATCTCGTCAGCGCCGCTTAAAATAAAGCTCCTACCGGCGCATGAAACTCGTTGCCAAACTGAGGTTGTTGCTTTTGAGGGATTGTTTAACAAATCGTTTTGTTTCTGACTGCGGTATCTTTTTGCTTTGCTTTCAGAGGCAAGATAGTAAGAATCTTAAGCGTATTAATTTTATTTTAACCTCTGCTTCTTTTAAATGTGGCTGGCTCACTTACTCTAAGAAGATAATCAGTTGTCAAAGGTTCGCCTTTTCAGAAAAAGGTTTTTCATTTAGAAACCTGTATAAAGCCTTCTCTGTGTTTAATTTTTATGTAAATGGGCGTGATTTTAATTTTCTCTGAAGAAATGTATTTACTTTTTCTTTGTTCCTCAGAAATACCCACCTTATATTTCATCAAGCATCCCTTTCCTTGGACATGCAATCGCATTTGGAAAAAGTCCAATTGAGTTTTTGGAAAATGCTTATGACAAGGTATATTTTCCCACATGATTAGCATATGCTAGAATATTTTTGTGTAGCTGTTATCTATGTAGAACCTCTTTAAAATAAGTTCATTCTCATTTACTGGCTTGAATATGGAATGTAATGTGCAGAGTTGGCTCTGGTTTCTTCAGATCTCTTCATGTACATCATTGTTATAAAAATAGTGTTTTCTGAGGTATGCCTTGTGTTTCAGATTTAAAAACTGTGTCTGTGTGTTTGGGTAATGATCATAGCTGAATCACAAGTTAAATAAAAGCCATTTTCATGATGTTATTTCTTGCCTTAATTGGGAATTTTTAATCTCACTCTCTACTAATCTGTGACCAGGCTGGAATGTAGCTGACGACCTGTGTAGGTAATTTGATGCTTTTTAAGGCCCTTTCCAATGTTAAAAGGGCTGGTGTATAAAATCTTGGTAGGTTTTGTAGCCTAACAGCCCCAAAGAAATAGCCTAAGGCAGTAGAGCCTTAATTCTATTGAAAGAAGATCTAATGATCTGTTTCACATTTTCTAAAACTTAAGCTTAAATCTTAGCTTGGTTAACTTTAAGAAAGCCAAATTTACTCTGTGAAGATCTGCTGGAGACAACCTTCAAACTTTAAAATTGTATTTGTTCTTAATTACCTGTGCATAATTCCAAATCCAGATTTTTTTCAGATAGTGTTTGTAGATTACTGGAGGCTATATGCGCCCTGCTAGTTTTTGTAGTGTAATTGATCTTTTATTTATTTTTTTTTAAACTAAATGGTTTTTAAATATCCAAGATCATTTGTGTGTGTTATATGTCACTAGATGTCACTAGTAAGTATATTGAGAATAGAATTTAAATGTGATCTAAAATATTTGTATCTGTATTAAATCTCCAGACACTTCCTTAGGAGAGTAAGTGATTTATGGAAGCCTGTACATAAAGAGATGCAGATTTAATTACTTGTGTTGTTCCTATTTAAAATAACCTGGTTTGTTTTTTTTCTCTTAGTATGGACCTGTGTTCAGTTTCACTATGGTTGGGAAGACATTCACATACCTACTGGGTAGTGATGCTGCTGCTCTACTCTTCAACAGTAAAAATGAAGATTTGAATGCAGAAGATGTATACTCTCGTCTAACAACACCAGTTTTTGGCAAGGGAGTTGCTTATGATGTACCTAATATGGTATGTATTTTAAATATGAGTAGAGAAGTAGCATGATTTAAATTCTGAGTAGGCAGCCCTGCCTGAGCTTTTGGCACTCTGTGATGGGATTGTGTGTTCATACACGATTCAGGCATATTGCAGCTAAATTGTCTCAGTTGGATAATCGGGACTGAAGATGTTTAGGTTGCTTTACCTACAATGGCTACCTGGCCATTTGTCAGTCTGGATGCTATTTTTTGAACCTGAAACCACCTAATCCAACCGTAGAGGAAAACCTAATAAGTGAGTCTCTTTTCCCTTCCCTTCTAGCATGTCACTCACTGCAGTTTACTTTTGCCTTACAAGCAGCTTTAGGTCTTGCTGAGAGAGCTTTGAGTGTGAAAATTTTTCATTTATGCCATGCCGAATCTACATACAGGAGTATTAATTTGATAATTAGCACCACAAGGTTTGTCTTGCTCAGGTAAAAATCAGTCTTTGTATGTTTGCAGAATGCAGTCTGTGTGGGTCTGGAAGCACAGGGGCCCTGTCATGTGGCATTGTTTCCCAGCTGAGCGTAGGTTCCTCTCTTGTTTGTGTGTGTTGTCTGGCACAACAGACTCTTAAACTGCAGAAGCCACATCTGAGGTGGACAGGCTCCTGTCTCCATCAAGCTGGAGATGGGCTAGCTTGCGTACCCTCTGACAGGCTGCTGGAGTCCCCTCTGCATTCTGAAAACTGACGTTTCTAGGAAGTAACCTTTCTTCTTATGCCCTTTGTTTTGTGAATAACTTTATAGTACATGCAGAGCCCTTGGTGGGAAGACAATTTTTGGTCTATTGCTCATGGTATAGTGTAGATTTGCACTTAAAAATTCACTGAATAATTTTCTGAGTAGATGTCCTGTCGATCTATTGAATAGTTCTCACCTAATAACGGACTTTTTACCAGTAGGTTTGTTAGCTATGAGTCTATTCAAAGAAAAAGAGGAAGAAGTGAGAAGGATGTGAAACTCACCATTTTCCTAGGAAGCAGTTTGATTCCTGGGCAGTGATCAGAGGGCTTTGTAAAAGAAAGGTGCCTCTCTAGGCCAAGGTTAAGGTTTTGCTGCATGAGAGGAGACAGGCATTCTGGAGGAGAGAAAGCAAGGAGGCCATGTAAGAAGGAGCACAGACTGAATCCAAACTTTGCATGGACAGGTCTGATTTACATTTGTGATTCTGTATCTCAAGTGCATTCCATATTGCAATCGTATCTTCAAGGATAAAGTTTAACAAAGATATTAAAATGATTTTCTGTTTTGGTCCTGTAAAAGAGAGACTAATAGCTCCCTTGAGCTAATATTTTACTTGGATGTTACTAAACTTCTGCTTCAAGAACAATGAAGTTGAAAAACAGAATATTATCTATTATTTAAATTTGAGAATCTGTTATACTCTACGATCCTAATTTCTTTTTACTTCTGTATGTTCTTATAGTACAAATTAAAGTGTGTTGTTAATTACATTAATATGATGATCCTTGTACTGATTGCTTTTTCTGTCTTGACTCATCTAGGTATTTTTGGAACAGAAGAAGATGCTCAAAACCGGGCTAAATATTGCCCAGTTCAAACAGCACGTATCTGTGATTGAAGAAGAAACAAAGGAATATTTCAAAGTGTGGGGAGAGAGTGGAGAAAAAAGTAAGCAAAATCAGATCCATGTTTTTTCTGATTTTCTGGGAAGGAATGAAAGCCAATGCAGTATGTTTTTGTAAATGATTTACTGCAGTATTAAAAAAATGAAAAATGACATAGGTAGTACTGTACGGAACATCAGAAGACGTGCAAAGTAGATTCTGTTTAATCAAATTTAAGGCTATTGGAGAATAAATCTGCACAGAAAATCATTGTCAGAAGCAAAGGCCTATCTTCCTTTCATTTTCGTAGTTGGCTAATAGTGATCATACCTGTTGCCTGGCTGAGTTGTGCTTGTTTTATTTGATATGAGTCAGGTCAGTGTAACTACCTCTTAGTCCCTAGGAAAAGATCCTGCTCCAATTTCCCAGAGCCTCTCGGAGATCTTAGCTCGGGGATCTTCTGCACTGAAGAACTGCATCCTTGAAGCTGATACCGTTGGGTCAGTGACCTAAGTGGAATTGTTTTATTTCCCACTGGCCTTTCCCAACTAACCTGCTAGACATAGCCCGTTACTATTGTTGCAAGCCCACAGTGGCATAATGGTGTCAGAAATATTTTTTTTAAATACGTATTTAGAAAATATATTGAATAAATATATAACGTTCATGTGTGTTGTGGTTTAACACCAGTGAGCAACTAGGACCACACAGCTGCTCACTGACTCTCCCCTCAGTGAGGTGGGGGAGAGAACTGGAAGACTAAACGTGAGAAAACTCATGGGTTAAGATAAAGACTCCCAGCTTCTTGTGCACTCCCAGCCCAGTGGCTGGCGTGGCAGGAAAGGCCCTCAGTGCTATCAACAGCATTTTCATCCCAAATCCAAAACAGCACTCACCAGCTGCTAGTAAGAAAGTCAACTTGGTCGTAACTGAAACCACAGTATAATACTTAAAAAAATCAATAATAAGTATAAATTATATTTAAGAATATAAGTACATAAGTTCTAAATATATAGTTATATAATATAGTTAAATATAAAAATTTATATTGTCATATTAAAATGTATAGATTTTATTATTTATAAATAATTCAGTGAGCCGCAAAACTAACTGGTTTCCCATGGATTTGGTTTTCAAGGCTAAGGTTTTCTTGACTTCTTTTGTATTTATTAAGGATTGAGCTTGTGCTGCATGGCTTACTCTGGAAGAATTAGTAGCTCTCCCATAGTCATTTCTAGAAAAAAATACCTTAGAAAAAAGTTGTTGACATGGATGATTTTTTTAAAAAGTTGTTCGAAGAGAGACCTGACAGACACACAGAATTTTAAAATTAGATGCTTCGTTCTTCTAGTAAGGCAATCTAAAACTCTATTTAAAATTACTTATCTATGTCCAGTTGTATTTTTCTTTTCTACAAAATACATTATGTTTTAAGGTCATTGTTTATCACGCGAAATGCATCTTCAGTAACATTTTTCAAATCTTTCCTCAGACCTGTTTGAAGCGCTTTCAGAGCTTATCATTTTGACAGCGAGTCATTGCTTACATGGGAAAGAAATAAGAAGTTTGCTGAATGAGAAGGTGGCTCAGCTGTACGCCGATTTGGATGGGGGTTTTACTCACGCTGCCTGGCTTCTGCCAGGTTGGCTGCCTCTGCCGAGCTTCAGGTACCAGAAATAACAGATGAAGCAACTGAAGTATTTTATGTAAAACAACTTTGTTGTTTGGGCACCCTCCTTCCCCTCCTCCCCCCCCATTTCTTGTCTGAAAGCTATTCTAGATGTCCAAATAAATCCTCATAAGCATGTTATGTGCTACGTTATATAAGTTGCTGATCAAAGTGTTTCGAATTGCAGACGTCGAGATCGAGCGCACAAAGAAATAAAGAATATTTTCTACAAGGTTATTCAGAAACGTCGAAAGTCTGAGGAAAAGGAGGATGACATGCTCCAAACTCTACTTGATGCTACATACAAGTAAGCCAAGGGTTTGAAGCCTTGTCATTTAATGATGCTTTAGACTCTGAGCTCTTCAGTTAAAGCTATTGACCGAAAAGTAAGAACTGTTCCCTTGTGTTCCGAGTTGGTTTTGTTGCCATCAATTGGTCCTAGCTGTGTTCTTAAAAACAGCTTAAAAACTACTTGCAAAGGGTTATTCAGATTTCTGAGATTTTCATTAGTGGTCATGAGGCTGCTTCCTTTCTTTGCCAGCTCTTCAGTAATGATTAAGGCTCATAGAGTCTCCTCTCTCCCTCTGTTCTCCCTTCCCCGACCCCTAGATCTTTGGCTGCCCCATTTAGAGCAGGCAACAAAAGAGAAGAAGTACATTAGAAAAAATTGTAAACGCTGTAACTGGAAAGCTGATCAAAGGAAGCTCTAATGTGACACCCTTCAACCTAGGGATGGCCGTCCGCTGACCGATGACGAAATAGCTGGGATGCTGATTGGGTTGCTGCTGGCGGGACAGCACACCTCCTCCACCACCAGCGCCTGGCTGGGCTTCTTCATCGCCAGAGACAAATCGATACAAGAGCAGTGCTACGCAGAGCAAAAAGCAGTGTGTGGGGATGACTTGCCACCATTAACTTACGACCAGGTTTGTATTTTACATTATTCCTGCTGCGTATTTTTATACTTTTAGATGCTTATTGAAAGCTAAAAACGCCCAAAAACCACCCCCCAAAAAAATGAACAAATGTGAAATATAGCCAGATGCTTTGTGTTAGGATCATAATCTAGCAGGCTCACTCTGTAATAACACTGTTTGCCAATATATCTAATATAGTTCCTCCATCTCTGCCTCTTCAAGTAAATTTTCAGCTTGCTACTTTTTTTAATCAGTGTTCAACAAAGAAATTACAATTCCTACAATGTCTATTTAAGAAATTATAGTTCTGTAGAGGAGGAAGATCCTCATATTCATATTGAGGAACGGGATGCAGTGTGACCTTGTAAGTAGGCATCAGAAAACACTTGTGAGACAGATCTGTAAGGAATTAGTTGTTTTTGATTGCACTGCTCAGAGATTTCCTTAATTGAATCAAATAGAACAAAAAGAAATTATCAGGGTGGCTAAAGTAAATATGAGCTGCTTACTCTGATTTTTTTTAATGTGTTTTTAAATGGTATAAAATACTTATTTTGTTTGAGTTGAATAAAATTGGCTATATTTTGACATACAATTTTCTCTGCACTTTCAGCTCAAGGATCTCAGTTTGCTGGACCGCTGCCTGAAAGAAACTTTAAGGCTTCGACCTCCTATAATGACCATGATGAGAATGGCCAGAACTCCCCAGGTGAGTTCACTTGTTGGAGCTGGGGGGAAAAGGTAGGGAGGGGGTGTCTTGGGGGCAGAAGGGAGAACAGGAGTGAGCAGTGTTTGCTGGCAGGGATGACAGCCAAAGGCAGCCTAACTGACAGCAGTGGGAGTGTAGCCGGTGTTGATTGAGGAAAGCAATTAGCATCTTGAACTTGGTAGCGGCTATCTTCACCTGGAGTTATTTGTGTCTAGTTTTGGACCCCTCTGACCCCTGGCAATCAAGACGTTGATGAAGTGAAGCTTGCAGAGGGCCACCAAGATGGTCAGGGGGTGCAGCACACTGAGGGAACAGGTGTTACTCAGTGAGAAGGGAGGGCTCTGAGGGGACACAGTAACAGCCACATGCAGTCTTGTTCTGCGAAGCTGACCCTTTCTTGTAGCTCACGGTGTCACTTGAGCTTCATCTGGTGCTACCATTTAAAGATGCACGTTGTTTGCAGGTATTTTTAGTAGCTATCTTGGAATAATTGGCTTGCACTTAATATAATACAGGCCAGGTAAATTTGAAAGAAAACTTGCTGTTTGTACAAATAAGATCAAAAGTCAAATGAGTCAATTCTTTAAACTAATATTCCTCCCATGGCAAATGCTTTCAATGAATTTGAAGTTCATTAATTTTTTTTTAAAAACCTCTTTCTGTAGAATGGCCAGGCTTGTTGAAGCAGCTGAAAGGTTCCTGCAACTACTTGACTGTTGTGCCCTGTACGTGTAAAACAATAAAGTATTAAGCTGCATTATTTTTAAATGAGCTTAGCCAAAAATCTCTTTTGAAATTCAAGCCTCAGGAAGTAGCACTTCAGGTGACACTTTTTAAAAAGAAAAATGCAGAACTTTTGTGACGTGGGAGTGGTGGGTCTTGTCTCTTCTCTTGTAGACTGTTGCTGGATATAATATTCCCCCTGGCCATCAGGTCTGTGTGTCGCCCACTGTTAACCACAGGCTCAGGGACTCCTGGAAGGATGCTCTAGAATTCAAGCCTGACCGGTATCTCCAAGATAACCCAGCTGCTGGAGAGAAATTTGCCTATGTTCCCTTTGGTGCTGGTGAGTAAGAAAGCACAGCCCCTTCCCGGGCCATTGTGTGCTGAAGTGGCTCCTGCTGGTCATCTCGCACAGCACCCCCCACTCCTCAGTGCCTGAATTGTATTTTTTTTCTTTGTATTGCTGCCTGAAAGTTTTCTTAGTGTGAAAGTGCTGTGACAAGAATGCAGTCCGTAGTCTTGCATTAGTAGTAGCTGGATAGCGTAGAACCAAACCAGCTCTTTCGGTCAGCATGTGTGGTGTTTGACACAAGTCTTCTGAAGGGCAGCTAAAGCCCTGGTAATACAACATCAGGTTAAGGCAGAGCAAAAATCTGCCTAGAGTCATAACTGCCCAAACTGTGAACACGTCATTGCAATGTGGTTATAGTTGGGATCTCTTCTCACTCTTGTAAATGCTTCTTTGGTGATACATAAATTAACACACACTCTGAGGCCAGAACACACAATCTCATTTCATATCACTCGGTCTGTTTGTGACAGCTTAGAAACACAAGACTATGGTGTTATTAATGGTGTGGTGCTGCATCAGTTTAGAAAGGAAAGAAGCAATTACAGTCTGCATAAAATTTTTAAAGGTAGCTTTTTCTCGAAGGTGATCTCGTAACTAAGTATTCTAACTGCTTCTTATGGCTTTCCTTATAGGCCGCCATCGCTGCATTGGAGAAAACTTTGCTTATGTTCAGATTAAGACTATTTGGTCTACTTTGCTTCGTTTGTATGAATTTGATCTCATCAATGACTATTTTCCAACTATAAATTATACAACAATGATACACACACCTAATAACCCCGTTATCAGATACAAGAGGAGGTCACTGTAAATTCTGGAGCCGAAACCTTACCTGTGTAAGTTGTGTAAACTGAACTAAACTAACAAACAGACAAAATGAGTGGTGGATGGAAACTCTTGCATCTCCTGTTAGGAAAGTAACAATAATCTACCAACTGCAAAGTCTTTGCATTTATTTCTCATTGCGTTTTTTTGCAGAAAGTGTCTTTTCTATTGGTGTAACATGTTTAAGGTGCATGCCAGCTCTTTAAGATGAAGTCGTTTCTATAAATGCATTATTTGCTTATGAAAAATAATTGAAGATTACTTTTCGCTAGATAAGGAGGGGTAAGGTGTCCCTTACCTCTGTCCCCCGTTACAGTAAATCCCTCAGGGAACAGGCACCAAGGGGGAAGGGAGGTGGTGGTGCCCGGCTTCTGACAGTTGTGGATTCTGCTTGGAGCAAAAGGCATGGTCTTGGCTAATACTTGGCAGTGCCCCCATGCGTATTTAAAGAGGGGTTACTGTACAGCTGAGCAGTGGCAGACTCCAAAGAGTCCCTGGAGGAGTCTTTTCTGAGAATAAATGATTTAAATGTCTAACTTGAAGCAGTTGTAGAATGCTTAGGTTCAGAAAGCAACAAGTAATTTTCTAAAAATTTCTGTAGTAGTGATCTCTGAAAGCTTGATGTGTGAAAGCAACAATATGATGATACAAGCAACATTAATTTTGTAAATAACATGTTTGTGTATAAAATGGTCACAAATTAAGTGACATAGCTGAATGTTGTCCCCTTTTGTACTGACTCATGCAAGATTGTTAACTGGTGCTTGGTTCAGGAGTGGTGATGATAAATGGTAACGAGCTCTGGCTCCCAGGATCTTTGAATTAAATTTATAAACAAACCTCTCATAGAAGTTTTCTGTACTCAACCCTGGCAATTCTGAGAAGCTTTTGTAAGTAAATTTGTAATAAACTAACTTTCTCTCCTGTAAGTACGAAGTCAGTCACGCAAAGAGCTCCCCACTTCATGAGTGCTCACTGTCGTGAGGGCTTTGCCCTGTCTTTCCTGTTCTAAACTCGGGTGTGACATCTAAAACCTTGTGTTTTTATCAGTCACAGCAGCCAAGGGAGTGCAGTGTCTTCCCTTCCAGCCCAGTCCGGTGTGACCGGCGTCTGCAGGAAACCGAGCCTGTACCTGTTCCTCTCTTCTCACTAGTAGCAGCCTTTTGGAATCTGTACAAAGTAAAGCTGCAGCCACCAGGAGCAGGAGAAACGGTGTGAATAAGGGAGTGGTTCTTGAGCACAGTTAAAAGCATGAAGTCATCTTTATTTCAGTACTTTGACAAAATACCCATAAAATTCAAAACTTCTACCATTACAAAAATAGGTCTCTACAAGTGATATTCTGTCTGCACTGCCAGTAGCAAATATGACGAGTCGTAACTTCAGTAGCCTTGCCAGAAAAAGTGCAAGTAAATTCGCTGAATGTAATTCAGTTTCATCAATACACAAGTTTCATCTTTTCACCCTTTTGATAAATACACACTTCATAAGTTAATCATTTAAATTAGCATTCCACAAATATACATGTAATTTAATGTGGGGTGGTTGGTTTGGGGTTTTTTTTTCTTTTCTTTTTGTTGGGTTTTTTTTGAAGACAAAGTGCCTATATACACAAACCCCTGTCTGCGTGGGTGTTCCAGGATGGAACAGTGTGCAATTGTCCAGCTGTGTTCATATTGGTCCCACAATATACACATCATACAACAGCATGGGAAGAGCACAGGGCTGCAGAAGGCAGTTCCTTAACACCACTGCCAGTGATAGAAGGGGGTATTATCTCCTCACACCAGCGTGCAACTGAGTGTACGAAGTCGACCCTGTAAGAGGGAGAAAGAGTTTTATCACGATTACTTAGAATAAGCAGATGAGGATTCACCAATGACGTGTTATTTAGATGAAGAAGCATGAAAGATCTTACACGGGAAATCTTATAAGAACAAAACTCCCTCAAATGATGGATTTTATGCTGAAGTAAGACTTTTAGCGTAGTAACTGCAAAAATTCAATTCGATAAATTATGTCCCATTGATCTGACAATTTTCTTGATGCATTCCTTTTACAGCACAAAAATTACCATCATCTGTGGGACAAAAAGGCTGTAACTTTTGTAATCAAAATGGTAGGAGAAGAAAGTGTTCCTGTGCTCAATCTTCTGAGTACGTTTTTATATATCTAGTTTAAAATCTTAGTAAGATGCTAACTCACTATTTGCTATGCGTTCAGTGAAAAACAGGGAAAATTAAAGGGTTACCAATAAACTCAAAATCTGTAATTAAAGCACTTGGTCTATCTCCAAAGAATTTTAGAATTTTCTTTTTAATGAGCCTTTTGCTACAGCTCAGAATAGCCTCTTGTTTAAGGCTGAAAACGCCTAAAATCAAAGATGTTTGTGCTGTATCTCCGAGAGCCAGCACACAGTTTCCAGTGTGGAGCCCTGCCTTGTGCTGGGCAGTAGCCACGGGGCGGACAGCCCAGCCCTCACCTGACTGCACGCTGCCCAGTCTCCTCTGCAGGGCCTCCAGCCGGTGGATGTAATCCGTTAGAGCTTTTTCAGGATCATAGTTCTGCAGCTGAGAGCAGGCGAAAGAGACGGGGTTGATATCAGTGTGCACACTGTGGAACCTAGGGGCAGAAAAACATGCATGGTTTTACAAAGCAAATGCAAGTAAAGCAGAAGTATCAGCAGACGTAGCAAAATACTGTAAGCAGGGACACCGTAGTGCCTGCATGTCCCTCACCGTGCCCTTGTGGGAGCCGGCACATCATACCCATTGAAGCTCTCTGCCGTTTATTGCCCAAGCCACCAAACTGCCTCCCCCAGAGAAACCACTGCTTTCTACTGCACCTGATCTGTTGCTGCATTTCTCTGGGACAAAGACTGACCAGCAAATTCCTACTGAGACTGCAGCAGAAGCCATCGTAGACTCGTGTTTGCTTTTCTATTAAGAAGCTTGTGCGAACAAGGACACAGCCATCTTTACAGGATTCTGTCTCTCTTCATTACTTTCTATAAGCAAAAGTCAAAAGTGGCTAAAATAGTTGAACATTTCTCTCATGTGAACTGCTATGGTTGCCACAAACTAAGATTACAAGTATTGAGGTGATTTATATAAAAATAAAGATCTAAACTGGCAAGAATCTGGTATTCTGTAAAGCTTAAGACCTCACAACTTCATACGGATGAAGCAATCAAAGGCTGATTGTTTCACCAAACATTGCCTTTGGTGAAAAATAACTGTTTTCAGCGTCATCAGATTCACTAATACCTCTAGTACAGCCAACCAGAAGGGTTTAACCAAGGACAGGCAGCAGAGCTACCGAGCAGTTCCCACCCATGCTGCAGCCGTGAGGCAGTGGTCATTCTTCCTCCCTGTCCACAGGGACCAGGCTCAACAGAGGCAGGTAAATGCAGCTCCATCCAGTCACGTACCACCAGAGCCAAGATTACGAGAGCAACCACACAGCAGAAGTCTGCAAGCTTCGGCCTGGCTCAGGTGATGAGCAAAGGCTCCTTGAAGGCCTGAGACGCAATTCATTATGTAGGCTTAGAAAAAGTTTAAAACCTTACGGCATCAAAGACCACAAACCTTAGCGGTAAGCACTGATGCATTCATTTAGTTAAACAGTGTTCTGATAGAAAATAATAAACTAAAATAAAATGTACTTATGTTGAAAGTTCTCAGGAGATCTAGGAGACCCCATGTCTGACCTGGATCTGTAGGAATGCCTTTGTTCTCCATAAGGATCCACGCCACCAGAGAACGAATCAGGCCGTAATTCATTACCTAGAAAAATAAAAAGCAATGTTTTGAGAACTGAAAAAAGTAACAATTTTTGCGTTTTACCGGGAATCTCAAATTTGAGTTCTTCTGTTTGCCTCTCACAAAAATGGTGTTTAACAAATGCAGACATTTTCTGACTGCGTCAGAGAAAACCAGGGGTGAAACCCCAGCCTCGCTGATGCTAATGAGAAAACCCTCACAGCCTGAGCAGGATGGGCTTTTAGTGCAGACCCAGATAACTAGGAATTAATAAAGAAGCTTCTGATTCTCTTTTGGCTTCTACCAAAAAGCAAGCAGAAAACCAGATTTCCCAATCTTTAAGCTATAAGAAAAGAATGACAAGCTTTTGTTCTGAGGAAAAGGCTGGGAAGGCCTGGCCAACAGGTCCTGTCGCTGCTGCAAGGGGAGCTGTAATTACTATGATTCCTCTGTGCATCCCCATCCTCAGTGTCCCTTCTCGGAGCTGGGGGCGTAGGTCTCTTACAAGGAACCCAATGACACCACCAAAATTGTTTTTAGAAACACACTCCATAGGAAAGTTGCCATATTTTTTTTTAATCCCACCCACAATGGAGCAAAACAAGACTGAAGAGAAAGAAAATAGACTAGTGTCTGTGCTGAGCACGGCAGAAACCTGAGAATTAGGTTAATCCAAGCAATTACAGCAAATGGAAGGTAGAACAGCACCCCATTCATTCCACATGAGGAAAATACAAATAAAAAACATCTCCATCAAGCAGTGACTTGTGAATACTATTTTTTCAGTCATTACCGGACTACAATTTACCTGTGTTCTGGCTAAAGACATCCCTATTGATACTTAGTAGACCAGAACCCGTAACTCTCTGCCATCGACGAACTAGGAACTTCATCCTGCATTTCAAATTAAAAAACAACAACAAAAAAATACCTTGAGGTCAAATGAAGTAGTCTGCTAAAAATAATCTGCTGCTTGTATTCTAGAAGACATAAGAATTTTTTGAACACCAAGCAAAATTAATGGATGGGCATCTAAAAACATATAACGTAAGATCATGAAGAAAACATCCTTTTATACATCCCCGAGAATAATATCTTTTGTCCAAATATGCTTTCAGGTTCACCTCTGCAATTTCAGTGATTCCAGGGATGCTGCATAAGTCCAAGCAGACAGCAAATGGCTCAAGCACCTCAACTATGGGGCATCAGCATTTTAAAATTGTAATAAATAAGACTTTTTGCTCTGTCACATCCCCAAAATTGTAACCACAGAGCGCCGTGAGTAAAAGGCTCGCTTACAACAGGCATATGAATAGTTCCTTGAATTTCTACTACACATAAGCCCCAGATCAATAGCAAGCAGAACTACTTGGTGGTTCAAACCTTTGTGAAGAAGGTCTGCTAGCAACATAGCAGCACTATGCAGTAATGACCTTCACTTGTTCTCTCTCATCTATTCCTACCCATCCTCAGTCTGAGATCTAAAGTCTTGTGAATTTGAAGGACTGCCTAGATGGATAAAATTAGTTCATTAATCTGTATTTTACTTACATGTAAGAATTTAACTCTTAAAGGAAATTAAGTTGCAGAAAATACCTTTGCAAATAAGTGCATATGCTAGCATTGCTAGTCTTTTTTTTTTTCTAATGACAACTTTATCCAATACACTCCATCTTTGATTATCAGATACAGAGCCATTTTCAACTACAATCAGACTGCTTATTCCTATTACAGATTTTACCTATGCTTTGCTCAACTTGTCACCCTACACAGTATCTACTATAATCACGACTACCAAAAAAGTCTAATTTAAAAAGGATAGAACATGACAAATTCTTGTTTCCACTAGAGTGCTAGAGAAGTATACATTAAACTGCAGTCACATCTGTTTGAAATCTAACTTCCTCCAGTTTACCTTGAAATTGCGATGGACACTCTGACTGCAGAGCGAAATCTTGTAAACCCCTTGGAATGGTGCATGATGATTTCAAGGCCTGTGTAGGAAGGCTGCCCACCCATTCGTGCAATGAGGGCCAGCGTGGCTTCTTCACACTCCTGGAATCCGCCTAGTAACAGGAGCAGATATTTTTTCTGATATATGAGAGCTTTCCGGAAGCTCTCTGCTCGTAGGTATTTGCCATAAATTCTCTACAAAAAAGGAAAAAAAAAAAAAAAGGGTTCATAAGCTCTGAGAATTAGTACAATTCTAATACTTTTGACATCATGACTCCTACAGCATTTCTGTGATTACTCATTTCTTGGTATCATGGAGAAGACTGCACTGCTGCACATACTTGTTGAATGCAGCTTCGTAATTTGAGGATGACCTGAGAAGCAAGAAAATAGAGCACCCATGAAAGGACAACGTAGGTGCTTACATATTCTTCGGGAGAAAAACTACAAGCCAGGTATCCAAGGATGAAAATTCTTAAACTGAATTAATACCTATTTACTTAGAATAAGCAGAGTGAATGCTATCAAAATTAGGCCCAAATCAAAATTTAAAAAGCAGCTGTAGTTAGTGTGTGGGCAACAAATTCTTCTTACCCTTAAAACAGCATTTTCAGAATCTGATCCCAGTTCTCTGAGGAAAGCTTCACTCCTGAGCTCTGCTCTCAGCTTGGAGAGTTCCGCATCAGCTTGCTTCAAAGATTTCTGCAGTGACAGCTTCTCTCTGTTCCAAATTTCCTTCTCAGAGGCAACAAGAGTATCGATATTAACTCCAACATCCAATGAGTGTCTAGAAGACTGAAGATGAAAGAAATCGAATTTGAACCACACAGTTTGGAAAAGCTTGAGCTGTGTCATTCTAGTCATTGGTTTGGAGGAAAGCTCATAAAATTACTGGGAGAAAAACTACCCACTGATTGGATTTGAGGCTACCCTTGCATCCTAACACCTGAGGTAAGTGAGTTTAGGAACCTAATCAATGTTCTAGAAAAATACTGTTTCCAAAAAAATAAATAAATCCCCCTCATTGGATCATATCAGCTTCATGATGTGAAGCTATCTGATGCATTTGCTACTCATCACAGTGATGAGATCCAGATCAAAAAGAGAAGCATGTGGAATTTAAAGGGAAAGAGCAGTTAACAAAAGGAAGCTGGGTAAAATCACAGTTTCCAGTAGACAGAATGAATCCGTGTATCTTGACCACAGGACAAGAATAACTCACACCCATTTACTTCGCTGAAGGGAAGCCGAGACAGACAGACAGCTCAGTCACTGCCCCCTGGGTGACCAGGACAAAGAGCATTGGGATTATTTCACAGCACGATGCTTTTGTGCCTATATATACACATCATTATTATCAGTGCCACTGAGGACATACGTAGTCTCCAGAAGGTTGTCTGTGCTGGTGTCTTCTCAGTTCTTCCTCCAGTTTCATAACAGCATTTCTCAAATTATTCTTTTCTTCACTCAGCCTGCTGACAAAGCCCGTCAGCTCAGCATTTTGTCTCAGCAGCCTCTCGGTCAATGAGCCAGACAGAGTCCCGTGTGGCAGCCCCAGCTTCAGCTGGAAGGAAGAAAGAAAACCAAACACAACTTCTATTAGATCCAAGTTGCCAACTTGAAAATACCTGGCTTACAGTGAAAAACTTATGTAAAATAATGCCAATAAGTTTGTAATAACTAATCTAAAGAAAACATGCCTGTACACGTAAACTATAAATTCATGGGACTTTCTCTTCTATGCTTAGCCTGTATAACACAGAAGAATATTTTCATGCAAGGTTAATTGTACCAGCTGTAATAATTTGCAAAGCTCTTCTACTATGTTTAGATTTATCTAACTTAGAGGAAAAGAAAAGCCCCAAAGCTTTTTTCAAGCCATGTTGAAAACACTTGCTTAAAATGCAGGTAAGGGCTTAGCCAAGCTCACTTCAAATCAAACACTGCTGAAGTCTTTGTACCAGATTGCCTCATTTAGTTTTTTTACACAGGGGCACATGTCTCCATCTTCAACTGCCTTTCCTTTGTCACAAGATTCAAAAATTTATAATTAAACTGGAAAAGTTTTAATTCAAAAGCTGAAAATTAAAAAAATTGAAAAATTGAAAAAAAAAATAAAAGGAAAGGGTTTCTTTACACTTCAACTTCAAATCAGCACACTCACTGGAGCAGCTTTCCCTCTAGAAAGTACAGACCTGGATAAGTACAGACTTAACAACTCCTTGCTGGATTCTGCAAACTCTCCCACCAAAGTTACAACACTGCACTCTCACCTCTTCCAGACAGGACAATCCTGGCAGTTTTTGCAGCTCTGAAATAACTTCATCAATAGCATTTTGTATCACAATGAAGTCTTGATCATCTGCAGTTTCAAACTGTAATCTGAAACAGAAGTGACAGTGTCAGCAGCAGGTACACCATCAGCCTAACTGACAGGACTTTCCATTGACCCACATGCGCTGGGACTTCACCGAATCACTGCAGCAGAGTTACTGGAGATGTGGCAACGTTTTCAAGACTGTGCAGCGACTCTAAATTAAATTGGCTCATTTTTATGAAGTATTTGCATAGAGCAGTTTCCACTAATTTTGAGAGATGGATGTTCCACATGAAGCACATTTAAAAACGTGATTCTGCTTCCCACAAATTTGTTCAGTCTATGGGAGGAAAATCTTAGGTTATTTTCAAGGTACACTGCATTCCACTTTGGCCAAATGTTTCAGAATAAACGTTTAATATTAGATCATGATCACAGCAAAATAAAAGCAGATTCAAACTTCTCAATGACCTACTACCATGCTATTTTTTTTCTTAGGGAGGCAGTAACCCAGGAAAATAAGAATCAAGATCAGTTTCACTTGACCATAAATGATTTTTTTTTTCTGAGAAGAGCAAGGAAGGTGATCCATAACAATAATCCCTGTATTCATCCACTTATACAGTGAATTCTCTCATTACTAAATTGTTTTAAAATTATCTACCCACACTATACCCAAATAAACCTTATCACCTTTCATAGAAAAAAAAAGACAGTTCTGCTGTAACTTACAAAGTTAAATATGTAAGATTAAGAGCAGCACTTGATACTCTGTGATCTTGTCTTACGTGAGCATATCTCAAATAATGGCATATACTATGAAATTACAACAGCTCCAAACTCAGTTACACCTGCAGTCTGTGAATTGTGATTAAAACCCAATATATTATCTTGCTGGTTGCTAGTAACAAAACTGAGTAGCTGAAAACTGGCCTAACCTGCTGGCAGCTTTCCGAGCCAACTGCTTCAGCTTTGGAGATGCGTTTTGCAGCTTCTGTCTGACATTTTCCAGAACTTCAGTAGCAGCAGAGATATCTTCTCCTCCCGTCAGTGTGCGGTAGGTTGATTCATTTGTCTCAGCTCCTTCCATTTTTTGCTGGAGAACCCAATTCCTTGTTCTCTCATTTGGCATGTCCCAGGTATTCTGGATATAAATATGTATTTTTTATATATGTATATATATATAAAATGCAGGCTTTAAAACAGAAAACTTTGATTCTGAAACATGCTCAGAAATTGAGGAAAATAAACAGTTCCGACACAGAAGGGAGTACAGTGTGACTGCACTACTGTTGTGGTGTACCACTAAGCTACGATTTGTGAATGGTATAGTGAGCGTGATGCCTCTCTTGACTTAAGATCGAGCAATCACACAGCGACAGCGTAAATCCATCCAAGAAACTGGCTGACAGGAAGCCAGCCAGCCTTTCTGTTTCTTCTGCCAGCAGCTCCTTTACCGGCTGTCCATGTAATTTGGGCAACTGTGACCACCTGTTTCAGTGACTAATTCATAGTGAGAGGAACAGGACTGGGAATGCACACCACGGTCACGGAAGTCAGCCCCCAGTCACAGGCAACCATGATGCTACCACAAGCAAAGGAATCCACTGAAGGCATTCCTCATCCTCACTATAACCTGATGCTGGCCATGGAAGAACTGCTGGCCCTCCCAAGAAAACCTGAGTCTACAGCTGTGGCTTTGAGTATCTGACCACAGTGTGGCACCAATGAAAAAAGCAGAGTGTTGCAAATGTCACAGGAAGCAGCAGGAGATCCATTATTTGAAACTTCAGGCAGATCCTGCAATGCAGATCACACTGCCTGCTGCTGAGGAGTGGAAAAAGCTCCAACAGCCACTGCCAACCTGATTCCAGGAAAGACTCTTTGTTGACCACAGTGCTGGCAGTTACCTCTGAGCAGAAGAGCAAGGTGTGTAAACTGAGCATGGCAGGAAGGCTGATGCTATCACAGTTATCAATACCTTCAACATCCTGCCTCCAGCTGTGGGTAGTTTCCAACGCTTCAGAAGATTATAAACAGTAGCTAAATGAGATGAAGAAAACAATTTCCTTCCTTGCTCCACAGACGGACAGCTGCCAAAATGGAACAATGGCAGGATGGGCAAAAGCATGGTCAGCAAAGAGGCAAGTCTACTGCCAAGCCTCTCTGGGATGATCTACAAATCACCCACTCAGCAACACTTACCTCTTACAGGGAAGTTTCTAAAGACTTTTAAAAATAAGTTAAAAATAACTTGAAAGTTTTCGAAACCTTTTATGAGAAAGAAAAATTTACAGGCAACAGTGGCTCCAATTTTTTTTCATCTTAATTTCTTCCTTTTGTTTTGTTTGCTAACAGATGTACATGCTTGTTTGATCAATTACTCATTTAATTATTGAAGTTGTTGGGAGATAACTTTTAAATGTTTCAAAGACCACTTAGGTTTATGAACTGAAGATGAAAGTACTGACCTGGAGAATTCCTGAGTAGTAATAGCTCATTCCTGCTACTGGGTGCAGGGAATATTATTCTCCGATACTGAGACACAAAGTGCTCGTATACATTCAAATGCATTTCCCCTGCTCACCCTCCTCCTTACACATCTCTACAGCTTCATTCTCAGAGGATGTGTGTGAATAGTTTTAGGTAGCAAAACTGGTGCGCCTTCCCTTCCCCTTTCCCTGCAGCCTGTATTTTGTAATCTGTAGGCTGTTTTATAGATTGAGTAAAGGCACAGTGACACACAATGCTAATTGAACAAAAGAATTAAAAGCTAAATTGCACAGTTCAGCATTACACATTGCTCTCAATCCTATTGTACCTCATTTGGATTGTGGCTTGGTGTCCTTTCAGCTTCCTTTCTTCCTTCATTCTCCTGCTCTTTTTTCTGTAGTTCTTGGATTATTTCCTGCAACTTCTTTGTTTCATTCCCTAATTTATGAACTTCTTGCTTCTTTTCTCCAAGTTGCCACTGAAGGTCTTCTACTTTGGACTCCAGTTCATGGAGTTTCTTCTGTGCTATTATGTTAGCATCTTGTTCTGCTTGCAATGCTTTCCTCTGGTTCTGCCTTTCCTTTTCCATTTGCTGTCTCACTTGCACAGATTCCAGTTTGTACTTCTCCATCTCACTTACTAACTCCACTATACGGTCATGCTTTTCATCCATTTGTTTCTGTAGCTCTTTAAGTAATTCCTCAGATGGATTAGGTGTTCCAGCTTGTCCCTTATCTTCGGCCCTTTGAAGCTGAGCACATAGCTCTTTTTCCCTTTCTAGGGCACTGCTTATTTCAAGAGCTCGAACCTTCTCTGATTCAAGAAGCACCTGCAACTCAGAATTACGGCCTCGTTCACGTGACAGCTGGGCAGCACTGAGTGCTTCTTGGGATTCAATTTTCTGCTGCAGATCAGTTGACAGCTGTTTCTCTTGCTCCAAAAGTTTAATTAACTGCAAGTTCTTTTGTTTTTGATCTTCAAGTGAAAATTTTAAATCCTTCCATAAGAAAACAGAAGAAAAGAATTTATTAAAGCCATTTATTTTTACTTTCCATTATCTTCTACAAATTGCAAACACACTACCTCTACATATGTTGCTTTTAATAGATTTTACTATTCCCAATAATGTGAAAATACTCCGAATGCTGCAGTCACATCTGACATTAAAATACATTACAGACGTCCTTATTCTAAAATCATATCTTCTCATAAAAGAAAAATATTTGTAACATACTTTTTAATGAGATACAAACAGCCATAGGTCTGAAGTTGAAGATAATTAGCTGCTTTTACTTTCTAAAACTTTGACAATGATTTTGCAAGTTAAGATTTTGAGAAGTAAATAAATCTATGCTGTTAAAGAGTCTTAATACTTGTAGCAGGATACCCACTCTCTCTCACTGTATCAGATACTGCAGAGGTACCATGGAAGGTACTACTGCATTTTGTCCTAAACTAAACACCCTAGCTTGGTTTTCATGAGGTGAAACTGCCAGCTATTAAAATGGAGACAAACAATATAACTCCTTCAATAATACTCTTAAATACTATCTTATACGAAGGATTTTGTGGTGGAGGCTGGCTGTACCTATGTTAGCAGTCTCCTGCCCCCTGGAATATCTGAGGGCTACTATACAAAATAGAATCTTTTCATCTTGGACCTGACAAGTACAGCTGTAAAATTCCTGTTGATTCAAATGGAATTTGCCTTTTTCTCTCCTTGCCACACAGCTTCTGTACGTCTTTCCTCAGCTATAGATGATCGAACACTGCTGTTGAAGACAGAACATGGAACACACATTGGACAAAAAAGTAACCTGAGATGAAATGTTAACCAAAAGAACATTGGTGTGCTCCTTGATGTTCCAGACCATTTGGAATTACGAATACCTCAAGCTCTTCTCTTCCTCTTTCCTCACTGCGTTCCATTTTAGCTTTTTCCTTTTCCAAAGCCCACTGTAGCTCTCTCGATTTTCTCTGTTCGCTGGCCATGGTATCCTTGAGAATGTCTAGCTCAGCTGCTTTTTCTTTAACTTCAGTCCTAAAAGAGAAATGGGTAACCTTTAGATTATGGCTGTAATACTATCACAGTGGCATCGTTTACTTTATTACATCTTGCACACTTAAAACACTGCTAGTGTAGGAGAGTAGCAGTGAAAAGTCTATTTAGAAAAACAAGTGTAACTCAAAAAATAATAAAAAAAAGTTGCATAGCTGAAAAATGACAAAAAGCGTGTCCGTCTTGCTGACTTTGTAGTTGCCCTGTTTCATTACTTGGTGTCTCGGAGACAGCTACTGTTCCAATTAATCCAGTCACTGACCAACATCTGAAGGAATGTAGGGGAAATGTATCTTGCTGCTGCATGTCTCAAAGGAAATTATAAAAAAAATAAATCTATCCTGGGGGAGGAAGAATATATTTAAAAAAAATAATCCATGCCCTGAATTTTCCTTTTTTATGCAAATCAATTTTCCATCAATTTGCAAAAGAGTCTTGCTCCTGATGGTCTATAAAGGCTATCAGGTCATCTATAAAGTAATACCAATTAAAACTCTTCATTTGTTATCTGTGAGCTGCACGTTAAGATACCGTTCATGGGAACATCCATCTGGTAAAAGCATAAATAAGAACGGCTTTCTTGAGTGCCAGGTATTTGGCCTGGTACCTCTGCTGTCGACCACGCCAAAGCAACACTTAGAAGTTACAGAATTTCACACGGAAGTACTTGCAAAGTCATCTTAATACTGCAATTTTTTCCTCCGTGTTCAGTTTCAGAAGCAGAAAGACCTTTAATAAATGCAGTTTATTTATTAGCTTGTATACAGTAGTCTAATGTGTCCAAATTTAAAGAGACACTCAGTATTAATAAATCATTAAATCAAACTACGAATCAGATCTTCTTAATCTATACAATCACATTTTCTGTCAAATGGAATGCAAGTCTATTTTTTGACAGATGATTTACAAATTGCTTTTATAGAAGCATTTGCATTTCATGAGATCAACCCCCTTAATTAAATCCGTATTATGATTTGAGACAACACAGGAAAGATCATCTTCACTGTCAACACAGAAAGGCTGGCACTGAAAGTCGCACCTGATGGTTTCTAGGTCCTTGAAGTGCTTGTGCTGTGCTTTAAGGGTAGTTTCAAGCTCCAGTTTCATTTGTGCCAGTTCATTCTTCAGCTCAGCACCCACTATTCTCTCTGAATTCAGCTGCTCCTGAAGCTCAGCTGCTCGGTTCTTCGTACTCCGGAGCTCCACTTGCATCTCCAGTATCTGTGACTGCTTCTGCTGCATATTAGAGTCCAGCATTTCTAATAAAAGTACCATTAATATGGAAATTACTTAGTAAACAAACAACACTGTCTATTTGAGTAAAGTTTCCCCCAGCAGAGAGAGTGGCCACAAGGCTACCACTAAGGGTGTTATTTTAAAATAATTTACTGACTATCCAATTTAGATAATTTCAAAGCTGTTGAACCTAAACACTGAAGCGTTTACATGGAAAATAACCTTAAAGCAGAACCCAAATTTTTATAGTAATTAAAATAACTTTGTATCACTTTCAACTTGGTACCAGTCATAAGAACACAGACCTTAATTTTTGCAAAATTAGTCCAATGAGATTGAAAAAGATGAAAAGCATGCATGGTCAGAACATGAACATTAAAAATGGAGAGCAAAGGTGGTCAATATTTTTTCACCTACAGCATCACCAGCCTTGCCATAAAAACATTTGGAAATAGACATATATTACCACAGAAGTCACCTTGGCTTTTTGAATCAATCTCTTGTTCTCTCTTTGGATTATTTTTCTTACTATTCATCTGATCATGTAATACTTGAATCTCCATCAGCAAACTTCTTCTGTCTGCGCTTTGAAGACAGTCCATCGCTGCTCTCTGGTTAGTGACCTATCAGCATTAGAAACATTTAAAAGTAAACCTTCAGATTCTATTAGAATATTAATGGTGTGGATATTATAATCACTTATCTATTCATAGGGCACATATATATTCAAAACGTTTTCAATTAAGTCAATGTTACAATATGGGGAAGAACTCCTTGTTCTTTTTTTATTTCTCTAGTAAGCATCAAAATTATAGAATCAAAATAGCTATCCGCTGGCTGGCAAACTGTCGTCTTCCTCACTAATCCTTCCACATTGCCAAAGAGACAACTGACCTCTCTCTGTCCCGTAGCAGCCCGATTGCTTCCTCTTACTTCGCATCTACAAGCTACCTTTTCTCTTGGACGGTGTAACATCATTCTAATTAACTTAATGAAATCAAGCTCAGACAACCGTGTTTAATTCAACTTGATCTGTGAAGGCTCTATTTTTTTCTAGAGCTTGTGCACACAAATATCTTATTCCTGCACCACATCAGTTGTTTTTTTTTTAAGATACCTCTTCTTTCACGTCTTTGTTTTCACCCCTTACGCTGTCAAAACTACTAGTAATACATCTATTTTTAAATGGTTTTATACATTAATAATTAAACTCTAAGGCAGACAATCTCACTTTAACTAAAGTATGTTTTATGTTACCTGCTCTTGTAGTCTGTGCTCTAACTGATTCATCAATGTCACTGCGTCTCTTACGCCCAGTTCTGCCAGTTCGGTTTGAAACGCAGCAAGAAGAACATTTTGTTCCCTCACAAAAAGCTGGTGAATAGCTTGCAGAAGTTCTCCTCGCCAGTCTGAGATGCCTTCCGGAGATTCAGTACTTGCATAAATCTACAGGGGTAGAAAACCAATTTAAACAGTGGGATTACATCAAGAATGGTCATTATAATTTTTTGTAAGGTGTACGTTTTCACTGGGATATTCAGCTTTTATTAATAGCTCCATAACATTCATACAAATGGACGTATTTATTTTACACATTAGGATTTCTCCTGCATGCCCAAATGCTAAACTTTTATCCGTGTTTTAGATGGAAGCAATTTAGCTTCTTAGAACTGAAAACATAGCCCTATGGAGTTATTATTTATGTTACTGTATCACGCGACCCTTCTAATTGTTATGAGCTATGTGGTAGGGGGGCAGACATTGTGCAGGAAGAAGCTTTAATTTTATAGTGAGATAAAAGTCAATCCCCCCCCCCATTTTGCATACTGAAGTAAATGCAGCAGTAATAGAAGCTGTCTACATATATCCAAAATACTAATTGATGTAATTAGACAGGCAAGACCTAATAAGATTTAACAGATTAATGATGAATAGTGTGTTCTATTTTATACAATTTTTCCCCTCTTTTCTCTCACTCCAGTATTTTTTTAATAACATCCAAGTTCTACTACACCAATACATAACATCTTAAAAACCTACTTTAATGGCTACTAGAAACATGCTTAGAAAATATAACTAACTTTCAAAAGGTCAATCTGCGCAGTCAAAAACTATCAACGTACAAAACAACAAATTCAAGCTGTAATTTCAGTTATATTTATTACCATAAAGTGCGATGTGCAGTTTTATTGCATATTTCTGAAATATTTTGCTTTGCAGCAGTATATTTAGAGCATTTAAACTTGAATTGTGAATGCGCCTTGTAACATTATCATACATATTTTTTATTTAGATAGAATCTTATATTATTTATACCTCAGCTTCTCTGTGGTGTTGCAGTTTTGCAATCAGGTCTTTCAAAGATGAAATGGTGCTTAGAAAAGCTTTCCTTTCCTCAAGCCAAGACCCTGGCTCTTGCTTAAGAGGTGGCATCTCTCTTTCACCACATGGAAATTCAGTGAGAGACAGCACCCGTGTGCCTTCATGATGGACTGCTCTCAGCAAACCCTAAAATAAATACAAAAATAAACCAGTAGCGCCAGTCCTAACAACAACAGCAGCAACAACAAGAATAGTAATCTTACTTCATGCATATTGGAATACTGGAATTTGTGAATTGATCAGCATAAGGAAGCTATTTATGCATCCTCATATCAAAGACAGAAGCATCACTCAGTTCTGTATCGGCCAAACAGCAGAACTTATTAAAGAGATGGATTTTTCTTCAGTTTCAAATGAAAACTCCCAAAATTCATCTGTCAAATCAGTACTCAAATTTTGAAGTAGTTGCTGATGAAAACCAACATTTTAAAAACAAAGTCCTGGGAAGCTTCCAGGTGAGCTTTGCAATTCATTTTTTTAAGTTACTATTAAGCTAGGGCTTTGTTGCAAAAGACTTGCTTTTTTAAAAAAAAAAAAGTAATTAAAAGCATGATACCCTTACTGTTTATAACAAACACATTTGTTTACTCTCCTAATATAATTATACGCCCATAAAAATAGAACCTTCAAAATTGTGTAGTATATGATCATTACATTATCACCAACACACAATAACTATAATAAATTATAATTAACGATAGTGCTATTTCTCATAATCATAACTGAGAATGAGCCTACAGCTACAAAACTTGTATTTAACCTAATACAACATGCAAAACCGCACATCATTTCTCAGAAGTATTTAAAAATGTATTAAAATACCCAACACTAAGACGTATCTAAATTCCTCTCTTTTCACTAATCAAGCAGCAGCTAATCTAAGCTTTTGGTAGTATCACTCTTGTTCCATAATAAAAATGATCAGTTCTATTTTACCTTAATTTTTTTTGGAAGTAAATCTGTTGAAGTTTCACCTTCATCTATTCCTTCAGATATCATGTCAGATCCCTGGGTCTGAGCAAGATATGTTCTTTGACTCCAGTCCGAACTGGAGTCTAAAATAAAAGAAGAGAAAAACATGAAAGCTGGATTGCTGTGAAACTTTGAAGAATAGGCATCAAAAAAATATTGTTGTCTGTTGTTGTAACATGCGGCTGCATGTCACCAGAGTTGACTCTAAGCCTGGAGACTACCTGTTTTATAGTTCTTCCTTTTCAGCTTCAAAGTAGAAACAGCAAAACAAAACTAAAACACCATCCAAAACCTCAAACTTAAAAATCTGAGTTTAGTTCTAAAAGAGAAACAAGTCTCTACGCAAACACTTCTGCCAAATGACCCTTGCTTAATATGCTTAGCCTTTGCCTATGAAAACAATCATATTCATAATTTTTATTGCTTTTGCAGAAGTCAGTACCTCACCATCTTGCACTGCTAGAGAGATGTAGCTTTAAATTCTAGCAAGAGATGAAGCAGTTGAGGTGAAGAGACAATGTAAAAAGAATATAGGACCTCCAGCAGGAAATAAAGTCAACATCTGATGCCTCAACTCATCCCATCTCTGCTCTAGTAATTCTCCTTCCGTAGGAAATGAACAGACATGGCATACTCAGCACCTTTTCTTAGTGCAACGGGCTTCTGCTGTGATCAGGGGAGTAGCTGTTTTTGTTTCTTAGAACACAAACTCTTTAATGCTAAACTCAGTATTAAAAATGCAGATTTAATTTATAATGCTGTTTGAAAACTATAAAAACAAGTTTCTTACCACTAGAACCTCCGTCTCTACCTTGATACGGTGGAGATTGTGCTAATCCAGAAACTGGAATTCCCTATATTTAGGAAAGAGAACAATCACATCTTTTATCCCCCCACGCCCACTCACAATAAGGGAGCTAATTCTAAGGAGCAGGAAACAACAGCAGTAAAGTAATTAATGTGGAGATGACAAAGATGGTGCTCAATAGGGCGATTCCCACCTGTCCCTGGTTCACAGAGCAGGACAGGCGTCAGGC
>JAOTQQ010000012.1:23052684-23064026 GCA_026546715.1 Gallinago undulata | reverse complement strand
GTGAAAGGACAAGGGGCAACAGTTTTAAATTGGAAGAGGGGAGATTTAGATTAGATACTAGAAAGAAATTCTTTACACTTAGAATGGTGAGGCACTGGAACAGGCTACCCAGGGAAGTCATGGATGCCCCATCCCTGGAGGTGTTCAAGACCGGGCTATATGAGGCTTTGAGCAACCTGCTCTTGTGGGAGGTGTCCCTGCCCATGGCAGGGGGGTTGGAACTCAATGATCTCTAAGGTCCCTCCCAAACCATTCTATGATTCTTTGATTCTATGTTCTGCACCAAATTGCATGTTGCCTTGGAGGTGGTCCATTCAGCAGACAGGAATGCAAAAATTTGAGACTCAATTTGCTACAGGGAGATTAGGCAAGTTGATAGTTTGGCATTAGTTGATAGTTTACAGTAGCCAGGTGGGACTGGGAAGACTTTGAGCACAGATCAGGTCATGATGCAGAGAATGTAGATACTCAGTTCATTTCAATTACCTCTGGCCATGTGTGGATGTCCATGAAATGCTTTTAAAATAGAATTGAGCTCCTCAGGAAGGTAATAGGAATGGATCGTTTTCTGAGCTTCCCATGAGATTTGAATGGACTGGCTCTTGCTAATCCTTTGTTACAGAGTTAAGAAGCATTGTTTTACATACAATAGGAAAAATCATGCGTTAGGTAAAATGCAGGTCTTTTCAATAAGGTCAGAAATTCCTTATTGTCACCACAAATTTTGTTGTCTCTTTAAGCTACTTACTTTCTCGTGGTCTACCCTGTCTCACTGTATCTTTTCCTTCTGTCTGTGTTGTGTTTTTTCTCTCAGCACAATGACCTTCACTTTGAGCAGCTTCAAAGACTTCCAACATTGCAAGGGATTACCACATAGGGAATGGCATATCACTATCTTAGCACATGTAAATAAAGATTGACACTCATCCTAGATGCTACTGACTGTGGCACCCTACAATCCCCTGCCTTGATTTGCAAAGAAAAGAAAACCCCAACAAGAACTTCATGGGAGGATTACAGCCGGAAAGGTCTTTCAGTAAAACCTCCAATATTGAAGTTGCAGGACGCCAACTGCGCATGCGCCGGCGTAATTTTGCCCTTGCCAGTACATCCCGGGCTTTTGCCAGCGCGTCCGCGGCTTCAGAATGCCCACTGCTCATGCGTCGGCTCTATTTTGCCTTACCGGTACAGCCGGAGTTTTTGCCAGTACATCTTCGGCTTCAGAACAACCACTGCACATGTGCTGGCGCCATTTTGCCCTTGCAGTTTTTATGCAGCTTCCGAACTCTCACTGCGCATGCGTTGGCGCAATTTTGCCTTTGCCAATGCATCCTGGACTTTTGCCAGCACTTCCGCGGCTTCATAACGCCCACCGCGCATGTGCCGGCGCCATTTTGCCCTTGCCAGTACATACGGGGCTTTTGCCAGCACTTCGGCAACTTCAGAACGCACACTGCGCATGTGTCGGCGCCATTTTGACCTTTCCAAGTACATCCGGAGCTTTTGCCAGTACATCCCCGACTTCAGGACGCCCATTGCGCATGCGCCAGCTCCATTTTACCCTTTGCCAGTACAGCCGGGGCTTTTGCCAGTACTTCCGAAACTTCAGAACGCCCAATACGCATGTGAAGACGCCCTTTTACCCTTTCGCAGTACAGTCGGGGCTTTTGCCAGTACAACCTCGGCTTCAGAACGCCCAGTGCGCATATACCGGCGCCATTTTGCCGTTGCCAGTACATCCGGGGCTTTTGCCAGCGCGTCCGCCGCTTCAGAACGCCCAATACGCATGCGTCGGCGCCATTTTGCCCTTGCCAGTACATACGGGGTTTTTGCCAGTACATCCTCGGCTTCAGAACGCCCAGTGCACATGCGTCGGCGCCATTTCCCCCCTGCGAGTACATCCTCGGCTTCAGAACGAGGATGCATATGTGTATATGTGCCGGCGCCATTTTGCCCTTGCCAGTATATCCGGGACTTTTGCCAGCAGTTCCGCGGCTTCATAACGCCCACTGCGCATGTGCCGGCGTAATTTTGGCCTTGAAGTTCTTTCGCAGCTTCCGAATTCTCACTGCGCATGCGGAGGCGCAATTTTGCTTTGTCCATTACATCCTGGACTTTTGCCAGCACTTCCGCGGCTTCATAACGCCCACTGCGCATGTGTGGGCGCCATTTTGCCCTCGCCAGTACATGTGTGGCTCTTGCCAGCTCTTCCGCGGCTTCTGGGTGCCCACTGCGCATGCGCCGGCGCCTATTTGCTTTTCCGAGTACATTCTGGCCTTTAGAACGCGGACTGTGCATGCACGATTTCGCGTTTGTCAGCACTTCCTCGGCTTCAGAACGCCCATTGCGCATGCGCCATTTTGTCCTTGCCACTATATCCTGGGCTTCAGAACTCCCACTGCACATGCTGCAACGCTGCAATCTGTTCTGAAGAGCATCCAACTTGCAAATCCATTTGGATTTCTGCATTTTTAACTAGACATGGTGAAGTGTGGATACGGTTGTTGATTTCCACGGTCTTGTCTGTTTGTAATGATGAGCTTTTTCTAATCAGAGTAGACTGACCAGTTTATCAATCACACCATATTTCTGCAGCCTTCTTGCTTTCAGGTTTTGACTGTTCCTTGTCCTTTCTCATGTAACTTGCAAGCCTCTCTTCTGCTTGAACCAGGTTCTCTTTGACTTTGCACAGGCCCTTCTGAAGATGCATCAGACTTACTTCTTTTACCTGTAAATACAGAGAATCTGGATTGCAGTCCTTCCAAACACTTAAAAAAAGAAATCGAGCCCCCAAACAACCCTCTATACCATTAGAGCTCAGCTAGCCCTCTTTTAAAGCAGTTAGTAACAAACATCATCTCCTAAGAAATACAGCTCTAGTTGCACTATAGCGGACTGTAAAACCACATACTTTGGCGCCACGTGAAGATGTGGTCTATGGCATCAGCTCTATTCCACTGACAATCCAACTGACTTCTTTTCTTAGTGGCGTTCTCCAAACAAGTTGGAAAAAATAAAGAATGGAACAATCTGGTTCTTACTGCTAGTTCTTCCTGAAGTTTTTCTGACTTTTCTCTGTAACTACTCAGTTTTTCCTTAGCAGCAGCTGCCTCTTCTTGAATTTTCTCTAGTTCGAGTTCCTCAATAACCACATTTTCTTTTTGACTTTCCATGACTTTGTGATCCTACCTACGTGGTGACAAAAGACATGGAAAACAGTGAAGAACCTTACAAAAAATACACTGTTAGCGGCACTGATCTCTCTCACACCAATTTACTAAAGCCACGAAAGAAAAGACCACAGGGGACAACAAATGTCTATAATTTGGATTAATGCAGTTTCCAAAAATTCAGACAGAAAGACAGTTTTCCTGGATTAACTCCCACAAACTGGCTAAGCACGGTAGGAAAGGCTGCTGTCTTACAGTTAACTGCAGGCAGAAATTGGCTACACCATATGGAAAGCACAGGGAGGGAGGTCACAGAGAGCAGGAAACAAAGTCTGATCATATTACTGAAATGACAATATATATATGACATTAATTCAAGCCACATCTGGACAAAAGGTCTTAGATCCGTCTCCACTGGGTTCCATAGTGTCTCTGAACATTTTGGCTAGGAAGCACTTATTTAAGAACAATTATTTACATCTAAAATTGAAAAGGGCACCTTCACCACAACCGGACCATTCTCTCCAAGTGCTTGCCTCAGGGGGGCTTGCAAAGCAGTTCCCTGCCGGCTGCCACTTCTCTCTGCCACCGCTGTTGCCCCTGCAGCCCCTCTCTCACACTCGTCCTCTCCTCCTTCCACTCTCGAGGGCTCAGGACCAGGATTCAGAGGCCTCTGTCTCAACCCTGGAGCCATCGACATCTCCACATCCTCTTCCTCCTCACTCCAAGTCAGCTTGCTCTGCCCAATACTACGTGCTGAACAACACCTCTTTAACACTTTCCCTCTCTCTCGCCTCTCCTTTTCTAATGCCAATACTAGAGGATCCCTTGGTTCCACGCTTCTTCTGCCACTCAGGATGCTATCATAATGTACCAGCATTTCAGCATGCATTATCTCATCCCATTTAAGATTTCTCTACCCGTAGATGATCCAGCACCCATTTTAAATACAAGGCATAACACACGTGGAGGAGTCTTTCATACAGGAATAATACAAACAACCAATTGCTATAACGAACATATCTCTATGTTCTGATACGGTAAAAGAGTTGTGAAAATCGGTAAAGGACTCTGGTCTTCAATCAGCATAAACCTTTAACCTATTGGTGACCATTGGTGGTGACTGTATCATATGATTCCTCACGATTGAAAACTGTTGCTGCGCATGATTTTACCTGCTATGCAATACGTGGTGTTTTTAGCTGAATATGGAGACCTTGCCATGCTACAAAGCATGAATAATTTGAACAATTTAAATCCTATTGGCACGGGAGACAGAAAAGCCTGTCTGGGTAGATCAATGGCCCCTGACAAAGGACAAACTGCTGCACTTCCATGATTTAGTACAGGAACAACTGGCCACTGGCAACATTGTACCCACCACCACCTGGCTTTGGAATACCAAAGAAAAGTGGCAAATGGCAACTGTTACATGACCTTCCAGCTACAAATGCAGTCATTGGCCCACGGCTGCCCGACAGCCTGCCTTTCCTTACCCCTCTGGGCTGCCTCAAAATTGGCCAATAGCCATCATCCATCTCAAGGACTGCTTTTTTGCCATTCCTCTACACCCAAGAGATGCACCCCAGTTTGCGTTCTCCATGTTATCTCTTAAGCAACAACAGCCTACATGACTTTGTTGCCACAAGGTATGCTAAATAGCCCAACCATCTGCCAACTAACAGTGGCAAAGGCCTTGCAACCCATTCGAGATGCAAACCCGCATCTTATAATTTATCACCCCATGGATGACATACTTTTAGCCGCTGGAAACGACAAAGACCTACAATGTGTCATCTGCCGAGTCCCCCTTGCTGTCCCAGGAGCGGGCTTAGAGACAGTCGAAGAAAAGGTCCAACGTGAACCACCCTGGTAATAGCCAGGATGGAAAATTACTACACACACCATCCAGCCGCAAGCTGGCATTACAAAGAAGGACTCTGAATGACCTGCAAAGATTATTAGGAACCATCAGTTGGCTCAGACCTTTTCTGGGCATCACTACACAAGATTTACACCCCCCGTTTCAATTGTTAAAGGGTGATCCTGACTTGAATTCTAAGAGGCAGTTCGGCAGTTGACACCTAGTGCATTGCAAGGTCTACAACAAGTAACAGAAGCTTGACAGACATGCCAAAGGCATCGCCTCTGTTTAACACCTCCAGTGTATTTTGTGATCATTCAAAGCAGCTTCCAGCCATGTGCCTTCTAGGCCAATGGGACTCAACAAAAAAGGACCCACTCGTGATACTTGAGTGGCTCTTTTTAACTCATGCATTTACGAAGACTGTAACTTCACCATTGGAAATGTTTGCCAATTTGATTCAGAAAGGCCCACACCGAGTTCAGACTCTAAAAACTACTGATCCAGAATTCATCTCTATTCCCACTGACAAAAAGGACTTGGAATGGATGTGAGCAGAATCTCTCAGTGTACAGACTGCACTTGCAGACTACACCGGTCAAATTTTAATCCATCTCCCTAAGCATCCTCTGCTAACTTCCGACGATGCTGGCTAGCAGCTATCGCTGCCAGAAACCATCAAGACAGACAAGGGCCCTGTGTATGTATCCAGAACCACAACACTTTTTTTACAGGAATGGTGCATTTGACCCATCACTGGAGTTCCACACTCCCCCACAGGGCAAGTGATCGTTGAGCACGCCCATCAAACACTCAAACAATTAATTATCAAACAAAAAAGGGGGAGTCTGGAGATCCACCACAGCAACGACTATAGAAAGCCACTTTTGTTTTAAATTTTCTAAACAGAGACAATAGTGATATGACACGAGCAAGTCGACACGTTGGAGCTTCTCTGATGTTCAAAATACAGCCAATGGTCCCTATTTGTAATATGGCCACCAGACAATGGGAAGGCCCCGTGCCATTGATAACTTGGGGGCAGGGCTTGTGTTTCCACAGGAACTGGTCCCAAGAGGATCCCAACGCGATTCGTCTGACCATAGCTAGAACCTGAACGACACAGACAACCATTGGAAACAACAGAGCAATGATGTTTGCTGTGTTTTACTTGTGTTGAGGGAATCATTGATAGAAGTATAACTCAAACCAAGTGTGCCCAAATGCACACTGTGCTTGCTTTACAGAGCAGGATGTCAGGAAAGGAAAAGGATGTTGAAACTGGCAGTAGTCAAGAATGTTTAGTGTAATAAAAGTAATCGCATTATATATAGATAAAACTATATATTATAGATAGATAAATATATAGAGATATATAAAGATATATGTAGAGAGATACTGATCAAACTAATCTATATTATATATAGAAAGCTATAAAAGAATTAATGATTTTTATGTTTATAGTATATAAGCAATGTATTGTCAGTATAATTTGCAATTTATGCAATCAGCACAATCATTATTTTGTAAGTTAAATACAAAAAGGGGAGATGTGGGTTAACAGGACGTTGAACAGATTGTGGAAAAGCAAAGACCAGAACAAGGCATAGAATTAGCAGGAATGCTAAGAAAAGACAACCCCTAGACAGCGCCTAAGGACCCTACTGATTAGAGAAGAATCTGCCCACCTGGCAGTTGGGTTTTGCAAGAAGATGCTGATTGGGCAAGAAGATAACACCGATGGACTTAGTGATGGGAAGGACTATATCAGCTGAGTGTTGCTTGTAATAAACGAATCTGGTTGCACCCCTGACCTGCGTCCGTGCCTTCATATGCTACATGGGCAGGTATTCAAAACTTCCAAAAGAATGCCTTAGTACTTATGAAACAGTGGTCCTTGCTTAGGGGCTCTTTGGTCCGGGGATCAGGGTCCTCTCTGAGAATCCCTGGGTGCCAGCTAAGGCTCAAGAGAAGTGTCCCAGCTGGGCCGCCAAAACTGTTACCGCAAACCGGCAGGTAAAACTCTCTCAGACTCAGCTGGGAGTTTCAGAAAGCAGGCCTTCTTTATGGCAGCACCAGGCGCACAGGGGATCGCTCCTCCTGTTGTGCACCCCGAATGCTGTCGTCAAGCCAAATTTATACATGACGGCTACACATATTCAATGTAATTCCATGAAAACTTTAGCAGATTCATCACATTTCCGAGAATACCTTTACATATTATAAGGAGCTTTGGGGAATGCGTAGTCACACCTTCTGGTGGTCCTCATTTGGAGTGAGGGTTGTACCTTCCTCTCACTCTTCATCTTTTTCATCTGCCCTTTGGCTCCCTTTTCATGTTGGCAAAACAGCCTAACTGCTTAATTAACCATTAAAACTAGTGAACTTCCTGCGACCACCTGTTTGTCAGACAATGTCTATATTTATTGCATCCTTGTCTTAGGCTGCCATGTTCTCAAGGCCACGTACATCCTTTCTTATCTAACTAAGTCCTTGAAATGATTGGGTATGGTTACTAAAATAGCTGCATTTCTTCCCTAACCGAACGTTCCCTACTGTTTAACCATTTATGGAGTACATAAAGTCTGCGTTAGGTTCCAAGATAATTGCCTGGTAACCATACTCTAAAGACATTTAAACAAAAGACAAACAAAAATCATTATGATCACAGAAGTCATTAGTTTTTCCAATAGACTGTGCAGCTCGGGTGAATTAGTTGAATTGTTGTAAACTTGGGTACAGTTCCAATTGTTAACATGAAGGAATTCTTTCCCATTGTCTGTCAAATTAGAAGGGTAAATTAATTTTTCTTATTTTCTGTTTTGACTGATTCCCTGTTGGATCAAGACACCAAGGAGTAGGTTGCATAGAATGCCATTCTCCTTGTTCTGCAGTCTTCTGGGCTGAAGTGACCTGCATTCCCCAAGGGAATCGATCCCATTGTTCTGTTTGCTTCATCAAGCCACGGTGCTGGGTCTCAATAACACACCAGCACCAATCTTTAGAATCATTCCCCAGAATCTTCCATTTCCCTAATCCAAACAACTTTTCCTGTTTTAAAATTAAATCCTCCTATTCCGGTTTGATTTGTTAACATGGTATCAAAATCTTGATTCAAATGGAGGATGAAAATTCACTAATCCAAAGGAGAGGCCATTGTCTTTGGCAATGCTCTAATTTGGCTTACATTGTAGATTTTCCCAAATGACTGCATGAGCTGCAAAACTAAATTATTATTACAGAGATGTATATTTTGTTATATCAGCAGCAGCAACATCATCCTGACCTCCTTTTCAACTCGTCCTGTTTCTTTTACACAGAATTTTTGAAAAAGCTTTTTTTTTATACAAATAGCACTCAAAGGCAACATAAACCAAATAGTGAAAAAATCCCAATGAACAAACAGCCATTTTCCAAAATACAACTCCTTACATTTAGGAAAATTTCAGTTGTAAGGGTTCTGTCTCTTCAGATTTCCAGTAATTTCTTTACACTCATTACTAGTGCATAGGTCTGAGTATCCAACCTTTTGTCTTCCTTCTGACGTGAAGCTGCTTCTGTCCGTCAATGGCTCCAATTCCGCATTGGGAAAGGGTTCCTCCTGTAGGCTGTGCCGGACCTGATGGGAAGGCGGCGGCAGCAGCACCGGCAGCAGCACCGGCGGCGAGAACCCAGGTGAGCCCGTAGGGAAGGTCGGGTCGTGCTGTATGGAGGGGTTTCTGAGCTCAGGGACTTGGTCCGTGAGGCAGCGGCAGCCTCCACAGACTGCAGCATGTGAGAAGGGAGCGAAAGGAAGAAAAAAAAAAATCAACAAACACACACCCCCCAAACCCCACAAAACACAAAACCACAAATGAATTCACTTGCCTGAAGAGACCAGATAGAATCATGGTTGGAACTCGGTCAAAGGCAATTAAAAAACCTGTGGATACCCAAACAGAGGCCCCACACAAACATGCTGGCACCCAGGCAACTGGCCGTAACGAGTGTTGGAGCCTGGCAATGAGGGGCAATAGAGACAACACCTGTGTTAGGTGTGAGCAGATCAATGATCTGCTCAACATGGTAGCTGAACTGAGGGAGGAAGTGAATAGACTAAGGTCCATAAGGGAGTGTGAAAGGGAGTTAGACAAGTGGTACCAGGCACTGCAGAGCCCTGTAGCAGAGGGAGGTGGCCCAAGGAACAGGAAGGAATGGATACAGGTGCCTGTTGGAAAAGGGAAGGGAATCCTTTCACAGCCCCCCTCATCTTTCCACTTGCCCTTACACAACAATTATGGGGCGCTGGAGGTTGAGGGTGGGGCAAGTGAGAGGGCAGAAGAAACACCAACTGGGGGGTTGCCTAAAACAAATCAGTCTCCACCTCGCATCAGAACCTCTGCCCTAAAAAAAAAAAAAACACAAAAAAAAAGAGGTTAATTGTTATTTATTGGTGACTCTCTTCTGAAGGGAACAGAGGGCCCCATATGTCGGCTGGATCCTTCCCCCAGGGAAGTCTGAAGTCTGCTGCGTCCCTGGGGGCCGGGTCAGAGATGTAACCAGAAGGCTGCCTGGTCTGGTACAGCCCTCTGACTACTATCCCTTAGTAATTATGCAGGTGGGAAGCAACGAGGTCAATACTGGAAATTTTAAAACAATCAAAAAGCACTTTAAGACAAAGAGGAAAATGGTTGAGGGATCAGGGGCACAGATAATTTTTTCGTCAATACCCTTAGTTGCAGGTAGGAATACTGAGAGAAATAAAAAGACACACATAATTAACAAGTGGCTCAGAAACCGGTGCCACCAATGAAATTTGGGGTTTTTTGATCTCAGGGAACTTTATATGGCACCAGGTGTGCTAGCAACAGACGGAGCACACCTGTCTCAGAGCGGGAGAAAGATACTGGCAAGTGAGTTGGCTGGGCTTGTTGAAAGGGCTTTAAACTAGGCTCAAAAGGGGAGGGGGTTAATCACAGGTTCAGCAAAAACAAGCCTAAGGAGAGCCATTGGCCTGCTACCTCACTTGAAATGGGAGATGATAACAGTGTCAGAAGGGTCCATGGCAAGTGGCAGGATAACACATCAGGGTTGGCAGGACGTAGTGATAGCAGTGCTGCACTGACACATGCTGTGAACACTGTAACAAAGGCAAGGTCTTGCAGAGATGGACCAAGAGACCCTGAGACAATAGGAGATAGAAGGGTAGTTGGCACAAAGCACATTGGGGACCAGTAAAGTGCCCCTCTAAGAAGCAGACACAGCCATCAGACCAGCTAAAGTGTCTCTACACCAATGCATGTAGCATGGGAAACAAATGGAAGGAGTTGGAAACTATCCTGCTGCAGGAAAGCTATGACATAGTAGCTATTACGGAATCTTGGTGGGATGGGTCCTATGACTGGAGTGTGGTCATCGATGGCTACAAACTGTTCAGAAGGGACAGGAGAGGAAGAAGAGGTGGAGGAGTTGCCCTCTATGTAAAGAAGTGGCTAGAGAGTGAAGAACTGTTGCTAAAGAATAGCCATGAAGAGGTCAAAAGCTTATGGGTATAAATTAGAGATTGGGACAATAAAGGGAACCTTGTGGTAGGAGTCTACTACAGGCCACCTAATCAGGTGGAGCCTGTCGACGATGCTTTCTTGCTCCAGCTGGAAGAGGCATCACGATCACAGGCTCTCATTCTGCTGGGGGACTTTAACCACCCCGACATCTGTTGGAAAAGCAACACAGCTGGCTGCAGGCAATTCGGGAAGCTCTTAGAGTGCTTAGATGACAACTTCTTGAGACAAGAAATAACTAGCCCTACTTGAGGAGATGCATTGTTGGATCTGTTGCTGACAAATGCAAGCGAAACCATCAGGGATGCCAAAGTTGAAGGCAGCCTGGGCTGCAGTGATCATGCCCTAGTGCAGTTCACTGTCTTAAGTCTGAAGCCCACGAGAAGCACAGTTAGGACTCTAAATTTTAAGAAAGCAAACTTCCAGCTCTTCAAGGAGTTAGTAAATAGGACCCCATGGGAAACTGCCCTTCGGGACAAGGGAGCAGAACAAAGCTGGCAGATCTTTAAGGATGCTCTCTATAGACAGCAAAAGATCTCAATCCCTACATGTAGGAAATTGGGCAAGGAAGGCAAGAGACCACCATGGTTGAGCTGGTCAAACTGAGGGGCAAGATGGGGCTACACAGGAAATGGAAGAAGGGACTGGCATCCTGGGAAGAGTGTAGGGACGTTGCCTGGCTTTGTAGGGCTGAGGTCAGGAAGGCCAAGGCACAGCTAGAACTGAACTTGGCAAGGGATGTAAAGAAAAACAAGAAAGGCTTCTACA
>JAOTQQ010000012.1:23027338-23041681 GCA_026546715.1 Gallinago undulata | reverse complement strand
TGTTCAAAGTTCACCCTACAAATAACAATAAGCCAGCATTTTAGGGTTTTCTTTCCTTGTGATCATCTTTGATGTATGTAGCATAAATAGAAATCAAGACTAGAAATTAGCTTTCTGTTAATATTGATGAGGAGCCAACAGGAAAAAAAATACAAATTTTGCATTTTCATTTTACTTTTGACCAGTTTCAGTTTTATATCCCAGTCTGATACTTGGGGAATACATCTTCATATAGGAAATAAGGCACAACTGGTAACATCCAGTGAAACGTCCCCTTTAAATGCCACTTTGTTAAACAGAAAAACCTTTTCAGATGCACTGAAATAGACTAGCTAAAGTATCTGATACAAAGAGGAATCCTCTGTCTAGCAACAAAATGTTTTGCAAAAATTTAGGAAACCAGAATAAAGCTTCAACGTTTACAAGCTGCAGATTTTAAAACCTCACCTGCTGTTTCAAGGAATCGGGAGAATTTTAATGCTGCTGCTGCTACAAACAGCTACTCATCTCAGCAGTCTGTAACTCTCCAGTTCTGATAGTTCCAAACTGTAATGTATTTATGACTATGGGACTTCGAATAGGAATTTTTACTTCTGAACCTTATCCTATTATGACATACTAATTTCAGTGAGAAAGAGAATGTTACTGCAGAAAATTAAAGAAAGCAAATCCACTTGTGCCAAGAAGTATCTGAAAGATCTCTCCTTTAATACTGGATAGTAATAGATTATGTGGAGAAGGTGCCACAGGGTGTTATATTTTTTATGTAAAAAAAATTATTGTACCCTACTGCTGTCAGCTAGAAAGTTAAATAAGAAGGCACAGAAATAATTGTTTTCTCTAAACAGCAGCATAGGACACTTATTAGGAATAAAATGGGAAAAGGAGGAGGTGGGGAAGATGGTGTTTGACAAAAATGGGGTAGAGGCTGAAACAAAATCACAGAGACAGCCTGAGGCAGGAAGAATTTGGGTACAACAGAGGCAACTGCCACGGTGAATGAGGACAAATGTACAAATAATATAATCGGCTTGAAGGTGTAGCATAATATCTGAAGGTAGATTTTTGGATACTATGAAGGAAATTAGAAAAGAAACTTAAGAGAAATTATGCTTTTGATTTCCAGGTACAAATAAAGGTGACTGCTTAATTCCAACAGGCTTTGTTGAAAAACATGGAAATTCCACAAACTGTTAAAAATGAAGGTCACAAAAATTTATATTTCCTTATTAGTTTTAGAAGTTTCCAGTTAGTTTAAACATTTGAGAAGCCTACTAAGTTACACTTAGAAATACAAGGCAATTAAACTCTTGGGCTGGAACTTATAGCACTGTTACTGTTGCATGCTTCTTTATGTTCGCTCAAAATCTGAAAAAATCTAGCACTTTGTGGTGAACAAAACCTCAGCAGAGGTGCCCACCCATCTTCATGAAACCGACCTTTAACCATACTTACATCTAGAAATTTTCTTGTCTTTTCAAGTTGCTTCTCCAAAGCCTGGTTTTGCTGCCTTATGTCCATTAGTTCTGCATTTTTCTCTTGCTCTAGCTCTATGAAACGGTTGACCTGTTCCTCCAAGTCTATTTCCAAGACTTTCACTTGCTTCTGAAGGTCATCATACTCTTTTTCAGCTTGACGCTGTACTTCAATTTTTTCTTTCATTAGCTTTTCTGTTTCCTCCAGCAATTCTGGTTATAATAAAAGCATCACACGCCACTTTTAGACAGGAATAGTTAGTTAGCAGTATTGTGAAGTAAAACCACTCCCCGAGGTATCCATGCTGTACTCTGCAGAAGGATGTGAACTGGTTTGGGTTTCTACTATTTTTCTTTTTTTCAAAAATGTATTTTCTTCTGAGAAATATTAAAGATTACCACTAAAACAAATCCATATTAAAATTACTATCCTTTAGTTAGTCTTCAGAGGACTGATAGTGAGGTTGTATCAGACCACTCCCCTGCTTAAGTTTCATATAAATCAAAAGGTCTTAGTATAATTGAATAGAAAAGCAAATGTACAGGTTCAAACTACGGCTAGAGTCAGCAGGTCAATGTAAGCCTGAGATTAACAACGAACTACAGAAAACCCAACCCTCTTCTCATCCCCAGTGTCAGTAAAATCAATCCACTCCCAGTCTTCATCATGTGTGATACATACAAATAATTTGAAGGAAGTATTGAAAGACTTAGCGAGGTTGCCAAGCAGACAGAGAGGGATATTACTGACCTGTAACTGGAGCTTTGTAAAATCAGTGTCTGCATGGATGCCCAATTTTGAGTCCTCATGAAAAGGCTGGCAAGCATATGTAGTAAAGCCCCAAACCACTCTATTAAGACTGCTAAGCCACAGCCCATTGAAGTACATATTAACTAACTGTACAAATCCCTTGAGGTAAAATCCAAACTGTAAAGTGCAATTACATTTGGAGAATCTTTAAAATATGATTGATATTTAGACAAAACCAATAATATTTACTTTCACTATAGAAGAAAGATCCTTTAGGCACCATCATCTTACATCATATTTAGTGAATTCTCATTTCTAGGTAACCATTATTTATCAATATAATACAGTGTTTAGTTATCATAGTGAATGACTCAGCTGTATTTGGAAATAAAAAGAAAATAAAAGCTACAAAAATATTCCACCGATACCATCTAAGTATCTGTAATTCATAGGTGAATAAGATGATGGTTATTCATGAATTTGCTTACTATGCTTAGAAATTATAGGAAATGTTGTTAGCAAAATGTAAAACTGAGTATGAAATACAACATCAAAGCTGCAGGCCAGTAAGAATTACGAGTAATGTCAGTAAGCCAAAAGCCCAATAATCCTGATTAACAATGTCAGTACGTGTGAGTCTTCCACCCAGTTACAGATTGGCCATGCAACATACAAACACACCTGCTTGGGAAGCTGCATCGACTGCAGCATCTACTAGGCCTAGGAGAATAGAGAGAGAGAAAACAAAAAAAAAGAAGCAAAGTAATTTACATGCCAGCTATAGTTTTTTTTGTGATGCAACAATGTAAGAGAAAATGAAGCCAAAGATAGATATGGCACTTAATGACAAAGCTGTTGAGATAACTTGGGGAATGTGGTAAGTTATTCTGGTATGCGTGATTTAAGTACCGACACATATGTATAGAATTGTTCATCCTTACAGTTGTTATACAAGAAAATAACTTTAAAATACGTAGAAACCTGAAACACATAACAAATAACTAAACTGGAGAAGGATCATCTTTTCTATAAAGTAGGAAGCAACAGTCTGGTCTTAAAATTTCATTGTTACACAAAGCAGATACAGGAAATTGCAAATACACACCAAGATGTCTAACTTATAAAAACAGCAGCGTTATAAATTGCCACAAACTTTTAGAAATGAAATAAAATGCTAATTTAATTCTGCTGTTTACAATGTAAGCACTGCAGTCTTTGAAAGATCAGTACCTCTTAAACACCACTGCTCCAATTTTTTTCCCCTCTCCAACATAATATATTAAGTTACTAGTTTAAGGACGAATTTAAAGATGCATTTACATCTCCGTCATTTTTTGCTTAAATGTCAAGAAAACTTACGAAGCTAACATTAGGTATCTGGTATTAAAATATCACAGTTTCATTAATGATTATCACATTTTTATTAATGATTACAAAGGAGAGAGGGAGAAAGCCTTCACCAAGATTACTTATTATGTTATTTGAAAGTATAAGAAAATCTCATAGAAAGATTGTGAGGAATACATACGCTGCTCAACTGGCCCCGCATCTGCTCTCATGGCATCCTTCTGTCTGGAGAGTAACTCCTTTTCTTCCTGGATCTGCTGCTGTTCAGCCTCTAACTCCTGCAATTTGTTACCTGTACACAGTAGTTCTTGCTCAAGATGGTCAATAACATCTATTTTTTCCTGGAGTTGTTTTTCCAGAAACGCTTTTTCATCTGCATAACCATCAATAAGGCCTGGAAAACATCAGTTTGGGGGCAGATTTAACAGACAATAAAGAACAATTTGAATTTTTAGCATGGTGAAGTCACTATAGTATACTATACTATAGTATAGTCCCCCTCATGGGGGACTTCAACCACCCTGGTATCTGTTGGAAGGATGACACAGCAGAGCACAAGAAATCCTTGTTCTTGGAATGTGTTGATGACAACTTTCTCCTTCAAATGACCAAGGAGCCAACGAGGAAAGGAGCTGTGCTGGACCTTGTCCTTACCAACAACGAGGGGCTGGTTGGGGATGTCAAGTTCAAGGGTAGCCTCGGCTACAGTGATCATGAAATGATAGAATTCAAAATTCATAAGGCAGCAAAGAGGGTGTGCAGCAAGCTGGGCTACCCTGGACTTCAAAAGAGCAGACTTTGGTCTCCTGAGAGATCTGATTGGCAAGGTAGCTTGGGAAAAAGAACTGGAGGGGAGAGGGGCCCAAGAGAGCTGGGTGGTATTCAAGGATTGCCTCCTCCAAGCTCAGGAGAGGTGCATCCCAAGAAAGCAGAAATCTCGCAAAACAGCCAGCAGGCCTGCATGGATGAGCAGGGAACTACTGGACAAAGTCAGAACCAAAAGGGAGGCCTACAGAGGGTGGAAGCAGGGAAGGGTAGACTTGGCAGAATACAGAGAAAATATGGATTTTATTCTGGCTTGAGAATATAGGAAAACTAAAGATAAAAAGCTTTTGAAGCAAAAAATACTGAACTAGAAGCATTAACATTTCAAAAATTGAGACAACACAAATTCTAGTGCTTATTCCCACTGTAACAGATGTTGTTAACAATGAGGCCTTAACAGATTGGAGGTTGAGAGGACATTCACAGATTGGAGTGCAGGGCCCCACAAAAAAGGTGTGAACAATGGAAAAGTCTGCTGAGATCATGTGTTGCTGTATTTACTACTGCTTCCCCCCCCCCTTTTTTTTAAGAGATGTAATGGAAGTTGTCAGAGTTCAGTGAACAAATTGGCCTTAGCTTTTCTATCACATTAGATAATTCATATCTGACAGCACTAAAACACTAGAGGTTTGAGAATGTCTCAGCCACAGCAGTTTTCATGATAAGAAAGAAATGATCAAAAATGACACATTTTATCTCAAGACAGAGTACCATCAGATGTATAATGAACCAAGACATTGCTCTGCATACCTCTCTAGGGAATTTGGTAAGAGAATGTAGTTTGGCTTTGTCAGAGTATGCTTACAACTCAGTTCAATAGAACTGTTCAAGTTCAAGCAGAAAAAATGAAGTAAAAAGAGTTCTACAGCATTTTTGTTTTGTTATATCAACACCAAAAGAGAGGTGCCTGTCATTTAGAAGTGCATTAATGAAGTCCTGAAGAAGTTCACAGAAAAAAAAAAAGATGGAAAAAAGATTGAATTAATTCAGGGAAACAGAATTACAGCGTGGTAGATCTTGAAAGGGACCTATGGAGTCCCTTCTGTAGGGAGGATAACTATCTGGTAACTTCTGGATACCTACCCAGCAGGCTGATAACATTCTAAAATTTGGGAAGAAATTGTTCTAATATGCAATTTCTTTTCCCAATTAATAGGCAAGCGAGTGCAAAGTTCAACAACTCATCAAAAAAGCTACTCACCTTCAGCTTTACTAAGCTCCAAAGCCAACTGCTCTCTGGCTTTGGTTTCTTCATTAAGACGTTCTTGTAATTCTTCCTGATACTTAATAAATTCTGTGGCCTCTTGTTGCTTTTTGAAGGATTCTCGCATGAGCTCTGTTTGAGTAATTTTAGCATGTTCAAGCTACCATAGGAAAAAATTACAGAAGTTAGATAAACCAAAGGTTTTCTGATAAATAACTGTTCTATCCTTCCTATTTAATTACAGTTGCTTTACAGTATGATGAGAAGTCTCACATAACTTCACTGAACATTCGGTAAGATCTTTACTGAACAAACATTTGCAGACTGCAATAGGAGGACTGACTCAGTACAAAACTCTAAGAAAACAGGCTTTGTCAGTTTAGTGAACTCAATGAGCCACCTGGCTAAATCCGTCTCCTTGTTCCGGTAATTCCTAGTTTATGAGTTTACACTAGATTCACCTTTATTTACATATGAGTAAGCTATCAGCCACCACATCCTTTGAATGGCTAAAAACATTGCACAAAACTGGCACAAGTTTTTATATAAGCTGTCACAAGTGGTGCTTCATCTCTTTTTCTCCCTAAGATGAAGACAACTTATAACACCAGGAAAATGTGCATTTTGAATATACTGCACTTTTCCACCAACAAGGCAGTAAAGCAATGCTTCTTCCAGCTATGTCCACCTAACAGAATTATCGAGGATTTTTTACATTAATCTCTGCTTATCTGATGGGTTAATATTTAATGTGTACTACCACAGATGTAGTGCAATCTCATTACATCACTAACTACTGGAACATCAGGACTGAAATGCATAAAAATGTATACTTACTGACCAGTTTAAACATACCCAAAGTGATAATTTCAAAAAGAATTAAAATGAGAATTAGAAAAGCAAAACAGTAAAGAAGGAACATTACTTTAATGTTAGAATTTTTGATTTGACCTTCATCTAAGCTAATAGCAAACTGGAGTCAACTACCAAGAAGATCTCTATTTCTCAATTGTTAACATTTACAGCCTACTTCCAACTCTTTGAGGGACACAAACATAAATTGTCAGAGCTGAAACAGGCTTGAGTACTTTGTGTGGCTTGTATTCAAAATAAGACAGCTTATTTTGTATAAGGACAACATCAGAAAATGAAATAACACATATTTCCTGCTCCTCTTTCTTTTTTTGCTTTCTTTTTCATACTGTGGATATTGGCAGATGTTTGTAAGACAGTGACATCTGTAGCTTTGCTACAGTTTCTATAAACATATTCTTTCTCTTAATTTCTTCAAAAACGAAAGCTTTCTCACCCTCTTCAACTAAGTTCGTGAGTATGACTAGCTTGCTTTAAATCTCAGAAAAATGATTAAGGAACATTTCATAGAATATTGCACACAAAATTATCCACTTATAAATAACATCACACTTTGAAAAGAATGCCTGAATAATCAATACATTCTCTTTTATAATACACTGAATTTAAATACTTGATTTCTTTTGTACAGCATTCCTTTTTAGATAGACATCATTAATGCGAACTATTTATTCTGACAGGAGTTAAAGAAACATATAAATACTGCAGATGAGTATCTGCATTAGTTTGAGATGTTTTAAAAACCACAGAGCATTCTTACATTATTCTTAGATTTTGCAGTGCTTAATGAAAGACCTGTCTCAAATAAGAATGAAACATAGGAAAGGTTTACTGTATACAGACAATCATAATGGCACCAAATGTATCAAGTACTCAAACTAAAACTCAGAATAAAAACTACTCCCCAGCTCTTTTCAGTAATAGCAACTCATAGTATTATTAAAAATATGACCGGGACAAAGCAAAAAGAAGCACAAACATGAATGTGAATTTTCAAGAACAAAAATTTCTTCATGGGATCACTGGAGGCCATTAGCAAGCTCATGCTAGTTAATGGTGCCAGTCAGTGCATGAAAGCTATAAAGGAACAATTTTAATTGACTGCAGCCCTCTCCCCCCGCAGCGTAAATCATTTACAGCGAGAAAAATGTAATAAGTAAAATTGAAGTGCTTTAAAAAGAGATCTCAAATCCCTGTAATTGAATGTATTTCTGTGTCTGCTAAATTTCTTTTGTTACAAAGGAAGAGAGAGAACTGTATAATTAAAGCTTTTTTTAGTGCCCATTAAAAGCTGCCTAGGAAAAAAGCCTGTCAGAAGTACATAACAACTTCAACAAGAAACAAGTTTATATAATTTTTCACTGCATACTCTTCTGGTTTAAAATACAATTTCTTTATAAACTTTTATACTTACTGAATAGGGAGGTGTAGGCAAGGAGATTTTAGAGACAACTTTTAAAATGTGCCCATTTTTTTTGTGGCTGAAGTGAAAAATTGAAGTATTTACAACTACAGAATTATTCTCATCCAAGTGTTCAGGGAAAGGGAAAGGATATGGTAAAGGCACCCGAGATTCAACCTCATATGTGTCTTCTTCTTGGCCTTCAGTCCACAAAGCATTAAGGAGATTAGATGCCCAGTAGGTGCGGTAAGAATCCATTCCAAAAAATACTGGTACTGCTGTCTTCTCAACTGTCACATGGGTATTTTGCACTAGCTAGGCTGGTTTTAGAAATTCCTAACAGGAATTTGTAACAGAACACGTACATTTAACAGTCTGAAGACACGTATCAGCACTGGTGGGGTCAAACCTACTTGGAATCAGCAGGAAGCCTCAAATCACATTCTCAAGCAGAGTAATTCTGGAATGCATTAATCCAAAACAGAGACATGTAAGAAAACTTCATATGGTGACTTCTAAAAACTCCTTCTTACAGAAGTTTCAGAGGAAAAAGTAACAGAAATCTTCCAATAGCAGCTGGCAGGTAACTCCCAAGACAAGAAAGCGTAACTTTGTTTTACCTGCACAGGTACGCTGCAGCAGAACAGAAACTAAAAAATATTTTCTATCTCCACTACGGCAAATGAAAGAGAAAAACAGATATGTCATTATGTGCATTCATTCCTGATCTTGGCGTTAATTCAACAGGAAGAACTTTCTCAAACTCTGCTAGTTGAAAGGCTTCCTGCTAGTATACCCCACCGAAAGAGTTCAGGGGAGTGGCCTGATTTATTTACCGTAACACAATCAGGTGGAATTTGAATTAATACACCCACTATATGCCTCGCCTGAAAGGACTCAAACTGCACTTCAGGTCTGGAGGTGTGTGTTCAGGCAGGTCTCAGATAGTTACTTTGAAGATTTTGCCAGGTTTCTCTTACTCTTTTAAGTTTGTTTTAAGAGACAGGTACATGTCTGTATGCACAACACAACTGATTAAGAGGAAAGGTTAAAATCTTTTCTGCCTGTAGTTAGTTTTAGATAATAAAATACTGCAGAGTAGAAAAAATATTCAGGTTTTGAATATTTAAAAATAATTGTCAGGTCATCTACAAAAGCTTGGTATATACAGGAACTGTATATAATCCAATAAGCACATAACAGACATTGCAAACCAGACAAGCTTGAACATTTGCAAAGTACCTCTATGGAACAGCCAGAAAAGACATCAGTATTTATACTTAATACCATGAGAAAATGTGTAAACAGGTTAACATTTTATTAACTTAAAAATAACAAAAAAAAAAACCCTAGACATGATCATCAGGGATAAATTCATATTTGTATAATCTGTATTAATGAAAAACATGTGTGTGGATGTGTTTGAGCCAAAGTATAACTCTGTTGCTGGTATTGGCAAGGTCTCAGCTACGAAGCTATGAAAGGAAAATACTTTCTTGATCAACTGACAATAAATAAAAATAAGCTGCTTAGAATATGCTGAGTACTTTCGTAGGTATCATGAAAAGTACATAGTTACTGCAAAAATATCAGTCACAAAAATAAAGTAATTTTAATTTAGGGCCATGTATAAAACTATTGCCTTTAAATGTCAGCAGTGAAATGTTCAGAAAAAAGAACACCAAGTGGAATAAATAACTGACAATACTTTTATAATCGCAGTATGAATTACTGTAAAACTTTGAAGTTGTTTCTCTTTGTATCATCAGGTCTTTAAATGCAAGATTTCATATAAATGCCTAACTATATATATTTTTTAAGACCCCATGTATTGGGGTATCTGTGTATCCTTTTTCGTTATTTGTAATTAAGCTGAAAAAAGACCTCAAGAAGCCAAACATCTCTTTTTAATTGAACTGATGCGCAAACAGAAGAGAGCTGTTGCAGAATGAGTTTTCAAATAAACGCAATGCAGAACTGGTTTACAAGATCCGCCAGACTACCTGGTTTAGTAAGCCAGAGGGGGGTTCACTGAATTTCTATTTAAGTTACTTTTAACTTCAGTAAGTTACAAACTATCCTTTTATTTTTTAAAAAAAAAAAAAAGAAAAAAGAAAAAAAGAGTATAACTTAGCTTTTGAAGTATTTTGCAAAAGCAACAAATACTTAAACGTTTAAAATTTTTGAAGTGTTAGACAGCTGAATTTTCATATTACTTTTATCACACAGATTTTTTTCTCCTTTTTTTTCCAGTCATTATGTTTTACACATTTTACACCTAGAGACAAGAAAGCAATGACTTTTTAAGTAGTATCATGATTTGGTTAACTACGAGATGGGTCTGTAGCATAAAACACACTCTATCCTTTGAATTCTAGCCTCAAACAGATTAAAGAGATGAGTCTGAAGACTGAATCCTTCAAGAATGCTTAAAAAGTTACAGTGAGATAGAGTATTTACTTTGCACCTTCAAACTGAGATGTACTAAATCTGAAGGCAAATAATCTAAAAGTGAAGAGCATGCTATCAGTGTGATTTCAACCGGCTGAGCCTGGTACATTGCTCCCATTTCAGTTAACGGGGAACTACTCCAGAGAGCAACTAACACCCCTCATGCAAAGTACTCCACAGCAAACAGCAAGGGCTCACACACTGCCTCTTTTTTGGAAGCTGTTCCTGAATCCCATACCTCACATAAACACTCGGAGAGCTGGACTTGCAGACTCTTTTTCTGACAGCAAGGTGGATATGTGCTTAACTGGCCATGTTTAAATCATAGGTGGAAGAGAGAGCAGGATAGCTCCGCCTTCTTGGCCAATCAACTGAAATGTTTGTCACGAGAACCGAGCATAGTTCCCCTTAACCCTCCTTCTTCACAAGGGCCAGCTTAACGCGCCCTGACACCTCCTGTCTCATCTCTGGATAGCAGCAGAACACAGATGACCCATGTGAGCAATGAAAAGGAATGCCCTGGATTGACAAACCTGCCCAAATTCCGGCTTCCTCTGCAGTTCAAAGCAGATTTCTAACATAAATCCAAGGTCAGCAGTAAAGTCATGCTGGAGCAGACTGTTTTGGGCATAGGCACCTGAAGTATTTTTTCAGCTTTCAAAATTAGCCTACAGGCTTTAGACTTACAAAAAGACGTTAATGAGGAAAATAATAAAAAAAAAAAAAGTAGAACCACAAAATTCAAAACGCTTCACTAGTAGATCACTTTACCTGATTTGAAGTTTCACTAATAGCTTCCAAAAGCTTTTCAACAGCCGCCTGTAGTCGAGAACTGATATTTAGAACGAGTTCTTCATTTTCAGGATCTATTTCCACTCCACTTTCTGCAAGATGCTGGCTCAGTAGTCCTTCATCCGTAGCTCCTGACCATATGTTAATTTCATCACTTCCCATGACACCACCATGATATGAAGAACAGGACTCTGGAAAAATAATAGTTACCTTTTCATGCAGTGCTCATACTCTAGTCTTTCAAAACATGAAAAACTGTACTTCTGAGTTATGATTAGAAAAACAAGCTAAAAAATGAATAAAATATTTATATTGGTCACAAAGACAGAAGGGGAAATATTGCATACTAAAACTTACACAAACAAGATACACAATGTGTTAACTAAAAACAAGCAGAAGGGAAAGAGAAAAGGAGATACTAACAGAATATTTTAGATATCCTTTCAGCATGGCTTTTGGGCTTTGAGGCTCACCTTCAAAACTTTGTTACTATCAGTAACTCTTACTACTTTGAATAACTTGCAATAACAGCTTGCAAGATTGTCTTTAAAATACAGGCAGGTAAAAAACACCCAGACTGTTAGTCCCTGTTTCACCAACACTACACTAGCGTTCAGTGACACAAAGCTCTTCAAGTTAGTGATTCAAAAGCACAGACTCAAGTGAATAAGAGGAAAGACGCACATAATTCAGACAACTTCTCGGGATAAACAGACTAGAATACAGAACATCAAAATTCAGCATTATTAGTGAACTGAAAATCGATTAAAATGGATGGCTGAACAAATCAAGTACAGTGCAGGGGGGCTGTAACTCTCCCTACTGACGGGCCACCTGGCACCCGCCTGCTCCTCAGCCTTCCTGAGGTCTGATTCAGTGTAAAGGCATCATCCATTCTGCCTGAAAAGCACAAGACACAAAGTTTTCCTATGGTATTAAACTGTAAATTTGCCATATTTCGAATTCAGGGCTATATTTAAGCAAGACAAGTGAAAGCAAACTCCTGAGATTTTGTTTTAAAATCACACTTTCAGTATGAAATATCAGTACAGTAGTACATCACCACAGTAGATAACTACTATTGTGTTTTAAACATGAAGAAGTGTTATGTCATTAGCCTGTTAGATCTGAAATATCAGATAAATGCTATTGTGGGAAGTTTTTACAATGAAAGTTTATTTTAATGAAGCATATTCCTGAAATATATTTAATATATTTAAATATTAGATGTTGGTATTGTTTAAGGATTTCTCAAAAAAAAAAAACCCTTATATTTGGGAAATAGGAGTATGACTAAATGAGTTAAGAATAGTCAATACCTGTTGAGCAATAAAGTTGCAATACTGGGGTATCTTTAAAGTTAAGTTCCTGGTTACTCCATGAATTGTGACTGCTGCCCTGGAACAGTTTGTTTAGTTACATAAATTGAAATGAAATTATATGAGGTCAATTTTACAAATTGCCTTTAAAAATGTAGTCAATACTCTTGTTGGATACAATTTCCATATACTTGCTCTTGCCTCTTAAACAGGTATGCAAATGACATTAGAAATACAAGTCCTTTTGATGATGATGTTTGAAGCTAGCAAGAAAGTCCTATTCTAGTTTTCAGGTTTGTTTTCAGGTTTTTTTTTAACAAATTGAAACATAATTAACCACCTGGTTTACTTACTATACTTTTATACCTGTAAACATTCTGATAATAACTTCTACGCGTTTATTTCATGACCAATGCAGCTGTCTATAGGACGCATAAACAACAAACTAATTTACAGTGATTTTAATTTGGAAAGGTTTGTTGTTCACTTTTATCTTATAATTGCTAAGATATTTTATTCAGTCATTTTTTCTTCTAGTTATATAACATCACTGTTTTATATCTCCTTTTAGATATGTGGGACATGCCATTACAAACTCTTTTCACACTCCAAAGGGAAAAAACAAAAGCACACTATATGCATGAATGGAATGAATAACCAAATGAAGAGAATATACATTCACATGGCACCTTTCATCTACACAGGATTTCAAAGCACTTTTGAGTACTGCACTTCAAACTTCCGTCACAAACTACTGCAGTGGGGTCACCCTAGCAGAAGCTTTTCTGCCAGCACACTAGATACTTGCAACGGGTTTGTATAGCATAAAGGCTTTCCCATGACATCCTAATAATCCACCCCCTGCAGTGTAAAGGCGGGTTGCAAAATGAACAATTTCGTATTTTTTATGCATTAGTATTCTGATTTCTCACCACTCAAATTTGGGTTGGCTCTGGGTGTCTCAAAATACCAATAGTGATGCAGAAGCTTTAATATCCTCAGAGTAGAAAGGACCTTCATTTAAGATGGACATCCAGTAGCGTAAGTATTTCCAAATGCTGTGCCAAAGCACTCATTACAGACTGAGTCAAAGGAAAACATATTCCCTACTGAGCCACCGACACACTTACTGCAGCACCTGATGCTCTTTGGAGGCCACTCATCTCAAGTACTGACCAGGTAAGACCTCACAAAATAAAAGCCCACAGTACAGTAGCACAGCTATAAACAAAATAAAACAATGACATATTAGTTATTGCACAATCTAATTCTGTCTTGATGGAGAACAAATTATCTATGTAATGTTCCTGTTTTCCTTCTCAGACTTAACCCATAATTTGTGTCCTATACCCTTGTATTTTAGTAAATTATTTGCTTGAGAGGTACAGTTCAATTGTGCAATGGTGAATGTGTGTCAAATACTTGTAATTTGCTTCCATTTCTTCTGAATAAATACAAAATAAATCAATGTTAAAATATAATTTCGTTATATGAAAAATCTTAGAATAGAACATCATAATCACCTAAAGTATAATTTGGTGTGCAGAAACTTTACTACTCCCAAAGGAAAACCAAAAGGTATCAATGCCCACAAAACCTGTAATAATTCTGTTTATACTGTAGAGTTGGCAACTCAAGTAGAATAGCAAATGATAAATGCAGATGTCCATGTTAAAATTTCTACAAAGTGGCACTTAATAACAGGAGTTCACATTAAATGTCTTCCTAACTGCAAAGTGAAAAATCTCCATATCTTTTTCCTTTGAAAATGGTCTTACTGCACAGGAACTTAGTAAAGCATTTTTTCCTTCCAGAAGATTTTCAATGACAGAAATGCTGTCAAGTCTTAACTGCCTCTGGCAGCTGGATGCTTAACCCCCACTTTACTAGTCCTTATAAATCTG
>JAOTQQ010000012.1:22969612-23018088 GCA_026546715.1 Gallinago undulata | reverse complement strand
CTTAGTTTCCCAATGAGGATGTTATGGGAGACAGTGTCAAAAGCCTTGCTAAAGTCAAGGTAGATGACATCTGCTGCTTTCCCCTCATCCAGCCATCCAGTTATAACATCACAGAAGGCTATCACATTGGTCCAGCATGATTTACCCTTGGTAAATCCAGGTTGACCACTTCCAGTAACTTCCTGTTCTTCAATGTATTTGGAGATGACATTCAGAATGAGTCGCTCTATTACCTTCCCAGGGACAGAGGTGACATATAATCTAGATCTAAAGCTGTCACCCCTTTGAAAGGGAAAGGGAAATATTTAACTGGAATCTTCATCTTAATTCATTTCTTTGCAGTTTTCGCATTAAAATGAACCGTAAATCCATTGGAAAGATCATTCAGATTTAGTGTTATTCACTGCTAATTTTTTTTTAAAAAACTTTTTTTTAAATATACTTACCAGTGCTTCTTCTGCCATAAGCCCTTTGACATGTGAAAAAAGTTCTTCAGAAATCACTGAATCATGTGTGGTGTGTCCTAATATGCAATCAGGCTTGCTATTAGAATGAAACTGTTCTCCAAGGGAGTTGATCTCACTAGACTCTTCATCGAGTTCCTTGCAAAGTGATTTCAATTCTTCTTCATGCTTACTGCCTTTTTCTATTGCTTTTCTAAGAGGGTCATCAACTTCTTCTTCATTACATTGCTTTTTAATTTCAAAATGCATTCTCTGTTTATGTACAATCTGTGTTAGTGCCTCTTCTTCTTTGTGCCTAGCAATTCTTGACAATTCAGTCTGTCTGGCAAATGCTACGCTCATTGACACAATGACCTAAATAAATAAGAAAAATCTGTATTAGTTTACGCTTCACAGTATCTCCTATTGTGAAAGAAATCTCACTGCTGACCATCAATAATATAAATAAAAGTACTAAACCTTCTGAAATATGATTCTGTTTTTTAATTTTTTTTCAACAGAGAAAAATGAAAAGGTAAAAGAACATAGACTTCTTGCCAATTTCATCAACAGTTACATCTTAAGATACAAACTGTATTTAAGGTAGTTTAATATGCTATTTTCAATTAAAATATATTATTTAACACAGAATTATCTAGTTCTTTTTAAAAAAAGATACTCTAAGGTGATTTTAAAAAGGCCTGGCATATTGACTTAAGTGCAGGCCATGCTAAGCTTCCTCTAACTAAGCATCCTTTGTAAATGTTTCACTGACATGGAATTTTGGGCTGTATAAAGACAGCAGTGCCATGCGCTCGATACTCAGCACAGGTACTTTAATTGACCAGGTATAAACATCTACAAGCATTAAATAGCTGCAGTTGCAGTTACAACAGGCTGGTAACTTCTGTGTTGCTAAGTATCTCCTTCTAATACAAATAAACCCCTTTTCCAATCACATGAGCAGTTCCTTTCCAGATTTAGAATACAGGCATTTATAGCATCAACTACAAAAAGCATGAAAAATTAGTATAATTGATACAGAAGTGTTACACCTCAAAAGAAAACACCTAACTCTTCCCTTCCAGAAAACATTTTGGACTTAAACTGCCCTTAACAAAATGGTAGCAAATCATGTACTTTGCTTTCCCATAAAGAAGAGTTTTCTTGGCAGCAGATGAGAAAAAGAACTTTTATTCCATAAACATTCTTCCTAACTCTGATTGTAAACCTTTTTAAGAAGTAGTCCTTTAATTTTTTCCATTTTTTAATTTATGTTAATTTGATTTTTATTTATGCCATGATATAATGAAAGCAGGGATAATTTTTCATTCTGCAACAAGGTGAAAAAATTTTTGGAATTCAAAAGCAAGTAAATCCACAATTTAATATACTCTGCCTATAAAATTTTAATTTTACTTCTCATGTTTTAGAGAAAGCCACCAGATCAAAATAAAAACTATTCACTTTATGCAACATATTAAAATGCACGATAAATATGATCTGAAAATAGTGTGAAACTGTTAAATGCAAACTCTTTTGAACTGACTGGCTGTTAAGCCTGAATCGGCAAGAAATCCACTCTCTAAGATCTCTTAGCCTTCGGATTTTCTAAATAAATTCTAGTGTCAAGTATGGGTGCACGTTACCTATTTTCTTTGAAGTTTTAAAGCAAAACACCCCTCTCCTTCATGAGCAGAAGTTATGAGTTAGGAATAGGGGAGACAACTAAGAAAACCCCTAAGTGTTTCAGAGTTTGGCTTTTTTAAGACTTTCCTCTTTCAGAATCAGAATGAAACAATTCCTTGTACATAAATCAAACAAAAGTTAGCATATGCCTTTGCAACTGTCCGAATTGTCAAAAATAGCAAATGAAAGTGACAGTATTTTTAAAACATATGTTAAAGTAACAAAATAAAAGTAATACCTTTGCTATTTCTTCTTCTAATCTTTCCTGGTACTGTTTTTCTAGCAATTGAACTACATCCCGATCATTCTGCATTTCAATTTCACTAGCAAGCTGTAAGAAAACCATGAAATCACAGATCATATATTTGTGCTTTTATTTCATTGATTTTAAAAGTTTCAACTGACAGATATTTTTTTCCTTGATTAGGTTATCTTCATTTCATGCGAATGACATAATTTTGTACCACAACATGGAAGAACTGGGTAAAGGACTTTGCCTTGTTTCCACTTCAAAATGACTTTAAAAAGTTGAGTTTGCAACAACTGTTATTCCAGCATTATTTGCTATTTGCATTGTCAAATCAAGAGAAAATAGGGAAGAAAGCACAGGATCACAGTAAAAACCAGCATCACTATTTCTCAAAATGCAGAATTGTTGAGCCAGGTTTCCAGTAGTAGGAGGAGAGGAATATATGGAGACGCTTCCATTTCCATTTGGCTTTTAAGATCTTTAAGATTACTTTTTCAAAATTTCTTCTAAAGTTTCTAGTCTATACTGAAAAAGTACTAGGATTTCACTTAAATCACTCTTTTTCCATAACAAGTGTTTAAAGAAAAGTCACATTTTAAAGACTCCTGAAGAACTCCCACAATTTGGCCACTATTTTTTTCCACTTTAGTAAGAAACAGCCTAAACCAAATGTCTTGTTTTAAAGAAGAAATTAAAAACAAAAATAAAATTAAAATCCAGGACCTATAAAGGAAGCTCATAATTATTGCTCATAATTTCCAGAAATATTTTTCAGCAAAATTTAAATCTTTTTCCTCTAACATGGACCATCTAATAGTATAGCATATAATTACTTTACTACTACCAAACATACTACTAGTTTATATACTACTAGTCCAGGTTCCAATTTCATCTTACAACCAAAGCATCTAAATTACACTGATATGTACATTAGCTGTCAAATGAGTTATACGATACCTCCGGTGCTTCATCTGCTTTTTGCTGATGTAGATTTTCACTGTACTTCCCTTCCCTGAATGCTTGTTTTAGTTTTATTTCTGAATCTGTGGATACACTGAAAAGATAAAAGAAGCAGTGGAGGGAAATTTAAAAAAAAAATAAATTCAATATTTCGATATAACTGATGTTTCATCTATTAAATATATAAGATATATGTATATTTGAAAGACTGCAAATATTTTCTTCAGAACATACATCTTTCCATGCCATTGAATTATTAAGTCAAGTATATGAAATTATCTGTCTTCCTTATGCAATTTGAGGGTTAAAAACTGCCTGTGATTTGGAAGTTTTGAAATTACAGCAAAAAAGCTCATATGTATGAAATGACAGTTATGCATTATTCTAATTATCAAATCTTCCTCAATGAACTACAAAAATACAATATATTCTAAATGTTGCCCTACTTAGTTTGCAATGTTTATCTCATTTCTTCGTAACACTCTTAACTCTTGATGGACCGAAACAACTTAAGAGTAATGTGTTTATAAAGAATTTCTCAAATTTTGAAGTAAAATGTAGCTTTACATGAATGATTATTTGAAGCACTTCATTTTGTACACAGTGCAAAGATATAAGCATTAAAGAATGGATTAATACCTCGTGCGGTCGGAGGGTACCGCAGCACTCTGAAGCTTATCCTGCAAATGGACAATCTCTATAGTGTATTTCTCTTCACATTCTTTCAGCTGCTGTTGGAAATAGGATCTGAGATGTTCCAGTTCTTGAGCATGCTGTTCTTCAAGTTGTCTTTTAAGGTTCCTTATCTCCTTCAAACAGTATTCTTGAATCATAGGATCTACGTGTAGGGTATTGGAAGGGGGCAGAAAATAAATTACATTAACATAAATCAACTCTCTCCAAAGTTACTAGCAGTGATGGACGGAATAATTACTGTAGTCAAAAACTTCTTCTGATATCATATCAATTACTTTTCTGTAACAAGTAATTATAACTATATCTTCCATTTTGCAAAACTATTCAATATGGGTAATGGGAAACTGTGGAAAACTGAAGAAGACTAAAATAAAACTTTCACAGAATATATACCAAAATATTTTAGGGGTTTAAAAAAAAAATCAAGAGTATTATACAGCAAAAACTACAAAAATCTCTTACATGCTTGAAGTTGTAGTAAGCTATGAGAGACTCAAAATTTAAAGTCATTGCCTTCTATCTCTGAATACATATACAATAAAAACAGCATATGCATCTTTTTACCCATTAGATCCTGTGAAGGGGTCTGGAGACATTCATTTCTTGTTTCCAGATGGCTAGGTTCCTCTTCTTTCCTCCTTTCTAAAGAACGCAGTGACGGCTCTTTGACCTAAAAAATAATCCAGTAAATACAAATGACAACAAATGCAAAAATATTAACTGTAATTATAAACATGTAAGAAAGGTCGGTGGCCTATGCTTAAGACAGCGTAACAATGTGTTTCGTTTTACAGCCCAAATGACCAATTACACATGAAGAACAGGTTGATCAGCCTGTGCAGAATGTCCACTGTAAATGGACAAAACGTAAAATGTCTCAAACTCCTCTCTCTGCATATAAACTGTTAAGTCATAATTTCTCTAACTCCAGGAGCACTATAGCTTCTCTCTATGAAGGAGAGGAAGACATTAATAGTCTCCTAATGCCCAAGATGCAGTTTTTACATATAATTTTTTTTGTATGTGTATATCCATCAATATACATGACCTATCATCATCTCTATGATGACATAATTGACTAGTGTTCTCTATTTAATACATGGAAGTACCTAACTCCAAATTTACTGATAAAATTTGTCTTTAGCATCCCAGGCCGACGAGATGAGTGTAAAACTTTGGAGCAAGGAAGACAACCTTGGTGGTGGAGGATCAGGTCAGGGAACAAACTGGACACAAACAATTTGCTGTTGCCTGATGGGATACACCAAGGAATGCTGCGGGAGCTGGTCTATTCTCAATTATCTTTCAACGGTCACAGTGATTGAGGCTGGTTTCTGAGGACTAGATAAAAGCACTCCTACCTTCAAGAAAGCAAGACAACCTCACTTTGATCTCTGAGAAGGTCAGGAGCAAATAATCCTGGAAACCATTCCCAAACACATGAAGCCAAGAACATACTCCATTTGGGAGTAGTCAGTATGGATTTATGAAGGGGAAATGGAGTACTTTGTCCAGTTCTGGGGCCTCCCAGTTCAAGAAGGACAGGAAACTATGGGAGAGAGTCCAGCAGAGGGGTACAAAGACAATCAAGGGAGTGGGGCACCTCTCTGATGTGGAAAGGCTGAGGGACCTGTGTCTGTTTAGCCTGGAGAAGACAGAGGGGATCTCATCAATGCTTACAAATATCTAAAGGGCAGGTGTCAAGAGGATGAGGTCAGGCTCTTCTCAGTGGTGCCTGGTGACAGGACAAGGGGCAACATATACCAGCTGGAACACAGGAAGCTCTGTTTCAACCTGAAGAAAAACTTTAATGTGAAGGTGGCAGAGCCCTGGAACAGGCTGCCCAGAGGGTGTGGAGACTCCTTCTCTAGAGATATTAAAAACCTGCCTGGATGCACTCCTGTCCAGTCTGCTCTAGGTGAACCTGCTTTGGCGGTTGGTCTAGATGATCTCCAAAGGCCCCTTCCAACTGCCGCAATTCTGTGAAATCATACCTGACCAACCATTTGACACCACCTCCTATTAAACGCCCTTAGACAAATTGATGAAGAATGGGGATAGTGAGACGGGCTGAAAACTGGCTGAACTGCTAGACTCAAAAGGTTGTGATCGGTGGCACAAAGTCCAGTTGGAAGCCCATAACTAGTGGTCTACCTAATGGGCCAATACCAGAGCCAATACTGTTTAACGTTTTCATTAATGTCCTGGATGATGGGATAGGAGTGCAGCATCAGCAGGTTTGCAGACTGTACAGAACTGGGAGGAGCGTTTGACACACTGGACGGTTGGTTGCACTGCTGTTTCAGACCTCAACAGGCCAGAGAATTGGGCTGAGAGAAGATTCATTAAGTTGAACAAAGGCAAATGCCAGGTCCTGCAACCTAAAGAGGAACAGCGCTGCGCACCAGTACACGCAGAAGACTGACCAGCTGGAAAGCAGCTTTGCAGAAAAGGAGCTTGACGGCCTTGGTTGATATCAAGCTGAAGAGGAACCAGCAGTGTGCTATTAAGACAAAAGTCCAATGACCTCTTGGGCTGCATTAGGAAGAGTGTTTGCTGTCAGGTCGAGGGAGGTGATCCTTTCTCTCTACACAGCAGTGGTGAGACACATCCAGAGTGCTGGGTCCAGTGCTGCCCTCCAAGTATAAAAGAGAAACTGGCATACTGCCAGGAATTCAGCAGAGGTTCACAAAGGAGATGGGGGCTTGAAGCATTTGTCTTACAAGGAGAGGCTGAGAGAGCTGGGAATGTGTAACCTAAAGTGGAGTCTCCACCCTTGGAGGTATTAAAAATTTGGCGGGACACAGTGTTGGACAACTTTCTCTAGCTGACCCTGCTTTGTGCAAGGGGTTGAATTAGATGAACTCTGGAGAACTCCTAACCTTATCCATCCCAAAATTCTGTGACGAGGGCAGCAGCTTTCTCCATTTTATCAAATCATTGCCTTGCTCTGCCACTCAACCAGGATACATAAACACAATTTCAAACACACTCTTCAATCATCCAGAGGGAATTCATGCAACATTCGAAATCCAAATGCTCATATAGTTATACGATAAAAAAAATTTGACCTGTTTACAATCCTTCATTAGTTGTGCCTGAAGTGCTTTCAGCCTGCTGTATTCTTCCATTATCTTCTGTAGAAGTGCATCCATACGTTCTTGCACAGCTAAATTACACAGATAACCAGGGACTTAAAAAAAAAACAACAAAAAAACCCACAAATCAAACATTTTACCAGAAAATTTAAAACAGTGAATCGTTCACAAGTTCTCCACTGAAGCATTATCTGATAAACATTACATAATTATTGAAACAATTGAGCTCCCTTCCAAATTTTGGATGCATATATATTTTTTTTGGTGAAGCTGCTAGCTTCCTCTATGAAAAGAGGAGGGAAAAACCGAAAACAAAACACTTTTTTTTTTCCACTGATTTCCACTATAATTAACAGTACAAAAAGTATTTAAAAGAAAAAATAAAAGTAGTTCAGAATAGGGAGGAAATCTCTAGAGCAGCTAGTTAGGCACACTAATTAGTACTTGAACAACAAATGGCATAATTGCCACTCTGAAATACTTGAAATCAGTTGGGGTTTTTTAACAAGCATTATAGTACAATGCAACTACCTTGAGCTTGAGCTCTGTGTATTGGTAATTCTACACTCAGTTTTTCTTGCACAGCAGCAGGTCTATGGAACATATCCTGTTCTGAATCATCAACTTCTACAGCAGCTGAAGAATGTTCATTCTGATTGTCACACAAAACCTGCACAACAAATGAAACAAAGAAAAAAAACAAAAGTGAAGATTTTTTTATTAATTTATCAATCACAATTCACAAAGAAAACAAGAAAAATGGTAGCAGGAAAGTAGTATTTTGTGAGTATTATCCTCCGCGAAAATGATAGCATAGGTTTTCTGTTGAGTGATAAGAACCTACAAAATCTTTAAAACTCCTGATAAAAGTAACAGGTATGGGAAGTCTTTCTGCTAAAACATAAATACATTTTGGAATCATTAGTTAATTTGGAACTGCCAAGTATTAAAATCTCACAGAGAAAAGCCTCCTCTATTAATGCTGAAAGCAAATTCACTTTGTAAATATCTCATTCTCATAAACTGCAATTTTAGTTGAAAGAAGGATTCCCTACGGCAGAAATTCATATATTTTAAGAGATTAAGTACTTGTTCTTAAGTATTGAACAAACAGGATAAAAGGGGATGGCATACAAAAACTCAAGCAAATCACAAAAAGAATGCCTCATGTTTGTTGATGCTATACAGCCAGCAGAATAACTGCCATATTTGCAATGAGTAGACAAACAAAATATTTATCCATATGATTTCTGAAGATAAATGATACTTGAAAAGAAATGGCCTGCTCAGAGCACACAGCGTGATTCTTTATTTAAAGATTTTGGACTCAACAGACACCACTTAGAAAAGTAAAATCATAATGTCCCTAAAAGCTCAACAGCTATTGTACAGATAGGCAGTATTCTTCCCAGCCCTGAAACAACTAATGCCAAAGACTCTCATTCAGCTGCTACTTTCCGTGAGCTGCCATGGAGTCTTGCTTAACCCCTCATATGTTGGTTCTGAAGTATAAAAGTTCTGCTACCGACCTTCCCAAAAAGGTGTTGAAAAAAGTCTAGCAGACGGAAAAAAACCCCACCACCAAAACCAACCATTTGAAGTATTTAAGATTGGAAAACCATGTTTTATAATGGATGATGAAAGTAGCTTAATTTATTAAGAAATACGTTCAGTAGGTAACTTGATGACTGGTCAAGAAGCATCTGTAAGGGCCAATGATTACTAGTAGTCTACAAAAAAAGATATGGCAAAATAATATTATTGGTGGCTGATACTAGAATACAAAAACTAAAAATAAGCTTCAACTTTTCACTATAATACCTAGTTACTGCAAACAGTATAGACAGAGGTTTTGGTAGATTCTTAGACAGTTTTAAGTCTTTGAAAGATATGCTGCAGGTAAGAATGAAATTACAATCTTATTGCAGCTATGAGAGAGTTATTTCTTTTGTGTCAAAACATGTATGATATCAGATAAATCAACAGCTTATAGCCAGAGACATACAGAAAGGAAAAAAATGCTTCTAAATCTTCTATTGGTAGATAGAAGACAAACATGACATAGAAAAACAAGACTAGGTGTAAGACCGAAGAATTGTCTGGTCAAAGACATAAAAGAGTTTAGGAAAACAAAACTACAATCCCCCTTGCAATGTTATTTTGGAAAATCAAGTATAACAGTCTATTTTGAGATCAATGCAAAGAGAAAAGCTACAAATAAAATCTGTTAAAAATTAAGTAGAAAAATATGATGACTGTACACATAATTTTTCACTTTCAAAATTTCCATTTTTAAAAAGACTCATCCTTAAGTCTTACCTGAGCAAGCCTAGAACATTCCTCAGTTACAGCTTCATTCAGCTTTTCTATAAGTCTTTCTGTAGATTTGATTTCACCGTCTATGAATACAAATTATTCATATTATTTTTGAACACTAGCTGCACAACAAGTTTTCAAAAGCCTAATTTCCTGCCTCAGTGAGATTGCCTCTTCAGGTCTGAGAAAGATGTAGGGTTTTGTTCCCCTCTTTCTTGATCCATCACACAGACACATTCAATTATTACAGTAGAACTGTACACTAAAGAAGGTAATTAAGAAATGGCTTTGTATGTTAGTGAGCTCTAGAAAGATTAAACTTCACAGAAACATGAGACGGCAAAAAACTTATGCCAAAAAATTACAGAAGGGCAAATCATGATAAATCATGATAAGAAAAAGTAAGGAGAGAAAACTGGCATGTTAACATAAAAGCTCACTGAGGCAAAAAAGCAGCAAAGAAGTAATAGCAAAGAAACTTACTTTTGGGCAGGGAGCCAATGAAGGAATTAAAAGAACAGAGAATGAAGCAAGCCCCGAAATACTTTGCTGATGCATTTGCTTATTATTTCAGTAAGGAAAACAACCTTATAGGTGAATCTACTATATAGTTCTTTACAATTAATTGACCTAATAGAAATGAGTTGTAATACTTCCTTCTGATCTTTATATTATTATTACTGATTCTGTGATTTTTAAGTACCCTGCGCATTAGACTTCTTCTAACGGGTAAATCATTTGGTACAAAACCACTTCAAAATATTCTATAAAACCAATTTATTGGACAGCTATATGTACAAACTCTTGTGCTTGTTTTCTTTTAAAGACACTGGTTTTCATATCAAGAGATTCACTCCCATAATTTTGTTCAAGTTACCTGCTTCTTGAATTTTCAAGGTCTGGAGCTCCAGCCGATGCATTTTTTTAAGATCATTCATCTCCTGTAGATGTCTACATACAAGCTCCTCTTTAAGGCTGCAAAGTGCACTCTCTTTTTCTGCTTTCAGATACTCACAAACCTGGTCTACATGAGCTGAATAAACCAGGGATAGGCAAATGCGCTGTGCTTCCATCTGTAGCTGTAAATCAGTCTTTGAATAAAAAGAAATATTTTACAAAGAGTGAGAAACAAGACGACAAAAAAGTCCCATCTTTGTGAATTTCTTAAATTAATAATGTGTTGAATGGAATGCTGCATACAGGGTATGTATTTGGTAAATTTAAATATACAGAGTTTGGAAAACTGAATTGTAACACAATAGTATGACGCTTCTTAAAATAAAAATCGAACTACAATCAACAAGACTTAATATGCTTCAATTTCCATCTTGCAGCAATTAAAATCCAACTAATTTTCTTTCACTGAAAAATAGCATCCTCATACACATTGACTATGGTTATCATTCTGGTCATTCATGTAACCACTTTCAACCATTGCCACACTGCCCCCCACACATGACCACGCACCCAGACTTCAAAGCAGCTAATAGGAAAAACATGATGCACATTTCCAAGTCCAAGCTCCTACAAATTTTCATAGGTAAGTTATTTTCTGTACTGCTTTATGTAACATACCTGTTCTGATTTTAAGGCATCCACTTGCTGCTGAAGATTATTATTTTCACTCTGTGTAATGGCTACTAACAGTGTTTCATCTGTCAGTCTGTCTGTCGTCCCATGCAAATGTTTGACAAGAGACTGTTGTTCTGGTTCCAAAATTTCTTGAACTTCCTTTCTTTTTGCTACCTCATGACTGATACCTTTACCCGAAACTAGATTTCCTCTTACATTTATTCCTTCATCAACTATATTCCTTGGACCAGGGATTTTATTTCTACTCTGAGATGCCGCAGCAGCTGTCTTTAGAGCTTTTCCTTTAGAGCATTTTGTCTTAGGATCATTACTATTACTATTTCCTCTCTGAGCATGGCTGATTATGACTTCTAGTTCTTTACATTTTGCTAGAACTTGTTCTTTCTCATCTTTTAAGGATTTAACTTTTTCATTTAAACGACAAGTTTCACTATGCTTTGACTTCAACTGTTCAGAGAGATCTGAAAGTCTCAGGGATAATTCCAGGTTCTCATGCTGGGTAACCTCAAGCTTTTCCATAAGTTCAGTTACGTCTTTCTCAACAACTTCTCCAGTTTCAAATACGTTTGCCCTGGACACCCTGGTTTCTTTACTCCCTTCAGAACCAGAAGCTTTAGTTTTAAATAAAACTGGTCTATTGGTTTGCAAGTGGTGAAATTTTTCATTCAAAGCTTTGAGTTTGCTTTTATATTCAGCTTCCTGCTTATTCTTGTTCTCTTCTAACTCAGTTTTTGCCTTCAGAAGAGCTGCACATTCTTTCTGCAGCTCTGCATAATTACCTTCAAGCTTTTTCTCAGTGAATGCAAAGGCACTCTTCTGCCTTTCAATATCCTCTTGAAGCTGACTGTTTTGGTTTTTAAGTTGCTCATTTTCAGCAATCAGCTCTTCTATTCTTTTTTGCAAGTCCAAATTTTCTGACTTAGAGCGAACACTGCTGTTCAAAATGACATTTTCTTCAGAGTTTACTAACATACTTTTTAATTTATCTTCCAGAGTTTTGTTTTCCCCCTTAAGAAGGTTATTTTGTCTTTCCAGTTCTGAACATTTTTTTTTAAGATTATCTTCTCTCTCTCTCATCTGTTCCTGCATCAACTCATTTTTAAGCTGCAGTTCTTGAATTTCTTGTTCAAGGGTACCTTTTTCTTTTTCCTCTTTTCTAAGCACTTCAATCTCCTTCTGCAGCTCATGGATTTGAAGTGTCATTTCTTCAGATTTCGAATTTACAATGGACTGCTGCAAATCTTTTAAGTTTGAAATCTCTAGTATCAACTGATTTTGTTTTGTGATTAAGCTGTCCTTTTCATATTGTATGGCATCTATCTTTTGGCTCATTGCATTTTGTACCTCATCTAACTGCTGTTTATGGTGCATATTCAAGTTATCTTTAAGGCTTTCCATGTTCACCATGTGCTCTTTTTCTAAGCTTTCTTTAAGTCTGGAAAGTTCCTCTTCATGACTAAACAGAAGCTTTGTTCTCAGTCTCTCCAATTCTGCTTCTTGCGATTCTGCCATCCTGTCCAAAACTGCATCCTTCTCCCTTTCTAGCATTTCAAGTTTTATTTTGTAATTTGTGACTTCTGCCTCATGTTTTAATTCTAATTCCTTCCTAAATTCAGACGCAGAAGTCAGCTGAATTTTTAAATCTTCAATCAAAAACTGGTATTTTTCAGCTTCATTTAATCTACATTCCATATCCACTATAGTTTGTTTGGCTCTTTGAACTTGCTCTCTTGAAAAATTCAGTTCTTGTAAAAGATCTTCAATTTTGGTTTGTTGAAGATACTTCTCTGCTGAAATTACTTCCATCTCTTGTGACAATTCTTGCTTTATTTTTTCCCTTTCATTATCAGCATCTTGCAATTTCATATTCAACTCATTAATTTTAATATTCATTAAATGCATTTGATCTTTATTAACATTCTCATTCAAACACAGACTTGAAGTTTTCTCCAATTCTAATTTTTGTTGCAAAAGACGCTGTTCTATTTCCATTGCATGTTGCTTAATTAATTCTTGCTTCATTTGTACAATCTGCTGGCCATGCATTTCATCTAATTCAGCCTGAAGTTGTGCCAGTCTCCTTTGTGTTTCTAATTCTATTCTTTGCACAATGTCAGCTTCAGACTGGCTGTCTTTATAACATCGTTTCTGCAATTCTTCCACAGTTCCCATTAATTGTTTTATTTCATCAGAACATTGTCTTTCTTTCTGTTTGTAGGTGGTAAGTTCAAATTTCATATTACTTATCTCCTGGTTCTTTAGTGAAATCTGTTCTTTTGACTCTTCAAGTAATTTACTGACATCTGATAATTTTTCCTTAAGCTGAAATGACTTCTTTTCTTCTTCTCCAAGTTTTGCTTCCAGCTCTTCAACTAATGCTTCTTTTTCTTGCAGTACACTCAAATCCTCTCCCTCATTTTTGTTTTTTTCCTTTAAAAAAAAAGAGCAAACCCATGTTCTTATTTTTAGTTCATTGTCTGAACATATAAGAACTTTTATAGATTTAAATATTTAAACACAATACCTTTCTTTAGATGGCTAGTGAACATTTATAAAAACTAAATATAAATTATTTGTTGACTTCATTTGGAGGCTATTTGTAGATTTGGAATAAGTGACAATCCCTCTTCCCCTCTCTACACAAAAAAAAAAAAAAAAAAAAAATCACTTCCATTTTTTCCAGCTGTGCTCTGATACTTCAAAAAAATATATTTGCTGTAGTCTGCTGAAAACTTTGTCTCTTGTCACTTTTAATGACTTTTTTTTTTAGGTACTTTTAAGATGTTTTCCATGAAGGATAATAAAAAAAATGCACATGAAGAAAAGAATTAATTCTTTCCTTAAGAAAGAAAAGATAGCTGAAGTGGGTTATTTTAAGATTTTTTCCTAACAAAATAATGTCGTTTAAGGAAGGCATTCTATTATACTGTATAGTTTCATAATTTGTCTTAAATATTTCTGCAGTTTTTAAAAACATGATACGTAATTCTGACATAAAAATTTCAGCTTTAAATTATACACGTATCATGTGTTAGGTAACAGAAGCAGTCTTAAAAACTTAAAATCTTTGTACGTGTTATATGCAACAAACTCATAATCTGTGCCTTGGCATTTAAATTTCAAAGGAACTATAAAATCCTGGGGGGGTGGGGGGGAAGATATCTTTCTAGCAAGAAACATACCATTTCATATGTTGTGATTTTGTCTTGAAGACACGCAATCTGCACTTCAAATTCTTCATTCTTTGTTTGATAATTCTTCAGCAGACATTCTTGTTCTTCGAGCTGTTGCTGACGTGAAAGTATCTGTTGCTTGGCTTGCAATAAATCAGCAGCTGTGCAACTATGGCTGGTGTTCCTTAGGGCTTCACTTGCCTGCAACTTGAATGTTATAAAAAATAAAACCTAAAATACATCAAGTTTTTCAGAAACAGCTTGCACTACAGAAACTGATCTTTACTTTCTTCTTCCACATCCCAAGTCCAAAGACTACCGCAAAATTTTGTAAGTTCTTCTTTTAGAAGGAACTGAAATATCCTTATTATTTTGGGATGGCCAACCAATAAAAAATATTTAATATTAAATTGTTATTTGGTGAGCAAGCACAGGACAGCAGTGTCTCAGAAACATGTCTAAGTAATAAAACTATAAAGTTGCAATTACTGTCCCCAAAACTATATTTCTAATAATAAAAACTCAGGCTTCCGAATATAACTCACCTGAAGCTCAAAAAAAAAAAAAAAGCACTTAAAGAGGGAAAAACATACTACTATACTCAACTGCCACACTGTAAACTGTACCCACTCAGATTGCCAGTGCCCGTGGCATCTCAATCACCAGTGCTTTTTACATCAAATGCTTCTCTGAAACTTAACGTTGTTATTTAAATTACCTTCTAATAGCACTGCAAGTGGCAGGTTTTACCCAAAAATATAAAGAGGACTGCGGCATGAAATGGTGGCCCATTAAAGTTGATGACTGACTGTTCTGATTTCAAAGGGAACAGACTGGATTTCACCCCAAAGTTCTGAGAACTAATTACACAAGTGTTTTTCCCTAAAATAACTGCCATCATCCAGTCATCCAGTAGTTATCAAAAGCTATCACCACATACTAGGGAAGAAAACAGCCTAATCTTTATTCATTTTATAGTGAATTAGTACAATAAAGTAGGTACTATAATGATAACTGTAGAACCAGTAAAGTGACTGCTGATCTATACTGAGACCAATTCTTCGAAAACGCACAAAAAATTCTGTGTTTCTACATTTGATGTGACACAAATTTTAAAAACGCAAATAAATATTGGTAGTGCTGTAACTTACATGCTGAAACTGGATTTGCAGTTTCTGACTTTGTTCAGTAAGCTCTAAGAACTCCCTCATAGTTTCATCCTTTTCCTTCCGTGCCTGCTGTAGGTTAGTAGTAAGCTGAGTGATAATGTCATCTCTTTTTTTGATAGCAGCTTCAAATTCTTGCAGCTATGAAAGATAAAACTTAAACCATTAGTGCACATCAAAGCCACAGACAAATAAAAACATTGGCTTATTTTAGTTAAGTAGGAATACGTCATCCCTAACCTCTCCATTTAAAAGATGTCACACATCTACTGGAGTGTTTATGGTTTCAAAAATTCTATTTGTAAATACTTCAGAAATAGATTTTTCCCCCCCTTATTTAACAATCTATGACCTCTTTATAAAACATATTTACCAAGGAACAAAATCTGAAACTGTAAGAAGGTCAATTAGTTAAATATATAAACTGCTTGTAAACTAAAAAGCATGGTCACATAAACAAACCATCGTAAAGGAAGCCAGAGTATCTATTTTTAGTGTTTAAGCAATTTTGTACAACTACTCACGTCCACACACTTTTCTCACAATAAATGCAACTTATATCATCTCTCACTTAAAGTGCAATAAATTGCATTCATCATACTAAAAGCATATAATAGATACCATGCAGTGTCCTACCTCGTGAACCCAGAGAAATTATTCATAACTACATGAGAAAAACAGCTCAAGCTGCAAAATCAATAGTGTATTTAACAGATGAATCTTTTGTAATTTATAATGATGACAAAATGATAACAGTCCAGGAAAAAAAATCCTTTGCAAGTGTTTTATCTTTTGTAGGATTACACTCAGGCAGCCAGAAATTCTATAACGTTAACTGGGACTATTTTCATGTGCAATTATATAAATAGATATGTTTCTCACTTTAAAGTCACTTTGTCAATTTGAACTCATTGAAGGCTAGTAGCACCTTCCCCTCTATGTATTGCAAATTTCTTAAACCAGTCTCCTTCTGTAACTGTTTTGTTTACAATGCACTCCAAAAAGAGGCTTCTCCAGGTTATATCCTGAGTCTTGAAGTAAAACTATACCACTTCCAGATAAAGCTTACTGATTAAGAGGATAGGGACATTATTCAATGGGACATAAAAAACAGAAAACCCTTAAGCAAGACAAACTATGCCAAAAATTTGAGGAAATTCATTCAAAGTTCTTTTCAGAACACTGTATTGGACTCCTACTTTAAAAGCACGGATCTAGGAGAAATACTATTTTTGTTACAATAGAGAAAATTAGGAACAGATCAGAAACTTGTGTGTCATATCTTTCCTTTTGTATCTGTTCAATTAAATTGAGTAAATTTATCTGTTCTGATCCACACACTGTTATATGATAATTTTAAATTTATTTTATTCAATCCTTTCATTTAACAAACAGGCAGAACTAAAGCACGTAACATTATCTTCTGCACTCCCCTTTTACAATTCTTTTGTTTCTTCTGAAAAATAAACCATATGCATTTCTCAACTGGCATATTATGTACTGTACCACTATCATACAAAAATATGCTGCAGCTATAAAAACACTATTGTACGGCAGCCTGGTTTGTTTTAATATATTTTCATTTACATTAAAAATAGTAATTATAGCCATTTAAGAAATGCAAATATTTTTACTTTCATCTTTTTCAGGAAAAACTAACAGTAGTCACAATTGTGAAAAACTTAGTATGCTATAATTACAACTATTATGTTTAGCACAACAGATACAAAATACAGTTATTAGAAGTTAAGTTTGACTTAAAATGCAACACCAGAGATTCATCAACAGCCAAAGGAATGATAAACCACCCCCTGCAGGGCAACCACTGAAAGATCACTCTAGAATAGTGGAAAACATGACATCCATTTTCACAGATAAAATACAAATGAGAGCAGAAAAAAATTATAACTGTGCAATATTAATGAAAGTGAAAATCACTGAACACTAGAACAATTTTGGTATTCTGTAGTACTTGGTAAAAACCAGAAAAACACGACGACGTGACCTGAACCCAAATTAAAAGAGAAAGACAGAAGTAAGACATGAAGCATGACAAAGCACTGACTTCAGTGCATAGCACCACCTGTTTCAACCAGAAGGATAAGTACTTCATAGCCTCTACTTTAAAATCTAATTTTAAATTCCAGTGTTATTTCTGAAGTAATAAATAATTCTCTGTAATCCCAAATTACTAGATGTTTGTTAAAACATTTTGGAACAGTTGCCTTGTGTTTCAGACTGTGAAGTCTGACATACAAATACTTCTTTGGTTCAAGGATCAAGTCTGTTATATCATTCCTTAGGAAATAAAACCTGGGTTTTTTTCATCTTGGAAGAACAGGAATGTATACAAGAAATGCAATGTTTGCAAAACTGAAGAAGAATTAGGGCTTTTCTTGAAGAAAACTGTTTTTCTATTCCTGACCTGTAGAAAGTCACTGTGAAGAAGACTGGAATTTTAGCCACAAAATACAGAGAAAACACACACACAATGGAAATGCCATTCAAAGAAACAGAGCGCATGGTGTGTGATCGAAATAAATTATGTGCAATTCTGTAACACACACTGATCGCACTCTGCACAGCTGCCATTAGGGGTGAACTCTTTCAGGTGATGCTCTGCATTTTCACGTGTAACCAAGTAGCAAGTAGAAAGCAACATAAGGTAATTATACCTGTTGCAATCCTTCTGTACCATATGCTGCCCTCATTTCTTCTAGCTCTCTGTTTAGCTCTTCAATCTCTTGCTGTTTCCCAGCCAATTCATTCTCCATCACCTCTAGCTGTGTGAGAGAGTGCTGCATTCCATGCTCAGAACAAATCTCTCCAACTCCAAATTCTTCTTCCTAAATCAATCCAAGTTCCTTAACATGCCATTTTTGATGCTTTATCACAGTAAGTAAACTCAAATATCAAATTCAGTATCAAACACCACTTCAGTACATTAACATACAATACAGCATTGAAGATCTTATTGCCATGGTAACCTTTGTTAGTATAATTCACACCTCAAAAGCACAGACGTAAAGCGTTTCTGCAAGTTCTGCTTTATAACCTTTGCCATAATAGAAGTAGTAAATTGTTTTGCATTTCAAGTGTAATGATACGCTATATTAATACGTCACAAACAATGCAGATGCCGAGGACAACATGCAAAATAAAGTATTAGTCAGCAGCACAGTTTTTGTTCAGAACAAACTGTTCAAGGCTTTTAGTATTCACCATTAGTATTATGATTCAATCTGCAATACTGTACCCTGATTAAGTCTGCAGATATAGCTGTTCTTGTCACACAACTGCAACCATTTACCTGTATAAAGACAATTTCTAAATACATTATTATTTGAAATAAAGCTCGATTTCTATTTTCATTTGAATTATATGTGATGGTTCCTACAGACCCATGGGAATTTTTATGCTATAAAAATTATTTCATTTGAAATACAAAATAGCTTTTTGTATAGTAAATTGCATTGCAGTAAGCATAGGTAATAGGTAAAACACCCAAAATTGCTGAAATAGATACTACAATCTAAAAACACAAACCATATTATGAATTTAAATATCTAGAGAAAACAAAGGAATTCAGATCTAAAGGTCAATGCAAAGCTTTATACTTTAAATAATGCAGTATGGTTGCGTTTTAAATTATATAGTTAACATTTCTATATATTACCAAACATAGTTATGTTTTCTAAAAGATATCTATGCACTCCAAGATCTACTGTTTCTGAAAGTCACTAATCTCTTGATAGTGGATGAAAGGCAGTAACTCTCATGCTAAATTTGAAGGAATTTCTCAAGATTAAAAGAGAGCAGAAATTATCCATTTAGCAAAAAAAATTAAAAAAAAAAAATACTTTTTCACTCACCTAACACTGCAACCCCTTTCAGCTTCTATGAGAATTTTGGTTCTACGGACTGTGCAAACCAATAATGACAAATCTCCAAAAGGCAGGCACAAACCAAAGTAGCAGTTACAGGTTAACAAAAAAAAAACCAAAAAAAATCCAAATAAAAAGATGAAGCTCTGTACTTGTGAGTAACCATAACAGACACGCAGGCTTTTGAAACAGCAGACCAATGTTCCAATGTTTTAAAAGGAGAAAGCAAGAACAGCTGTATTTCCCCTCCAAGCTGTTTATTACATCGGAGTCTGAAACAAAAATAACGGTACTCAAGATGTAAAGGCATCATAACATTTCAGACCCAAATACTATATTTACATCAAAAAAAAGAAGCTATATTGCTCAGGCATCTGCCATAGTCTAGATCAGGGATTATGTACAAAGGACTATCATGCCTGAGGAAATCAGTGTTACTCAACATAAAAGCACACTGTTATAAATGGGATCAATATAGTCACGGAACTTGTATTAAGAGGATGGATATATCTGCATTAGACAAGGATTTGCAGAGCTGACACAGTGCCCTTTCAATTCCTGACTTCCTCAGTAAAAGGGAAGACACCACAGAGAGATTACTCCCTTATTTTAGAAAGGATAAAGAAAAATGCAGCAAACAGCAGTCCAGGCAATTAATCGAGGCACTGCACATTGCTTGTGTACTGCCAGATGTTCACTCTATACTCAAACGTACAAGTGTCTACACAGCACCTGGCACCAACAGCTTTATTCAGATTTTGGTGTGTGTCCCAGATTAGTAACACTAGTAGTTTAATAGAAACTCTATTACCAAATACTTCTTTTCCTTTTATTTAGGCTTAATTGATAAAGATGTAGTGTATTATTCCTGTAACCCAGCACAGTGAACACGCTCCTCTTCCTGTGAATGACTTCTGTGTGCCACAACCAAAGACATTTAGATGCTTTATAACAAGAGCTATTAGGAAAGACACAAAAGCCTTATCTCATTAGATGTTCCAGACTCCTTAGCAGCTGAAATTTCTACAAAAGACCTTTTACTTATGAAGGAGGCTTTGCCATACACATTCAAAGCAAGCATGTTGGGGAATCCCGCCTCATCTGACCTCTCTCTTCACCTCGGCCTACCTCTTAGACCTCAAACGTGAACCACTACAACACAGTAGCAGTCCATGCCCTTCCTCATCTGATGCCTTCTTACAAACGCCTTATCCCTTCTGATAAAGTGCAAGTTGAAACATGACAAGATACCAGACTGCTCTGTAATCTAGGCATTAGAAGATCAGGGTGCTGTGCTAATGGGAGCCATGCGAGCAGCCTGGCAGCCTCTGGCATGAGACAGATCCTGCTGTGTAAGTGCTGACAGACAGTTGGGGCTGAATTATTAGCTTCAAAATATGTTGATTTCACTGATGTGCAATATACAAAGACTGTAGCCCAGATACCAACTTCAGTGTTCAAAGATGTCTGCGCAAGGCCTACTGGACTTCTGTGTTTTGTCTCATGGCCACAGTGGTTTCCCTGTTCAGAGATCTTCTGAATAGCTCATAAATACTATTGCTGTAGACTCTCGTAATTTCTTCTTTTAAAGCTTTGCAGTTCACCTTTAATGCTGAAATGTCCTTATGCCTTAAAGCCTTATTACGTGCTTAGTTACATACCCCAGCAAAAAAATTAAACATTTAAAGAAACAATCAAACCTCATAGCATGTTAAGATAACAGAAGGAAGGAGTAACAAGAGCTCTGGACGTATCTGCATAAACAAACAACTATGAAGTAGGAAAAAATTAAGTTTTATAGCACATTAGCTACTCAGGAGCAACTGCTCTGGTGAACAAAAGACGGGGAAAAAAGAGAAGGTTATAGAAGTCCCTAAAAGGACATTCTGTCTGATTTTCCTTCCTTGCTTGCATTTTCAAAATAATGCACAGAAACAGTATTTACTAATACAAAGTAAAACATAATTTGTAGTCTATTGGCTAAAAATAAATATATAAAATATATTTCATCAGTAAATACATATGCTTAAGAAAAATGAAAGGAATCTTCTTCCAGAGAAATACAAGGAAAACCAACTTCCACCACGGAAATAAGGCAGCGATTCATGACAATTGCCACCAGAGGTCAGGATTAAATTTATGAAGTCACTGCACCCCTCTAAATGTTTCTTAGACCTTGGGAGACCTGAAATTGTACCTCAGAAATTACAATAATAATATATAATGTGTAACTATTATAACATTAATGCCAATAATACAGAGATTTCCCTTTATAAATAGCAAACTTGTGCTCAGCATAAATCAATACATACTGTTTAATCATTGAAAATTGTAGAAAATACCTTAATACATGAAAATAATATAACCTATTAGAGACTGGCAAGCAGACCTGTGCTTAAAAACGTGCTTGATTTGGTAGTAGAAACTTAGAGATGTATCTGGAATCGATTAACAATTTTACCTCATGTTTTCGTTGCCCTCCCCCCCTTTCTTTTACATTTTGGACATCTGATTCCTTCACAAAAATTAATACTTAGACCTCCAACACTGCTTGTCAATGTTCTTAACTTCTCAATTTTCTAGTTATGTCACAACTGATTACATGAAACTTAGTTAAAATGATAAATTAGAACAACTTGGGAAAATTAATTTCAGTTGTGGTGCTTTTTTTATACTCCATAAACAAAAACGTTTTCAGTTTGTGATTAAAATAATTACAATCATATAACCTAAATAAGGTTAATAACTTCTGAAGGATACCAATTGATGTCTTTTTAAAATACCATGTCTTAATATATTTTTCTATATATTAATAGAACACAACAGAAGGCTTCTTTATGTAATAGTTAAGATTGAGGTATAAAATTTCATTAACGTTTTAAAAAAAAACACCAACTTTGTAGACTTAATATTAACCATCTTTTCAGAGGTATGCTTTGCAAGTTGGGAAAAGAGTCAATAAGAGAAAAAAAAAATCAGGTGGAACAGTCTTTCAGTTACACCATAAAACTGAGGCACACAGAAAAAAAATGGGGACAACTTTACCTTACACAGTTACAAAAAATCAAAAAATTCTAACTGTTGGAAAAAGTTTAGCTTCCCTTAGTTCTGAGTTTAGACCATAAATTAAATACTAATGATGATTAGCTACTTAAGACTATGCAATTAGGTCTCATTCTTACTCCAACTGAGTAATATGTTACAAAAGGCAAGGTGGTCATATGAAGGATTTATCAGCCTTCAGTTATGCTACGACCTTTGATAGTGTAGCTATTTAGACAGGTGGCAGAACAAAAATGAACTAGAGTGTACTGAAAATAAAATTCCTTCAAGACAAGAATTCTTATATAAACATTCACTGGTTCCTTCAACTTTGCCTGGACAACTGTATGGGCTTATAATTGTGTGTCTGGTAAGTCTCAGAGGGAAATACTTATCACTGAATTTTATCCAATTCCTCAAGACAAGGGGCTGAAGAATTAAAAACATCTGACTTATTTTACTAACGATAATAGAACAAATGATGGACAACCTATTTCATTTTGAAGCATGATAGCCTTCATTTCAACATAATTTCTGACAAAAAAACACTAAAAACAATACAGATGTTGTAAACAATGAGGGGAAAGATGGATTAACAGGCCTACGTTTCTAGATATGGTTTCTTAGCATTCTAAAAAGGAGGTCATGTACCTGAAAAAAAGAAAAGGTGAGCTTAAGATTTCATACAACTTCTTAATCACACTTTTACAGAGAAAATTTAACTCATTCTCATCTTCAACTGAAAAGGCTTCAGATAGCTTTATTTACAGGATGGCCATAAATGTAAGTAGAACTTTTAATAATAAAAGCAACATCACAGCTGACACAAAACATATTGAAAATTCAGTTCCTAAAATATACACATTCCTAAACACGTTGTCTCCTCATTGCACATACCAATCAATCATAATGAATTAGAATTAAAAAGAGCTTATTAAAATAGCAGCTCCCACCACTTGAGTTTGTTCTTCACCAGATCCAGTATCATGTTACTATTCAGAAGTTTTATATTGCCTACTTATGTTTTAAAAAAAGTAACTCTCGCGGAGAGTTCGGTTTTGCAGGAATGAGAATAAGGAGTGCCTAGAAGTGCATCTGTCATTGCATTTCTGCAATTTCAATCAATAGTAATCACACACCATGGCAATGTATATTCTAAAAAGGTGCAGTAAGGTCACAGTAGTTGTTCAGAAGTATATTTGCTACACTCTTAATGGCAAACTGTGTGCACATACTGCCCTATTACCTTAACATACATAAAGCAAACTCATTCTTTTTGGTTTTTACCACTTTAATTCCTTGGACAAAATAAGCATTTTATCTATGAAAAATACTAAATCTTTAATCTGATTTTTTTTTTTTCAAGGTAGAGTTTGCTTCAACCCCTTGAGCCTATGCCTCCATAAAAATCGTTTTTTCTTTCTTCCATTTACAGCACTCCCCAGCAGCTGGGCTGCAGTCTTCAATTCCAAAAGTGAGAGACCAATTCTGGTCCCAGCCTTTCTTTTTTTTTTTTTTATTTTTTTTTTTTTTTTTTTTTTTTTCTTTTTTTTTTTTTTAAAAAAAAGTTTGCATCACAAAAAACATACCATAAGAACGATCACACCTGAACAGACCAAGGGCCCACATGGTTCAGTATTCTGTATTTGAAAGTAGCCGATAATGCAGGTGAGGGAACAGTTTCCCTGTACTCCCAAGTGCCTTCTCCCACCACACCAGAAGAAAAAGTGCTTATAAACAAGGATGGAGGAAAAAGTGAGAGAGAAAGAATCAAACTGGGGAAGAGAGGGACAGGAAAAGAATTCAACTAAAAAGGCTGAGACCAAATCTATGGAGGAAAGTGGGATTTGATGAGACAGGTTGGAAAGAAAAACTACTGCTTTCATCTAGGACAGGTTGAACTGAACATTAGGAGGACCTCAACGTAGGGAGAGGGAATATAGGAGAAGAGGGTTTCAAGGGACAGGGAGAAAAAAGATACTAAAAGAAGGAAAACCAATCCTTGGATAGAGTTGGAAATGCTGGGAAAGAAACTGGGCTTCAGAATGACTGAGGAAGGAAAAGGAATGATAGAAACAGGCTGAAAAGCCTGTAAGACTGAGCTAAGAAATCAAATAAGGGGAAAAAGGGGAATGGGGAAGGGAAGGTGAAAAGATTGACAGAGAAGTAAGAATTTACAAATTGTAGGGGACAGAAAACAAACACAGCGTTGGTCAAAAGAATAGGGTGAGAGAAGGAGCAAATGAAGACTGAGCATTTAAGTTGGCAAAGTCGTTTCAGTTTTCAGGGCATGTCTAGACTGCACACTGTGGTCATAATTTTACTTTTGCACCATGCAGTGCAACCGGCCAGGGACACATTGTCTGGTGTGTGTATTCCCTTAGGCTGCACAATAACTAGCTATAATACTACTATGAAACACATAGTTATTCTAAAGAATAGAATAACTTAAAAAAGGCTGAATCACGAGAGGAACAAAGTGTTCCACACCAAATTTACTTCAGCAAAGGGACCCATTTGATTATTTCATCCCCTTTTACTTGTTGTCAAACTTGAGATTCTGGGGTGTGTTTTGCAGAACTGTTTAGCACAGAGATCTGCAAAACGAAACCCAGACTGTCAGAAAAGCGACTGAGACATTAATTTATCTCTTAATTTTCCTGCTATAAACAGCATCTACTGTACTCAGATATTCCATGTAGATGTAGAGCAGCAGACGCCAGTGTGTGACTGAGCTGACCCCAGTCAGCAGCTAAGCTTCCCCCACAGGCACTCGTGCACTTCCCCACTAGCAGGAGGATGGAGGAGAGAATCGAAAGGGCAAATGCAAGAAAATTTCATGGGCTGAGACAAAGACAGCTTAATAAGTGAAAGAAAACAAAACAAAACCCCCAAACAATAAGCAATGCAAAGGCAATCACTCACCACCTTCCACCAGCAGACTGACGCCTGGCCAGTCGCTGAGCAACGGATGCTTTGGAACTCATTAAAACATAATCAAGTTGTTAATTTCCCACAGAAAATTAGTTGAAATTATGCACAGCCACACAATGGCAACACAAAGCATTAATACGACCATAACAGTAATGCTGTTACAACAGTTCATATATCTACTGCATTATTGATTATAGTAGCCATCCCATTATATAGCTGACATAATTCTTGCTTTAATGGTACATTAATCATACCCATAATAACATGCAATAGCTCTATCGTATCAAGTCTGCTCTTTCTTTCCTTTTCTTTTTGAAAAAACGATGCAGAGCATTGCAGTAAACATGAGAAAGAAAAAGTTGAAAGAAAAGTCAGGAAAAGCATTACTTAAGTCTTACCTCAGAACTGTAATCTTCTACTGTGGTGGAAATTTCACTTTCCGGCTAAAACAAAATATTAAAATATTTACAACAATGGCACTCTAAAAAGATTAAACAAGACATTTTCCATCTAAGAATGTAGACAGTATTTGAAAATGTTAAGGTATACATAAACTTGATTAGAATACATATATAGAGAGAAAGCCACCTTCACTTGCTTGAAATCCCAGCTTTAAAAAAGAAGTTACTTTGTTGTTCAACCATGATCATGGAAACCTTATAAATACATGACAAAGTCTTCTAATAAAAATACAACCTACAGGTATAAAATATTATTTTGGAAATATAACAATGTTTTGTTGGTTTTTTTTTTCTGTTTGTTTGTTTGTTTTTTAAGTAACGAGTACCAAGAAAAGAACTTTGATAGATCAATTTTACCTAACTAGGAACTTCACTGGCTTAAGAACATAATCATATATAGAATGCCATTTTCATACATGCAAGGCTTCTGATGTTGACTAGAATTTTAAAACAAACACTTATATTCTCCTTCAGCTTCCATGGAAACCAAGGAAAGGTAAATGTGATCAGGAAGAACAAGGACAAAGACTCAAATCTTGTGATCTAATGAATTAGAGCAATTAAAGGAACAAAGCCTTAACAAACTGAGAAAAACATGCCATGGAACACGCTAGAATTAAACACAGAGTATCTTGATGAACTACACACAATGTATCAGGTTTGAGAAACAAGAGGTTGGTAGGAAAATATGCAAAATATTCAAATTATCTATTTAAGGTATGCTATTGAGGAATAAGTACCCTTTCAAACTCAAAAAAATGAAATTTTGAGTTAAAACTACTTTACCAAAAAATGAAGGGTACATAATAGGGCTTTTTCAAAATTCACTTAACTCATTAGTCAGTCTCCAATTTACACTGAATTCTGTCAGGCTTATTTTCAAGGAACATAGTCAGTTTTGCATCAGTAGACATAAGTAAAAATTGGAACTGTCAATTGAGGTTTGGTTTGATTTTTGTTTTACACAAAATCTGACAGGTCTACTGGAGCTTTGCAATTTTTAAAATTCCATCATCATCAATTCTAGATATTTTTAATCCAATATGTAGCCCCACAATGTAATTAACATAAAAAAGGCTACTATTTTATATACAGAATACACAAAACTAACTTAAAATCCGACTGTGGGAGCTAAAATTCATGCAATACATACAATTTTAAAAATTAAAAAGATCCACCTTAAAAATAAGGCACAAACTGAAACAAAATTATGTTTTAAACTATAGGGTGACAAAAGTGTTGCTGCTGTGGAATACACAATTAGTATTTAACAATATTTAATTTTTAAAACAAATACATATGTTTATTTATATTATATATACTTATATCTGTATTTGTATACATATGCATACAGACACACACAAATTTTACATATCGTTTGTAGTCTATGTCCTTGGTCTAGGATAAAATCCTCTGGAAGGAACAAAATCAGGGAAAACCACATCGTTATTTATTTTCATAACACAGATCAGAAATGTATGGCCATATCCCCCTACAATTTTTCATGGTTTGTTCAAATTCAGAACACAACAAAAGATCAGAAGTACTCCTATAGAAGCTCAGAAGTATTCCTAGAAATTTACATATTTAATTAGATCTAAGAGCTGTTGAAGTTCTTTTTATAGTGCATGAAATACAGGCACTTCTCCAACATAAAAAAAACGCAACCAAGTAGTCTAATGCCTTACATAGTATTTTCCTTGTAATGCTTTTGAATTATACAAATAGACTCTTGTTTATAAGAAGGATGATAACTGAATGTTTAGATCCTGGAATAAGCTCAAGCCTAGTAGAAAAGGTAGTAGAAAAAGTAGAAAATTACAGTAAAAGGCAAAGAACTTGTAGATTGAAGCTTAGGTTAGAGTGAGAAAATAGGAATTCTCCAAGGAAGGTGATTACTGGAAATATTTTTAATATAAAAATTTTATATGAAAATATTTTATTACTGAAAATAATTATCTAGTTTTTTTATGGTAGTTTGGCCTGATGTGAGATTTTTTTTTAAATGAATATATTGCTGGTATATATACCAATACGTTCTGAATACCAATCTAAAGTAAAAAAAAAAAAAAAAAAAAAACAAAAAACCAACCCCACACCTGAATTTAAAAAAAATAATCAAGACCCATATAGTGCTCCATCAGTTCAGGTGTGCAATATCTGCTAGCAGCATAAGCGATCTTTCTGAAGTATCTCTTTCGATCCTGCATCTAGATAGCCTTTTTGGCTGTGAAGTCCAATTATTTTTGCCAAGGAAAGGCTTAATGAACTCAAGTGAAATGGATCTCTCTTCTTCGCTAAGAGATTCATCCAAACCCTGCTAAAAATCAGTTTAAAAGACTTCAATCCTACGAGCTCACTCATTAGACTCTAACAGTGTAAGACTTAATGCTATTCTTTTGCTGCCAGAATCAACAACAGTACAAGCAGTCAACATTTTCCGGGCACTCATCTTGCACTCCAAGCAGCTACGTTCTGATCCTAAGACCTTACCAACTTTATTTCAAAATCCAGCTCCATGCATTCTGTATGTTTCAATTCTTCTTTGGTCAACAGAAGTAATTAGGTTTTACCCAGCTAATCTGCCTGAACCAGAGGAGTCCAGTTTAAAAGGAAATACTCCAAAAAATTCATATATACGCATACTGATAGCGATACAGTATCTTTTGACAGGTTAATGCCAAAACGATTCATCAACTCTCTCAATACTTTATGGAATTTGAAATAAGATTTCTGCTACACCTTGGCTTCAGGCTGTTAGCCTGCACGTGTTCTACCACCTACGTTCCACAACATTTTTTGCTACAAACAGCTATTATCTTCTGGCAAGATGTCTTAATTCTTTATTTAATGTTTTCTTCACTGCCAATGTGGTTCAATTGTCAGAATACACTGAACAGACCCAAAGACTCTTTACAGGCAACTATCTGCATCAGCTCTGCAGGTAGTACCTTTAATAATAACAACACTTAAGTATTCAGAAAAATAAAATCACTTTCACTTGTATGCATTGTTCAGAGGAAATACTGCCACATGATACAGATAAGAAGGCAGGAAGTCCATTTCAGAGTAGCTTGTTTCTGTACGCTGTTAAGCATTGTTCCAGTATCACACTCTTTGGCACTGGATGCCCAACTTTATCACAGGATTCACAAAACAACTCATATACCAAATTGGCCAAGAGAACCAAAAAGTGATTTTTACGTATTTTTAGAAAACTTTTATGGTGCCAATAAAACACTTTGCAAGAAGAGACATCCTGTACTAAACTACTCCAATTGCAATGGCTGAAAGTGCTTAAAGGATACAGAATTAATGGAACAGAATTCTATCTGAATTACTTTTTTATGACCTCAGTGTAAACTGTTACAAAAATGTAATTACAAAATTCTGGATTCATTCTTGAACATGTATTAGCCAGCAGTAGAAGTGAAAATAAGTATTTTAGCTTGGCCAGTTTCACATGGGTAACTAGTGATCCATAGACGATCACAACCTGAGCAAGACTAATTAGGAGGATCACAACTAGGAAGGGAGGCAAAGAGAATGTAAACCCATCCCAGTCATGAAACCCCTCTTTAGACTATCCTAAACATTATGGGTCTTTAATATTTGTAGAAGATTCTGAATATGAAGTGTTATTCTTACGTATTGCCTCATCATGCTGGCCTTAGTTCCTAATCCAAACCCCATTCAATTCAAATGAATGTATTCCCTGGTAATTTATAACCCAAGCCAGTTGACTACAATCAAATTTAAATAAAGTAGATTTTAGTGGAGATAAACCACTGCCAGATTTTAATATAATCTGCAGCAAGCTTCCCCACTCCTCAGTGTATACATTTCCTATATCAGAAAACATCAGAGAGATAACCTAAGCATTTAATTAGGTTTTTGTTCCTTAGTAATACAACCCTATAAATGTTTAATCTACAATGAAATACTCTGTAAGTCTGCTAAGACCACTCTTCCATACAGGTAATTTCCATGTCAGTAAATCTATTATATATCAGTATATTTACAGAGAGAAAGAAAGGCATCATATCAGAGGCTGTCTCATGCATCAAAGAAAACTGGCACGTTACCCTGGCAATATTTTGTCCAGACGGTGAATGGAAAGATGCCTGGCTTCAGTCAGAACCACATGCTGCTGAGAATCTATTATCTTCTCTCATGGCACTGTCTTTACTATTGAACAGACCACTTCCAAACATTTGCTTATCTTCATTCTCCAATTTCAAACATTTTTCATGGGATGCTCGACTATCTGCAGTAACCGGGTTAATTTTGTTGTGTTTTGTTTATCCATCCTTTTTTTCAAATCCTCCATGTAATTGTTCATCCCAGAGTATCTCTTCTCTAGTCAAAGTGTTTGGCTGCTCTTTGCTTTCACGCTTCTCACATAGGAATGCCTTACCCACACTCACCACCTGCGCCTTTTCCCACTGAAGCATCCTCTCCGCATCTCCATACTGCTCATGTTTCTCCATATTTCTCTAACTGGCCTTCCTTAGCTCAAGAATCCTACCCAGTGTTTCCTTCCTACTCGGTTTCTGTTCCTGTTGTTAGTCTCAAGTACTAACAACTGGAGTAAGTTACAGAAATGAACAATGAACATGGAGCCATAAACTTTATCACCTTCTTGAGTAAACAGTTAAGCCATTCTAAAACTATTACCAAACAGATTTGTCCTGTGAAAAACAAAAGACGAGTTACTAATCCAATCTTAATCAATTAGTAGGTATTCTTCATCACAGAACTTTGAACTTTTCTTTTCTAAGCAGCTTTGTATAATAGCTTTTACTACTCAGGTGGCTCAAGGACAATTTTACTGTGCCGTAAGTTAATTTCTTTTGCTTTCCTAGCATTAGTACATTCTTGCAAAGCAGTCTGCCCCTATGCATCATTTCAAGACTTCTCAAAGAAGGTGATTTCATCAATTATTTACTCTAGAAGTGGCTTTTGCTTTCTTCCATTTTTAATTGCAGGAAGTCACAAAAAGAAGCAATCCTAAAACCAAGAGTTTCATTGATCAAATTTATTTCCTGGGCTGTGTCTTCTAGATTTTTTATTTCACTTTTGTATGGAAAAAGACACTATGGGTGTCATGACCAAAAGTTATCAGGGTGCAACAAAATAAAGACAGAAAGGCAACTAGATCCTCGAGATACTATCCTCTTTGTGAAACCAAGACAATTCAATGTGAGATCATTTAACATGAAACAAGTTAAGATCCTGAGACTTTAACCAAGAAATACCAACGGACATTTTGCTAATAAATCTTGTAAATAAACTGTTCCTCTGACTCAGGAGGGAAAACCTTATAGAAGCTGCAAATAAATTCAGATAGAAGGTAAAATGGAATGGGTAAGGATGGTACAAAACAATGACAGTTCTTCCAATTAGTTTCTCTAACTTGAGGGATTACAAGGAGATGGAGGAACCCACATTTAGGAAGACAGAGGGGGAAAATAGGGAAAGGGGTGATTGCAAAAAATAACTTTGAATTCTCCAAATATAATTTTGCCCTCTCTGAAAAGTAACTCCTCTAACAACAGATGGGAAATCAGCTCCCAGAGGAGTACTTCCATTTCACTTTCTGTTGTTCATATTCAGTAAGAGAACTCTTTGTTGTTTTTATTTGGGCATGCTAATTCCTCTGGGGACTAAAAAAATCATACTAGAAAAACTGTAGGGATATCAACTGCTATCCACAAAACTACCACAGAAGAGGCCAGTCAGGATTTTTAGATAGATAGGCAGTATAGTCAGACGTTCTGAATCTATTTTGTGGCACAGGAAGAACAACTGTAAATATGAATTCCAGCAAAAGATGAAATAAGTAAGTGCAATCAAAATTTACTTAGAAAATAATCCTGCATACTGCCTCCAGTAATCTTGCCTTACTCTCCTGACACAGCAACCTATAAAGATTTAATGTTGGGTGAAAAAGCAAACAGGTCAAAGAAGCTGTCTGTAATCCTCCACTGCAGAGATTAGCCTGAAGCTGCCTATTACATTGGCTGCCAGCTCACCTCAGCAAGCTCTAATCCAATTACTGTAAAACAGGCTTTCTATCCAAATCATTGCACTTGTAAGACTAAAACCAGAAAGTTATGGGATTCCTTGAAACCACTTTAGAATTCTTCCTCTTCTATTAATACTGCAGAGATAGAGACTTTTGCAATCATCTTCCAATTCCAAAACACCAATTTAACTTGAATAAGCACGCCACAGATAGCATGTAACAAAAAACAAAAAAAAAACTCTCCCAATTGAGAACACCTTTTTTTGGTGCAAGTGAACACTGCCTTAGAAGTCACCAAGACATGAGTAATTCAGTAGAGTCAAATAGTAAGTAAACACTAATCATCACGCTTATTCTTTTAAAGCTATGTTTAAAAAAATACCAAAACCTAACAACCAACAAACCAAAATGCCCATGCATGTCTGTATTTATTTATTTGAAAGTAAGATAAATTGCTTTGGGTATAAGGTAGAACTCAGAAAAATTATAACCAGTCGTAAGAATATATCTGCGTGTGTAATCTTTAGCAACTGCAGTGTGGATTTTTTTCACTTTTTAAAATCATCTTTGTCTTGTACTGTTAGCAGTCAGAGACCAACATAGGCTATTAGAACCAACCTTATCTAATTAGACCTGCTTTGAGCACAGGATTGGACTACATGACCTCAAAGGTCCCTTACAACCTAAATTATTCTATGATTCTGTACTTTACCCCATTTCTCCAATTGTAGCAGAGGCATTTATCCTGACTGAGAGCATGTATATCAGCAGAGTCCATCTGTAACATGCAATCATGATGTACTTCAAAATATATTTAGTTAAGAAAGTTTCTTCATACAATTATCATATTTATGTAGACTATAATATTGCTTGAAGCGATACCCTCGAAAGAGCTCTGCGTATCGCTTGAAGCGATACACTTGAAGTGACTCCCTCAGAAGAGCTCTGTGCTCTGGCAGTTCACTCTCCTTAGCTGTAAACAATCTGCTGCATTTCATGAAGTACACCTTTCTCTTCTCCTACAGGGCATCATCACCTATGAAAAGAGTCATTTTAGCATTAAATACTCTTTAAACCTTTTATTACCTCCTCCAGGAAAAGCCATGAGTTGAACAGACAGTTTTATTGAGTTACTACAGTTTGAAGCCCTAACATAAACTTTGTAAGTATGAAAAGCTACATATTAAGGGCATATATCCATAAAGTTCAAAATATCCAGTGTACTGGTATACTGTAGGCTTAAAATAGTAAAATTAATGGATCAATTAATTACTTTACAAGTTTTTATCTGTGTGTATGATTTAGTCTGTCTGCCCCTCCACCAGGGCAATTTTTTTTTTCTTTTAAAACACAAATCACAAATGCAAGAAGTTTTTTTAAAGTTTCATTTCTCTATACTTCTCAGTTGCTGGAAATGAGATAATGGATCCAAAATAGTTACAAGTGATCTATTCTAGCACAGGACTGACAAGTCAAAATGCAGAGCATTCATCTGTGCTACATGTCTCAGAAAAGACTGCATTCACACGCACAGAGCTGAGAATCTGTGTTGAAATGCTTGTTCAGAATACCACTTGTGCTTTTAGAGGCACTGCTTTCATGAATGGAATACGCTATTCTGTAAATAACATCAACATCTCTTGTCTCTCATATCTGGAACACCAAGACTACGTTAGGTGAATCCATGTCCACTGAGAACCGAACTGTGCTACCAGTGTGTACCACACAGGGCATCTTACAACTTCCCTGGGGCGTGTACTTTCAGCCACTAGCAACCAGTATTGTTTATCATTAGGTAGTAAAAGTAGAATATCTGTTTATCAGTCTCTTAAGTCATCCAGTTCTAAGTAGCATTTTCTAAATTAATTCCGCCTCCTCCTTAACCAGAAAGGCTCAAACTACATTTTGGATACAACAAAGATGTTCAGTTTTGCATTTTGCCGTAGCCATAGTTGCAATGATCAAAAATCCCCTTCAATTTGTAAATTTTTAATAAGACAAATTTCACAAAATTAAGCAATAAAACAAACCCAGTTATTGTCCATTAAGGGAGTACAGCAGTACCAACAAACTTCCCATAAACTACAGGACACTGACTACCACAGAAAACATGATGCTGGCAGGCAGGCAGAAAGTGCTGTCTCTGGACATACTAATGTCAGACCAAGAAGGCAAGAAAATCATAGCAAAAATTTCATATATATTCCTTTATTCCTGCTCTCATAATTAATGGACTATTTTGCCCCTCCCCACAAGTAACTGGTCACCTGAAATGAACCTACCTCAATGGTGTAAGCCTGCTTGTGTCTGATAATTTCTCCACTATGCAAAGTCCTGATGATAGCAAAGTCAGCAGTAGCGGCTGCTCCCCTCCAGCTGCTGCACGAAGACGTTTCATCACCTCGAGATTGATCAGTATCAATCCCACCTTGTATTGATTCTTCATCTTTGATGTTTGCTGTTTTCTTCTTCTTTTTCTGCTTCTTTGATCCATTCTGACCATCAGTTTGTGCCTTCCGCTGCCTAAATTGGGCAAGCTGTACAGAAGACACAATCTTGTTAAAGGTGAAAGTTTTCCTCTTTATTACTAATGAAATCCTCTATAAAGGCTTACCAGCTGTTCTACACAAGCGTCAAACTAATCACAACTGCAAACAATTTGGAAGTTAATGCTGCATATCTGAGACACATTCAGATTATTCTTCCATTTACGCAGTTTGCTTGAAAAAAAAAAAGATCTTAAATGTAAAACAACAGCCTATGAATGAATTCCTTTCTGGCCTCATACTAGCAAGTTACTGTTCGATAGATTGATACCTAGAAATCAAAACATTCAAAGGTAAAGGAACAAACATCAATATAAAGGACAAATGCAATGAGATAGCCTCTGCTTTAATTTTTCAATTTTATAGTGATAAATACCTCAAAATTAATTAAAAAAAATACTTCTAAGTTTCATACCAGAAACAGATAAAAGCAAACCATTCTTCCACTAAGTATCATATCAAGTTTTCTAAAAAGTTTATGTTAGAACTCAAAAAGCAGATCAAGTTACTGAAAACATCATCAAGAAGTAGCAAAACACATTATGAGGAAATAGTCTAAAAACACTGAGCAAACTACCAAATGCACTACCTTATAGCAAAACATGCTGATGAACAAAAAGTCACAGGTGAGCCAGGCACACAGTTGAAAAACCAATTAGTATGTAAGCTATTCAAATACTGGAAGACACTGCCTTTTGAAGAGCTTACCACTTTTAATCACTCTATAGTGGTTTACGCAAGAAAATCCTTTTAAAATATTTTTTTTCTTACCAAGAACTGAATTTCTGTTCAAATAAGAAAAACAAGCACAGCAGGTTTTACCAATTAATTCAAAACTAGATACATCCTACCAATAAAATCTGGAAACAAAAATCATTGTTTTCCAATTGAAGAGTCCAACATCAATTAAGTGCTATAACATGTTTTAAAAATGTAGCTCCAATGTAAATATAATGCATACAAAAGCTATAAATACTTTTTGCATCAAGTAATACCCAAATAACACACGTTTTATAAAACTGCTGCGATTTTAAGAAACGGCTACAGAAAAGGCAGCATGTTTGCTCATGATATTCACCAATCGAGAAAGCCAGGCTTCCATCCAACTTCTTCAGCAACACTCAAACCACACAGGACACACGGATCCCTGCCTAGCCACAGTGCAAGCCGTCACAGAGGGCTCTCTTGTTCTCATCTGGCCCCACGATCGCTAAGAAGCCCCAGCCTAAATAAACGCATCCCTGACGTTGATCAGTTTTGACTTCTGGCTAGTTCATGCTTTTGTCCCTTTATTTATATTTCTTTATGGGTCTCTTTCAGCCTCCTCTCCATCCTTTGGACGACTGACAGCTTAGCCTATGGCTCCTGCTCTGTTTCCAGGAGGAGGACTTGGAAGATTTGCTGAGCCAAATATGCTCACCTACATATTTAATACTTACTTCCTCCTACATCTCTAATTAGTTCAACTTCATGACTTTTTTCCATTTTTTTAAATAGGCAACTTTTCTCATTTCACCAAAAATCTATTAAAGCTTATAAACACCGCAAATTCTGAACAGGAAAAGAAAGGATAGCCTCCTCCTAACTTCAAAGTTTAAGGATGAAAAAAAAAAAAAGCAGCATAGATTTAGCTTCTCAAAAATGGGAAGGGCATAAGGTTCCAGTTGTCTCCTTACAACATTACTACATTCTCCTAAAACTGTAAATTTACCTCAATAAAAGAATTTTCAATTTATCCAAAAGACAAGCAGAATTTGTACGAACGCCACAATGGCATAAAGCAGACAACCTGATTTCAAGTGTAACTACTAAAAAATTTTTCTTTTTTTACTTTTTGTTTTTAAATAATGAAAGACACGTAGTGCCACCAGTCAAGAACTCTCTTCCCCAACTTGATTGAAACCTTCTGTAATGGAAAGTTAAGTTGGCTTTTTTAAAGCAGCTTTACAGTCTTTATTTGTCTACAAAATTAGACATGTAGCTCAAGGACAAGTGAATTACTCCACGTCTCTCCTCAAGTATTTTGCATATTTTAGCTAAGGCATCTGGGTATGTCAGATATCTCTTCTTCCAAATTAAGTTGCCGACTTTCACTTCTTCAGAATTAACAAGATTAAACTCAGTTAGAAACAGACGTAATTTTTTTTCTGTTTAAACATTGCTGAAGATGTACACATATGAACGCTAAATGCATATGGAAAACTAAAGTGTTGTATTTTTGTATTACAAAAGTTCTCAACTGACAATTTCTGTATGAACGTTTAATATTTTGGAAATAACTACACTATTAGTGACGTATGCATGCACGCACAAATCATCGCACTTTTTACCCTGCACATTCATGTATACACAGAACTGTCCAGCTACTAATGCCACCTAGCTTCAAATCCACGTTTTAATCAAATTCTGAAAACTAGAAATGACAGAAGCAGCATAACAAAAAGCTACTGCTGAACAAAAACACTCTGTGATGCTCACATCAAGACAGGGGAGTCTCAGATACCGAATTTGTTTGGAAAATGGGACTCGGCAACTAGAGTTGAGGATCTATCTACATTTCAATAAGCAAGAAAAAGTCCAACAGCAGTCATGGGAACCAAGGAAAATAAATTTTGTAGAATTAGAACTTCAATTAAAACTGAAAAATACTTCCATATTTTATGTTTCTATTTTTCCAGAGTGAGCAAAATGTGAAACAAATGCAAGCTGACACAACTATACAGCCCTTCACACTGTCCTCCAGGCACAGCAGCTTCCTAACACCAAAACTCAGCCTGTGGAGAACTTAACACCGCCACTGCTGAATCTGCAGTTTTGAAATAATTCAGTGTCAAATCTCTTGTTGAGTTACAAAAGTTGCAAGGAAAAGCAAAGATGTAAACACAGGAGTTACCATGGAGGAGAAATGGTCAAAACCCAGAAGCTGAAGATCGACTTCCAAGGAGCGATAGAGAAGCAGTACCTTACCCTGGGAAGGCATCAGGAGCACAGTCAGCTGTGATGCAACTTCACCGTGTTTTAGCACATCTGCAAAGAGCAAGTCTTTTTTGACCATCTGCTAGGACATTGTCTCCAGCTTTTCCCATAATGCTGGTAAGACCTCAGATCCTCCAAACAGTACTGACTCCTGTTAAAAATTCCATCAGTGTTTTCCAGTAGTGAGTATCAGCTGATTTTGCTCCTTATCCTTAACTCTCAGCTTTGCACTTGAAATAGCTAACAACTCACCATTTCCAGCTCATAGGTTTTTCAAGTCCTGCTTTCAGGCAAAAAAGAAGCAATCCTCATGTCCACTTTACAGCAATCAAAAACATTGTATTACGGAGTCCATCCTTATTGTCTGAATTATTTCTATTAAATATCCAGTGTACAATTAAATTCTTAATTGTAATAAATAAATTGAAGTTTTAACCTAAACTCTGAGAATGAAATGATATTTTATGAATGAATGAAATTAAATTAATGAATGAAACATTCATTTTATGAATGAAATGAATGAATGAAACATTTTAATGCATAACAACCTACAATAAATTTGTCCAGGAAGAATTACATGTTTATTTTCAGAATTCCAGAAGTGCCATTTACAACAGCTGCTCAGCTTTCCATTAGTTTGAAAAATGGGAAGTGACTGGATTTTAGCACTAAATTCTGCGCATACTCAAGGCATGTTGCCTCTTATAAACAGAAAAACACTTATTGAAAGTCACAAGACTACAACAGAGCAGCATGCATATAAGTAATGGCTATACTTTTCAAAATCATTTCCCACAGTAAAATAATAGTTGAATAGAATAACTTAGATATTTAGAGGATATATTTATTTATCTAGTTCTAATTATAACTTTTTTTCTACTTGTGAATCCCATAACACTATACTAGCACCAATCCCACATCACAGACTGCAGCAGAATTACAGACACCTGGTACAACACTACTATAGCTTTCAAATGCCGACTGTCTCCAAGTGGCAGAAGGTCAGAAAAGCAGATGAGAATCAACTGCTATTAGAAACTAGTCTTGAGACAGAAGGGAACTAACTTGCAGAGTGGTGGGGATTACTCGTGTAAACCAGTCAATTATGATAGCTCACATGCTGCTCTAATTACAGCAGGATCATTATTTATTTATTCAGCTATCTTCTGCACATTCTGAACCTTGGCAATTGTACCAGCCATCTAGATTGCTGGGATATGCTGTCCATTGATTAACTTCAAATATGGTCTGACTGAACTATTTCTAGAGTAGAAGTGCACGTTAAAATAAAATTTGGCTCCAACAGAATCCAAAACTTAATCTCCTCTTAAGCATTTAAGAAATATATAAAAGATCCGAACAAAAAACACAACATCTAATCACTGTCCATATATCAGCACAAGAAAATACTGAAAAGATCCATGAGAATTAAAAAAAGTTACATTTATAAAGCACCGATAGCTATATTTTTATTTCACATGTATAAAAGACTTTTAAAAACAGAAACACATTAAGTTTCATTTAAAACTAGATGATGCCTTATGATTGCTTATTATTCCTTAACATTTTCAGACAAGGTACTAGATCTGGATAGTCTCATTTACAGAGGTACTACAGGAATTAGAATTGCTCAGCGCCTCTGAAGAAGGCTATTATGAAATAAGATAAACAATATTTGCTGAACTTATTCTTTAAAAAACAAGTAATTGCTAAGACAAGAAGTTTATAGGTAGTGTATCCTGTACAAGGACAGCTGTACAGTTATACTTCAAGTACCTGTGCACAAACATTATTAGCTTCAAATTTTAACTAACATCAAATGCTTACATCTCAAATTCAGGGCTGCATAGCCAACTTTTACAGAAAGAGCAGGGTCTGTTTGTCCCTCACAGTTCCTCTTAATTACAAAATCTCTTTTTTTAACTCACATTTGAAGAAGCAGCATAGAAGGATAAATTGTGAATTTACAGACTGACCACAAAAAGGAACCTCAGAGAAGCTGCTGCAGGCAAGTCATTATTCTTTTTCATTTCCCCACTGTACAGTAAAGGCTTGAATGGAGATCTACACCATGGACTTGCATTTCTCAAACACTATAATTTCAAAAGATGTTCCAGATCTTTTGATACATGCAAGTAGGACACATGCAGCTGAAGGGGACTCGCTCTGTGTCAGAAGTTCTCAAACTAACTGGTATCCAGTGAGAAATGTTCTGTGCTGGACCAAGTTCATCTTTAGCTTGCTCAGTCAGCATCAGAAGACAAGGATGTCTGAATCTTCCTGTCTATAGCTCAGAGCAACGGTTAATGGCTTAAAGTCAAATTGGCAGTCCTATAATACTCAGTATCTTTATAGATAATCTGGATGATGAAATTAAATGCACCTTAACCAAGTTCATAGATGACACCAAACCGGAGGAAAGCCAGATACATCAGAAGGAAGAACCACCATACAGAGAGACCACAACATGCTGGAAGACTAAGCCATCAAGAACTGCATGAGATTTAATAAGAGCTGAGAGTCCTGGTGGACAGCAAGCTGAACATGAGCAAGGAACATGCCCTGGCAGCAACTAAGAGAAACCATGAGAAACCATTGGATGGAAAATTATCAAATATAGAGGATAAATAGACATCTTTCTAGTGAAGTCCATTGATTCTGTTCTATTATTCTACTCTGCTAATCCACAAATAGGACAGTATCACAACTCTTTCCAGATCCTGAGATAAAAACCTGCAAGAAAGAAGACAACTGAACAAGCAACCTGCAAGTATGCTCAACATGTTACATAGCTGAAAAATACAAACTGTAAGTAAAGAATTAATGTTCTTTACAAGTTTCAATCGGCTTATCTGTAGAGGCAAATGGAGCTTTAGTTTATTTGCTCCATTCAACAGATTCTGAATTTACTAAATGGGAAATATTAGGCTGAATGAACAAGAAAATAATCACCCAGGAATGAGGTATTTCCAATATACTAATTTTTATGTTGCACTTAGTCAGATTTTCCCAGATAACATGAGTAAGAGCTTAGAATGTCTCCCCTTACGGAGACTTAAGTGGCTCATGAGTATTAGAGGGTGCCAATAAGGCTATGAAAATTTCCAAAGAAGAAATGCTACAGTCTCTACTTAAATTCAAGCTTGAGAGTCTTTCAGCTTCAGAGACAGCTGTTCCTTTGCAGAACTCTGAGGAAAACCAATAGGATCACCAGAATTTGCATTTACAGGTGAAGCACCATAAAGGACAACACGGGACAGTAAGAGGAACAGCACGGTGGGTAATTCTTTTTAGCAGCCTGTATCAAGTTAGAGTACTGCTGTCAGTGCTAATAACGAAGGGCGCTGAACTTGAATGAACCCCTCCAGATGGCCCTGTGAGCTGGAAAGCCTCAGAATTAGAGTGGTTCTGATCTGGTCTGCTCCTCCATGTCCCAAGAATTTAAATAGGAACAGACCTAGGAACAGCTAAGTTCATTACAGCTGGGTTATTTTCTGGACATGGAATGGAAGTTAAGTGTATGAAAATACTCTCAAGCCAGGTTACAACAACAGACACAAGTACACCATGGTCATTTCAATGCTTAACTGCCTCAGGAAAAGCAATGCCTCAAACTACTAAAAAAATTGCCCAATTAGTCTCTTAACTAACCTACTTCTACATACTTGATTTGTATTTTGCTCCTATCTACTTTTAAACTTTATCTGTCTCCTACTGAATGCTGTGTAACTGCCTCTGCTGACATAGAGAGTGAAAAAAGCATCTGACCCACATCGGTACAGTATTTCACCAAAGCAAAGAGGAAATAAGCGGATTGGGCCAAAATGTCAGCGACAAAAATAAGAGGGCAATACAAAGCTTGTTTCATGCTGCTCTGTAAAAAAGGGCAGATTGTCCATGACTGAATCCTGAAACATTATGAAGCCTTTGTGACCTCAAGGCCCGGGCCGCTGAGATAAAACAGAGCCTTGTTCACTCTGGGTGAAGTGAAGGAGATCACCAGGCAGGTGCTGTCTCAAAAGGCACAGGCTTTGGCTCAGAGTTTCAAGGCTCAGTAATAATGGGAAGGCAAAAGAGTTGCACTGACAGAAATGCACTCCTGTTCCACTAGGTTTACGTGTAACGCCAACATTAATTAAAAACTGAACCCTGAAGCTTTCTTCAGCTAGGAAGATAAAAAGCCCAATGGCACAAAATCAGTCTTCAATGTCCTACATCCTCTTGAAACAATTTTTTGGAAGGGAGCTGGGGACAGAGGAAGAGTTATCAGAATGGTAACAAATGGATTAATGAATGGATTTAAGAAAATCTTTCAGCCCCCAGCAAGGAAAAATATTTCCCCCCCCTCCTCCCTTAGCCTTTCTAAAACCATCCAGCTTGCCAAAACCAGGAAATTCCAGACCAGAGTTGAGATTTGGTCCAATAAATTTTTAAAAAGGAGACACAAATGTTTCAGTTACATTTTACCCTTATAAAAGAATGAGGCGGGGGCAAAAGTTTTACTACTTAATTAATTAAGTTGCTAGTTTTTAACAAGTCATATGATTTTCTTCATGAACTTTTTGAATCGGAAACCTTCACTGCCTTGCAATGATGTTCCTCACACGTCATCAGTGTTTTGAAAACAGGCACCCAGCAGATGGGTTTGTATATTAATTCATTCTTGAAAACGAATCCTAATATGAAGATTTAGATACTCTGAAAACATTAGTTACTTTCCATATAGTTACAGTACTGTTCACTGGACTGCATGAACTTGTTGCCTCACAGCCCTTTAGAAACAAAAATATCAATATTTATCCTCAGATACTAACCAACTTTCAGTGTTGTCACAATCTTCAAGAGAGTCACATAGTAAGTATGTTGCCTTCTGTATCACTAAACAAAATTTACTAACAATCTGAGCATTGCTTATGTAGTTACTTCACTTTATTTCTTCTTAAAGCAACTGGTTGAGCACCTGTTTTTTAACAAGCATATAGTTATATCAGCTATTTAACTATATATATAGTTAAATCAACAGCTGGAGACACATTTAATTAATCCCTTGGAGTTCTTTCAGAATAATGATTTATTTTCAGAAAACAACTGCAATACAGTAACAGAGTTAAGCATGAAGTGTGCTTATTTCCCTATATTTAGGTCTTAAAAAATATTCAAGTCCAAGGAAATGTCTTCTAGAATAGGAATAGTATAAAAAGCAATGAAACCATGTCATTAAATACTACACGCTCCCAAAAAGTTAATAAATCTCTGTCTTGTTCAGTAATTTTCTCCCACAAAAAATAACCTTAGGAAAACACTCCTATGGCCACAAGGCAGCAAAAATGTAACTCTTATCTTTTGAGCCCAAGGTAAGGCTAAACTCCCATCTAAATTTCTGCAATAATACATAGAAAGAGGAAAGCTTCCTTCTGGTAAAAGAACAACTTGTTTTTGTATCTAGTATTCAGTAATTTTTCTCGTTATTAACCACACCTAATTTCAATTTATCCCTGAGAGAGCTAGTTTCATGTAACAAAGCAGGAGATATGTTTTTATTTTATGGGATCCCTAAAGTCAAAGTATGTTGGATCATTAACTTCAGAGAGAAACAGTACACTGTCTTTAAATAAGCTAGCTAAATATACAACTACACAAAATTTCCTATAGAGTATCTTCAGATTCTTTTTGCCATTCAATTCTCCTAGCCCGTCTGTAAGCTTCTAGCAGACAAACAAGAAAAGATAGCAACAAAAGCTATGAATTTTCTCTGTAGAAAACTGAGTTTAGTCCTCATTTTGAGCTTCCCAGAATGAGCAGAACAAGCCTGATCCCCCAACAAGCAGTTCACATTGTTTCTCTAAAATCCTTTTAAACTCTGTGCTTGAGAAGTCCCAAATACTTTATGAAGTACCACCAAAACAACCAATTCTGACTTTGTGGTAGAACATTCTTCATTATCAGCAAGAGAAAGGTCTAACAGAGTCAGATTTGACTAATTTTTTTCAGGAAAAACTTTAAAAGGTTGTTACTACCACAAAGTAACATTGATTACTTAACGAGAAATTACTTGGGAACAAACCCTCCAATTACTCAAAAGCTGGGCACAGAAACCTTTCATATTATTAACAAAATAGTAAAATAAACATGATATTTAGCCAGTGCAATTTAAAAAAAAAATGTTTTTTCTACTTCTGAAACATACAAAAATCATAATTTATGGCCACCTGTCCTTGTCAGTTAGAAGACAAATGTAAAAATACAAAAGTATGCAAAAGCAACAGTTGCCAGTATCTCCACACCATGCTTGTCGATCAAATTATTGGCAACCTGCAAATTTATGTTTGTAACTCAGACACTTTCTTCCACTTAGTAATTGTCTTGTCTATTTAAAAGTTAAGGCTGACATTTTACAATTTTACAAAGATCTTTAAACATTAACATTAAACTATAAAACCAGAAAACATAAAGCTTCAAGAAGGAAATTAATGATTCTCATGTTTCTATTAACAGGATTCTAAATACAAATTACTTACACTAGATTTGATTTTGAGTATTCCCAGACTGACTGATATTCTGGTTTGGATGCATTTATATATGAAATAACCATAAGCAGAACACTATTATGTTTATGTTTTCAACTGCAGAAAAATAACCAGAATAGATTTACTTTCATTCCTTACATTATTTTGGCATTCCTTACATTAATTTGAGTGGGTTCCTAATAAAATACTTGAAATCCATTTTCCACACACAGATACAGATACAGAAACACCTACATGGACATTATAGCCCAAATCAAAAAGGTGTTCTTTCTCATCCTCAGTAGATGAAGACAATACCTAAAAATACAGACTTCTTTTCGAGTGCATGAGATTTGACCGCATCAGCCCAGTATCACCCAGGATAACAGTTAATCACGCTATCAGATAATATAATTGGCACGGGAGATTTCTCAGAGAAAACTAAGAGTTTAACGACAAGTACAAACTTCAGAAACCAAAACCAGGATTAAGGGATAAATCATAGCCTACCAGTGAAGTCAGACTTGAGTAAACTGTTATGGCACTTCCTCTGCTTATTATCTGTAACACCTGCTTTTTCAATATTTGCACAGAAACATACTCAGTTCCAGAACCCCATCTACTCCACCTCTTCAACTCCACCAATCTTCTTGGCTGTACTGCTTGTACTACACTGGAGTGTAGTTTTAGAGATATGCTGCAATTTTGCCATGGCAGTACAGTTTTCATCAAATTTATGCTTTTCCGCTGGAAATATCACCAAAATGGTATATCTTCTCTTTGAAATTATTATCTCCAATTGAGAGTCTTAACATTTCTTCATGTTTTGAGATTTAGAAGCATGATCCAAGAATCATAGAATGATTAGAGTTGGAAGGGAACTTGAAGATCATTGAGTTCCAACCCCCTGCCAGGACTTTTCAAATATAATGGAAAGTGGCTTACCAACTTCATCAGCCAGCCCCCTCAGGACCTGTGGGTGGATTTCATCAGGTCCCATGGACTTATGTACCTTCAGGTTCCTTAGATGGTCTTGAAGATCACTCCCTCACTTTAGTGTTTGGTTTCCACAGTCTCACATTCTTTTACCCAGCTGACAACTACTGAATTTGTTCTATCCAGAAGCTTGTTGGGGTTCTTTTTCAGAGGAGGGAAGCTGCAAGACTGACTCCTTACTTCCAAGAAACTAAGAATTCTAAGAAATCTTACCATTTTCATTCATTATGCTGTCTTTTCTCCATTGGTTGTAGTATATATTATAATATAAAATGTTGGCTTCTCAAGAAATTATGCGGAAAAGCAGATTAAGCTTTCTTTCAAGAAACAGGAATACGAGAACCATCAACACAATATGACATGCCAGCACTTTGCAGTCAACACACAAGTGTCTCATCACCATAAATTTCAAGATATATTTACTTTATACTTCAGCATAGCAGGCAAAGACTGCAATTATCAGATGCATTTAATGGAACTGCAGTACATTTATTAATGTCTTTCCAAATTCAAAATGTCATGTTAGTTAGTACCAGTAACAAAACGGCTTTGAAACAAACGCATAGCAATACACTGACATCTCTAGCTATGAGGCAGATATCTAAAACAGAGCTTTCAGCCCCTAAATTAGATTCCCAACACCTGTGTTATTAGTACATAATCTTATATTGCAATATAAAGTAGGAGAACAAAGTCTGACCTACTCCAGCAGCCTTTTTTCTTTTGTCCTCATTTTCATCAGATTTTTCACTATTCCAAACAATAAGGTACTACAGTACCATCTATTATTCTGCAGTTAATAACTCTGTACATCAATATTTAAAAGCACCTACTTGTTTGGTTATTTCCTGTGGGGGAAAAAGTACAGGATCTTCTGGTAACACCTACATATGCCAGAAGGTCCAATCTACTGTGCTTGAGTATCAGATACACTTCACTGAAAGTACTTTAGAAAGAATTTGTGGTGGTGATTGAGCTACTTCCAAATCAGCATAAACAAACAAACTTGTCTAGATACTGTTTTAACTGAGCAAAAAAAGGTCTCAGCTCTATTTTGCTATTGCAACACCCATACTAGGAAAATAAGTAGTTAGAAATGAGGGAAATGCTAGTGCTGAAATGAAGAAAGTCTTGAATGCAGGCAAAGAGCAACTTTGTGCTTTCTGTAATTCCTTCTCTTTAACCAGGGAGCAGCAAGAAAACACTTTAAATTGCAATTTTACAATGCAAGTTTTTGCTTTCATAGCGTTACTAACAATACTGTGTTGTCTAATAAGACAGTTCTCTGGTTTTGTGACATTCACTGGGCATCTTGTATTAAAGACCAATTTTCTCTAAACTGGCTACAGTACAAAGTTTCTTTTGAGGTGATACTTATCTGCATCCTCAGAAGAAAGTGAGTATTAGTTTAAGCTAATTCTACCTTGCATCACTATTGTAAAGCAGACAGCTATTTTAGAGATTTGAATAAAAGGGCATATTGACAATAACATTTAAAACAAATAATCAAGCCCTGTATCAAAAGCAAGAAGAGATCTCTGGAATGAAGGTAATGGAGATCAAAACCACGAAATAGAAGAAAAACTGCAAACACACTTAGAAATAGAAAGAGTTCTAGTAGTGCCAATTCAAAACAGAGGTGAAATCCCAGATTTCAATTCAAGTACTTTTCTTTCTAAAAAGGACCATATAAAGCCTAGAAGAAACTTGAACACAATGGGAAAAAAAATAAACTTTTTTTTTAAGGGAAAAAGAACACTGAAAAAACTATAAAGAATGGGTAGTTGTACTATCCTCGAGAGAACAATTAAGTTCTACTAAAAAGCTCAGCATTTAAGCTAGTCATCCCATTTTTTCTGCTATTAGAAACAGAATATGTCTTGAAAACAGTTCACAGATTACCTTTCCATTCAATTTCTCATCCGAGTTTATGAACACCTCAGTAGCAATACATTAGATGAGATGTAAATATATTTATATCTCAAATATATAAAATATTTTTTCCTATGATAAAATGCAGACATATCCACTGCTTTGAACAAAAATAAAAGCATGCACAGTCAGGTAAGCACCTTGCTTTTTATTTCTCTCGTGTATCTACTCAATTACTGCCCCATTTGCTTTTATGCAAAGAATTTTAAAAATACAGGTTTTCTCTCCAGGGTAACATTTAGTGCTTGTATGTGTGATTTTCCCTGCAAGACAAAACCCAGTTCTTAAGCTTACTCATGTTCATAATCAAAATACAGGCAATTCCCCAAAGCTCTTATTTGCATTTAGAATTGACAGAGATGCCAAGGATAGGGAGTGAATTGAAACCTCCAAAAGACAAAAAGGAGCCAAAAAAACCAACAATTTCAGAAGGGCCTGCAAGAAGAAACAGCTTAGCAATAGAAAAGAGGAATGCCTAGGAAATAATATAGGTGTGTGAGGATCATCATGTGCAAGAAAAAGTGCACTCTAGAGTAAACTGTGTTAAAGCCCATTTCTTCATTTTTGGACTTTTTTTATAGTTCCACTACACTCTCCTGCTTTGTTATAGACAAAGATATTAAGCAGTTTCCATTCTCATCGGTTGAGCCAAACTCACCCATGCCACCAGGACAAGGGAGATGATTCTTCCCCTCTGCTCTGGTGACACCTCAGTACTGTGTCCAGCTCTAGAGCCCTCAGCACAGGAAGGACGTGGGCATGGTGGAGCGGGGCCAGAAGAGGCCACAGAAATACTGGGAGGGCTGGAGCCCCTCTGCTGTGAGGACAGGCTGAGAGAGTTGGGGGAGTTCAGCCTGGAAAAGACTTTGGGAAGATCTTTCAGTACCCAAAGGGGACTTATAAGAAAGACTGGGACAAACTTTTTAGCAGGGCCTGTTGTGATAGGACAAAGGGCAATGGTTTTAAACTAAAAGAGGGTAGATTTAGACTAGATATAAGAAGGCATTTTTCACAATGCGTGTGGTGAAACACTGGAACAGATTGCCCAGAGAGGTGGTAGACACCCCATCCCTGGAAACGTTCAAGGTCAGGTTGGACAGGGCCCTGAGCAACCTCGTGTAGTGGAAGGTGTCCCTGCCCACAGCAGGGGGTTTGGACTAGATGACCTTTAAAGATCCCTTCCAATTCAAACTATTCTACGATTCTTTCTTGAGAGTCAGCCTAGACTCCTCTCCAGTTGTTTCCTCTCTTGTCTATTAATATGCACACAGCATCTTCAGATGCAAGTTTGCAGATGACACCAAGCTGTGTGGTGTTGTCGATACACCTGATGAACGAGATATCATTCAGAGGGACAGGCTGGAGAGGTGGGCCCAGGTGAACCTCACGGGGTTCAACAACAGCAAGTGCAGGGCTCTGCACCTGGGCCGGAACAATCCTCGGTATCAAGACAGACTGGGGGATAAGGTATTAGAAAGCAGCCCTGAGGAAAGGGACTTGGGGGTGCTGATGGATGAGAAGCTGGCCATGAGCAGGCAGTGGGTACTTGCAGCCCAGAAGGGCAATCGCATCCCGAGCTGCATCCAAAGAAGCGTTGCCAGCAGGTCCGGAGAAGTGATTCGGCCACTTTGCTCTGGTGAGACCTCACCTGGAGCAATGTGTGCAGGTCTGGAGCCCTCAATAGGAGAAGGACAAGGACCTGATGGAGCAGGTCCAGAGAAGGGCCACAAAAATGCTCAGGGGGTTGGAGCACCTCTGCTCCGAGGACAGGCTGAGGGAGCTGGGGT
>JAOTQQ010000012.1:22928526-22947245 GCA_026546715.1 Gallinago undulata | reverse complement strand
CCGCTCCGGCATCGTCCGGGGCCCGTGGTGTGGGGGGGGGAGGGGGCCGGGAGGGACACCGGGCGAAGGGCGGGCGGGCGGCGCCGCGGGGGGTCCCGCTGACCTTGAGCCAAGGAAGGCGCCGGCGGGGGCTCGGGACGGGAAGGGGGGGGACACCGGGGCCGAGCAAGGCCCCCTCCGGCTCTATCCGCTCGATTCTCGCCGCCGGGTCGGCCACGGAGACACTAGTGGGCGACCGGCCCCCGCCCGGGACGGACTGGCGCCGCCACGGCGGATTCGGGTCCTTCCCGGCGGGGTTCGGGTCCTTCCGGGCCGGGTTCGGGGTGTTTTCGGCTTGGGCTCGGGTCGGGCTCCAGTGCGAGAGCGGCTCGGTCGGATTCGGGCGGTTCCGGCGGGGCTCGGCACGCGCTGCGTGTTTACAGACCCCTCCGGGGGGCGGGGCCAGCGGGCTGCTCCAGCCAATGGGAGCGCGGGGGGGGGCTGCGGGGGGAACCGGGGCGGAGAGGGGGCGTCATCCCCGCCCAAAGAGAGGACAGGCCACACCCGCCGGTGCCGGTATGAGAACTGTGGGGGTCCCGGTACTGGTCCCGGACACCGGGGCTGAGGAAGGCCACCCTCCGGCTCTGTCCGCTTGCTTCTCGTGTTTGCCAGCTCTTCCGCCGCTTCAGAACGCCCACTGTGCATGCGCCTGCCCACACTACGCTACCCATGTGCGATTCCGCGTTTGGAAAATTTGCACGGCTTCAAAGCGCCCACTGCGCATGTTCACCGTCATTTTGCCGTTGCCAGTACATTGGGGGCTTTTGCCAGTATATTCGCGACTTAAGAAAGTTCAGTGCGCATGCGCCGGTGCCATGTGGCTTTTGCCAGTACACTCGGGGATTTTGCCAGTACTTTCGCGGCTTCAGAACTCCCAGCGCGCATGCGTCGGCGTCGTGTTGCCCTTTGTGGTATATACTGGGCTTTTGCCACAGGGCAAGACAGCAAAAAAAAAAAGCCACAGGGGACAGTCCCCTACAAATGCCTACAGAACCCTACGAACCCTAAAAACCCCTACAATTACCTACGGAGCCCTACGGACCCCTAGAAAACCCTACAAAACAATCCCTTCAAAAATACTACAAACCCCTACAGACCACTACAGACACCTTCAGACACCTACAAACTCCTAGAGACCCCTACGAAACCCTACAGACTGCCAAGGACACCTTCAGACACCTACAAACCCCTATGAATCACTATGAACCACTACAGATGGCTACAGAAGTCTAAAGATGGCTACAGACTGCAACAGACCCCGACACAACCCGACACACCCCTATAGAACCCTACAGATACCTACAAACCCCTTATGCATCCCTATGTACCCCTAATAACTCCTACGAAACCATATGAACTCATACAGACCACTACACACTGCTACAGACCACCACAGACCGCTACAGACACGTTCGGACACCTACAGAGCCTTACGACCCCCTACGGACCCCCTACAGACCCATACAGACCCCTAAGAACGTGTACAAAAAACCCCTAGAGACCCCTAAAAACCTCTACATACACCTACAGAACCCTACAGATTCCTACAAACCCCTACATAGACCTGTGTAGCCCTAGAGACCTCTACGGACCCCTACAGACCCTTATGAACTGCTATGAACCGCTATGGACCCCTACAGATCCTCACAAACTGCTATGAACCCCTACAAACCCCTACATAGCGCTAGAGACCCCTAGAGACTCCTGCAAATGCCTATGAACCCAATGCAACCCTACAGACACCTATGGACCCCTACAGATACCTAAAAAACCCAGAAAACCCCTACTGACACCTAAAGACCTCCGCGAACCCATAGAAAACCCAGCAGATCCCTACGAACTCCTATAGACCCCTAAAGCCCCTCAGAAACTTTACAAACCTCTAGGGACCCCTATGAAACCCTATGGAACTCTGAAGACTCTTACGAACCCTTACAGACCCAAAGACCCCTAAGAACCCCTGTGGACACCTATGGACCCCTACAGACTCCTACAGGCCCCTATGAGCCCCTACAGAGCCCTAAAGATCCCTATGGACCCTTACTGAGCCCTGTGGTCCCCTACAGTGCCTTACTGAACCCTATGGACCCCCACGGGCCCCTACGAACCACTTAGAATCACTACAGACCCCTACGAAGCCCTACAGAAAACCCCATGTAACCCTATGGATCTTTGTGAACCACTTTGAGCCCCTACAGACCCCTAAGGACCCCTACAAACCCCTACAAAACCCCACAGATACTTACAAACCCCTATGCACTCCTACGAACCCCTACAGACCCCTACAATCCCCTGTGAACCCCTAAAGACCCCTACAGATGCTTGCAGACACATGAGAACCCCTACGAACCCCTACACGCCCCTACGAAACCCGGCAACCCCCTCTGAAGCCCTCCAAACCCTTACAGACCCCTCCAAATGCCTACAGATACCTACAGACCCCTTACAAACCCCTATGTACCCCTAATAAACCCTATGAATCCCTACGAACTCATACAGACCACTAAACAGTGCTACAGTCCGCTACAGACCCTTACAGTCACTAACGAACCCCTGCTAAACCTTCAAAAACTTACAGGTCCCTACAGAACCCTACAGATTCCTACGAACTCCTACAGACCACTGAGAACCTCTATGAACACCTACAGACCCCTACAAACCCCGACGGAACCCTATGAACCCCTAGAGGCTCCTACATACCCCAGCAGGCCCCTACGAGCCCCCATGGACCCCTACACAATCCCTATAGAACCCCTACAGACTTTTTGGGCAACGCTTTATGGCTAAAGGATTAGATCTGCGCAATCGACCCTGTATGTTACTTAGCTAAGATTTCAAAGTTTAGCAGGCTATTTGTCACTTACCCAGAATCTGTTGGGGCAAGGAGTCTCGCAACCTCGAGTAGATCCTTAAGCGAGCGTCCTCACCGCAGGGGAGATCCTGGCGTGCAGCCGCTGCCATCCAGGAGAGCTCCGAGGACTCTGGGGCTGTCTGCTATTTATGGAGTGAGATAATTGACCTGGAGTGATATTCTCCTGGCAACAAAATGTCTAGGTCCCCACTCCAGGGGGGGTGTTTTGGCTGTGTTGCCAGCCATCCCCCATTCAGCTGGTAGCTGAATCCAGATCTCCTGAATCATGGGCCAATTTTGTACAAAGCAATCAGTTTTCTCTAGTTAGCAAAATAAAGCACCATCTTTTGTCAGTGCTTTATGCAGGGGCTTAGCTGCATAAAGAATGTTGTCAAACCATGGTAAACAGCTATACTACTTCACTAGGGTGCAATTGAGAGACATTGTGGAGTTCCAGACTGCCACAGAACTGTTTCATCATATTGTTTATACTAAGCTGGGCTGGGCTTGGAAGACTCCTGTGGTACCTCCTCTGTGGAAGATGCCTGTTTTCCTCCATGTTTGTGTTCTTGCTATATAACCAAGCAGTAAAATGTTAACATTTTTTCTGCTTTCCTACGTAGTACCTTACATTTTCAAAATGTGCTATGAATCTTCATGTGCTGTATCAGCAGTCCAGTTACATCGATGTAATTGATGAAAGAGTATTATAGCATATTGTTTTACTTTTGGGGAGAATAGAGCATGAAAAGGTTAAGTAATCTGATTGTAGGAACTGTGGCCTAGTGTTTTATGCATGGATCTGGGTGGCAAGAGACCTGTATTTCAGTCAGAGCTCTGTCTGTCTTATGTGATGTTATTGAGTAACCGCTTGCCTTATGTTTTTTTATTCCTAGGACCAAAAGACTTATGTGTGATTGTGCACAGCGCTTTGTTCTGTGATCAATCCAGTATACCACACTTCTAGATAACTTGCAAAATTGGTTATATTAAAACAAAAGCTACACTGCTTTCTCATTCAAGGTAAGAGGATTGATATACTGGATGCTACGCATACTGTTTTGCCAAGGGTACTATGTGTACCAAGAAAATGAACCATTGAATGAAATGACCTGAATTTCTGAATGACTGTGTCCTGGCTTTGGTGGAGTTCAGAGCAGCAGTTAAATGTCAGTCTGGGTTTGCTGCAGTGCAGGATATCCTGACCATATATATCTCTTCTTGCTCTCATGAATCTGTGGAATAGACAGAAGAGGTAGGACCCCAGCTCACTCTTTCTTCCCAGTAATGCAGTCCTCTGCTGACTGCACTGACCTGCTGTCTAGTCTTCTGCTTCCTAAAAAAGCCAAAGGGAATAGGATCCATTGTACGTATTGTGTTTAAACACATGGTGTATTCTCTTTTGGTGTTCTCAGACATTTGGGTGGGACATCTGGATTCTTTCTCCTGTACGTGCTGATGAAACAGGAAAGGAATTTAACTGAAAACTGGTAAAGGCAGCTTTCCTGTCACAAGGCTGATACTGCCTTAGCCTGTCATATACACAGTGCTGGAGAGCGCTATGGCCAGGCAGAGCTCAGTGACTGCTCTCTGCACATCGTCACTGTTACACAAGCCAGTGTATCTTGGTCATAAACAAAGTATAATAAACACCACTTATATCCCTTTTTGGCATTAAAAGTGTTTTCTCACCTCTCTTGGATCTGAACAGTGAAAAATTAACCAAGCCTCCATTCAACAAGAAACAGCAATGATTTAAAAACTGTTATTTGAAAAAATCCCAAATCTGGCACCTACTGTATCTTATGTGCCTCTAAGTAGTCTGGGCAGGACTAGTCAGGCTTGCTACATTTCAAGAGGAATGCTTGCAGAGGGGGAGGATTGCTCATGCCAGTAGCTCTCTCTGATGAAAAATGGAAAGCAATGATTATCTTCAAAAGTCCATGAAGATTCAGTTAAGGTAAAATATGAGATGTGATCAAAGGACTAAAAAGTACACAAATCCCAAGTGATTGTGCGATTCCATGACAAATGGTCTCTTCAGCCTTTACCAAGAGACATAAGGGCACCAGAGAAACTGTCCTGGATGATTGAGGATACCCATCCCTTAATTCACTTTAGGAGGATTAAGAGCACATCTGCTTCCTTTCGTCAAGGCACATATTTCCCAGGCTGTTGATGGGTTAGGTTAGCATCAGTAAGATGCAGACTGCATGATATGTATCTTTTCATCATCTTGAAGCTTATTTTTTATCTTAAGAGTGAGAAGAACCCTGAAATGAAAAAAAGCTGAACAAACTATTTTTCCCAAAAAAGTTATATTTTTTTTTCCAGGAATAATCAAGAAAGGCTCATTATGATTTAGCTTCAAACAATCTTTTCAGTCTATTCTATGGTATTAACAGTGAACTGGAAAGCTGATGATTGCTGAATTTCAGTGATTTTTACCTCCTAATTTGTAGTCCCAGGACCTATACCCTTATCTGGTAGAGACTATCATATTTTGACTATTGAATATGAATATTTGAATATTTTTATCATTAAGAACTCAGGTTTGCTCTTACAGGACTGCTCTGCTTTTAGGGGGAACATAGGGCTTGGGCCTACATGGGGAAGAAGCAGTGGTGTGAGGCTGCAGCTGCAGCCTACCTGCAGGACTCGGAGGGTGGGATCTCCCTTGACAGCAACTACCCCCAGCTGCCAAGCACAACCCCATCCTCCCTCTCCACCCAGGACCTCAGCTGCCCAGCACAATTTGTCAGCAGTCTAAACACATGTATCTGATGTTGGATCCTGGAGCTGGAAGGAAGCTTGAGGAGCTGTTGTGTGGTCGCCTGAGACTGAAACACCACACTGAGGAGAGTGAGATGGAACCAGATGAATGTCTTTTGTGTGAAGTATGAGACTTGAAAAGTCTGGCATTATGCAGTCCAATACTGCTTTTTACTGAGTTAGCTTTTGATCTGACTTACAGCATGATAAATTTATGTAGCTTTACTTAACAAAATTAAACATCAGATTTTATTTTAGTAGAATTACTCTGCATTTTACCAGATGCAATTAAGATAAAAATCCTGAGTTATATTTTTATCTTTCATTTTGAACAATTGAAATGTGAACAAGGAATTCAGCAAACTTATGGACTGATGAAAGGACAATTTCTTTTCTTACTTCTATCTATGGAAAATGAATATTTAGGATTTGACACTGGTTCTGTCAAGGCAGAGTGTGGCCCTTGACGTGCATTTTAAACAAGAGCCAAACTGTGATTGGGTGAGACTCACCTCAAACGAAAGCTTAACAAAATCTTTTCCTCTCTTGTAGAAACTACTTTCCTCCTCCTATAGTTGTACACTTTTTTCCATATTAATGATTAATTGCTTATATTCCTGCTTTCTTACTAAAATGCTGTCTTCCACCTACTGTTTCCTTCTGTTTTATTCCTTTACAGTTGTTCCAGCTAAGCACCAGTATCTATATGCAAAGCATCTAACTGTTTATATGAAACATGTGATTCTTATTTTGTTCTGCTCCAGAAATGACGTGTGTGTGCATAGGAAGGAAGATGAAGTAGTTAGCAGTGCTAACAGAAAGCTAGATGGTTTAGAAGAAATCTGCTTGCTTAAGTGAACTGAAAAAAAAAATACAATCTTTCAAATTAAAATATTCTTAAATCAAGAAAAAAAAAGGTGATTCTGGATTAGTACTCCAAAAGGAAATATCTTTAGCATTGCAAATTGTTGCTTTACAGTCTGTAACTGAGCAAGGTTTCCAAAGACTGGTTTAAATAAGCAGTATTTTTAAGGGACACAAAATTTAAAGCTTAAAATATGGAGTTTCTTTTTTTATTTATTTTCTTTTTCTCTCTTTTTCCCTTTTTCTCTTTTTTCTTTTCTTCTTCTCTACTTTTTCTACTTTTCCTTTTCCTTTTTTCCCTCTCTTTTTCTTTGACTTTTTATTAATTTGTGGTCAACTTTCCAGATTTTTTTTTTTAAATCACTCTTCAAGGCATGGAAAGTTTTGTCTCATTTTGCATATATTCAGGAGATAGTTGTACTTTAAATCTTAATTAACAAGATAGTAATCCTTTTTACAAGCTGACTCTGGGAAGCCTTTTTCTGCAATGTGTATAGAAAATCACTCATGAGGAATACTCATGAGGAATACTTATGAGGAATACTCATGAGGACTATTCTTAGCTTGACTTTACTATGGTTTAAAGTGGGGATTTAGATGCTTAAGGGCGAGATATTCAAGATCTTACATGGATGTCGTGTGCCTGGAAACTGGCTTTTCTTTTTGTTTTTCTGAGGTCCCATAAAAGTCTTTACACATACAGGTTGAAAGTCATCCTTCCTGCCATAAGGAACATCATTTGAAGCGAAAGAAGAGCTATGCGTATATCTGAGAGTTTAATGCTTACACAGAGACGGAGTAAACTGTTTTTTGAGGAGAATGAAGTGACGACTGAAGGTTGGGATGTGCTACCATAATTTGCAGGTAGGATGGAGCCTCTGGGTTGAGTCTCCCAGTTGGGCCTCTGGATCCCTCCATCACCTTTGTTTGCAGATCTCTCAGGTGGTAGGGCTGTGTGTGAACACTCCTGGGCCTCTCTGGGTGTGTTCCTATAGCAGGAAGCCTTTGTGTCACAGCCTGTGTGGTTCAGTACAGGTGTTTGGATTCCACCTATTATTACAGCAGTTGGCATTCTTTTCCTTTGGATATGCAGCTTATGGTTTCTGTGGTGCAGAGAACTGTGTCTTGTTAACCAGAGGCAAAAGGTGCAAATTCAGTCTACAATGCATATCAATTGCAACATCAGAATTACTTGCATCTCTCTGAATATGTTGCAGGGAATGGGGAGCAGAAGTTAGACAACACTTGAAATAAATTTGCTGATTTCATTCTCCTCTAGCCAGAGAACAAATAGCCTCTGACTGTTTTGGGATCTCTGTGCCCCTCTCATTCTGACAAACTGTGTGTGTTCCATTTTTTGCCTTATAAATACTCTGGGACAGGAACTCTATTCTGTGTTAGTACAGTATCTAGGACAGGGGGTTCCTGACCCTTAGCTGAGGCTGCAATGAAAACATAGATAACGTTAAGAACATAAAAATGTCTGTACCACATAGAACCAGAACTGGCGAGCACAGGCTTCTCCTTCTGATGGTGGACAATTTTGACTATTTAGGGTAAATACGTAAGATACTGATTTGCCTTCCTGGATTCTAGAACTCAGCGGTATAGGGACTTGTATAGCCAGAAGCATTGTATGTAACAGACACCTAACTCCCCCTGCATCCAATTTCAGGCCAAAGGTAATAGCTGAGGAAAGTGCTGGAAACAGGGGCTTGGAAAGAAACTCTATCTTTACTATAGAGTGACTGAAGCAAAGTGATAGTACTCTTCAGTGCTCTTCGCCTAAGAACTGGCAGGCTAAAATAAAGTACAATTTCTACCTAGGTGATAAGAAATTCATTCCAGGAATTATGTTTACTCTTGAAGTTCTTCCTCAAGGTTTGTTAAGCAAAACTCCCTTTGACTTGAAACATAGGTGCCGTTTCGTTTGCCTGGAAAAGGATGGCAGGGTACAGGTCGTTAAGAAGGTCTTATGTATAGGGTAAGAAAAAGAGGGAGATGTGAGTGAGGATTGCTTTTCAAATAATGTGGAAGATTAGGACCTTCCATGCTGAGGAGATGCCAAAAGATCCACATAGTCAGGAACACTTACACAATCTATTTTTTAAGCAGAAATTCGGTCTCAACGTTGAGCACAGAAAGTTATGTTTTCAGATTTTAAATCATGGTACTTGTACATCATCTGGTTAGAAACAAATGCTTATTTTCTGTCTGTAAAATGCACATTTTCCAGGTTAATTGCCTAACACCTCTTTATTTATGTTGGATGTAAATTCATAAATGTCTTTTAAGGAATAAACTTGCCTGAAATTGGCCGCTATATGTTTCTGGAAATCTTTAAAAAATATCAGTCTATTTAAACTAGCTTCGGTGGAAATCTTATAAATAAACTAAGGTTTCAGCTAATTCTTGCAAATATTCTGGAAAGAAACCCATGTCAGGCCAATAATGTGGAGCTGTGCTATCATAGATTATGTTCTCGCTGAACCTTTTTGACTGCAAATACTGCATGTGGTCTTTGATTTTGTGTATGAGTGGGAAATGACATATATACTTTTTCATGCACCCATACTTCACTGTTTGTGGTAACATAAATAGTTCCTGAGTTGGTAATTTTTCAAAGCACATCTTGAAAGAAACATTTGAACTTTGGTTGGTTTCACTTGGAAGTGTTACTTTACATCATGTATTAAGTAATTCTCTCCATTACTTCAAAGTCTTCAAATACAGCTGTCCCCACTTTCATAGTTGTAAAATCAGATGTCTAATATATTATGCTGAAGCTAAAAAAGACCTCATTAATTGGTTTTAATTTTCTTAGGGCTGGAGGAAGAACCTAAATCTCTGCAGTCAGGCTAAAATTCACCCCTAGTGCACAGTCCCACAGTGCACAAACACACCTTGATTTTCAGAGCAGATACATCAGGTCACTTCAGATCCAAAAGCACAAGCATGTTCTATTTGAATTATGAATTAGTCCGTAGGTGGTTGATCATGTTTCCTTTATACAACCTTTCCTATGTCCTTCTCAACCCTTTAAATTCACACCTCATTTCTTAGATAATTTCTGCTAAGAAGTCTCTGCCCATCATCACAGTAGTATGTGGATCCTTGGAGGGGAGATGGCTGCATTTGCTGTTTGCAGTTTCTCATGAGTAGAACATACCTTGGGGGTTGAAAAGTACTATTTTAGACAGCACAGTCAATCATTAAACACAGATGAGAGAGAAGGGGTTGTTGTAATTCATAACCTTCTCTTAGGCAGCTGCAGGAGAGCTGCCTAATCTGCTGGAAAAGCAAAGAATTCACAATATAAAATGTCTGTCAGGCCATGGAAGGGGGAGAGTAGTGACTTAAGCGAAACTTTACTACCCACTGCTCAAGTCCCAGCTCTGAGGCACTTAATATACTGATAGATATGAGTAGAATATAGTCCACTCTGTGACACCACCCCGTCCATATGCAGTTAATTGTTAATAAAGAGCTAAAACAGGAAACTTCTACAATCAGATAAAGAAAACTCTATGGTATGTGATTATGGCTTGGTCAGATATGAGTGTCTGTATGAAAAATAATACCTAAGGTTGAATAACAAAGAACAGCTTGTATTTGAACTTGGCTGTTGTGAATTAAAATGAATTCCCCAAGTCCCTTTGCTCATGGTAGCTTTCAATTTTGTAGTATTTTTTCAACCCCTTTGCTCCTTCAAGGGCATGAGTGATTAATTTTATTGACTTAATCTCAACCTGATAGTTTTACTGCAAATCCTTCCAATGTTCAGAATATAATTATAGTTTAGTGACTTAAATTTGTAGATTCTCTTCCCCAGATATAAAGGACTATGTTTCACTTTTATATTTTTAAAAATTTTTCTGTTTCTTTTACAAAATGAGCAAATGGCACATGGGGAAATTGGGAAAGTTTACTTGTCAGTGACATATTAATCACTACAGGTCTCCATCATTGATTATTTTTTTTTCCCCAATTTATAATTTTATAATGAAGTCTGCAAGCAATTTAGTTCTTATCCTTGAGGAGAGTGGGTAGCGAAAGAATCAAAAAAAGAGCTGAAATTTAATATGGAAAGAAAAATTGTGTTTCATGAGCTGTAGTATAGATCAATATTGTGTATTCTATACACCAAACCAGTATTGATATTAATGAAAATTCACTGTATGTAATGAGGGGAGAATATTCACTGGAGATTTCCAGTACAGCTGAAGGATCCACAGGATTGACTTTACCCTGATGGAAAGCTCCAAAAGATAAAAATATCTAAAATACCAGACACATTTAACATTGAATTTAGCTAGTGACAATGAAACAATCGTAACACTGTTCAGATAGCATAAGAAAGAAGTATTGCAAATTTAATGCAGGTCAAATTTTCAGAAACCTAGTGTGATCTCCATTCGTAGATGCCTGTCACTCACACACGCTCTTCTGTCAGCTACCATTTGTATTAACAAATAATAACTTTTAAACCCAGAACTCCTGGGCTTTGTGCCTACTTTTCTGTTGTTGTATAGGCCAAATGATATCAATGCCACTTCTGTCACTTTTGCTCTCAACCACTAACATGAAAGTTATGCTTCAACACACTGAGTTGATGAACCTTTTGAATATCTGGCCTGTAGAGGTGTTATATACCATAGAGAGAATAAAAGTTGCTTAACATAATAACAACTAAGGCTAATCAAGATGATTAAAATAAATATTATTTTAGTAACTAAATTTTTTTCAGTTTTCACTTTCTTTTTTCAGTTTTCTCTTTGTTTTCACTTTACCTTGGATATCCATAATGAAATATGAAGCTGAGAAAACATGGCAAGAAATTATAAGGTTCTTTTCTCCCCTTCTTTTTGCCAGGTTAATTACTTTTAGAACAACCTCCCCAGCAAGTTACTTCAAAGGAGTCTAGGAAGATGAGTATCCAAACTGCTCTAAATTTTTCACTTATGTTCTAGTTACTACTGCTGTAATTGACTAGTATTGCTACTTGAATTTTGCTTCATTCAAAATTGCTGTAGAGTTTTGTTTCCTTTTGCAGGAACTGTGTTTACCCCCAAATTTATATTTTGGGGTAAATGTAACTGAGAACATGATCTGTAGTGGAACAGTCAGTTGACACTTTGATAAGAGGCTAAAAGCAGCCTAATCTGCCCCTTCTCCGAAGGCAGAAAATTGTCACATTCTTTACTGCAGTATGGTTGGATACTTGGCTCATTTGTCTTTCTATAGGAATCCTTCCTCTGTCATTCCTCAGGAGCCTAGGGAAGGAAAAGATTTTGCTGGTGTAATTTGTATAATGGAGTCACAGTTAATAATGACAGATGTCTTCTTTTGATGCCATTCCTTAGGCAGATGCCCTGGATGAAAGAAGTAGCACTGACAGAGAGGTTTTTGATTAAAGGACTGCTGCTGCATTGGGACTTTCTGCTGATACAGAATTGGGGCATAATCCCACTCCTAAGTGAATAGTGTTTCTAATATATAAATATATTTCAAATAAAGAATAACGTATTCTTTGTAAACCTCAAAGCACTCACAAGACTTCTTTGTGCAATTTACTTTAAATTCAAATGCCAGCTCATCCTAGTCAGTTATGCACAGTCACTTCGTAAATAGATTTGATGTAACGATTTCTACTTAATTCACTATTGTCTTCTCAAATCACTTTTTTCATCCTTTCTTTTTCTAAAGAGTGGTATTCAGAATGAAAAAGAAAGCAGGAGGCAACATCTGTGATTCCTGGATTGCACAGACAGTATACAAGACAGAATATGGACACTGGCTTCTAATCACTGCAAGCAAACTTCGCCAGTTTCATGCATAAATTAATCTTCCAGAAAGCAAAAGTCGGATCTTAAAATTCTCAAACCACAGAAAATTCTCTGATCCAAAGGAAAGTCCTTCAGTTGGGTAAAATGAATCAAAAGATTGGGGTTTTGCAGGTCCTCTTAAAAGGGTTGCTGTAGCTTTGTGTTCTACATGGCCATGGCATGTTTGGAAGATTAGTACAGAATCAAGTAACTTATAGCTATCTACCTGGCTGTCTGTCTCTAGAAAGAGCTTGTCAGGTTTCTGCAAGCATTGTGGGATGAATTTTTAAGCTCTTGTCCTGAATTCACTGCAGTTTTTCTGAACAGAATTGAGGCTTCAATGAACTAGGGATGCAGAGAGGCCCTGGTTAGCAGGACTATTTGCTTTAATTCTGCATGAGCTGTAACTTGTTGATCATTAATTTATGGTGCTGGTCATTCATAATAACTGAGGAGAGGCCAAACTTCTCAAGTTAGTTTCACCTATGGATCAAGGGGAAAGTAAGAAAGCTGACTTTGATTGAAGAAGAAATGGAAATAAAAAGGTATAGCTTCAAGCTCCTGATTAAGAGGCAGGCCCTTCTTTCAGTTTTGGTTTTTGGAAAGAGATCCTGGAATAACAGGCTTGTGCACATTTTTACTTGGAAAATTGCAGCAGTTTCTTATAAGTACAAAATATGATTGTCCTGAAAATCAAACCCCGCATCAAAATTATGATTTTAGTAAAACCTAGCATTTGTTTGTGGTGAACACATTTTTTATGGTTTAAATACTCATTATATATGTTTTGGTCAACTCAGTGCTTTTCACTTGCTTTATATCACTCCAGAGCTGGATAATAATAATTCTTGGAAATGCTTAGAGGTATTGCATATTCAAAGAAAGCCAGCTACCAATAAAGGAGTGGAAAAATTCTTATCTATTTTAAAGGCATTTTTAAGAACTACCACCTCCCACATACATACACATAAAGTGATTCTGGTCAGTGAACATTTAAAACATTCTGTCTTTGGCAGGCATACTTTCAAACCATGTTTCAGTCCTTGTATGTCCCCTTACACACCTTGAATCTGGATATTTATTTTTTTTTTTAAATTGTGCCCTTATACAAATACTTGGGCTTTATAGGAGTTCTAATTTCTCAATGTCCATGTATAATTGCTGTCTTGTGATTGCAAAATTGAACAGCCAAACACTAGAGCTGGATGATGAATTGAAAGTGTTTCAACCTTTAACCCCACATGTCTTTTAAGTCCTCTCTACTTGCATAAAACTGACAAAGCCACATTTTTTATGGTTTGTTTTCTGTGCAGCAGATCTAAAACAGCTTTCTAGGGGAAAAGGGAAGTAGATCGTATTCTGCTTCAATCAGTATCAAAGTAATGAGAGAATTTTAAATTACAGAAGCATTGTCTGTTACTGAAACAGTGTAAAACAGAGAAAATGCCTAGTTTCTTTTTGCAAACCCAAGCTGAGCAAAGAAGGCTGACAACTTTGGAAAAATAATTTTCTCCTTTCCTGTAGTTACACGGCCCAGTATGAATTTGTTGGGAGGTAATTCAATGTAGGAACTGCCACTCACTACATTCTTCTCTCGGCTTCCCAGCTTCAACCAAGAGATTAATCACATTACATAGATGAATCCAGCCATCTCCGACAAAAGCGTAGGGTTTTTTAATCTAAGTTTCGCATCAATTCATTGATATAAGACCATTTCTGGATGGCTTTTTTTACCTGCCACTTCGTCCCCTTACTGTTCTAGCTAGGCTGACACTTGAATTGTCTAAGACAGAATAGTAAGGATGTCCTGATATCCGTATTAGACAGAGAGATAACTTCTAGCAGAAGTGTATACAACTTACGATAACCCATAACTCATACTGTCATCTGTGATCTGTTCCTTTTTACATTTGTGAGACCCTGTCTCTTCTGCTTTTGTACTGTCAGCAATTCTGCTCATTCTTGATAAAAATGGCTAACTAAATTGGGGAAAAAATCTTAATGCAGGAGAAATACTGCATGTAACTGAACTAAAGCCACCTTCAAAGATGTTTGAGATACCTCTTTGAAATTAATGTTGCAAGCAGCATTTTATAACTATATATTACAAAGAAGTTAAACTGCACTAAGAAGAAAGTGGGAAAAGAAGGAAAACTGTAACAGAAAGAAATAATTATTCCTATGAAAATAAAGAAGACTAGGTGTGTATAAATTACTTTTCATGCCAGACCAAAACAGACCTCTTAGGAAGATAACAAAGGCCTCTTGAACCTCAAAGGCTTCTTGCTGCTTTCATATGCAGCTCCTTCTATAATACCTGTTCTGTTCAAATTAAAATGCACTCTCGTTGCCAATACAGAAATCTTTTCAAGCACATTGAAGACATAGCTTTTGGGACCAGAAGTGGGGTAAAACATTCTGAAGACGTATATTTTCCACAGTGAATTTGTCATTCCTTTAAACTCATCCTACAAACACAAACCACAGCAAGAATTTTGATAAACATGTTTATCTTCAGAAGAATGTAAGATCTGAATAAAATGTTTCCTGTTTTATTGTTCAGAATGAATGGACTTGGAGTGTAATTGCAAATGAAATTTATTTAGAAGTTATTATAAGACTACAATATAAAACGTGTCTACACTGGAAGATCTGTTTGAATACTGATGAAATTTGTGAAATTAATCATAGCCAGACTGAACAAATGAGTCCAACAATATCAGTATAGTAGTGTAGATGGAGACCAATTATTTAAATAATTGAGTGCCAGTTGATGCTTCTGTTACAGGAGTTAGGAATAGATCTCAGATTTCATTAGATTTTTTTTCCCATAATACTGTTAATTTGGTGGATGAGAAGCTCAACATCAGCCAGCAACGATGTCTGAACTGAATAGCTGACCGCATCCTGGGCTGCATCAAAAGAACTGTGGCCAGCAGGGTGAGGGCAGTGATTCTACCCTCTACTCTCCTCTCGTGAGACCCCATCCAGCTCTGGAGTCCCCAATATAAGAAGGACATGGACCTGTTGCAACAGGTCCAGAGGAGGACCATGAAGATTATCAGAGGGCTGGAGCACATCTCCAGTGAAGGCAGGCTGAGAGAGTTATGGTTGTTCAGCTTGGAGAACACTCAGGGAGACCTTATAGCAGCCTTCTAGTACCTAAAGAGGGCCTAGAGGAGAGATGGGGAGGGATTGTTTATCAGGGAGTGTAGCAATAGGATGAGAGGTAATGGTTTTAAACAAAAAAAAAGCGGGAATTTAGATTAGATATTAGGAAGAAATTCTTTACTGTGAGGGTGGTGACAGAGTGGCCCAGGTAGCCCAGAAGTGTGGATGCCCCGTACCTGGAGGGGTTCAAGACCAGGCTGAATGGGGCTTTGAGCAACCTGCTCTAGTGGGAGGTGTCCCTGCTCACGGCAGGGGGGTTGGAACTCGATGATCTTTAAGGTCCCTTCCAACTCAAATGATTCTATGATTCTATGATATGAGTAATGAAAGTAGTTACAAAAGAATCCCAGAGAAGGCATCTTGTTCAATCCTTCTTCATTGCTAACCATACTGGAATCCTGTGTGAAGAATGCACTGTAACACAAACAATGATTTACAATAAGAAACAGCTTTATAAGGGCCTAACATTGTACTTCTTATGATTGGCTGCTGTGACTAGGTGTTCTGGTCATAAAGTTCAGAATCTGGATGAAACTACCTTGGAACAATAACGAAAAAAAATATGGTATATAAGAAAAATATGAAAGGACATTTTTCCTGTTGTAGTTTGACCAAGCTGAGAGCAGCAACTGTTTCCAGGAGTTTCTGAAATATGAAATTATGGAAGTAAAACAAAGGTGGTTTGGTAAACTAAATTAATACAGTGTTGAAACTAACATTTTCCCAGTTAATTCATATTTCTCTCAAAATCAAAGCATGCACTTATGAAATACAGTGTGTTCAAGGAAGAATTAATTTTTAAACATACTTGAGGTGACTTCATGGTTATTTATGTGAGAAGAAAGCTCTCTGTGGCAGAGTTAGGTTGCAACAACAGCTACAAACACTTTTCAGGAAAACAAGAGGACAGGAACTTTGCAGGTCCAATATTGCACACCACACTTGCAAACTTTGCGAGAAGGAGTACAGCATAAAGGGGGGTTGTTCCTATTATGAAAAATTCCCCTGTAAATTACACTAAGCAACAATATTGGCTTGGATCAAAAATCCCTCTTGACCAATGCGTATCAGAGATTCCTTGAAAGCACTAACCCATGTGACCTTCGTGTGAATCTCTGATGACTCCAGTTACTCTACTGTGAGCTCGGATTCTTTTACACAGCCTGCCCTTAACTTTAAAGAACTGGAGCAGGAGGAGATCTGGGGAGGATGAAGGCCATATCACATGGCCTGACCACACTTTGTACCCTATGACATAGGCCATTGAAATCGTGGAGATGTAGAGGGGGGGAATTTGTCTCCCAAATCTGTAGATATCAAGAGGAACTGAGTTCTACCACACTGGGGTCATTTGTACAAAACCACCGTATTTTGACACAGTCAACTTGAAATGTGACAGAGGTGCAGAGATAAATGAGAAGCAGAAAGTAGGTTACGAAAGGGAACAAAAATGTGGACCAGGTTATGCAAGAATAGAGGGGTCAAGGCTTGAAGAACCTTGAAAGTTATTGGTAAAATCCTGAACTCAAACCTGAATTTCAGAGGAAACCAATGTCATGGCGTGAATAAGAGGGCACCATGGTAACAGCAGGGGCAGCAGCAGTGGGATGAAGGTGAGATAGGATGCTTTGATAAAAAATGTGTAGCTGATACAAGCCTTCAAACTGATGCTACCTCTGTGTAGAAATTTGAGGCCAGGCCTAGGTCTGCATGAACCTTCTAGCAAAATTTCATCCAGTTAGGAGCCACTTTGGCTCCTCAATTTAAAGTTAGATACCAGTTTACTGTAAATCCTGCACTTCAAGATTTAGCCTCAAGATTCTTTTGTCAGGGTATCTGTGTTTTCTACCCCTCAAAATGCTGCAAATATAAAAATGTCCTCCACTTTATGTCATGTGTTAATCTGTGGCCAAGGATACCACCAGCAATGGACAGTCCTGCACTAAGGTTTTAGCTGGAGTTGGGAGGAGAATCAGTTTGCCTGTTCTGTGAAAATTTCCACTATTTCAAAGAGTCTTCCTGTCTAAAAGCAGAGTGGAAAATCAAAATGCATTTTTGCCACAGAAACAATAACTCAATGGGTAATCAGAGTGCACTAGCTGAGATGGTGCAATGGGTTCACCATGCTTTTTTTCAATTCTGACATTATAGATTTTATGGTTGGGGTTTTGTGTTACTTTAAATTAACTCCAAATTTGAAATGAGAAAATGTATTTGAAAAATGCCACAAGGTCTTTTGACAGTTTCAAGATGTTCTTCTAAGGTTTTCTTTAAAAAGAAAAAAATCACTGAAACTTATGCTATAAATCATAGAATCACAGAATCACCTAGGTTGGAAAGGACCTTTTAAGATCATCCAGTCCAACCAATAAAAACCAAAACAAAACAACAACAAAAAAACCAAACCAAACCAAACCAAACACACCCACACCACACAAAACACCGCCCAACAGCCCAACATTAACCCATATCCCCGAGCACCATGTCAACTTGTCTCTTGAATACCTTCAGGGATGGTGCCTCAACCCCCTCCCTGGGCAGCCCATTCCAATGTCTGATAACCCTTTCAGTAAAGAAGTATTTCCTAGTATCTAACCTGAACCTCCCCTGGCGCAACTTGAGGCTATTTCCCCTTGTCCTATCATCTGTAACTTGGGTGAAGAGACCGACCTCCGCCTCTCTACAGCCTCCTTTCAGGTAGTTGTAGAGAGCGATAAGGTCTCCCCTCAGTCTTCTCTTCCCCAGCTTCCTCAACCTCTCTTCATAAGACTTGTGCTCCAGACCCCTCACCAGCTTTGTTGCCCTTCTCTGGACCCTCTCCAGCACCCCAATGTCTTTCTTGTGGTAGGGGGCCCAAAACTGAACACAGTACTTGAGGTGGGGTCTTATCAATGCCAAGTACAGGGGGACGATCACCTCTCGGGTCCTACTCACCGCACTGTTCTTGACACAAGGCAGGATGCTGTTGGCCTTTTTGGCCACCTGGGCACACAGCTGGCTCATGTTCAGCTGACAGTCGACCAACACACCCAGGTCCTTTTCTGCCACGCAGCTCTCTAGCCATTCTTCCCCAAGCCTGTAGGGGTGCCTGGGGTTGTTGTGACCCAAGTGCAGGACCCAGCACTTGGCCTTATTGAACCTCATCCCGTTGGTCTCGGCCCATCCATCCAGCCTGTCCAGATCCCTCTGCAAAGCCT
>JAOTQQ010000012.1:22891666-22922424 GCA_026546715.1 Gallinago undulata | reverse complement strand
TGTTTGTTTTTGTGTGGGTTTTTTTGTTGTTGTTGTTTGTTGTTTTTGTGGTTTGTTTTTGTTTTGTTGTTGTGTTGTGTTTGTTTTTTTTTAATGTGGTTGGACTCGATGATCTCAAAGGTCCCTTCCAACTACTAAGATTCTGTGATTCTGTGATTCTGTAAATTTCTCTTTTGCATGTATTATGAGAAGCTCTCGATGAACGTGTCCCATATTTGGGGCCTTTCAGAGCCAGTGGACCTGACCAGGAGAGTTATTCTCACCTGCTGAGAGATCTTAGTGCTCAGCATGAAACCCAGGCAAGCATGTAAGTCACTCCAGGACCTACTGGAACCTAGCCTGGAGTTACTCAACTAAGCAAAGCCAAGTCAAGCCAAGCCAAGCAAATAAGCAGTCATTTTCAAAATACATCCTGAGTCTTCAGGTGCAGAACTGAACTCCAGACAAACAGAAAGTAGCTCCTGGTTTTTACTGAAATTGTGTTAAATGTTTTGGGTGAATAGAACAAACCAGAAATTTTTTAGGGGACTGAAAGAATTTATGAATATGAATCATCTGCAGATGCATTCAGCTGAATAGAGTAAAACAGATATTATAAAAAAGAAGGATTTAATTCCTGAATTTTCTGAAGAAACCCAAAACTTTCATTTTAGAAATGCTGGAATGTTTACTTTGGACATGTACAAAATAAACTTCTTTTAAGTATTTAACAGTGGTGCAGCATAAAAAGAAAAGATTTTAAAAAGAAAGGAAAAAACACTATAGATTAGCTTGATCCTAAAAAAATAATAATTTCCTATTTTCCCCAAATCATAAAATCAAAATCTCTTTTGATTAAAACTCAACTGATTCCATTTTCTTTTCCTTTTTCGCTAGTGACTAAACCAAAGAATTACTTGTCTAGTTCTGTTTTGGGTTATATTATGGAATTTCTACAAAGTGGTTCGCCCTAAATTGAATGTATTCATAGCAAATTATAGCTGCATTTTCCAGCAAGAGTAAATACCATTTTTAATCTTTGTTTGCAAATAATGGTAACTGCTCCATGAATATCAATGAGGAAAGTTAGAAAGGAGAAGTTCAAAAATTTAAATTTGCACAATTATTGAAGATTCTTGTTTTAAGTGCTTAGTGCCAATTAATGCAAATGCCACATTTTCCCTTTCTTCTTCATGATTGTTTGACTTGCTCTGCTTAAGGAAAACATTCAAAAGAAATCAGTTCCCCCTCCCCTTCTTTCTTTTTTTCTTTTTTTTTTTTGACTGCCTATGGCTTTCCTAATTCTTCTCTTTCTTTCCTAGTCCTTCAGTGCTGATAAATGCTTTTAAACCAGAATTTGTTTAATGGCTTTTTATTTTTAATAGAAAATTTGTTTTGTTGATTCCTTTTTTTTAAAAAAAAAGCAGTTTAACAGAATAATAACTGACTTTTTGTGTATATATTAATTTCAGTGGGTGCTTGCCAAAAGGGCCGCACAAACTGAAGGCTAACCATGGTTTCACCTGGCCACGCACAGGATTCAGCTCCCCACATGCTTAATTGCAAGTCCATTTGATGGAGAGCTATGAGGGAAGGCAGCTCCTTCATGAGAGAGTGAATCCTCCTGAGCTCGAGCTGTCATCCCCCTCTCTCCTAGCGAGAAACCTGGGAGATATATGAGGTGGCATAAGCCCGAGGAACGTGTCAGTCCCCGCAGACATCACTGGCGAGGACTTTCTCTCCCCTGTGCAGTGCGTGGCACTTCTGGCAGAGTCGAGTCTCCTTTCCCACCTTCCTCCGGAGCAGCAGATGTCACTATCTTTAAGCTGGATATTGCACTCGTTTACTTCTGGTATGCTGCTATTGCTAATTAGAGATGGTTTTCACTCACAGAAAACCCCTTGGCTAGTACATAAAATAGGCCAAGCCTCATCCTTTCACCCTGAGACCAAATGGCATGGCACGCGTCGTACCTGCTCTCTCACTCACAACAGGGTAGCTTCACTCCTGCCGTCCAGTCTCCAGCCCGCTCTCCCTCAGGTCCTTCCCAGACCAGGAGGGTGTTTTGCAGCCTCTCCATGGGAAGGACAGTGATAGAGATGAAGCTGTAGTGCTTCATTCTATAGCCTGTTTACATGCATGGACGTAATTGCTGTGATCAGAGCTACAGAGAGGGCTTGTCCCTTGTCCTGTGCTATGCAATGCATAGGAATGCAGCAACAGGTATTTGCCCAGATCACCAGAATCTAAAACCATTGCTATTACTATTCACCATCTTATTGTGCCAATGGGAGCTACCTCCTAAATCAAAGCAGACACAATCTGTATCTGTCCTAAGCAATTTATAATTAAAACCCCCCAATCCTCTGCTGCTTTCTGTGATGTGCGTAGTCTATATTTGCATTAGATTTTCATCCAGATTTAGCTTTAGAGCTTATCAACCTCTGTCAGGGTGCTGAGGGTCCCTGTAAAGGCAGCACACCTTCTAGAGAGAGATTTGGAGAGCTTAGTTTCATGTAAGGCTTCTGAATCACCATTATAGTTTATACCAGGAAGTTTACTCTTAGACTCATTCATAACTGCTCTGAAATGCATATTGCCATTACTTGGATACTTCTTGCTCTTTATAGTCTTTGCATTTTTAATTGTTTCACTGGTGGTTATTGTGTTTTCCCTTTAAGCCCTTACTAAAGTTCAGAAATTTCACTTTTCTTTTTCTCCCCTTTTCAGCGCTGAGGATTCTCTTCAACCAAACACCCACACCTATTTTAATTTGTGACGCTTCTTTGATATGCCTTTTAAAAGGTATGGCCACAAGGTAAAGTAATTGAAAACATTCCCAGAACATGTGGAAAAAAGTGGTCATGCTCTCATTTCACTAAAATATTATTCCCCAGCAAGGAGTAGTGCAGTAAAAGCATTGTCACATTACTTTAACAGAAGAATTTAACATTTTAACTGACAGAATCTAAAGCGTGTGGTTATGGAGTGTGAAATCCTCATTAAAATTCCTCAAGGAAAATCAGTTTAATAAATACCCAGTAGTTGTCACAGTGGCCTCACGGTGCCTCTCCATTGATCAGCTTTATTCTCATATCATGTAAAGAGCTCAGATTCTTTTTCAGGAATTTACTACCCGTCAGGGGGAATTCTGATATTTGTAAGTCTAAAGCTGTAGAAATACGTTGCAATAACTGTGGGCTGGGTCGTACCAGTGCATACATGGAGCTTCTCCATGATGCTTCTCTGGAGCAGTGGCAGTTGTATCTCCCTGCACACATCTCCCACTTTCTCCTTCATGTGGTGCGTACGGAGAATATAGATAAGGCAAGCGGGATTCCAAAACGAGCTGGTGAATCAGAAGTGGGAAACACCACCAATCCTACTCATCATGTGCAAGTCCCCTTTGAGCTTGTCTCCATAGAGAGGATTTCTGGAGACCACAGTTTGCTATGGGACCATACAGCCTGGGAGGGAAGGGATGGGGCACTAAAACTGATACACAAGGGGTGTCCCCTCATTATAAATGATCCTGGAACAGCCAAAGGTTTTAGGGAGAACTTCAGTATCTTGGTGTTAGTCCTAGAGTTTCTTCAAAAGCGGAGTGGAATGGCCAAACTCTGCCACTGGATTGAAGGGTATTGGAGAAATTTAAGATGGGGATCTGTGTGTGTCCGTCTGTGTATCCAGGGTCTCTTCCAGGTATTAATTTTAATAAGCAGTAGTACTATCTTTATCTTAATCCTGTCACTATTTTAAAGCACTTGGCAGTTCAGAAGGACTGGAGGAGTGAAGTATTGAATGTATCTTTAATGAGCTGCTTGGTTCCCTAGAGGCAAATTATTCTTATTTTGGTTAAACTGGAAAAAACTTAAATCTTTCTTATCTCCAAGATGTTATGAAAATGTCTCTGCATGTTGCAGAGTTAGGGGTTTGTAGATATATGACTCAAATAACACATGAGGCTCTCAAGAAAAAATGCACAAAGGCCTAATTTTAGAACACTTTTGCTGCCAAAGTTATTAAATCTTTGAACAAGGAAATGTTATAATAAAACAGATAGTCTATGAAAAGTAAGTGTGTTAAAATTGGAGGCCAGACCCTATTGCTGGAGTGTAAAATAGAGAGATTCTTGTCTTAAGATGCAAACCTGCACTGAACTTTAGCTGTTGAGTAGCAAGACTATGCCTTTAGTCCAGGCTGGACTGATCCAGAAAGTTCAGTAGTGGAGATACTGTGATGTGCCAAAGAAACCAGCCCAAGCAACCCACTGTATGGTTATTGTGAAATCATACACAAAATGATCTAGTGAAACCCATGTGAGAATAGGTAAAAATGTTCAATGCAAAGCTGCTATTCACATTTTAACCAGAAGGTGGTATTATATCATGTCTTTCGCTTGCAAACCTTTTTTGTTAACAAACAATACCAACCCGTTTTTTTGGGTTTTTTTTTGGGGGGGGGGTGTATTTGTTTTTGTAGATGTAGATTCAAACAAATTTCATCCCCGCTGAAAAATGTGTCCTCTGTACTCTAACTTTGCTGGCAGACTGATACGCTTATTACTGTTTTACTATCCAGCTACATTTCTGGTCAAAAAAAATTGAAGAGCTTTATCCAGAGTACTACCTGTATGTACTCTGTTGTGAAATGTTATTTCAGTTCACAACTATGTTTGAAATAATTTATAATGTTGCCAAAAGAAATTATACTGCTTTGATTCACAACAGGGCAATTGCATACTACTAAAAGAACAAATCTATTATTTACGGTGATTCAATAAAGCTATTCTCTTAGAACAGAAACAGGGCCTTTTTTAAAAGCCAGAAACCAAAGCAGGGAGTTGAAATGGTCTGTGAATAAGTGTGAGAGATTTACATTTTACAAACTCCTGAATTGCATATACTATTTTTCTTCTAAAGCAAGATTAGAGAATGTTGCTTAACCAGCCTATCAGAGTTCTCAGGAGTTTGAGCAGGTATCTGAAATCAGGAAGGAATGTCAGCTGTTTTAAAAAATGTGTTTGTGTGTGCGTATGATTTTTGAAAGACACAGGGTTATCAATCAGAGGTCATGCTCCTGTAGTCCATAGGAGATCCCAGGCAGATTATGGGAGAAGAATTCTAAACGGGATGACAGTCTCAGAGATTGGATCAGTCTCTTCAGCCACCCATTGTGTGGACTCTGCAATGGCTTCTTCTCTGGGTCTGTGACAATTTTAGTCATGTCCTATGCAGTGTGGGCAGCTCTCCACTGGAAACCACACAGACACTAGCAACTAACCGTAAGAGGGTGACAGCTGCTTATCATCTGAACCAATCCAGCATCCTAAATACTGAAGTACTCTTTTGCATGTTCTTCATCAGTTTCTTAAGCAGGTTTGCACAGGAGCTCCAAATAGCCAACAAACACTTTCTGCTGAGCTACAAGCCTATGCCACACTGGAAGGAAGTTTCCATCCCAAATTACTGGTTTTTGCTAGCAACTCTTCTAGTGCTTTGTTAGAATATTTTCATATCAAAGTAGGAATAGAGCTGTATCTGAAAAGGAAATATATTTACCTTTTCTGGGGTTCTCCCACAATCATCATCTCTGCTTTTCACATTGGGAAAGGCATATTTCTGTTGTACAGTTCTGTATGTATTTATTGGGTCAGGGTCAGTTCACAATGACATTAATGCAAAACTTCTAAAGCCAGCCAAAAGCAAGGAAGTGTAGGCGTTAAAATCAGAAATGCTATTGCACTAGGCTTGCACAGTGTAGTATGAGCCTGTGGTCAGTATGGATGCCCAAAGTTTTAGACTTTCAGAAACAGTAGCTTTGCTCACCACAAGGGACCCGTATAAATGCTTTTAGAAACAGGCATAATAATCATCTCCTTAAAGACTGGTTAGCAGATCATGTTGACTGGTTGACATAGAAACAGCCCTGCAGCAGCAAGTAACAAAGATCGTATCGTACAATTGATCAACACAAGTTTGATGTGTTCCTGTGCTGTATGTGGTTGTACCAAATTCAACCTCTACAACATGCAAGCCTATCCAAGAAATTACACTGAAACAGTTAAGAGACCTACTGATACTATATTGCATCTGCTTGGAAGTGCTGGCATGGTCTATATTTTCTATTTTGAGGATCAAGTACTGGCACTGCCTTGAATCTGTGGACTGAGTGCCTTCATCTTATCCCAGCACTGAACCAAATTGTCATATCTGTATTCTGGAGGGTACTGCAAGCATGCAGCTAAGACCTTTCAATTTATAATTATATGTGATGGAAAAGGTCATGAGACAGATGAGAAAACCATGTTTAATCAATATGGGACTGAATTTTATCCCCCCACTGATTTTGGAAAGTGTCTCCACGGTTAGTAACACTCTGGGATACACAGAGAATGAACAGTTAACTGATGTGCCTGTAGACATATTTATTTGGCATTTTGCTTCACTGAGCATAGAAGTCATCTGGCCAATCTAAGGGACCATCACAAAAAGACCCTGTAAAACAAAGGAAAAACAATCTGCAAATGCTCCCTTGAAATATGGCCTTTCCTGCCTAGTTACAGAATGAAATTTATACACAGCTGCAGATTTGTTGACCTGCACAGGATTGAAACTGTAATATGAAAAAAAAATGAAATTCTTCCCTGATGATAGTTTTTTCTCTATTTGGTACCACTAGTGGGAACAATAAAATAACTGGAAGGATCTGCAGACCCCTGTACAATGTTAGAGAATGTTATACTGAGAAAGGGCATATGTTCTCTACATCACTGCTCCTTAATCTTCTCAAATTTTCACAAAGAAATCATATTAATCAAATCTGCTTTCAGCTATATAAAAAGTGCAATTTGAATGGTTCACAGCTTAGAAAGAAATTGAATGTAGAAGAAAACCTTGGATAGAAATAAGCCCAGAATTTAAAATAACTCCTGTTGTCGATATCTCACTTTATGATTCTGAATAGCTGTGAGCACCAGAAAGCTCTGAAAATGCCTCATACAGTGGCTATGGAGTGGTCCATGGATGCAAGACAGGAACAGAGGAATTGCCAGATGAAGTCAGACGGGTGATCCATCTGCTGCTGGCTTTTAAAAAAAAAAAAAAAAAAAAGCCCAACTAAAAAACTAAAAAAGCCCCACCCAGATATATATCAGCAAGGGGCAGAATTCTGCCTGGCACTGCCTACACTGCTGTCCCACCTTGTTTGAAAATCTGCTTGGGAGCTTGAGGAAGATCAGGCTATGCAAGTATATGTATGAGGTGCAGGTTTTTTTGCATTTTCGTTTTGTTTTGTTCCATTCTCACTCCCTTTCTGTTGCCCTGTTGGGGACAAAGTGAGGGGGCAGACAGCAGGGACATCCCTTTGGTTCCATGTTGCAAAGGGATGGATATGGAGGGGAAAGCAGTTGGCAATCTGTAATGATTGGGAGAAGCCAGTGTATTCCTCCACATACAGGGGCTGTCTTAGAGTCATCGTGCTTTCTTAAAGCAGGATAATCTTCCAGGGATCCCCCTCACATGGATCTGCCGCATTTTGAATTGTTTTGGAGGCAGCCTTAAAGCTATGGAAAGATATTTCTTTTTTTAAGTATACCAAATAAAATCCACAAGATTTGTATGTGGTTTCCTCATTGCTGTTAGTGTTTAGTGGTTTTTTTGGCACAACTGTTGTGTTTGTCACCATTCATACTACAGAAAAGACCTGTGCCTGAATGCTGATGTTCTGATGATGCAGTCTTGCTCCCACAGAAATCTCAGGGATCCTTGCTGCTGACTTTGGATATGAAGAATAGGGTGGACATGAAGGTGCTCCAGCAGCAGCACTTCTTTCTTCTTTGTTAAATTTGAATATCGGACTTGTAGGTAGATGATCACCATATCACAAAGTAAATTTTGACATATGAATGACAGAATGTTGGTTCTGGCAATAGGATCTTGACTTCAGTGCCATTTAAAACAAAGGTTTACCTTTCTTTTGAAGGTAAAGTATATTTAATTCCAGAAAAAAAAAAAAAACAAACCTGAATGAAAAAGAGGCACCAATCTAATGAGAAATGTATTTTAAATTGGTGCCAGAAAAACAGGATATTCCTGAGGTCTTTCTGAACACATCTACTTCTGTCTGGACTCTGGAGCAAATCTACTAATAGCAAAGGCATGACATTAGATTACAACCACAAAATTGCAGTCTTAAGACTGTAATGAAAATGGGTAAAGTCTATATCATTTCCTATTCCTAGTAGAATCCCTGCCATAAAAATAGCCTTTCCTGGAATTATCTCTCTTGCTTGTAAATGTCGTTTCATTTTCCTTTCACTGTATTTGTAAAAATAGCTGAAACTCTTTAGCTTACCATTTTTCAGAACGCTATCCAAATCCGAGGGTGGTTGCTATAAGAGGAATGTAACATAGACAAATGGTTATTCTACTGTGGTATTTGAAATCAGGAGTGTTTAATTATCTACAGACACATAGTAAAGTCAAACTTCTAAGGAGAAATGACTTTTGTAGTCTCCGGGGCTTGCAGATGGTCAGGATCAAGGTGTAACACCTCTCTCTGCTCTGGCTGCTGTTGATATTGACTGCTATGCATATCCCAAGGCATTCCCAGCTCTTGACAAGAGGACAGCCTCCAGATTTACAGGTCTTTCGCTAAGTGGTATATGATGGATCTCACTTTACTAAGTAAGGGAATACATCCGTGCTCAAAAAGCTAATTTTAGAACATGATCTTATTTTTTCTTTTCTTTCAGTAAGTCCCAATTCTTATGCTTGTGAGAGTGGAGATACTTATTATAGTTAAGACAAAACGTGTCCAACACACAGCCTGTAGATGGGTGTGAAGTCACATGACTGCAGAGTAGAAGATGCTGGGGATCTCAGAAGTGTAGTGATGGGTACCAGCATGCCTGTGCTATTCACTGAGTCCATAGTGATTCACTGCTCATGTGGAGGTGCCTTCACAATGACATCAGTCAGGAGCGAGTCCTGACAAGATGAAATACTCCACACATGGTGGGGAGAAGGCTCATTAACACAATGAAGAGTGATGGCAATTGTTGGAGAATATGCTGAAATTTGGTAACCCTTTGTGAAGGCAAAGCAGGACACAAAAACAATACTATTTAATTAAAAACTATTTAGTATAATAGTGCATTCCTCTACTTTGTGTAGGTAAGTGAAGCAGGGTTTGAGGCATCTTCTGGGCTCTAATTCTGTCTCTGCCATGAGTGAGGGTGCAAGGGTCACTTGTATCAATATTTTTGGGAAACAGTGCTGATTAATCTGTTGATTATTCAGATAGAAGAATGACTGGGTAGTATCATGACACTGGGGACAAGAGTGCACAATTCTCTTACACAGGTGAGTACTGAGGACTGTACTCAAATAATTTTAAGGAATCACTGAGTGATTAATTTAAAAATTTCAGAAGCCACTGAGAATCCAAATACAGACTCTGAACTGCATTATGGCATGGATGTATGTGAAGCCATTCAGGACCAGGTGATTTTTAGTGGCCTTTCTGTACTGTTTGAATAGCTCTATTCAACTTGCTTAAAAGGTCTCCTATGAAACAGAGTGAGGAATGGTAGAGGAAGGAATGAAAGTTTGGTGAGGGGGAATGGTTGAGCCTGAGAGAAAAAGAGAAAGATTGTTCAGACATGCAGAGAGCATATGAGCAATGACTGGGACTGTGTTTATACTGTCATGTTAGTTTAGGATTCAAGGTCACACTCAGTGGTTTCCTCATTGCTTACACATGTTCACCCTGGCCTTACTGGCTGTTGGGCAGAACTTGGATCTGACCATGAACGCAGCTGCATACACACTCTGCAAAAGCCTAACAATTTTGACGCCTAAGGAAGAGTCAAAGTTTATGTGGAGGGAGCTGAAAGAGGCAGGCTGATGAAGGATGTAGTGAGATAAATGATGGCATGCTGGACAAGAAAGGGTTAAGCTTTGGGGGATTCAAAAGAAAGCTCAATGGTAGCCAGGCCAGCTTGAGGGACAGAAAAGGCAATTGTCTTCTGCAAATGGAAACTGTGTCAAGAGGTGTTTCCATGACTTGACTGAGACCCAAATTACCAGGAGCCATCCTCCTCACGTGGTAAAGTGGTGTGAAGATGGAGAGAGCTACTGACAGCAGTTATTTTCTGCAACAGCCCCCCTGGCCAGTGCACAGCCTGGGAACTACCTGACCAAGGAAGCTTGTGTTTCCCATTGGCAGTGAAGGGAAATCCTTAGCATAAATATGAAATAACAACAACACTTTTCTCTCCTGGCGATCAAAATGCATAATTCCAGTTCATACAGTATCTCTTTAAAACAGACAAATATTTTTTAGTAATAGCTGTAGTACATGGAATTAACAAAACTCTGAGCACTCTCTGAGGACAGGGCAGCCTTCAGAGCCAGAGAACATATCTACACTGAGTATGATGTGTGCCTGTATTTCCAGCTGTGGTGGTTTGGTTCCTTGGAGCATGCTAAGAGCCTTCCTCTCACACTATATTATCCTAGACTGCATTGTTCTGCGAGGGAGACACTGAGTCTGGCTCCCTTTGGAGGATTCTGGGAAGCCAGAAAATGTGCATGCAGCGCTGACTCCTACATGATCACTCACATTCATCTCAGAAGTGGTAGACTCATTGCAGCTAATAATTCCTGTTTCGAAACCTCACCATCTTCATAAAGCCTGAAGCAAATATAATAGTACCCTCAGACTCTCAAGAATACTCGTATAGCAGGAATTTGGCATCTTCCACATGTGATTCATAGGCTTTTTCATTAAACTGTGCCCCTTAAAAAAATCAAGACAAGAGTCCAGATACACTGCATACATGAGTTCATTCCTGTTTGATGAGGAAATATGTTTGCCTAGCCTGGGGACTTGAAATCTCTGATAAACTTGGAATTGAAGGAGCTGGTAAAGAAGCAGTTGAGAGTGCACATGCCGAAAAAGAATTAGCAACAGTCAAAGTTTATATGGAGAGAGGTGGACCAGCTGGAGGACAGACAGAGATAAATGATGGAACAATAATTAGGAATGAGAAGATTTAGAAGGATTAAGCAAGCGAGCAGTCAAATAGCCTCTGCAGTCAGGGGCAGGCACCATGGCTGCCTGTGGAAGTTCCATGGCAGAAGCAGAGAAGAGATCCCCGTGGCAGTTAGCACAGAGTGGATGCAGTTCTACCATTATGAACTTCTATGCAGTTCATAATGGTATCTACGCTTCATGTGTCTGCTGACTTCTCAAATTTACAGTAGCTGAACAAAATCCAAGTCAGAGTGTCCATATATTTGTCTATCCGCCACAGAGAAAAAATTCTCAAAACCAGTATAGACTGTTCTCAATTTACAATAGTTTCTGAAACTGGTACTTATTTTGTGTATTATTATTTTATGAAATGCATTACAGAGGTTTCTACAAGTCTGAATCATGACTCAGGATGAACTAGATATGGTAAAAATAGATGGGTTTTGTCTTCAGGAGACTCAAAAAATATGACAGAAGACTGCAGAAGGGAACAAACACAAGAGGCAGTGATACACAATAAGGTAGAAACATACAACCTTTAGGATGTAGGTTTAGTTGCTTACAGATACAGGATATATAATCTAAAAGACCATTTTAGTCTTTCACTGTTCTGCATCTTTTTCAATGGAAGGTATTAGTTAGAAGATGCATCTTCTTCAAAGAAAAGTCACAGTGAAAAAGGGATCTTTCCTTCCTGGAAATTGAAATGGCTTCAGCACAAAGACAAGTAATTCAGTGGTTCCTACCTTATTCACATAATGCCTTTCTGCCTTACCACCTGACGGGGGCTGCACAAAGCACAAGAGGAGTGGTTTAAAAAGGCTTTGGATGACACCAGGGGAATAAGAAATAGGTATAATGGTAAAAGTCCTAAACAGAATGTAGTGCTGGGCAAAGGTGCATGGAAAAAAAAAAAAAAAAAGAGAGTCATAAAAGGAAAGGTAGTCTTGGAAGGGAGACCCTAAAAATGATACGAAAAAAGCTTTAGAGGTCATTTGGGGTAAAGAGAACTGACATGATCCTTATAGCAAAGAGAACTTTATTTCCAGCAAATACAGATCACAGTCTTTTCAAAGACCAAATAATAATTTGCTGGTGAGAGGGAAACATTTCTTCTCACTATGTGGTCATTCAAACCATGCTAACATGCTGGCACCCTGTGCACATTATGGGATTGCTTCTTGGTGAATACTGAATAATTACTCCTACCACCGGAGAGATTAATAGCAAGAAAATTAAGCTTCTCTAAATGCGGTCTTGATTATTAGGACTCTGAGTGTGTTGCTGGGAATGCATTGCTCAACTGTTCAAAAAAGTGCACAGTATGTACTATGTAATCAGTATTTTAAAAGTTAAGAGTTTGATGGGAATTTCAGTATTAAACCTAATCCCATATGAAACACTCTCCCAGGAGCTAATCTATTGCCATTTCCTGTTTATATAACTAAATCAACCATAATGAATTAATAAAAATACATGCAACTCTTGATGTACTTAGAAAAGTCTGTACCACTGACATATCTTTTAAATGCCTGCTGAATTTATACAACATGTGTTTTGCCCACTGCCTAGGTTTTTTTGAAAGCAGTGTCTTATTTTGGTATTCAGGTCAGGCATAGAGCTACGTGGAGGATGTACCTCTCCCATGCCCAGATTAGGTGCTGGTACAGTACTGGTGCTTCCACACCCAGCAGATAGCACCCTGCTGCTATCTCTTAAAGACTGCCTGTAGTGTTTAACTATCAAATGCTAGCATCATACAGCCTGGACGGTGACCAATGGAATGTGCAAGGAGAGATTGGAATGAAATTTTGATGCTTGTTTTCATTTCATAATCTCTGCAGCTATAAATTTGTAAGGTGATGCCATGTTTTTGGATGTCTCCCTCTGGATTCTCTACGGACGCACCTTTTCATGAAGGAAAGGGCCAGATACCTGCAGAATAGGGAACCTTTCATCTTTAACTCTTCCTTCTGAGTTTATCAAGACCTGCTCATGTGAAATTTGTATATCTGGGCGTCTGGGGTTTTTAGAGGGAAACGTATCTGGCAAACTGTCAGGAGGAAGTTATTTACTAGGGATTGGTGAATTGCCGCCAGTTCCCTGGCATTGGGAAGTGTTGTGGGAAACTGGGTTCTAGCTGAATTGTGCTTTCAGAAAGAAAAGAAGAATCTGAAAAGCAGCATGTATCATAGAAGAAGAAAGAAATAAGTATATATGTTTTCCATCTTACTCACACAGGTTATTGGGGTCTGCATCACCTTGCTGCATCTGCAAAATCAAAAGGTAGCAAAAGGAGAGTGCTGTAGGAATGAATCAGATCAAAGATGTGGGGTCCAAGGGACGTTTTTACCCTGTTTGTGGAGCAGTAGGAGCAGGAAGGTAAGTTGCCCCCCAGCTAAGGTGGGACACAGGGAAGAAAGTCAAGGGGAACTTTGTTCCTCTCCTAGTTTAATAAATAATGAAACTCCGGGATGAGGGCAGGGTGTCTCAGATACAACATGCTAAAGCACTAAATGCCTGACACAAACTGCCACTGGGTGCTTTTTTGGCTAAAAGTGAAAAATTAAGGTTCCTGGGTTAAGTGATTTCCTGCTGAGCTGTAGCTAGGGTGAATTTTCACAGGAACTGTTTAGTTACCACATCACGTAAAGAAGGTATTTTGAGGACCTTAGTGAGAGCCCAAGAACTAGGTACCACAACAGAGCCATTATGGCTTATGGTTCACGTTGGGGGCTTTGCATGAAAATCAGCTTTCATTCTCCACTTGGCTGCAAGCAATTTAATGAGATTCATATGTGCAGTTGTAGGGCTGCAGTTTCTTCAGACATGCAAGAAGAGCTCTCATTCCTGACACAACATACAGATCAGAAATCCCAGGTCTGCTTTCTGTTTTCTGATGACGGTTTTGATTCACAGCTAAATTGTAATTACATGGGAAATCCAAATGTAAAGGTATGTAGCAGGCAGAGGTGCTTTTTTTTTCTCAAAAGCTTCTTGCAATTCTGTGGGTGGTCGCATAATTCAGCAAACATCCACAAATGGCAGACGGTTGTTATGATGCTGCGGCATCATAACAGCAGCACTGTGAAATACAGGTGAGAACATATTCAAAGTCTTTATTTTCACACACAATCATAAAAAAATAAAGTGCGCAAGGGCATGAAAATTGTCAGACCAAAAAGATACACATTTTTTTTTTCCATTTGGAAGCCTAATAACATTGTAGCTGACCATTTGCAACGCTGGCGTGTTGGGATTTCACCTCTGCTAGCTTTTATGCATAGTCTTTCCTCCTTGTTCTTTCTATACATAGGACAGAGAGAGACCATTTGAAGAGGTGAATGGGAGGTTGCATACACACTACCCACTACTCTCTGGTTCCCCACCTCCAGGTCCCCCAGTATCCAATACTCAGGCACCACGGCAGGTGGAACCACAGAGCCCAAAATGATGCCCCTACTGTCCAGTTCCCTAGTTAACTAAGTAACCTGATAACTAGTTCTTAAGGCTAAAGAGTATCCCAGTTACATGCCAGCTATAGAAATTTATTACGTTCTTTCTCAATGAATGTCAGCCCCCCATCAGTAACCCATGGGGGTGTGCTGGCATGCAGATGTATCTGTGTGTTTGTGCTTGTGCAAAGACTCACACACCAAGTCTGAGGCAGCCTTCCACAGCATCAGTGGCCATTCCCCTTTTGATTTCAGTGAAAGGTCATCCAAGCCGCTTTATGATTTTGTTCATATCAATGTCTAGGACCCCAATCAGCTTGAAAAACCAGAACTTCTTGTTTATCATCATTAATGACTGAAAAAGTGTTGCCTGTCATCTTTAGGTACATCTGGAGTAAGAATTATGGAAACCTCCAGGGAGTAAATAGCAAGTAGTTTGTGAACAAGAGGAGCAAAACCATGATAGATAAAAGTCAAGATTTTAAATCAAGTTGATTATTTAATGATCTGTTAGTCAAAAGATCAATCTGTTTGATCTTTAGCTTTACAAACATATTCTTTCTCGCATTGTCTTTTAAATATTTGACAGCCATTCTATCTGAAATTGTAGATCTAGTTATGTGCTAGGAAATCTTTTAAGTCTTTTCTATTGCTGTTTGTACAATTCTTTTGGGGAAGATTGGAATACTACATTGACATTAGTCATAGTGCAAATTAGAGTTTTAGTGTCACCTGAATGGCTGACATTTTCTATAGTAGAGAAAGGAACAATTCTGCATCTGTAGTTGTGCCACATAATGCTGTGTTTCACATCTCTGTTTTTTCTTATATATTGACCTGCACATTTTTGATAAGTTTACTGGATACATGAAGTCAGTTCTGCCAGGCAGCTCTACTGCTGACCTCCTATTGTATTTCACACAGTGAGCTGAATGGGGGTGTTACTCTTGGCATCAGGCTGTAGCACACATTGTGGGTTAAAGCTCAAAGACTGGTCAGGCAGCCAAAATAGAGCGTGAAACAAAGAAATGTAGCAGTTTGGTTTGGTGGCATATTATTTATTTTGTAAATCAATGCTGATAGTAAAATCCTTTCCAATAAGTCATTCAAGTTTGATACTATTTCTTTTTGAAGCTGTGGTTCATGAAAGTCTATTTTGTTATTAGCATTAAGGTTCCCCACATATAAAGGCTTAGGCTCCAGGTCAGGCACAAGCAGTTTAATAAGATTCAGGTGGTATACAAGCTATCAGAGAGGTATTAAATTCTTCAGACTTGCAATAACAGCTCCTGTTCCTGGCAGACCATAATATCAGCAAACTCCAGTTCCTCTTTCTGTTTACTGTAGATGGTTCTGATTCACAGAGAAATTGAAACTACACAGGAAATCAAAATATTCAAACTTAAAGGTATGCGACAAAAGAGGCTCTTTTGCTCTTCCAAGACTATTTTATAATTCTAGAGAATGAGAGCATTTTACAGTGTTTATAATGCAAAAAATTTCACAGGGAGAAAAATATGTGATAGGAAAAAAGGTAACATAAAAAGACAGGAAAAAAGGTAACATAAAAAGACAAAAAAAATTTTAAAATCCTTACTCAAAAAATTTCATTGTGCTTAGTCTAACGAAACATGATTTTTGAGACTGACATTTCCTATTGTTTAAAACATTGCTCCTGTTGTTTAACATGAAAAAGCATGATGCAGGAAGAGACGAGCAGTATTGGATAAATACATTTGCAAATGTATCTAGCTCATCAATAATTCTTTAGTTAAGTTCTGATTGGAATTTTTGCAAAGAAATGAGGTTAAATCCCTAAGCAGTTGCTAATCCCCCACTTAGAGCTGTAAATTTCCATGCTGAACTACATTCATACGGGTGAAGAGAGTCAGTCCGTGCACATGTATGTATGTATGCATATATGTATTATGGTAAACCTGTGCCTGTTTTAATTACAGAATGCAAAATTAAAAAAAACAAAAAAACAAAATGGATTCATAGAAATATTCACAAAAGAGATTGTTTTTCACAGTTCTTATACTTTTGACTGGGAGATCTGCCATGCTGACAATGTATTTACAGCTGGAAATGAGACAACTTCACCATTGCCCTGTCTCCTGTTTAGTTTGCTAGTGTTATTGGCAAATTCCACCAACATACCACCATCCCTTTCATTCTGAGCGAAATGGAAAAACTTAAAAGATGTTCAATATTTTTTGTGTGAAATGTTATGTTATTACCAGCTAGGGTGATAAAAGCTTCAGCAAGATGGAGAAAATAATGAAAGCTGGCAAAAATACAGCTCTTTCAACTGTATTTTTTGACCAGTGTGATTACAAGGGAATTATATTCTGGTGCATATGTATATGTATATGTGCATGTGCTGGGACAGGCTACTGTTGAACAAAGCACACTGTCCCTGGACATGGCAAAAGACCCATGTTCCATTTTGGATCTGTTCTCAAATTGACTAATTAATTCTACAACTCATATTTGTAATTACCATTATAATCTCTTTTTAATAATGAGTTTAAATTCCACAGAAACCTGGCTTCTTTTCCTCCCTCTGTTGCCAAACAGAAAAGCTGTTGAATAAGCACAATCTACTCCTTATCTTTCAGGAACTCAGGCTGGTTCACAGAGTAAGCAGCTAAGCTGAAAGATTTAATTCATCTTATTCATTAAAATTCAAATAATTATAAAGTCAGAGATGTTAACTTTTCAGTTATTACAATACAGCTGGCAAATAGAGACTGTTGCACCAACTGGGAGACTTAAAACCCCATCTTTGGTGGCCAGGTAATTTTATTTAACAGCTTAACAGGAATTTAAATCAATACTTCTGAGAAATCTGCTTTATGAAATTATTATTATGAGTAACTGATTTAAATGTGCTTTTCACAGTCTCATGATATTTCACAGACATACGTGTATGGATTATTTCAAGTGCCTCTGGGTGTTTTTCTTGCTGTTTTTAAGTTCTAGATAGAGTTCAGTGTAGAGAGGAATAACCCACAACCCTTTTAAGTCCTGATTCTGCAATTTTAATGAGCAATTGCACTTAATTATACAAGGTGGGTGGGACTGATGGAAACATTTTTGCTCAGCAAACAAGATAAAGCTGGGTTAATAACCTTCACTGAGGCATTTCCGACTCCTTTTTCTAACTTTTTGCATTCTGAAACCCCCCCTTGAAACATTTTTTCTTCGCTAGCTGCATTTGCCTTCTCAGCTTCAAACTTAGGATGCTTCCAAGAATAACCACCAGAACTGTCAAGTGTATAGTTAGCTACAAAACATTGACATTGCCACACTTGAAGGCGAAATACTTCCATGAAGCTGTTTATTGTATACTTTCACCTGCTGGTGCTACCGGTCAGAAATGTTCTGAATGGATATGGGTTTGCCAGTCATGAAATGAGTGTCTGTCCTTCTGGGAAATTCCCATGAACTTCACTAGCACTGCTTAATTACACTTTTTCCTCAGCTATGCGCCAGTCTCCTGTGAGACTTGAAGAATGGTGGGAATGAATGAGACAAAGGAAAGGTATTTATAGCACAGCCAGCCTGACCCCATTTATCAGCCATATTTCCGCTTTGAACTTACTTTGGAAGAGAGAAACTAAAAATCTGGCTGGCAACCACATGTTACCGTTATGCCACACAGATTTCTCCCATCGCAGCCCACATGTTTCTGGATGCAGTCCAGTCATGTGGATGATGAGGATAAGGAGGCTGTTTGGACAAAGGAGCAGAGGTTATCTGGCAATCCGATGCTTTTCTGTGTGGTCAGAGGTACTAGTAACGCTCCTAGGGCAGAGGGGTGTTCTCTGAATCCAGCCTTGAGAGGTGTGAAAAGTTGCTGTTATTTGACAGCTAAAGGTGCCTATTCTCAGTGCAAGGGGTAACCCCTGGCAGTGTGTGCAAGGACAATAAAAGAAGACATTGCAGGCAATAAAGTAGAAGATTCCTAGAGCCATCTTTGCACTCCTTCTAAACAAATACTCTTTCCAGTCTTTTATATTAAGTGATTAGAAAGAGTTAAATGAGCATAATTGCCGTGGAAATTTCTTGGGCATTACTGTTTTCTACTTCTTCTATGTTGAATGCCCTTGTAGTAGAAGAGAAAGAACAAACATCAAAAGTACCTTTTAACTTCACAATTCTTTCTAAATTTCTTTAAACTTATAGGCTATACTGCTGGTTTTAAAACTTCAAAGCATGCAGGAAGATCAGGGTCACACAGCAAATTGTTTCTTACAGTTTAATAAAATATGCATGTGAATGGTATGACCTGCCAGAGAAATGATTTATGTGTTGATGTAAAGTTGTAACATTAATTACACACTTTAATTTCTTCCTTAGTAGCTTCTGTACCAGTAAGAACAGTACTGGCTCTAAATTGAGTTTGAAACACATGCTGTGTCACCAAAGCTTAAATTTTTTCCAGACTGAATTTGTTTTTTGCTTCCATAAGATAGCAATCTTTTCCTTTTTTTTTAGCATTTGGGAAAGAGGAAGCAAGTGAGATCTTTTGCCTTTAACTCAGAGGATTCCTGACAGATCTTCATCAGCTTTGTTCTGCCACAGTGTTGTAGTTTTTGTATTGTATTTATTGATGGTTCCAGAAATGCCTAGTGCATATCTTTTGTGCATGAATCACATAGCTTTTATGGCCACTATTGCAAAGTGCTTAATCCCATAGGATAAGTCCCTTCGGATTTCTTTCTGTAGGAGATTTCCTACCTGTCTGTCTGTGGTGTACCTGTAATTAAAATCCTATATGTGCTAGCACAAGGACATATACTGAGTCTTATCTTCTGAATTACTATTCATATGATGTTCTTAATAAATACAGAAAACTTCAATGTCACTTATTTCAACAATGTCCTGTAGCAGCTCTGTAGCTCAATTCTAAATTGTTCTGGAGGCAGTGAGAATAAAAGAAAATAGGTTCTCCTCTCAACTACTGGACAAACTTTCTGTAGCACATTTGCAAATCACTTACTTGTGTTTTAGTCTTCTCCAATGTAAATCTGAGGCCTAACTTCATTAAAGTAATTTGAAATCATTCAAGGGAAGACGCTATAGATATGCAAACGTATTTTATAAGAAGTGTTTGCTTTTATCTGTGTTCATTGTTTTACCTTGTAACATTTCCTTGGTTACTTTTTTGTTCTTGTACTGTGACCCAAGGAAAATTTGGAAGAAGAGTAAATAAGAGAGCCTATTTGGCATTGATGGTATCATTCAATATGTTACATATACTTGTCGTACTTTTCTTAAGTAAATTCTCCCTGTCTCTTTAATCTTCTAAAGTGTCTATTTGCCTATTATTTTGAAGGTTTTTTTAGTGACAAGGCCCTAACTGTGCCTTTGTGGCACTAAGAGGAAGATGGGATGAGCTGAGGGTCTATATAGGCCCAGCTGGAAAAATTCCTTCCTGATCCCCCAAAGCAGCATCCTCTAGTCAGAGCTACCTGCACAGGAGGACAGAGGCAACTGCCAGACACTCCAGTGCAAATGCTTAAATTGCCAAAGAAAGAGTAAAAGCCAGCCAGCTCCCCTCTACTTCAAACGGCTAATGGGAAGGATGAATTTTTACCTCTCTCCTTTGTAAGGGGTTTTGCTGCCCCTTGGTCTCCACCTAGCTCATCCTGATTAAATCTTGGCACTTAATGAAATGGGGAAAGGGGTTTTGAAATAAGCTCCTTCAGAACCGTAGTTAATGGTTTAAGTCTGGGAAGAGTGAACACTGTTTTTCTGCTTTACAAAAGAGATTCTTATCAGTGTAGAAATTAATTACCTTTCCTATAATTTTAATATTTTTTCTCATATTGCAAATTAAAGTGTGGAGAGATTTATTGTTGATGCACGAAGTGCTAGTGTTTTCTGGCCAGGGTTTGCTTTTTTTTGAGGTGCCCTTCAAACTGTCACTGAGGACATCAGAAACTAGGCCAATGTGTCCAATTTAAATTGCGAAGAAACTAATTTTAAGGTAGAAACATTCTCAATCCTGGCATTTGGCTGGTCTGTGGAGTTGCATTGGCAGGTGGTTTGAATGAGCACTGCTTCAAGCAGCTCTAGCTATGGGCATTGGGGCATCCCGCTGTGAAAGCAGATCTGCATGGCCCAGTAATGATAACTGGTACTCAGGGAGCTCTCTTTATCTTGAAGAATCCCAAGGCGATTTATGGCTGGTGAGAACCACAGCCAGGTGTACTGGAACCAAGATACTGATACCATTTCTGTCTCTGCTGGAGGCTCATCCGTCAGACCCAGATTATTCCTTTGGGCTCTGCCTCTCATTGGGTGCTAGATGTCCTGTTTCCCAAGCAGTACTTTCTTCAGTATTACATGTTTTGTATTTCCTTGGTAGCTTATAGATTATTCAGAGCAGTAGCCAAGATCCTAAATCCCAGATCTGTACAAATTCGCAGGGGTCAGAGCCAGCCTCAGAGCTAAGCCTTAACTGCTTGCAGTAATCACCAACCTGAAATCATAAGGTAGGCCTTCAGACTCTGGTGAGACAGGCTTCAAAATCAATTTAAAACTGTGCTCTTTATATTTGTTGCTTACATATTCTTCCTGATTTCAAGATCTTCTTTGCCAACATAGGAGCTTTTTTTCATTATAAATGAAAGTGGAAATTGTCATGTAATCTTCAGATGCCAGAAGAGAATGTCATGTCCGCTAAGGGAGATTCTTGATAAAGTCATGAGATGGGCAGCTGGATACACAAGCCTATGAAATTATATTAATAATAAAAGAATTTAAAGGCTCCTACCAGACTACTATCTATGTTAGGCTCTGTAATCCCTCGAGAATTTACAGGCATATATATTCTTTAGATTATCTCTCTTCTTTCAATCTTTGATAAAGAAAATTTATCATTTGTGCATAGATGTAAATTCCATGCCAAGGAAACAAAATAAGTTTGGCTTTTTCTCTTGAGGATGAGCTATGTTAGTGGGTCTTCCTCTTTTAAAAGATGTCCTGACTTCAGGTGGGATAGAGTTAATTTTCTTTCTAGTAGATGTTCTGTTTCAGATTTTGTATGAGAAGACTGTTGAAGAATATCAAAACCACACAGTTTTGGATGTTGCTGAATAATTTTTATATTAGTCAAGGACTTCTTCGGCTTCCCATAGAAGCTGAGAGGGATCATAGATGGGACAAGCTGGCCAAAGGAATATTCCATATAATAGACATCATGGTTAGTATATAAATGGGGGTTGGCCAGGGGGCAGGAAACTGATTGCTGCTCAGGACAGGCTGGGTGGTGACAGCGACTTGTGTAGTATCACTTTATTTGTATATTCTTTTACCATAATTATTGCTATTATTGTTGTTGTTGTCCTCTTCCATTCCTGCTCTATTAAACTGTCTCTATCTCAACCCATGAGGTTTTTTTTCTGGTCAAACATGAGTCTTTGGTTCCTGGCTGATAGCCCAGGTGTGAAGCCAATCTGCTCAGCTGAGTACAGGCTTCTTGAGGCTGCACACGTGCTTGTACCTTATGCGTAATTCATTATACTAGTGCTCTGCACTGTCTTGCCTCCGTGCAACCTCTGTGGTGTGTTTTAACGATGGAATTGGTCCCCTCAGAGTTGCATGGAAGAGAAAGAGAAGGAGAGGAAAGAAAGATATGTGTAAAGATGGGAAAGGGGACATAAAGATGTATGTGTGTGGGTAACATTATAACTGATGTACTTCTGAGAATCTGAACTATATTTGGTATGAACTATATTTGGCAATGGGTGTTCTTGACAGCCATTGTGAGGTGTTGATGCTAAAAAGGGAAGAAGAATTTGATTAAAATTACGTTTCTGAGTGAGGAGCTCTGGAGGCAGAAATCAAAATAGTGCAGAGTCAGAGTCCATGAACTAGGCCAGAACACATAATTCAACTAAAGGAAATTCAGTTTAATCTATAAAGCAACATGGGTCTAATACTTTTGCCAACATGGGCAATCTTAAGAGCTAGATTGGGTTAAAGATAATGATTTGGAAATCAGTTTTTCACCCTGATCTTTTCAGCTTCAAGGCAGTAGAAACTTAATAGTGAAAATCTTACTGAACATATTAGCGGTATTTCTTTCCCACTTGGGTATATGTGAACACAGCTTTGTTGTGCTATGAGGGGACAGAATGCACACTGGCCATGTCTTTAGAGTTTCAGTCCCCCTTTAAGAAAGACATTATCACATATAATTTAATATCCTTTCTAAAAATCACAACAGACAGTATAGGTACATTGGGCTGAATTTAGTTTGCATAAATAAAGTGTGCCCAGGTTAGCTTTCTCCCTTTCTCTCATAGAGGCAGCAGAGAGCTATTTTTCATTTTATCCTTGCAAGTCATCCACCTTTGAAATATACAGAGACTAAATCAAATTTAATGACCGAAAGTCTTCTATGCACTATGCTGACTTCTCCAAGCCAAAGAACATTGGAAACTGAGAGTGTGTAATGGGTAAGTAATGCTCCATACTGCCCTTACATTTTATATGATACTTCCGCTCTTGGCTACAGTCATGAGGAGAATGCGCTACTGGACCTTTGGTATGACCTGCTATAGCCATTCCTGGGTTATATTGAGATACATGTAAAGTACCTAGCGAAAAGACCTTAAAACAAAATAAGAAATCATGTGCACAGCTCATCCAACACACATGTAAAACAGACTTGTAACTGCAGGGCCTGTGCTGGCAGTGCTAAAGATCATAGCAATGTAGAAAGTGTGTGTGTGAGCATCTGTGAATGCATATCTGTTTTCAAGGAAGAGATAAGTGCCTAATTAAAGCAAAAGCTATTTCAGAGCCTGTTAAAACACAGTTCTTTATAAAGGCCTGAGCCTTTAATTAGTCAAATTAATTAAAAAAATACTACTTTGAGATATCAAGAAGAAAGGTACGGTGGTAAATCTCCAATGGCTTAATTTTTGCTTCAGTTTACTGAGGACAAACTATGGTCCAACATACTAAAAAGTGATTTATTGGTGGAATCATGGCAAAAAACTAGGTGTTCTGGGATGAGGGCAGGGCTCTCTGCCATTATCAACCATCTTGATTTAAACTTTGGATTAAGTAGAAAAAGATGGAGAAAAGTACCTTTTTGTGTGCAGGGAAGAAAAAAAAGTAAACTCTGTTAATCGCATGCAATCCAGCTGTAGTGATATATATCCACTACAAGTTTCTTTTTCTGGGCAGGAGTCTGAGCACTTAAACCAGGAACACATATTTTTCTTGTTAGATTCTCAAAATTCAACACCTCTATTTTACTCCCAGAAACACAAGTATTTATGTTTCCCATTAAAAAACAAACTGCTTGGGCTCCCATACATTTAAGACAATGTTTTTTCCTCTGTTTCCATTAAGTAAGTTGATGTAACAGACTCCTGTTCTCTGTCCCTGTGTTTTACCAGCTTTCAGGCAGGCAGTGAATATTTATACCAGTGATTTAACCACAGGAAAAAAAAACCAAAAACAATAGAAAAAACTGCATATAATGTATCTAATGCATCCATTTAAAACGAATCAAGAGAATTCATCTACCAGTTTGTTGACACATCCAGTAGATTGCTTGTGAACAACTGCGGAGGAGACCAACTTCAGGGCAGGTAAGACTGTGCTGGGGAGGGGATCTGCAGTGAAAAAGGCTGACAGAAAGCTCTTTTGGCGTTTTTTTGACACCAGGAAAAGCCCTCTGCTCCTGCTGGGGGCTGTCAGTCAGTGGGCAGTGCTGCTGATGGGCCTGGGCAGAGCCAGCACCTCCCACGGCAAAATTAAACAAGGCAAACGAACCAATCTGCAGACCACTTTCATGAATTCCTTGTGGAACAGTTTTGGACAGAGAGGACACCTTGTAAGACTTCAGCGAATAGTCAACTCCCCCACCCTCCAGAACCCTAAAAACACTGAATGCACAATTTGCTAGGAAATGTTTGTATTTTATCTTCACATTTTGTGCTTAGAAAAATTCCACAATTGTAGTTTGCTAAGAGTTGTGATAGCACGTACTTCTTGGGTTACTCCTCAAGCATGCATTTTGCTCTGTTAGGAGGTTTAGTCTTGCTAGATTTCAATGGAGTAGCCATTAAAAATCCTGCCTGCTTATTAGCAATAAAGGGGTGGATTAAGTAAAAGTGTAAGGCTGACAATATTTGACTTTTATAGCATAGAAATGAAATGCAGGAAAGAAAGGGTGAATGACTGTGAGTCCCATAGGCTCTGCTGTGGGTCTCAGAATAGGTCTTGAATGACACTATAAAACTCTGTAAGAGGCACACTGTTTCTTAGAGTTTTCTGTATCTGCAACCATGATAGCTGTTTTAATCTCTGCTTAGGAAACGGTGTGTACGGTGTGTTGTTCTCTACCCGTTGCAAAGTAGGCGTATCATACAAGGACTGAAAAGCATCAACAGCATTTGGGCCAGCTTCACACTATGACTTATTAAGTCTTTTATAAAATAAAGCTCAAAGACCTTATTAATATCAACAAGATATGTTATAGATGCTCTTAATGGCAGGGATTAACCTTGTCATGGTTTGCTCCTTTCGTCACAGTGCTAACAGTGAGCTAGGCTTATCATTCTGTTCGCTATATATATCTTTACTGAGTGCAATGAATAGACGATTTGGTCTTATTCACAGCAGTAAGGTGATATTTCAGGATTTCAATTTTCAGGATACTATGAATTTCTTCTGCAAAGCATGCATCTAAGCCTTGAGATACCGTGGCTAATCAATTCTATTAATTTCCTGTTGAAGCGGTGAAATAAATTTTCTGACCTCTTATGTGTTTCTCCAGTTGTGAACCAGTCAGGAGAATTGTAGCAGACCTTCTGCTTAAAAAATAAAGAAAACAAAACTGCAATATTAAGCTGATGCTGAGCTGTAAATGTAGGGGTAAATTCTAATCAGTTGTAGAAGGTGCTGGAGATTCATTTCAGTATCCCTGACGTCCCTATTAGTGGTATTCAGTATCCCTGTTAGCGGCCTATCCTGTATTAAAACTGTGAGGGTTTGAACACTGAAGAGTGTTTTGGAAAAGGGCTGCTGCTCCAGAGAAAACAAAGTAACCCTCATGGTTATCTGCAGCCTTCAGCCACTGAAGGAACGTTTCTGTTTATCCCAGACATCAATCAGCCTGTCACTATGGAGCTGGCCACCTAAAGCACACTATAACATTTTAAAGGGCAGACAGTAAACTTAAACTACTACTTCCTAGAAAAGCAAGCATGTTCACTTAAACCTAAGAGATTAAAATATTTATGTATACCTTATCATGTTAGGCTTTTCATCTGTGAATCTTTCTTCATGCCAGGGGAACCTCTTAAGTCTGATTCCTGCTTCCATTCCATTAAATGACAAATTTCCATGGGACAGGTGAAAATATTCAACATGTCAGAGACTCAAATAATACATCGTTTTTTTAAGTAAACTGAATAAATATAAAAACCTGCCACAGCAGTGGATCTTAATGACTGTAATGCACATTATGTTGGAAACTAAGACAATTAATGGTTTAACTTAACAACGGAACATGCAGAAGGGTCTCAGGGAAGGCTGAATAGATTCACTTCAAAGTCAGGCAGAATCAACATCTGGGAAGAGGCAATGCCTTTGTCTGCAGCTTCCCTGAAGTGAGTGTTTAAATAATTTTTTCTTCTCTAAGAGCTGGGGAAAAAACTCAGGGGACTTGCTGTGTTTGAACCAAATCTCAAGGTGATTTGTTTCAATGCAGCTAGTAATGGCTGCTATAAATACAAGGAGTTCAATGCTGCTTTTATAAAGGGGCCAGGAGAGATAAAAAGATACTCCTGCTGCAGAAGTGCCTCACTGGAGTCTGCCAGGATGCCCCAAGGTGGATGAGACCTCCAAACATACACACTCTCCGTCTCATGGGCTCACCAGCTCCATCACTCTTCTACCAGGCCTGGATGATGGCACGGGTGCTTTTGTGCTGTGATTAACATGACACCATTTATTTTATCCTCATGTTTTATATCAATCTATTTCTGCCACTCATTTATGAATTATTTGGCAACAGCATTTCAAAAGGGGAAGCCTGCATATCAAAGGCACAGTTGTGATCTTATATGTCACATAAAATCCTATCACCATGTACGTATAGGAAGTGTTTAAAGGTACAGATGACCAGCTGGGCATTCACTCTGAATAATGCATAACACACACACATCAGGACTGTGCACACGAATGAAGTAGGTATGCCAATGGACCTTCACAGGAGCTCCAGCGAGGTGTCTTCTGCTAGTTTTGGTCTGAAAGAGCTCCCATAGCTGGGTGGGTGAACAGTGGAGGTGAAAGAACTGGAGACCAGTCAGTGGAGTCTGCAACGACTAAACTGGTTTGTGGCCACTGGTTCCTATGCCTGAGCATGTCCTAAAAACCATTCAGAGCTTCCAGTGAATTGATATGATCTGAAGTTACCCACCACCTTTCAGTGCTTTGTTTTGGTAATCCTGGTAACTGTTTATCTTTACAGGCTGTACTTTTATGGGATTTTTTTGTGTGTGTTTTTTTGCCTGCTCTTCTTTGCACTTCAGTGGAGTAAAGGGTTGAGACTTGGATTTTATTTCTCCAGCTGAGATGGAAAAATATCCAAGGAATATAGGGTGTCTTTTACAGTTCTTGTGCTTTTGGCTCCAGCTATACCTTGCTAATACCCAAACTGTTTTCATCTATGCTGGGACTAGTACCAACAGTTAGAGTTGACCCAAATACAAGGAAACTGCAGATGAACCCCCCTCAGCTCTCTCGTGCACAAACTAAAGATATCAGTGGACCTGGTCCTATTTTCTCATTTGTGAACATCTTTTTATGTAGATTCATCTCATTTAAACACCAGAGACAGGAAGAAAGCCTAACATGCCTTTGAAATATAACACACTGCACTGAAAAGAGGGATCTTGAGGAATAACATATTCCTTGCAGAAACAAAGGTATTTTAAATCAAGGTTAATATGGAGACAGGGCAAACTGGCATGGTTTCCCTTTTTTTTACGTTTTTGGCTCAGGGGTAATTTCAGGGCATAGTGGGGCACCAGGGCAGATAGCTGACAGTAAGCCACAACCATGGGAAGCTCTGTGTCTCCTCTGCAGAAAGGGCTGGGGTTACAGGACCGTTTACTTAAGGCGGCAATTGGAGTCCCAAGTCCGAATACTCCCCAAAGATTCAGATTTCGAGTTTGAACCCCCTTCCTCTTTGAAGACAAATTAGGAGCTAAACTTAAAGTGAGTAACCAGAGATGTCCCTAGTGGAACCAAGTTATTTTAATGTAGTCCAGAAGACTGAAAAAATGAAGAGTATATGAGCTGTGTGATGAGTATGTCAAGAGAAATTTTAGGAGAACTTTCCTTTGTGTTCCTTTACCGACCCAAGTAAAGGAGACTAATGGGGCAGTAAAGGCACAAGGAAACCTTGACTGTTTGCAAAGTATTTCTGCACTGATTTTGCCTTGGATTTCTCAGGGGATTGCTCCTGTGGGCTACTTTTCTGCAGCATTTCTCTTAAATAGATCTCTACACATTTTCCCCTGAAGAATCCAGGGACAGATCTGCTGAAGATACCAGGAGAGCTGTAGCATCAGTGTCATTGTGGCAACCGGTGACCCTTTTGTCACTAGTAGGGAAAGCAGAAGCACTTCTGCAGTGCCTTCTCCTCAGCCCTGCTCCCACACAGCCCTGAGAGCAGAGCCCAGGGTTTGCCTGAAGAAAACCAGAGCATCAAAGTGCATTAAGCATCTAGGACTCAGAAGGGCAAAAGGAATAAGCTACATAGGTTTAGAAAGCATCCCTCTCTGCATGTCAGCACCAGGGCTAGACACCCTGTAGGGCTGAAGAGAGAGGGGCAAGCAAGACCCTCTTGATGACTAGATGAGTTGGTTTGGCTGGTTGCAGGGTGACTGCAATCTTGTGTAATTAAATGTGTGTTTCCCCCCAGCATTACAATGACTGCATTCTCAGTACTGCTCTGTGCAGCTGAGGAACGCCTCAGTACTGTTTCACAGAAAGAGAAACTGAAAGATCAAGGGCAAGTGGCTTGCAAAGTCAGAGCCAGACATGATTCTCTGATCTATGGAGTCCCTATTAAGTACTGTGGCTGAAAAAAACCAGTCCTTCTTCTACACACATTACAGCTGTGATTTGAAAAGAGGCTTATAGAGTCTATTTATGCCAACCCATAAGATCTGAGCATCTAATTCCTTTAGTACCTCTGAAAATCCATTTGAAAATATTTTCTCATCCTTTTTTGTAGAAAATACTGTTTTCTGTATTCCCCATTGAGGATTATACCTGTTCATACAGGTGGATCAAAAATTTAATATTTTTTTTCTGACTTAGAAAAAAGCATGTAAGACCCAATACTTGACTATTTAGCAGACTATGTTCAACTGCCTTTTGCTGCCATCACATTGTGTAATAACTTCTGTTAAGTTCCATATTTTGTGTCGGAATGGATATGTTCTTGCAACAGTGTTGCCTCCCCAAATGTTGTATTCAAAAGTCTGTTGCCTGAATATTTAAATAAGAAGTTGCGATTGCTTATTAATATTTCTCTTATTTACCCAGCCAGTGTTTCAGCAGAGAGATGCTGAATATGACTGCTATGCTGTGTAGCTAAAGACAAATAGAAGGAGTAGATATCCAGCAAGTCTAGATTTTGCAAAAATCAGATAAGCATTGACTGTTTTGTATTTTCACTTTTTGATTGAGAGCAAATTATCTTCTGAGTTGCACTAGATGGAAGAGAAGTTACTGGGGAAGCACAGAGGACACCCTGTAAAATGTGTGCATTTTAGGGCAAACTGCCAGGCCCCAAATCCCTCTCCCCCTCTACAGAAACCCAAGCGAGTTTAGTAGGACTTCAGCAAATGTCACAGCCTTTCCTGTTTATTTTACACTGCTAATATATTTGTGCATTGCAAAACATTGCATCTTCTTGAAAATACTCTTTGGGGAGGGGAGTGGGAAATCCATATTCTTCTGTTTGGCAGAATCTCTTTGAGGTCTCCTATCATGTTTTGGTCTGTGCAAGGATAAATGCAATGCAACTCGAAAAGTGAGATAAATAGCATACGGAGAAATCATTATAAACCTCAGTGCTTGAGAAGTGGATTGAGAAGTGGAATTCCTGGAAACACGCCAGTCATAAAACTTGACCGGACCTAAAAAATAGAAATCCCTCAAATAATAATATAGGATCCCCGTGGACCATTTTCTTATGCCTCTTCCTCAAGCATGGAGCATTAAAAGATTGAAAACTCCTTTTCACTTCATTCCATGCAGCCTGAAAAACCATACGACATACTCCACATGCATTTACAATAATAAACTGTGGAAGAAAAGAATTTTCCTTTTGGGGACTGTGCACAAAATGAACCTTGTCCTTGCAAAATTAAATACAAATAAATGGAAAAGGGGACAGCCATGGTAAAAGCCTAAATATTCTTCTGATCTGTCTTCTGAACAGTAAGCTGGAAGAGTGCTGAAGAAGGATGCTTTCTGCTGTGTTCTGTGGGGTAGTGAAGGTGGTATATACACTTTTATATGTAATTGAAGTGCATCATATAATTTGTCACAGAATCACGGAATTGCCAGAGTTGGAAGGGACCTCTAGAGATCATCTAGTCCAACTCCCTGGCCAAAGCAGGGTTGCCCAGAGCACATCACTCAGGACGGCATCCAGGTGGGGCTTGAAGATCTCCAGAGAAGGGGACTCCACGACCTCCCTGGGCAGCCTGTTCCAGGGCTCTGCCACCCTCACCCCCTCTGCCACCCTCACCACCCTCATTCCTCAGATTTGAGTGGAACTTCCCATGTTCCAGCTTGTGCCCATTGCTCCTTATCCTGTCACTAGGACACTGAAAAGAGTCTGGCTCCATCCTCCTTCAACCCACCCTTTAGTTACTTATAAACATAAATAAGGTCTCCCCTCAGGCTTCGCTTGTCCAGGCTAAAGTGTCCCAGCTCTCAGCCTTTCCTCATGAGGGAGATGCTCCAATCCCTCCACCATCTTTGTTGCCCTGCGCTGGACTCTCTCCAGTAGTTCCCTGTCTCTCTTGAACTGGAGTATTCCAGTTTTGGCCTCACCAGTGCGGAATAGAGGGGAAGAATCATAGAATCATAGAATCATTTGGGTTGGAAAGGGACCTTAAAGATCATTGAGTTCCAACTCCCTGCCCTGGGACACCTCCCACCAGACCAGGTTGCTCAAAGCCCCATCCAGCCTGGCCTTGAACCCCTCCAGGGATGGGGCAT
>JAOTQQ010000012.1:22878204-22891566 GCA_026546715.1 Gallinago undulata | reverse complement strand
GACCCGTTCCAACAGGTCCATGTCCTTCCTGTGCTGAGGACTCCAAAACTGGACACAGTACTCCAGGTGGGGTCTCATGAGTGCAGAGTAGTGGGGTAGAATCACCTCGAATGACCTCCCTCGACCTACTGGCCACACTATTCCCTGTGCAGCACAGGATTCCATTTGCCCCCTTGGCGACAAGGGCATATTGCTGGCTTACAGATAGTTTACTATCCACCAGGACTCCCAGATCCTTCTCCTCAGAGGACCTTCTCCAGCAGGTCCATCCCTAACCCATATTGGTGCCTGGGGTTCTTCCTCCCCCAGGTGCAGGACCCTACACTTGCCCTTATTGAATCTCATTAGGTTCTTCTCTGCCCAGCTCTCCAGCCTGTCCAGGTCACACTGGATGGCAGCACAGCCCTCTGGAGTGTTGGCCAGTCCTCCCATTTTGGTATCATCAGCAAACTTGATGAGGATACACTGTGTGCCCTTGCCCAGGTCATTGACGAACATGTTGAACATAACTGGACCAAGTATTGACCCCTGGGGGACACCACTGGTTACAGGCCTCCAACTTGACCCTGCTCCGTTACTTTCAACCCTTTGAGTTCTGTCACACAGCCAGTTCTCAATCTACCTGACTGCCCCCTCGTCTACTTCACACTTCCTAATGAGGATGCTACAGGAGACAGTGTTACATGTGGAGTAAGCCTCTTACAGGCAGGCCCAAAGGCTTCCTTTCTTTTCTGAGAAAAGTTCAAGTGCACAATAAAAACAATGTAAGAAACCTTTGGCCACCCAAGATGTCATGGGCATTGTTCTGCTGCGCTTCTGGCCTCGTTTGTAGCTGACACACAGTGTAATGAGTAACAGGACTCCTCCCTGCGGTGCTCTTGTAGGCAAGTTACATGACTTGTTTGTCATTCTTCCTCCCTCAAATTAACAGTAACTGGTATAATGATTTTCTGACCATAGCTCTCTTCTCAAGGAAACTGCTGATGCATGCGCTGCTGAAGTCATTATGGTTGACTTCATCAAAATTCACCTTCTGCTTTGATGGCTGGTTCTCATGCATGAGAATGAGGTGTCTTTTTTTCAGAGATTATTCACTGGATTATTATGGAAACCACATTTTATAAATGGGGATCACCCTAGTAGAAAAAAAACAATTTAGCACAATGAGGGTGCTGCAACATTCCCTTGTCAGCTGTGTTTAGAATAATACCAAAACTAGATAGATCTATCATGAACGCTCTGCACTGGGACTTGGCCCCTGACTTACACTCTGTTGCCTGACTGAGATTCCCGGTGTGCAGGACACGAGGTGTGGAGGACAGAAAGCAAGGCTCGCTCCAACCTGCAGCCTCCTGAACGGCTAACAAGAGAGAAGAGGTTGGTGGTGCCTCTCCTCTGCACTGCCTCCCTCTTGCCTCCCCTGGGAATGTGGAGAGGTCTCTGCAACCTTCATCTGGGGGTAATTTTCACCTGGCTGCCTGAGCATTTTTTAACTACCAGTGAAGTAAAAGCACTGAAATTGGTATAATAGATAGAGATATTTCTTCCAAGAGAGGAAATGTAAAATGTAAAAGGCTTTTTTATTACAACATTTTTATCTACCTATCTTACAGGTAGGGTTTAATTACTCTCTGTCTTTGTCTAAGTTTGCCCACATTTCTTTCTTCAGATGAGTATTATTCAGATCACACATTTATGGATTTGCTACTTATGACACAACCAGTCTGGCATTTTTATTATCCTTCAACTTTATCTCTCCTCCTGAATCAAGGTTATTGTCGTTAATAGTATTTTTACTGCCACAGTTAACTTCAGTTCAGGATTAAGACTGCATTTTTCTCCACTTGATATCAACACCTCAAAAAACAAGATCTCTGCACTGGGGAGATTTAAATTGACCCTTCAGGGTCCTCATATATTCTTCTGGAAATGGTTTCAACTGAGCATTTGAATCTCTGAAGCTGTATTATTTTTTGTCCTTATCTTCCTGCTTCACTGCTGACTGTGGATTTATTGATACAACACATCTTGTGCTGTTGCCCAAATACGTACCGGACTGTAATGTCACTAGCAATCACCTTACCTGTACTGAGCAATGCTCCTACCCCATCCAATTTGATTTCGTGTTTTAGGTAAGGCTCTGTGAGATACAGTACATCACAGTCAATTACTCAGTATCTCTGCTACATTTTGGCTATATGCTTTTCTCTCTTTCCTTAAAATCATAAAGTGATATTGCAGTGGGCATCACTTTATATATGCAGGCACAGAAGTGTCTCACTTCATCACATATTTTTTATCTTCTCTCTTAGCTCTTGACAGCTTCACAGGCCACAGTAGGTGGCTAACAATTTATTTCCATTTTGGTGGAAGCTCCATTTTCTCTCCTCTCTCCGTTACCTCTCTCTGCTGATCATACAGTATCGGATTTCCTCAAGTTTCCTTTGAGACACCCTGAGACTTTTTCAAATCAATAATTCATTTTTTGCTGGACTGTATTGTTGTTTGGCTAAGATCTGTCCAAAATTCCTCTTAAACTGCTAGTGAAGATGGTCGTAGATTGATTTGTTCATTGGTTTCTGCTCTGTCATCAAATTTCTTTTGGAGGTAACAGAGAAATTATTTTTCTTTCTCACTCAGAAATGAATAAAATTACCTGTTGGCACAGATGCAACCAGTTGGCATTTGATATGTTTTGCATTAAATGATGAGATAAAGAATATATGAGTAGTTCACATTTATCCCTGATTATGAAATCAAATCTGAACATGAAATACTTCAAAAGGCCACTCCAAGAGAATTTTTTTCTCCAACTCTCAAAAAAATCCACTTATCCACTTATCTACTTTGCTCATCCTGGCTATGCAAATACTGTAGACTAAAGTTAAAAGATTGCCTGTTTCTAAGTTAACTATGAAAGACCTTATACAGCTCTGGGATACAGACACTGCTGCCAAACTCTTACTACCTGGTGTATTGTTTGAATTTCACCAGAATTCTCAGATCAGCTTTGTTCTTGTAGAGTCCTAGGTTTTCAAAGTAGCCAAATCAATAGACTTGAGAGTCCAAGCTCAGCTGCTTTCAGTTTAGCTGCTGAAACTATGCCCTCTTAAAATTTTGGATTGTTCCTGTATATGCAGCTATAGGTCTCCCACCGGATGGCAAGTGTCTGGAAGTCTTGGCAGGTAATAAGACAACTAAATATTTAAATATTTCTCATATTTAGGTGTTCAGAAGAAAAGTGTCTGTTAAACTTTGCCCAGGAATGATGTTGCCTTCTACAGAACAGGGAGTGATGGCTCCTCTGCCTTTATGGCCTTTATTTAGCTCTGGATGTGTTCAGTCTGAAAAAAGTTAATGTGCAAATAGAATTCTTGTATGACATTCAAAATCTGATGGAAACCTTTTTAGAAATAAAAAATTGGAGCCCCGTCCTAAGCACAGTAGGGCTGCAAGATTCCTGGCTGCTAAATCATGGAAAAGAAGAAGAAATGAGAAATTCTGTGGAGGATAAACCTGTTTAAGAAGGATTAAAATATATAAACTGATTCTTTCAATTGGGCGTATCTACCAGCTCTGCATGTGCTGATTATATATCTGTTAACTATTTCTAGCTGTGAGAGAGGCATGTACTTTGCATAGGCAGTGATAATGGCAGCTTTGCATTTTGTATGACATATTCTCTGCTCCTAGGGATTACATTGATATTGGACCTGTGATTCTATAGACAGTACCTGTGCTTTACATGGCTGGTCCTGGAAATAATCTGAGTGTTAGGGTAATCCTCAAAACCTGACTCCAGTCTGCTCTCATTGCCCTTGTATTTGGCCTACAAGTCAACACTCATAAATCCTGTTTTATCAGGGATAGGTGATTCCAGATTCCACTTGGAGCTTGTGGCTGATGCTGTGAAATTGTGTTGTTTGATGGCAGTTAAGGAGCTGGCCCTGTGAGTTCAGTCAGGTTAATGTGTGCTTGGTGAATATTCGTCTGGTTTGTCTCGAATCAAAACCCAGAGACATTCCTGAAGATTAACAGCTGAGGCTGTGAATTTTCCCTTGCTACTATGCAGCTAGCCTTTAAATGCATGAAATGTGCCTTTAATCCTTTTCACCTCACACACTAAAAATCGGCTATGAAGGCTGACGGTCACCTGAAACTCTGGAGTACCTATCCAAAATCAGGGACAGAGCAAATACCACCACTGCCCCTGCTCAGCCCCCTTCTACACACCTCATGACAAAGGTCTGGAGTGAGTTTATGCAGTCAGGTCAAGAAGAGTCACTTCAGCCTGATCCTGCTCTCTAATTTTATGCTGGTCCTCCAACAACAACTTAGAGTTGCAGTTTCCTTGCACCAGGTGTCTTCTATGACTGGGAAAAAAGTGAATGCAATGTTTATTGAAACTCTGCTATTCTTCACTTCACCCATTTCTCTAGATGGCTGTGTAAGATATGAGGCAAAGATGAACAAGGCTGATGATAAAGGCTCTTTAATCTAAATGGAGTTCTCCTGATTTATGTCAAGGAAGTTGAGAGCAGAATCAAATCCTAGATCATTATTTTTTGAACCAGTACAGAGACAAACCCTAGGCTGTAAGGTCCTGATTCAGAAAAGCATTAAGCACCTGCTTAACATTGAGCACTGACTTCAATGTGTTTCAAGTTAATCAAGTGCTTAAGCTTTTTCCTCTATAGGGATTCTTTTCTGTATAAGGGCCTAAGAGAAAATAGATAACTATAAAGAGTAACTGTAATGAGTCTGCATATGGGCCAAAGAGAAGGGGATTATTAATGCTTTCAGGTTCAGTGAGGACTAGGGTTTAAATATCAACCTCCTACAGTGAGACATGAAAGACTCTCATAAATGTGTTAAATCGCATCAGGTCCATTTAATATCATTATGTTTAATAAAAGTATCTTTGCACTATAATAATCAGGGAGGACAGTAGGTGGACCAGTCAGGCTGTTCTGGAAGCAAAATATATTCCTTCTAAGGGTTATCCTCCTTTTTGCTGCATTCTGTAGTGTAGGCCTCCAATAAACCATAAGCTTCTAAGTGCTTTAATCTCTGGGAAAATCTTCAAATTGCCTTGAGGGTGGTAAATCACAGCTCCATGACACAACCGAGCTAGGAAATTAAGAATGAGGTTCTCTGAACCAGAATGGTAGAAATGAGTGTGGGAAAAGTTCTTATGCAACCTCTGTTTTGTTGGCAATGCTTTAAATGATTGGTAAGAAAGACCACAAAACTGCAAATCAGAATAAAACTAAACCCAGGGCTTTTATCAGTAAGGCCTGTCAACAGTCTTTAATGTTGCTGTCTCTCTCTTTCTAACCCTTTTGCTGTGGATGGAGGAAAAAAAAATTAATCTATTTTTGGTTGCTTATGACGCCAGAGGGCAAATTCAAGTTGTTGATTTAATTGGAGCATTTAATTTTAAACATAGTTTATGATTTGTAAGTGCTGCGAAAATCATTTGTCAAAACAACAACATTGGGGAACCTTGACCCCAAACCTCAACAGCTTTTATTATAATCACTTGATGATGCCTAAACATCTTAGCCTTGAGTCTTTAATACAGCGTGGCTAGATTTTGTGTGAAGTTTAGAGGTACCCAACAGCAGCCTTTATGTTTGAAAGCTTATATGGGAAATTTTTATTTTAAAATAAAAGACAAAGCACTTTAGTTCAAAGACAAAAGCACTCTGTGAGGGAAATATAAAGGCAGATTTTGAAATAGCCAGTTTGGATTTTACAGAATAAAAATCTAATTGCTGAACAATTGCAAAATGAATTTGTATTTCCTTATCTTGCAGGAAGTTTAAAATAAACAGAAGCTGGTTCTTCAGTATCAAGACCTCCTGAACTTTCATGCTTTGAAAGAAATCGCATTTTTTGGAAGAAAGAAAATGAGCTTTATGCAACTTTGCTAAATATAATGAGAAAGCACAAGTCTTTCTGAGACACTTGCAATTTGTATTTTTATTTTTGTTATCTCTTTTATTAGGCAATAAAGGCCTGTGCGAATAAAATGTAATAAATTATATTAATACATAATATGACACATTGTCACCCAAAAAAATAGATCTTTCTTTACCTCCACTGTAGCCATGACCTTTGATTCCAGAATTTTTCATGCCCTCATCATTATACCCAGTGTATAATTAATCCATGAAACTCATTACTGCAGGGTGCCAGGGAATTGATGTGTTCAGGAGAGTGAGTCAAATTAATGGAAGGAAGCATGTGGATATGAACTTTGGCTGAGGAATTCCCTGAATTGCCCATTGCCAGAAGCTGGAAGGATGCGCTCAGAGAAGGATCCCTGTATGCTTGGTCCCGTTTCCTACTCCTTCCATAGCAAATGCATCTTTGACTACAGTCAGAGAGGGGCAGAGAAGTGGTAGATATACCCAGAGAGGTGGCAGATGCCCCATCCCTGGAAATATTCAAGGTCAGGTTGGATGGGTCTCTGAGCAACCTGATGTAGTTGAAGATGTCCCAACTCATTGCAGGGGGGTTGGACTAGATGACCTCTAAAGGTCCCTTCCAACCCAAACTATTCTAAGATTCTATATAGGCCATGGGTCTGCTGTTAAGGCACAACATGCATTCAGAGTCCTTTGCCACTGCATTTACCTTTCTACATATTTTACTTGCAAGTGATGTAATTTAAGCACTTCCCATTTAACTAACAGGCATCGTAGAGCTTGTTACAGAGAAAAATGGGTAGAATATCCTTCCATCCCATCTGTGCCTTTCCAGGGCTTAGGTGGTATTTACCTGACTACTTTCAAACCTCTGGTCTTTTGTCCCAAAAAAGATGCAGAAGTTAACCCTAGCCTGGAACAAAAGACAACAGTGAGCAATTAAACTTCAGAATGTTCCCTCTTCGTGTGGTGCTCCCAGAACTGTACACAGTGTCATTTGTCAAGGAAGTAGTTAATCCCTGGTACCCTGGTACAGCCCTGTCTGCCAGAGCAGCCACAAGCTCTGGAGCTAATGCTATCACCTGGACAGTGATCATATCTCACCAGACAGGAATCTCCAGTGACTCGAAAAAAAACCAAATTAACCAGACTTAGTTCATACCTAAAGGCTTATCTATCACATGTAGGTTAGTTTGGACTCCGTATTTGTTCCACTTGGAGGCAGAGTACAAGGAAAAGAGTCTGTATGACAAAGCAGGTCTCTTTTCTCACTTTTAGTGTGGAAAAAGCATTGGTTCATTCCAAGTGTAAATCCACCCTATGGAGAAATATCTCGTGCTTTGTGCGAAGACTCTGTGAAAGGCAGTGAGTTTTGTTTTGGAGTGGGAAATATGTCATCCGTCAAGCCAAATTCAGTCAAAGCTTTTCCCTTACCACCCCTACGTTCATGCTGATTGGAATAGCTAATAACAATTTGTGTGAACAGATGTAGGGAACAATTAAGCAAGTTGAGCAAGAAGCCTTTATTCCTTCCTAGGGCAGTTTCTAGGCAGGTGATATAAAAGATGATTAGATTTCACAGGATTTCTGTAAAAGTTTTATCAAAGACCAAACAAAGATACAAAGCAGTTGTCTAAGGCCACCTCACTGTTTGTTTAACAGTGGTAACAAAGGTAGAAGAGGGTAATTCTATTAAGTAAATAAAAAATTAGACTTGATAGAAACTACAGGATGTTGGATGCTTGAATCCCTCATCCAGGTCTGAGAGCACGCCTTTACTTACGAATGATACTGGAGAAGAAATAAGAATGAAGTGCAAACCACAATGCAGACTGCTTTCTTATGCACAGCACAAACTGTTTGCATGTTTTGCATGCTCATCACTTTGAAGACCTGAGAGAAGCCAGTTCAACACAAATGTGATGAGCACATCACTTAAGTAAGGAGATGGTACCTTGTGACAGACGGACGGAGTAGGAGCTTCCAGATTCTGTGCAAGGGAAATGCACAAAAGGAACAGAAGAAGAGGTCAGTTCAGATAGGAACAACACCTTTGCAGAAAGATTGCCTAGGTCAGGAACTGCATTTTTTGTCATTTATTTTATTATTCTTTTAGTAAGGTATTCTATCTTTTTTAAAAAAAAACTAACAGAGTACCTTTCTTCGACTGCATTATGAGCACAGTGTTAAACATAGTAAGGTGCCAATCTACAGTCAGGACCAAGAGCCCTTACTAAAAACTAGGTCAGCCTTAAGGATTATATCAAGTAACTGCCCCTGGCTAAGTTGCCCTTCAAGACTTTAGAGTAAAATATTTTCTCTTTTCCCCCATTGTTCGATTTTGTGAATATGACAGCAGTTGGGAACAGATTCCCCCTACTTGTACCAGCACCACCCTTCCAGTCTGTACTGCATGTGTTCTGGGGATAGTGGCTTCAGAAGCAATAAAACTAGAGGACAATAGCTTGTGTGTGTGCTATTGTGCTAATATTGTCCAAATACATTGCCTTTTATTTTAATTTTTTTTTAACTTGTCTGTGTCTGTGCTCCAAATATTCTCCATCCCTTGCAGTATGAAAAATTATACAATGTAAACATCACTGGCTGAAAGTAAATTTCTTCTAATACTTTTTCAAAACAAAATAGTCCCCATTCATATATAATGACTCTTTTCCCAACACAGTTAGCCAATAAAAATAAATTGGGAAGTTACTCATCCTAAAGGAATCCAAATATTTTTAAAAGTAATAAATTAAGCATATTCCCACAGGATCCAGGCATATTATCAGTTCAATAAACATGATTAACTTAGATTTCAATATGTTATGCTCTCCATAATCTATGCTTCTGGTGCACATTAGAGAGTATTTTGCCTCACAAGATTAGTCCAGAATAAGTAGGCTTTATCAATGTTCATCGTGCCTCTGAGAATGATTTAATTTTCTCAGCACTTTAATAATGAAATGGCTTTAAAATCTGTTCATGTATCTAAAATGATCCTCCCATTTTTAGTAGCTTATTATGTTTCCAGTTTTAAGAAAAAATTAATATAGAATGGGATGAATCACTTGAAGATATTCCATCATGCTGGTGCTTCTTAGCATGCATATCTGGGTAGAGAACAAATATTTCCTTTACTTGATTGTCAAAAGGATTTCTTATCAGGTATTCCTACGTCTCTGGGGATCTTTCCCTCCCAAAAAATGTCATTCCTCAGGCTTGACTTACTTGATTTTACTTAAACGGGAGATTCTCATTTCAACAAGTAACAAAGGTTGATTACTTCTATCGGTTTACTCTCATCCTACTGCATTAAGGGGACAGTATATTTTATTTCTGTTTTACTGTTTCAGAAGGACAAAGAAACCTGTCCAGTTTACCACGGGAAGCCAAAGTTGGAAAAAATGCCAGAGCCCAGGCAGAGAAAAAAAAGAATCATTCTCAGTAAATATGGTGTTTCTATTGCTTGTAACAGGCACAGCTTTCCACCAGCCCACCAGTACAGCTTGCCTTCGGGTTTGCCTGGACTTGTCATGGCCCCTGAGCCTTGCTTCAGCTTGTAACAGCAGTCACTTATTGATCAGAGGGGTCATTATCTGCCTGGTTTTAGCTTTTGCTTAGCTTGGAACAACTCCGAGGTGTAGCACCTGTTGCTAGATAAAGTTTTCTCACTAAGCAATAGTGACACCAAGAAATAGATTCTAGGCTAAAATGCAGCAGAGAGAGGGCAGAGGCCTTGGAAGCACAGGCAGATACAGGACCCAAGGGCTGTAAACTGGGGACAGTTACTGGTCAAAGAAACGTGACCCTGGGCACTGTGTAAACCATCATCTCAGAGGTAGCAATGAGAAGCAAGAAGTGTTCAATGTATGTAAGAGACACCATGCATTGAGTACAGGAGCTGCAACACGGACCTGCAGAGCAATGATGACAGAGCAAAGCGCACAGCGTGTCTGCAAACATAAAAATGTCCCCTAGCAAATCCCAGACGAGGCGGAAGAAACCTTCAACACCATCACTAGCCAAGTGGTCAGGATACTTAAGACTCATGGTAATGCTCCCTGTGCCCTGTACGAATGGACAGCATCAACCTTACGACACTGAGGGGCAGTATAAAGGTGGGAGGGTGGGCATAAGACCAGAGAAGGGGGTAAGTACTATAAAGTTTGTGTATGTCTCATTCTAACTAGGATATGCAATTTGAACTGTGTAGTATCACTGTAACTGCAGTAACACTAACTCCTTGATAACACTGTAATTTGATCAATAAATTACTGGCTTTGCAAATATGGTGTGTTCCCTTTGCCCATAACAACCTGCTTTTCTATCCTTAGAGTGCTGGGATAACACTACATGGTTTGCATTTTCTGTATGTATTTAGAAATCAATATTGGTACTAACCAAAACTCCTAGCAAACATCAGCACATCACATCAGCACTGTGGTTTACCATCCTCAAGTAAAACGTCTCCTCCACTCGCTACACTTGGGCTTCAGTAACAGGACCTCAATGCCACCAATAGCTTTGTGTGAGCAAGGGTCCACGCACAAGACAAAATACAATGGTGGCCATTCCTAGGCACAACGAAATTATAATACTGGCCATACTAGGAGATATAATTTAGTCTCACGCTCAGCAAAGTGGTTACATGTGTGGTTAGTGTGGGACTTCACATGCAAGGCAATTTCCAACTTATGCTTCATTACAAACAGGTTCAGACAGTGTAGGAAATTCCGGCCCTGCTGTGCTGATCTGCAACTGTCTTCTCTTGCTCTTTATAAATCTCTTTCCCTGCCTGCTTTCAAAATGTTATCTTAACTAGAATTAATAAAGACACACAAGGGAGCTTCTTATCTCTTATAGGAAATATGTTTATAGTAAGAGAGCTTTAATCTTGGTAGAACAATGGAAGGGTAGGGAAAACAGAAAGAAGAATAGGCAGGTAAGAGGTAAAACAAGGGCACTGGAGGTCACAGATGGGACCACACCAAAACCTGAGATCCATATACCCCTGAACTTTGAGAACATCTGAAGCCAGATCCAAACTTTTGATCTGTACTCCTACCTTTCTCTCTGAATTAGGAATGGATAAGCTGGTTCTGGTAAAAGAAAAAACATCCTGAGACTTTTTGAAATTCAAAAGAGTTCAGTTTACCTTTTAAATTAAGTTCTGAGCAGCTTTCCTACTTCTTGCGTTCAGCCAGAAGATGTAGAAATATAAAAACAGAGCATGAAAGACATGCTTGCCCAGCCTGAATGAGGCTAAAAATGAGTACTGAAAATCTCCTCAGGGATATTGATCCTCTGAGATTTCCAGAGCAAAGCAGCCTGGATGCAGTGGCTGCATTCAGACCTCCTATGGGGAATGGTTCTTGGCCCATGTTCACCCACATGATGAAGACTTGCTGGGGAATAGACCTGCAGGCATGACCAAACCTGTGCCAGATATTGTACTCATATTTAACAGTATGGACAATCATAACATATGATAACACTGAAAAGTGGATAAGCCCTCAGTATTGCTCTTATTTTGACGTCTTCAAAGCAACCTTACTAGAAATATCAATTGGTTTGTCTGGATTTTAAATTGAGATATCAAATAATGTTCAACGAACTCTGTTAGGTGAAGTAACATACCTAAAATGAAATTTTTGCCTATATTATTAGTATTATATGTAACAGATTTTAAATAACTTGGTCCATCTTCAAAATAAGTTTGAAAATTAAACTCACATTGGTGTCAGTTTTCTGTGTACCACTTTATGATATACTATTCTAGTGTCTGATTAATTCCCAAATCTTTACCCAGTAATGCTCACACGCACACTACCCTCAGTTTGCTGGAGAAATAACTGGTTTTGTTTTGTGTTCTGGCTGGCCGGGGGAGTTGAATTGAAATGGAAGGAAAGGGAGAGTGATTGTTGAGTGGTCAAGTGGAAAACAACTTGCAGAAGAGATAGATTAAAAAGATTCATTTTGTTCACAGTTCTGAATGCAATGAGACCTGCAGCAATTGGTTTCTGCTTCAAGGGGCTGTGTCTGACTCCTGTGTAAGATCTGTGTCCTGCTCTCATGCTCCCCATGCCTTCCCCCATGCATTCATCAATCACTAGATTTCTTCAGGAAGGCGTTATCCCAGGACGTTGCTCTGATTACTGTCTGCTATGTTGCATGAACTCTGAATTTTCGGAGCAAGAGACAAACCTTCATTATTGGGTATAATGAGCTGAAACAGTTAAGCTTGAAGGTGATTAATGCAAGGGCATTCTTTGCTGGAGCTGAAGATGTTTGGACAGAGAATGGCTTCCCATCTACGGAAAGATTTCCTTTCATGCAATATAAATTGTGCTTATGTGCATAAATTTTTTTTTTTTTTTTTATGTGGATAGATGTTTCTGTGAGTGTCTATGTCGGCTTTAAGGAGCTGGAGCACAAGAAAAAAAATCCAAGCATGCAAATCAAAAAAACCTGTTCTTTTATGAAAAAAAAAATGGATCAGTTCTCTTTTGGTTGCATTGCTTACATAGTTAGTTTAATCTTTACAATAAAGTTGGTTTTTTGCCTTTTTTTTTCCTTTTTTTCCCTTTTTTTTTTTTAATGTGTGGCAAACTAAGTAACTGGAACATAGGTAGAAATAATTTATTTGGGTTACAGGATAAAAAACTGGCATGACTTTAAAGGCACACTTTTCATACATAACACCACATGTGCAAATCATTATAATAATTGCACTGTGCACATCTGTAACAGAGTGAGCAATGAATATTAAAAACACATTCCTAAAGCTGGCCCAGAAGCTTGGCAGTGGTATTTTATGTGGGAGACCTGTATTACAGTCCAGATGCTGGACCTCCTGCATCCAGGCCTGGCAGGCTTTGATTGTGGCTAAAGTGACAGTCGCGGCTGCAGGTGTGAGTGGTGGGGAGGAACATGGCAAGGCTCGATTGCTGCTGCTTCATTCCCTGGCTTCTTATCCCACAGAAGGTATTTTGCTGAGGAAATCTGGCCAGGGCCTTCAGTGTTGCTGCGGATGTTTATCTTGACTTAAGCAATTTAAGCTTTCAACACTGTCTGTTCTGAACACCAGCATGAAGACCAGTCAGAGGCCAGTTACTAGCGGTGTACCCAAGTAGTTGATAATGGGGCCAATACTGTTTAACCTCTTAATTAATGGCCTGGATTATGTGACAAAGGGCACTCTCAGGGCTTTTAGAGATTATACAAAGTAGAGGACAAGCAGCTGACCGGCCAGTCACCAGTGGTGTCCCTCAGGGCTCAGTTTTGGGGCCAGTCTTGTTCAATATCTTTATCAATGATCTAGACAAGGGGATTGAATGCACCCTCAGTAAGTCTGCAGATGACACCAAACTAGGTGGGAGCGTTGATCTGCTTGAGGGTCGGAAGGCTTTACAGAGGGATCTAGACAGGT
>JAOTQQ010000012.1:22841412-22870958 GCA_026546715.1 Gallinago undulata | reverse complement strand
TGTTTTTTTTAATGTGGTTGGACTCGATGATCTCAAAGGTCCCTTCCAACCACTAAGATTCTGTGATTCTGTGACTTCATATTTTAAGGGATCTCTGCAGCAGATGGAGGAGATGTCTTCAGCATCCTAAGCAAGGGAAGACTATAAGAGATCAGAGAGTAAAGACTGATAGGGAAATTATTGAGGCCACATAGCACATAATCTAGAAACCTAATTGTGAATATTATAACACATAAACTTTCAATTTAATAGGCAATAAATCTAGTTGATCAATATATGGGATGCTTCCCACATGGAAAAATATTTTTTCAGATAAGACAACAAGCTGATAGAATAATGCTACAGCATAAGCCCGGAAAAAAAAATATCCTGAGTGATTACCAAATAATTTGCAGCTAGTTTTGCATATCTGTCCGAGAAAAAAATGACTGGGGAGAGGGGGAGGAAGCAAATCAAGTAACTGCTGACATATAAATGTAAGAACTAAAGAGCAAAAGAAATTAGGTTAAACTTCCAATGACTGTGTGAGGTAAAATCAAACCTGGGCATCTGTATTCATTTTGGTATGTAGTGTAACTAGAAGAGGACTTTTTTAAGGTAAACTACTAGATTTTGCAAAGGGATGACGGAGAGCAAAAGAGGCTTTTTTTCAGTGATGGTCTTGGTCTGGGGTCTGCAGAGAACTTTGAAATTGTTTGCAAAAGGTGATTGTGAAAACCAAGCTCATAAATACTCTATAGCAATCCACATGTGCTAACTTTCACCGGGGTTTCCACTTCTCTGGGCGAATACTAATCCAGTATTCAAAAGGGGTCCACAAATCAAAGAAGCCGAAAACCACTGGGCTGTGGGCTAACCTCTGTCCTCGGCTGTGCACCCAATTCTCATCACAGGCCCTGTAAATGGCTCTCATGGCTGAAGAATTGGCCCTATTCATCTAACAGTCATTAATAAAGAAAAGTAATTCCTGGCAAAATACTGAGCAGTTGTAGGTGTATGTCAGATAATGGACAGCCCCAAAATACGCAGTAATTCACCTATGGGGTCCTGGTGAGTGCATGTGCTTTAACGCACAGCAGTTTGAATTCAGCCTTGTGTTTGCACCACAGCCATCTGGTGCTATTTAAAATATATACTTTTCAATTCTGATCTTTTAATCTTTCTGGTTTGAGAACATACACCAGTTCAAAGGTTACCTCTCTTAACTTTAAGCAATTCCCTTTCAGAAACAGCACTGAAGGGTTATTGTTATCATCACTTTTACTGGTGATAATTCTCTATTGTGGTTTTTACACACATTTTGAAATAAACCAAAACACCATTGTTATACATTTAAAACCACATAAGTGCCATGATTTTCAGGTGCCTCCATTTTGGGAAATCCAAAATGAACAGCTTTCTCAGGTGCCTAATTATCAGATGGGCTAAGCACTTATATGCTCTCCACTGCCCCCAAAATACCAGAATCAGAGGTGCCCAGGAGTGGAACTAATGATTTAAAATTTTGCCATACGTGGCCATGCGCTGTGAGACCATGTTCTGTTCTGTTCTGTCTGTGATAACAGAAAAACATAAAGTCACCCCAAACATGCTTTCCACCACCAGAACTGAGATGCACAACATTTCAGTCCTTTTTCTTCCCACAACAAGCAGGGAAAGTTTCCTTATCTTTCCTGTAAGGAAAGGTGGTATAAGGAACCCAAACGCCTTTATCTGGGCAGTATCAAGAGAGTTGGTAGATAGGAGTGGTGCAATAATATTCATTTTTTTCAGTGCCCAAGAAGTAGCCTTGACAACTAGTTTCATCTCTTCTTTTTAGCTGATTACTTGTATTGAATGTCAACCAGACAGTTTAATGCCTCATGAGGCTTTGTATTGGACCAAGGCATTCACACTAGGCAACTCTCTCTCTGGACCTGTTCTGTATGGAATTCAAACTTTTATTTTACAAGAATGCAATTTTGTAACTTTAATCAAAGGGAAACTATTTCCTAAACCAATCTAAGAAAACATCAAACTCAATGGAGGGGTAACTGACTCTGTAGGGACCATCCAGAAGAGCCCAGGCCTAGCCCTCCTATGTTATCCTCAAGTTTAGGTTTGATTTCCACAACTGAAATACCTGTTACCGATTATTTTAACAGGGCTTCAGTCCCTCTGGGTCTGAGGGTGAAGTATGAGACACATATTTGTCCCCTATTTTAAGCCTAGAGTTTGAGTTTTCTATTGAGTTACATTAATTCTCATTTCTACCTTGAAAACTTGATTCACAAACATATAGTCATTACAACATCCATTTAAAAATTATATTGAATAACTTGGGTGGGGACTGTATTTTTACCATTGCACAGCAGATTTTAAGTATCACACAGAGAATATGAGTTCCCAAGTTGCCTTTACCCACCTTGAGCTATATGTCCTCCCACAAGAACCACTCCTACAGAAGAGACACAATGAGCTGCACTGAGAAGCTGCCCAGGGGATGCTGTGGTTGGCTTTGAGGTGATAAAGAAAGGCTGGTGCCCAAAAGAGTCTAAAATCACCACTACTGTTTTCAGGCCTCACAGAACTCAGCGGTGATCACCACCAGCATCAGCAGCTGGGACTGGCCCTAGAAAGGCGTGATTTTATGTCACTGGGTAACGCCAGGGCTGTTAAAAGCACGGGCTCAGGCTTGTCCCTTGTTTTTGCTAAACAAATGCATCCCACGCAAACCCAAGAGTCCCCACAACATGAAAGGATGTTTCGTACATTATTATTTTTGCCTCTTCTTACTCCTTTCTGCCTATAAAACCTCCGTCCTGTCTTCCCCCCATGTCCTAAGGCACTTAAAGTTACCGTCTTTAGCAGACTTACATCCATCTGGATTGAACTGACTGAACTGCTCCTGATGGAGCTGATAAAGGCTTCATTTGCAGTGAAGATACAAAGCTCTGAAACACCCTATACGATCCCTAACAACTTCTTGGCAGAAGGGAGAGGCTTGGGGAGGGCCTCAGAGGAAAATATGGTGCCACTTGGGTGGTTGGCTTGAACAGACACGAGGACCCTTAGACAAAAGGCCTTGTCCTTCCCTGTGGTCAGCTTGCTCAAACTCCAGCAGGAGCAGGAGTGTGACCAGGCTGGATGGGGATTTGAGCAACCTGGTCTGGTGGGAGGTGCAGGGGGTTAGAACTCGATGATCTTTAAGGTCCCTGCCAACTCTAACCATTCTGTGATTCTATGAATATGAGAGGAACCAATTCTCTTCCTTACATTAAAAAAAAAAAGACATTGGAACTCCTAAAAAGGATTTACACATATTACTTCAGGGTCCTAGCCACTCACCTACAGGTGGGTGGTGTTTGTTTCATAGCTGAAATACTTTTTGACTTGACTTTCTGTTTTTCTTGTTTCCCACGTGATTGGTCCTGGTGTTTTTAGAACTGTCTACTGCATCCTGCATGTTTTCCATGCACCAGTGACTGGGAACATTTTAAGCCGGTGTCAAAGACAGAATCTGTGGGGAACTCTGCACACAAATAATACTTCCTCATTGTTCTTGCTCAGCAGTGATCATGCCTTTTGCGAGCTGCTTCATCCATTGCATCAGAAGTGTAAACTAAAAATAATCAATCGTATAATATTTTTCCTAACAATCCATATTCTCATTTTCCGAGCCAATATACCACTGGATGACAGAAAGTGCTCAACTCCAGTAGCACCAACAATCAATAGAGCCCAGCTTGGCAGGCACGTGATAACAGCCGTGTAAGGAAGCATAGGGGAGACCACACAGGAAGATTGTACACATGAGAAGCACAGTTGTAAACAAATAGTGAAATACAATGAAATGGGCTAGAGGATACTAGATGTCATTTGACATAAGGAAGCAATCTAACTTCTGTAAGCCTTGACATCAGCATATATAGATCACAATCTGCAAGAGTGGCATAAAAAATAACTCCAAATCTTGAAGTATTCTCCTAAGCAGAGACACTTAAGAAACAAGAGTCGCCTTTGAAAGTACAGTGACTGATAGCTCCCATTAGAGTCAAACTTTAAGCACCTTATTTCATCATATTTAGCTGTGAAGTAGGAGGGAAAGGTGAAGTAGAATGTTGCCAGGACTTTGTGAGCAAGGCCTATATCCATCCTGTCATACTGGAGCTGGAGGCATCACAACAACTGTGAGAACTACCCTGGCTATTCACACATGCTCTGCTGCGTGGTTTCTGCCAGCAGCTCCAGGCATGGCCGTGGGCTACAAAGGGCTGTGCAAGGCAAAGAACAAAACAGTAATTTTTGTCAGTGACCTTCTCCTTCTGCATTAAGTCTGGGTAAGAAATAGTAGGAAAGGAACAGGGAAAGCAAAGTAATAGGGAAAGACACTGAGAGTACAGGTACTCTTGGCCTTGCCTATATAGGAGCTAGAAGGAAGATGAAATGGTGCAAAAGAGGAATTTACTCATAAAGAAAAAGTAAGGAAAGAGCTAAAAGTCCAGAGAGAACATGATGTTTAGTGAAAAAATGTCTAAGTTAAATTGCTAAGTTAATTGCTGCATTCAGAAAACTCTGGATATCCTTTGGTCTCATAGCTGATACCTCTTGGACCACTAGTGAGTAAATTCCACTTACTGGCTGTGTAGGAAATCTGGGGCATCAAAAACAAGAAATTCACATAGCAACCAGGTTTTGAACAGAAAAAAGAGTGTAAGTCCCCATAAAAAGCTCATTGTGGATGTTTTATGGAGAAAGAGAGAGAGTGCAACTTTCAGGCCTTCAAGCAAAGGCCAAGGAATTTCAGCAATGTTACACCTGGATCCTGGAGGGAGACCTAAGGTGAAGCCTAAAGAAGTGGAGAAAATGCTCTCTATCCTAGTAAAAGTGCATACAGTTCTAACTTAGGGTTCATAATTTTTCTAAATAGTTTCTTCTCTAATGAAAGGAAGGTTCTGTGTTGAGTGTCCTGCATGGCCCCTATACATTTTTTTTCTGAAAGAATCTCTAGCCTGTATTTGTATGCTTGGAACAAGATACTTCTGCTTGTCCTCACATTTGAATTCTGAGCTGGAAATCCTGTTTACCAAGTTACCACTTGCCTAGGTAAAGAGTTTCTCTGCTAACTGTTTACTCCTGAGGCATACAGAGCTCTGAGGAAAAAGAATAATTTGCAACACTTAATTTATATGGCAATATTAGCCTTTTGCTCTTCCACGAGTGCAGCAGCAGCACGGTTTCTTGAATGTACTCATTATTCAAATACATTCTCTGAATAGACAGCCAAGCACTCTGTGCTGTCAGGTTTTGCCATGACATGTTGACTGGTGGCACATCTCTCCAAAGGCTTGGCTGATCACTCTGAGGTTGAGAACATTTTTACGGAGAAAATATCCTACTGTGGTTTGCAATTTGCCTTTGAGCCCCCCTCCTCAAGTTCTGAAAGGCTGATCTGTGTGATTATAAAGGCTAAACTTAGATGCAGGTGGTGGGAGGTGGGCATCAAAGAAGAGCCATTTTGTAGTGTCTAACAGGACAAGGAGTCTCATATCAAGGGTGTTTTTCTCTATTTCATTATTCAGAAGGAATTTCTGGAGTGAGCTGAAGTGGATAGAGGAGAAGCAGCTGAGTTTTGTCTATTTCAGAGCCTGACTGACTTGCTGGGAGTGGTGGTGGTGTCTTCTACTTAGACGAGACTTTCTTGTCTGTCTGCATCCCAAGTCAAGCTGCTGTGGCACCAGTCCAGGGTGGGGAGAATCTGCCAAGGATCTCTTTGAGCAGATTCGGCAGAGCTGGGAGGGCTGGGGCACGTGGTAGGAGTTTGCAGCACACAAGGGGATGATGTTTGTATCCCCTGTGCACAAGGCACAGGAACCACGTCAAGGCCGATTCTTTGTTACAGAAAAGGGTGGAAAAATGTGTGTATTTCCTTATCTGACACCTATGTCATGCAAGCATGGGACACTGTGCGTGAGACTGGCCTGGAAACATGCTGGCAGCCTCGCTGACTGTCATGTCTCTGGTCAGTCACTTTGACTTAATCTTGGACAAAGCAAAAATGGCAAATACATGTGGGGCATTCCGCAGTGGGAAGATGTCACCTGTCTGAGCATATGAAGCAAAATCAACAGAAAGGTAGAGGTTTCCACACACGCTGATTTATGCTGGCATTTTTTTAACTTCACTGTTCTGAAGGCAAATACAATTCTGCATCACAAACTGAATTTGGAAAAAAAATCAGATAGCTCATTTCTGCACAGAAACTATAGTATTTTTTCTTTTATGAGCTTTATAATAATGCATCACTTCCCTTCCTAGCTAATGTAAGAAGCTAGCTAATCAAATGAAGGTCTTAACTCTGGTGAAAGTGAAAGATGCTACCAGAACTCAAATTGAACTTGGCACATCAACTGTTATAACCTCAAATCCTTCAATGATGATTATCAGCATTCCTTGATTATCAGTGGGTCTGGATCGGAAAAACATCAAGTAGTCGCAACTTAGAGGGGCTTCCCACAGGGCAGCTGCAATTTTTCTCGTCTCTCACAACTGGGTCCCATCACAACAGGAAGCCTTGGAAGGAAGGGAAGGATTGGTTATACCAGTGCCTGTTCCCATTCTTCAAGTGAAATTCCTGCGTAATATAAACAGCTCTCTGTATCAACCACAAGGATTGCAGAGGGTGCAGATTTTTAAAAAAAACACCTCCTCCCAAGACATCTTGATTGCAGATGTTATTAAATGATTCTCTGGTGCTGGCAATACTCATCCTGGCTACATGTTGATCATAAAATACATTCTGTTCTCATGGTTTTCTGACTCAAAGAATGGATGAAATCCTTCAGAATGCAATGAGAGAAAAATACTTCTGTATGTGGCGATAGTTCTCCCTGTCTTTTGGTCTAGGAGTCAGGTTCCTGCCTGAGGGGGCCTGTATGAAGGACAGTGAAAGTAATTATCCTGTCAGCTTAAATATGATTTTCTTCTACACGTCTGTTTCTCATGATGTCAGTTGATTAACATGTCAGTCATCTTTGCACGGAATGTGGCCATATAATATCATGTGCTGAGGTATATGGTTTATTGTGCTAGTCTAACATAAAATTGAAAAGGGCTCCAGTCTAAGCCTTATTTGTTCATCTGTGCTTTGTATTTTTCTTTTGCCTCAATGTCACATGTTCCTTCTTTTCTTGATCCCTTCCCATCTTAACTTCTTTCTTCTCTTCTCTGACGTGATTTTTCCTAATCTAAATCTCCCCTCTTTCAGTTTATAACCATTACCCCTCATCAGATTGCTCCACTCCCTGATCAAGAGTCCCTCTCCATCTCTCCTGTAGGCCCCTTTTAGGTACCGGAAGGCTGCATAAGGTCTCCCCAGAGCCTTCTCTTCTCCAGGCTGAACAACCCCAGCTCTCTCAGCCTGTCCTCATGGGGGAGGTTCTCCATCCCTCTGATCATTTTCATGGCACTCCTCTCAACCCATTCCAACAGGACAATGTCCTTCCTGTGCTGGGGACTCCTAAGCTGGCCACAGTGCTCCAGGTGGGGTCTCAGCAGAGCAGAGCAGAGGGGCTGAATCACCTCCCTCACCCTGCTGGCCACACTTCTCTTGATGCAGCCCAGGATGCGGTTGTCTCTCTGGGCTGTGAGCGCGCATTGCTGGCCCATCTTAATTTGCAGTCTTTATTCATCTCACCTTTTCTTTTTCTCTCCCACACCATAGTTCTGCTCCACCTTTCTCACATCTCTGCAACCCACCTTCTCATTGCTTCCACATCAGGGCAGACCACAGAGACCCTTTTGCTTTTGCATCCTTTACTACACAGTGCTCCTCTCAGTTCTCCTATGCTGGATATAAGCCATTGAAATAGGAAAAAAAAAGACATTGAAAACCACACATTGTCACCTTAATTGCCCTGGTTATCTCAGAAAAACTGGGGGCAATCTAGACAGTGCTATAGGTTCAATATACCAAACCCTCCCTATTTAGGTGAGTTTTACTCTTTTCTGAGTGATACCAGGATTTCATATTAAAGGTTTTCACTTGGATATCTTCAAATGGCAGTAAAATCCACTTTATTTGTTACCTCATTCTTCTCCCTGATTTGGTATTACAGCATTGAGTCTGAAACGGGCATCATGACCATTTTATTTAGGGAAGAACATCTTAGCTAGAGTCCAGCTGGAAGGGAGAAGGATTATCGATGAAGGCTTAATATGAGAAAGGTTGAAAGTCACTAGGACGGCCACCATATTCCTCTAACTGAAGCTAAAATGCATATCACATGTATTTTGTTAACTTAGGATGCAAGGAGTATAAAAATAACAAAATAATTTCACCAGCATCTACCTCGAGGCCCATGCCAAGCACAGGGTGGCCATGTGTAAGAGTTGACATAAGGTGTTTCTAAGTCTGAAATTAAAAAATCAGGTGCAGCACACATTTACATGAGCAAGCTAGGAATGGGATTGTGGGAATGCATTTCTCACACAGACTAAATCTGTTCTTCAAATTTCACATGGACACTGTGCTTTCCCATGCAGGTGGAGGACAGTTCTGTATCAATTCTGCTCTCAGTGACCAGGAGTGGAGACATAAAAAGAACTATTCAGTGTCTCTGTTTGCAGAGATAAGTGAAAGAGTCATTGGCAATAACTCTGTAGTAATAGCAGCAGTAAGTACTGGGCATGATTTGAATCTCTTGATAGTGATACCGGGATGCCAGAATATTTATCAAGCCATTAGGAGAGGCTGTGCCTAGCTGATAAGAAGATGACTACAACTGATGAAGTCCACCTGAAGACTCTGATGATGCTGGGACAGATTTGAAGCCAATAACGGTGGATAGCAATGAGTACTGCCCTTAAGAGCACCATGCACTGTTCATCAGCAAAATTATACAGTCTCCTGCCTGGGGCAAGCTTGTGAAATCTTTAATAAACAGAGTAAAGAAACATCCTGATGTATATGTTCTTCACAGCTGGGGAGCCAGGAACAGCCTGCCCTGCCAAGAAATGGTTTCACTGATTTGGTGGCAGAGGGGAAGGAGCTGGGAGAGATTAGGAGAAAATCAGTTCCAAAAGTGATTAATCCAGGGCCTCACTTTAAACCATCCCTATATCAAACTGCCAAACTTGTGATGGTTCTGTGTTTGGAAGATGAAATTGTCCAATTTATATCACTTAAAGTCTCTTAGTGTCATCAAATCAAATGAACATTCTGTCATTTTGACTAGAACTAGATTTGGAACAGATTTTTTGCTGTAATCTTCTATAAGCAACATGAATGAAGAAGAATTTCTCTCCGCTTTTCTGACTTTTAATCTGCACTTATGCTGTGTTATGGACAAGATCAGGTATTAACACTTGAATTTAAGTTGGGAAGTTTTTTTCTTTGAGTAGCTTTTATTAGTCAAGGCTTTAATAACTAGAAAAAACGTATGTATTTTGTCTCTATTGCTTATCATATGACAAGGTAAAGCACTGAAGTTAATGCTGGCATTTGGTTTTCCTTCTTGATTTGCTATGGAACCTCCTCTCTGTTGATGACTGGAGACCTCTGGAACACAAAAACTGGTCATGCAAGTTCAAAATCCTTCTTTTGTATTTCTGTGTCTCTGTGTGTAGAGGTATAGAGAGCTCACCATAAACAGACAAGTTTTTCCTTAAAGGAATCTTACAGATTATAAGCATAAAGGATTTACAAATGAAAAGGCCTCGTGCTGTTTATTTCCAGTAAACACTAGACAGAGAGGAAGAATGGGGAGCCAACTTGTTTTACTGTTCACAATGAATTAAGGATATAAATCCTTAACAATGAATAAACACTATTGACACACAAAAGTAAACGCGTCTTAAATTTTTTCTGGCTTTTAAAACAAAGAGTATCAATAGCAAAATTGTGTTTTCGAATGTGTTTTGAATTTGACAGTGTCTCTTTGACATTTATAAAGTACAGTGATGGGTATGCAATTGAAGTTCTTTGCTTAGTTTTCAATGCTGCATTCTCAGCCATCCACATTTCCTTTGAGCTGGGGAGGAGCTGAACAAAGGAGGAAGGTTTGCCAGCAAGTGGCCTGTTCCCATGCACTCCATGCTGTGCACCAGCAATGTGCTTGCCTTTGATGCCAGCGCTGAGCCAGCCCATGTGCACGCATTGAGGAGCATCCCTTCTTAATGTACTTGCTTTTTTGCTTCAGTTGCCACAAAAGGGCTAAGTGAGGAATAGAATATTTTTCTAAATTTATTTGCCTTTCCTTCTGTCTAAATATGAAGTGTCAGACATTTCATGGCAAAGAGAGATGTTTTCTTGGGAGCTCACAGATCTGGTATGACTGCAGATAAAATACTGAACAGCATGTATAATCCTAGAACATTACCACTGAATCCACAGGTAGTGAATTTTGCTGTAGGCTGCGTTTCAATTGTTGTTTTCCCTCCCCGCTCTCAGTAGCGAGCATCCTGTCCAGGATTACAGCACCAATGCTCCAGCCTGGGAGGGCTGGAACAGGCTTAGTTGTGTTGGTAACACAAGCCTTCGAGCCAACAAACTCTGTCACACACACACAAAAAGGCACAGCACCAAAGCTGTCTAGACTCTCACTGTTTCAGTACAAAAATTCTCATTTGGCCAAGACCATAGGTACAGATACATGCTTACCTCAAATTACTCATGAAATGCAAATGACTATCATAAAGCTGAACACTGCATTAAATAGCCGTTGGTCAAAGTACATAGGGTGAAGCCAATGACAGGAATTTGGATGTCTCCCTTACTGTCTGCTTGGCTTCAGAGTGATGTTCACTCTTGTATCCTCTGACTGCCTGCCAGACAGTCCTTTCACTGGAGATGGGACATGTTGGTTTGAATCCTTCCTGGGGTGGAGTGCATCTGAGTCTTCTCCATATCCGAGAAGGGGTCGTAACAGTAGAGCTGTGGGCAGGAGCTGCTCCTTGGGCACTGTTTTGAATGAGGGCTGCCTTCCCCATGCTTTTGGGACTCTGATTTTGCAGACGTACACTCGCTATGCCCTGAGCACCCTTGTGGGCTTGATGCCTCCCCATTCCCAACTGCAGACGTAATCATCTCGCAACTGTCCCATTGCATGGTAGTAGCAGGCAAAGGCGGTTCACGGTATGCCCACACAAAGCTTGACCAACGGGAATTTTGCTTGTATGTAGGCCTTTTCATTAGATACCAGTCGTTTTGTGAATGAATTCTTCCTAGGTCAGTTGCTAAATTCATATGGAAAATCATCAGCAGGTGATGAGATTGAAAACAAGTCTCCAGAAGTCCAGTCCAGCAGCCTCTGGATACTCTTTTCTGAAGGTGCCAGAGGTTGGATACCTCAAATGGATGCATTCAAAATTATTTAGATTTTCAGACATTAAAAGATAATGTAAATATTTCAAACTGAAGGCTTATCCATGACTGGATGCTGAATGACTGCTTCAGGAAAAGGCAGACAAGATTGCCAAGGGCAGTTGCCTTAGGAAAAGTACCAGAAGGTTCCCCTGCAGGACTGGAGAGGTGGGGTTATGGCAAGAGAGCAGCCAAGCGCAGCACAGCCTGATCAATGCTGCATAGAAGGCACTTGTAGACAAAAGTGCAAGATCCCTGCATCACGTGAATATCACGTAAATTCCCTCCTGTCTCAGGAGGAAAGTGGAGCACGGGTCCTGTATCCATTCTCTGTTGTACGCAGTTGGTTTATCCTCAGCAAATACTGTTCTAACAGAGCCAGCTGTCACATCTGCATCTGTTGAACACGTGCAAAATACTGATCTCAGTGGGAGGCAAGTACTTGCTCTGCATAAGCACTTTTACAAATCCCAAAAGACATTTCTCCATCTTCAGGCACTTCAATATCTTTAAAAATCTTGCCCTTTGTGCCTAGCTTTACCTCTCTATGCAACAGAGAGATATCTGCCCCCCTAGGAATGAAGCAGTTAAATTTATTCATATTTGCTTTAAGCTTTGGAACCATAGAAAAGATGTATGACACAAAGGTGTACTTCTTTTTGAGCATATTACACAATGACACATCTGTGTGGTCAGTTATTGTCCATGCCGTCATTGGTCTCATTTTGAAAAATATATCCCTGAATCAGAGGAAGGCAAGGTGCCATATTAATGAGTGGTAGCTACAGAAAGACCACTGTATACAAGCTGCACCGTTTTGTGATGATGCTGCAGTTCTTTTATGAAAGACACAAGCAATAGGATCTGCCTCAGGTATCTTCCTGTGCTTGAATGTTTTGCAGAAGAGAGATAGAAAACTACTACAGGTGCTCATTATGGTCATTGTGCAAGATGTTTGTGTGAGATAAAGACGGCAAAGGTGGCTATATGTCCAGGCCTTCAATTTTGGTGTCTAAAAGAGCTCTCAGTTATCCAGAAAGAGTCACATGCTCCACGTGCTGAGGTCTTTCTGCAGTGAACAACATGGCAGCTTCATTAGGGCTTCCTGGTTGCAGAAGTCTTCTGCTCCGCACATCAGTGTTTGTTTCTGTACATCTTGCCTTGCCCATGAATTTCATGGTGTTTCAGAACCTGTCCCTGCACTCTTTTGATAACCTGAACAAAAGCAGAGGTTGCAAAAAAAGTCTTTTTGCCCTAGTTTCTCCATGGATTGCCTGGAGTGGAAGTTACCCTTGGACTTGCTTGCTCTACCCTCAGGTATGCGAGTACTCCTGGGCTGCTCAGTTACTGCTGCTCTCACACTGGGGTTTTTAGCCCCTTTTCTTTTGCTGGGGCAGCAGCTATCCTGGCCTCCCTAGGTTACTCCACCTTCAGCCTGACTGTGGCTTCAGCCCCTGGCTCATCCCAGCTTGTCTGCACTGACAATACCATGGTGTATGAGTGTGGTGGAGTTTCTTAATTATCATCTACTTTGGCCATTTAGGGTTTGAGGTTATTTTGGTTTCTCTAGCTGGGGAGGTTCTTGACCTTTCCCAGTGGCAAATACTCTAGAAAGTCATACCAGTACTTTACCCTTTTCTTAAGCAGCAGGACAACGTATCTTAGCCTTCAATAGCTGGGAGTTCTGATAGCTGAGGGGCAGCTGGGAGACAAATGACATGATTTGAAAACAGGGTTCTTTGGTTTAATGCCTGGCCAGCCCAGACATTCTGTTGCTCTGCTTGTAACTTTTCCATTTACTACTATGAAGACAGAAATATGATCAAAGAAAATTAAAAAGGAGCATCTACAGATGTTAGCAGTGCCGAAGACTGAGAACGTTCTTAGTGTGTTAAAGCCTTTTAATAATTTGAGATCAAATTATAATCCCCTTGTCCAGACTCCTTGTAATTTTCACATGGTTTAATGCTTGGAATACAGTTAGAGTTTTGGTCTCGCCTCTTTTTTTTTTTTTTCACTCTTATGTCACAGTCAAGGATAATAATTTTGAATGCTATAATGTGTTAAAAGCATTAATTGCAATAGTTTAAGTATTTTGAGTTAAAGTCACCCAAAAATGTAATATGACAGATAAGATACAGAGCAATAATTCTAGCTGTGACTCAGAACAGGAAACAAATCCTGACTTTGATTCAAGCAATAGTACTTCTCTCCCTCACTGACAAGGTGGCTTTTGAGTCGCACTGAGCCTTAACACCGGCAAGCGCCCAAAGACCTGCTGGCTTCCAGCACAGGGGAGGCAGCTGGTGGGTGCTGGAGCTCAGCCCTGCATCCCATCCCATGGAGGGAGGAGGACATCCCACATCACTGCTGGCACCCCAGAGCAGATAGAGGCTGCCTGCCCCAGGACTCCTAATCTATGTCAGCACAGTCATGGAAATTAGCTTAGACCACTTCTGGCATAAAGAAATCTGTGTTTTGTCTCAGTATAAATAGATGTGTAAAGCTGGACTATTTTATGCATTTGGTAGAGCGGTTAAACAAGGAACGCAACAGATATGAGACAACAGAAACTTCTGGGGAGTAAGGGGCAGCTGGAACAAGTGCGGGAGGGACAAGCGTGGGGTCACAGCGTGCCAGACCTCCCTCCAGAGGAAGATGGTATGTTTCCACAGATCTAGTTCAGCTCCCAGCCCTACTGGGGAACCGTAAGGTTTGGCTTAGTGCATACTCCTACAGCGATTTGGGGTATAAAATGTTCATGCTATCAGGAAAACATCGAATGAGCCTAGCGTTGGGAATTCAATCAGATTGCTATGCTGCTGCATCCTTGCGCTAGGTCACCTCAGGTCTGTTAATCACCTTTGAGGATACAGTGAAGGTATTCAGGGATATATTTCTAAAAGCATGAAGGGCAAGCTGCCACGTTAGTCCTACTTGAAGAATCTGGGTGCCTGGACGTATATGTCCAGTACAACTTAGATGCCCTCCAGTCTCCTGCCTTGTTGCAGAAGTCCATGGATTTCCCACATACCTGTCAGTCCACATGGATTTTTAAGTACCAGAAATCATCTGAAATAACACATCACCTACACTTAGATGCCAGGTATCTCCCCAAATGCCATGTTGTGCTTGCAGCTATTCCAACTTATAAGAGAGAAAATTTGCTCAGTTCTCCAAGCTTATTTCAGTAGGTCACTTCCACCTATTTTACAAAACCACAGTGAGCTGCTAGTCTTGCAGTTTGCACAGATTTTCCGATTGTTTTAATGTTTTGATTGGGAAGAAGTCAGACTTCAAAATCTTGTGCCTACGGTTAATCTAGCATTATTTGATTTCAGAGTTAACTTCCACTTGAAAGAACTTAACTTCTTCATCTCATAGGCCACCATCCCCCCTGCACCAATTATTTTGAAGGAGTCTTGGTCTTGGCAGTGTTTTTGGAAAGTTACAGTTAAGCAGCATCATGGAGGAAGTCTTTTATAGTTGTGTGACTGTCACAAAAGGTATCCTACCAGAAGCTCTCTTTTCACCCTGAACTCCTCTCGTGATTCAGAGGGATGGATAGACTTGATCAACCTGGTTTCAGAATCTGAATATCTTAGGGCTCTGATCAAAAACCTACCAGTGTAAGTACTATGAATTTCTTGAAAAAGCAACTTCACTGTGTAGCACCCCTCATGAAACTAGTAGTATACCCTCCCAAAGCTTTTCCTCATTGCTTGTGTCTGCTGCATACCTGACAACTTGAAGACCTTCCCAGGGCTTCTCAGCATGAGTGAGAACTCTGGCTGCAGCTCCATCAATCCAATCTCTGCTGCACCCCTGCATCTCAGTCTTCTCTACCTCCAAACCCAAGAAAATTCCTTTTTGATCACTCTGCTACTTTTCTGCTCAAGCCTGTTAATGCCCTGCTTGTGCAAGCATTTCTGCCACTTGCCTAGTTTCAGCCCTTCCTAACGCAAACCATTCTGTTCAGGGTATTTCACGGCCTCTACACCACCAGGAGAGTATCAGTCTCTCCAGGCCACTTCTATCAAACTGATTCTGTTTATTCTTCAGTTTTCCCACCCCTTCCCTGTATTCATTACACTAGGTGCCACCTACAGTGCCCATTCAGCTGTCTCAGATTAGAAAAAAATGGCAAAAGGGTGGCTTTATTTGATGTAAAAATTAACAGTTTTCACACTATATAGATTTTGGACAAGAGATTTTAATGTGACAATGACCAGCCGTGGGTCATCTTCTCTACCCCTTGGGTAAAAGCTACATAGGGTGACTGACAAGCCTGAAGCACTCATATATACAAATCATTCAAAGAATTCATTGCCAGATGACATCAGAGGCAAACACTCATAAAATGTGGTAGGGACTATGCTGTAAGGATGTCTGATTTTGAGTGTCCAATTTTGATTTTCCTCAGAAAGCTTCAATTTTCCAAAAAGTAATGGACATCTAATTTCTCAAAGTCAGAATCATTAGCCACTTAGGGAAAGCAAGACCTTAAAACCGGAGCTACATGACATATATTCATTATGTATATGCATCCAGAATATATATTATTTTTAAATGAAAGTATATAAACCCTCAAGTTTCAGTCCATTAAGTCAGAAATTGCTAGACGTCATGAATAAATTTCATCAATGAACAGGTTTAAATTTCAGTGACTGCTTAAGGAAAAATTGCATTTTTGCCTTGCTTTAATTGCCACAGGCTAAGGTTTCAGAGGAAAGAATGACTGGCTAAGAAGTCAGCAAAAAAATGGTATCATTAACACGTGATATATTGTGCTATTTTCTGTGCCATGGGTTCTCTTCCACATTGCTCCATCTTACCCAGATCTTAAAACAAACTCCAATCTGTCTGTCTGCAGCCTGGCTGTTATTCCTGCTAAGATCAATGCCTCCTGGATGGTTGTGATATTTAATTGTCCCCAGATGCACAATGTACAGACTGGAGTCTTACTGTACATATACCATTGAGGATAAAGGGTCTGTGACCAAACTTTTCTCCAAGCAAAAGTCACTTAACACATTTTTGCATACAAAATATCCCACAATGAGATCTCACTGGAACCAGATGTTCATAGCAGAAACCATATGGCAAAAGGGTGTTCTTCATATTAAATCTTTAAGATTTTTTCTTAAATCCACTTGAAAAGTCATTGTATCATAGCCCAAATTCTGCTGAAATTCACACTTATAATCCCAAAAGTCTTTTCCCAGTAAAAAAAAAATCCCACAAACACATCTCTGTTTTCATTGCTTGTGAATTGCTTTCACGCCCATTGATATCCAGTGGTTTGCAAAGAAAGCAGTTGAAAAGAGAATTTGACCCACATACCCATTTTAGAGACATTTTTGCTGTTTTGAAGATGAGTGACTGAAACACAGGTTGCACTTACCCTGGGAATGCTTTACTGCTATCAGGAGTTCCTGTAAACTTTGGGAATGAAGTCCACTTAGTCTGTTGGATAGCTTTGTACTGGTGTAATAAAATAATTTTACCCTTCAAATAAAGCAAGCTCTACTAGTAAAGCACAATTTTTCTGTGACTAGGAACCTATTTTCTTCTGGACAGGTTGTCTTTAACTAAATGAAAATCTTGTTGGAGCAGATTTTTGGGATTTTCTCCCTTTGTCTGGACTTTATGGGTGGATGCCTCGCAGCCCTGAGGCAGGAGCAGCTGAGGGTGGCTGCAGCTCCAGCACTGTGGCTGCAGTCAGACGTTTAGGAGACACCAGCATGACCAGCCAGTCCCAAGCCAGGCTGGGCGGGATGTGCTTGGTGCTGCTGCCCTGGGTCTGGGCACAAGCGCCAGGGTTGTCTAAGGGTTGTCTAAGCTCTCAGTGCAAACCAGCAGCAAAGCCAGCAGCAGAAGTTTATCCCATTAAAAACCAGGCCATGCAATGAAAAGCAGTTTCCATCGAGTTCCCTCAACACTAATAACACAGCCTCCTTTCACTAGTGGAACTGTGTTACTGTGCAGCATTTTTTGGCATCGCAGCACGTTGTCACGTACCATGTGATACACACCTTGGGTTTGAAGCTTTCAAGGCAGGGAAGACTCATGGGCTGTATATGAATTATATAGATATATATATATGTATCAAATGTAGGCCATGTTCACATAGGGTCTGATACTTCCCAAAGCATCAACTCAGTTATTTCCATACAGCCTGCTTATTAGTATCTGGCTTGAAAGCTACCTGGTAACTCTAGAAATTCCAATCAAATACAAAAAAATCCTCACACTTTCTAGATGGAAAAAGATTTCAGAAAATCCAGACATACGGTAGCATTAGTTCTCAGCAGTATGGAAATATAATAGAAGAATTTTGAAGCAAATTTTCTAGGCTAGATCCTATTTTCCCATGTACAGACTTTAAGATAGGGCGCCAAACATTATGCAACCTGTTTAACTGAGCTCATACAGGATGAAATCACTGTAACCACGGAAAAAAAAAAAAAAACACCAAACCCCTAAAACACTATAAAGAATGGTCTTATCAAGTTGTTTTCACGTTTGCCATTTTGATTTAGAAATATGTAAAATAAATGAGACCTTTGAAGCCAAGCTGCATGTGAACCATTATCTGCTGTGTTTTAGATCTTTTCTCCCACCTACAAATGCATACTGGGTCAGGAATCCTTGTCCTCCCTGAAATGTGGCCTTGGGTGCTTTACGAGGCAGCTCAAGGGAATGCTCCTGACAAAAGATTGCACTAGCCAGATGAGCACATACCTTTGTTAGGGATTCATGAGTCCCATAACCCCCTCTGAGGACCCTGTTGCTCAAGACAAAAATCCTGTCTTGCCAAAAAAAAAGGGAAGGAATGAGCTCCTAAAACGAGCACTAGCACATTCCTCTGAAACTCTAAACAAACCTCCCAAAATGTAAGTGCAAAATAGATTATTCTCAAGGTGGATTTGCAATTACCAATACATTTCTCACTGACTTAGAATAACTTTTGTAAGAGGGAAGAAGTAATTTTTGTGATTAAAGCCCAGAAACAGTATTGCTGAGGTGTTTTCTAGGGCAGCTGTTAACCTCATTACATGGACAGGTGAAGGTCTCAGGAAAATACTTTAAAATATGGATGCATGACGTTACTTGCTCATATTTTGGGGAGCAAGTTTGAAAACAGGACCATTAATCTCTTTGTACTGCATTTTGCTCAGCTGCACAGAGATCTGTTGGGAAGCTTAATTAATGCCTTTTTGGTCCTTCAAGAATGGTACTACATGCAGGATTTTATCACCTCGAATTCTCTGTCCCTGAAGATTAATCAGAACACAAGTTCAAGGGACAATGGCTGAATACACCTTTTGCCAGATACATGCTCTGCCTTTAGGGGCACCTCTGTATAAAACAGAGTGCAGCATGCAAACCTCAGTAGGGAATATTCTTGAAGGAGATATTCTCCATGTCCCCATCTAACCACGGGGAAGAATAATAGATATCTTCCTCCCTTCTCTCCATCAGAAGCTGCCTCTGAGAGAACCTCCGAGGGGGGAGGGTATGTTTTGTTTGCTCTGTAGCCTTTGTCTCTCCTGTATCCACGCCCAGACACCATACCCTTACTCCTGTCATCTCTGAGGTCAGTAAAAAAACCAGCTCCACGTGAGTCGAGTGTACCATTTGGTAGTACTCATGGTGCACAACCCTACACAAGTGCAGAAGTGAGTCTGAAAAGCTTAGAGAACTAATTATCTAAGGCTTGAATTTCTCTAAAACAAAAATATGGGAATTTCTGTTGCTTAATTTCTTTTGATAACAACTTAACTAACACACTATAATTCCCTTATTGCATGGGTATGTCATGGCCATCTTCCCCAAATTACCTCTCAGTAAAATAACAGTCCTTCCCTGGGGCCTTTTGCTAGTGGAAAGTTCTGGAGGAAGAATCAGAGAAAAAAGCTAGATGTTTAGCTCCTTAACAAGGATGAGTTATGGAGACACATGACAGCCCTTCCAGCAAACAGGATTGTCTGCAGTGGCCGTAAGAGCCTTTCCCAAATTATTTCTGATGACAAAGGAGAGATTCAGCCTCAGGATACAGAATCATAGAATTGTCTGGGTTGGAAGGAACCTTTAAGATCATCCAGTCCAACCATCAACACAACTCTGATAAAAAACATCACTAAATCTTGTCATTAAGCACTAAGTCTTTTAAATACCTTCAGGGATGGTGCCTCAACCACTTCTCTGGGCAGCCTGTTCCTCTTCCACAATCCTTTCGGTGAAGAAATTTTTCCTGCTATCCAGTCTGAACATCCCATGGCGCAACTTGAGGCTGTTTCCTATTGTCCCATTGCCCGTGATTTGGGAGAAGAGACCAACTCCTGTCTCTCTACACCCTCCTTTCACGGAGTTAGAGAGAGGAAAAAGGTCTCCCCTCAGCCTCCTTTTATCCAGGCTTAACAACCCCAGCTCCTTCAGCCTCTCCTCATCACACCAGTGTGATATTACCACTAACGATGGTTGATTGCCCAGGTCACAAAAGGAAAACTGCACTGTTGTCTTTATTCTGCACCAAAGGAAGTCTCCCTGTGCTTCCTGTACATGAACAAATGTGCCCAGCCATTTTAATCAAACTGCAAATTGAAAGACTGGCTCTTTATTTTGCTTCATCTGTCCCCACTTTTGAAGATTTATGCTCTGGACTTCCATATGTTTTCTCACATTCCTCTGATTGACAATTAGCTTTTCCTTTATGAGTGGAGACTGTGACTAGCACCTGATTTTACTTGAACTTGTGGCAGCAAGCACCTCACATCTGGCTGTGTTTGGAGTTGATTAGAGAGTGGGTTTGGACTGGGGACTTTTCTGAGCAGGGAGGTCCAGCCACTCTCTTTCTCTGAAACCTATATTTAAAAATTGTTTATTCTCCCTCAGCTGACTCCAAAAATATTTCTGCACTTCAAAGCACCTCTTTATTCGCCTGAACATTTCATATGCCAATGTGCTATCATTATCACATTTAATTGAATAATTCATTATGATGATACGCCAGTCCATATATAACATACAGACAAATCTATTACTGGTTCTTTACCTCACAATAGTTTTTACAGTCCTCTAATACATTGGCTTATTTAAAGAACAAATATTCCTTGTGTGTGCAAAAAAGGAGGCAGTATGCAGAAACTCCTACAGGCTCTCAAGTCAAAACACATGTTACACATTTTGTCCCCATGGGATAATGGTGAGAGATCCAGAGTACGTGCCCTACTTTTCTCACAGATGCAAGATTAAAGTCTTGAGAACTGAGAAATGCACTGAATGTTTGTTCTGCTCACATGAAGATCCTGATGTGATAGGTACAGAATGTCCTTTCTCTAGCAGCCTACAGGACCACAACCTGGTGTGGGAGTGCTCCAATCTGTTTTTTAAATGAAGCCTAAACGAACTGTTTTTTGGAAATAATCCAATGGCTATTAGAAAAGTGAAGGGGGGAAAAAAGCCATCCCCAAGACTTTCTGCAGGACATTTGGTCTCAAAATAGTAATATTTTTTGAAGAAGTTCAGATGGATGTCCTGGTCAAATTCCAGTTCAAATAATTGCTTTTTGTTGATCTGCAGTAACCCCCATTTCTTTAGTACAATGCATCCCGTATCAGTATGTGTCTGGAAAATGGCTGGATGCATTTTTTCCTGTCCATACATATTTCAAATCAAATCTGACTTCATGCCTGTACCACTGGCTTCCAGTGAACTTTTAAGTGAGACTTTCTCTGCACAAATATTTGGGGAATATAATTTCTCCATCTAATTTGAGTAGCCTGAGGCAGCCTATTTTCACGACTCCTGTTATGAAGGGCCGTGAGAGTGGTCCCTTTTAACAGAAAAAAATATTACAGGCTTCTCTTTAAATGCCTTGAGAGGACATAGAGAAAACTGGGCGCAGAGTGGGATTTAGGTAAATTTCATGTAGCACAGAGGTCTTGGTGGTCCTCAGCATTAGGGGACTCAGGACTCTCAGTGTCAGATTTGGAGAGCAGAAGCTGCAGTCAGCAACCAGGCCTCAGCGGCCCGTTCTCCTGCGCTGTGGAGACCAGGCGGGCAGCGGCGAGTGCTGCGGCCTTAACTGCAGCCAGACCGAGACGGAGCCGGGGCCTGTCTCCCGGGGCCGGGGCCTCCCGCAAGCAGAGAAGCCGAGCGCGAGCGGAGGGTCCCGAAAGCCCTCGGGGCTCTCGCGAGGGAGCGCGCGGTGACGTAGCAGGGGGCGGGGCGGGCGCGCGTGCGCAGAGCCCGGGGGAAGCAGGTTTAGAACAAAGATTTGCCTTCTGTTTTAGTCACAGAAGTTGAAAACTTAAAAATTTAATCAGAAAAAATAAAGACAATATGAGTGGACAACTAAAACTATATATATATGTGTGTATGAAATATACAATCACCAAGAATTAAATCATTGCTTTGCTATCTAATTAAAAAACTGTCCTCTTCCCACCATGCAGAAGGAGAGCTGCTGAAATAAAACTTACCGGGAGTCTAAGACCAGGAGGGTTGTGACAGAAATCTCACCGAGTCCCTGCACAACACGGGAATCTGCCATAACGGCTGATTCTGTTTGAATCTGTTTTACAAAGACACCCTGCCTTGTTTGAAAGCTTCACAACACAGCCTGTTTCAATACTTGATTGCATGCGCTGTTAAAAACCCAATGCTTTATTTCTAATCTTATTCCTTCTTTTTTGCTTTAAAGGAAGAGATTTAAAAAGAGAAAGATTCATCTGCGCATCTCATCAGGCTTGTTTTACATTGTTCACTTGTATTCCCTCCTGTAACTGCTGCTGTTTGCTCCCCAGCTCAGAAATGAACTGCAGCCTCAGACGAGTCCCACACACGGAGACAATACTCTTATCTTTCCACTTTAAGCTGTATTAAATGAACGATAATGGCTTTCTACAGGATGAAGGCACAAGCAGAACCACCTCACTGGGAAGAAAGTGATTTCAAATGGAGCTGGCAGCGTATTCTGTACGATTCGGGTTCCTCCAGCGTGCCCATCGCTGTGCACATGAGCACCTTTCAGAGCAAAACCAGCAGCAACACATAAAAGTTCCCTTTCCATCTCCTTGGCTATGGAGTGTGCATGCAGTAAATGACGAGGGATTAGAAGCTGCCTCCTGGGACATGGGGACAAAGAAGAAAACATGGAGTGGAGATTTGAAAGAGAAAGAATTTTCCAAGAAGCTAAGCTGCTTCAAGAGTAAATCCCTGTGTGTTGGTGTAGCTGCTTGTTCCCCCCCCCCCAAGGCTGTTCCCGATAACCAGCAGGGTTGTAGGTAGCTGGTGCACTCATCGTGCTGGTCAAGGAGCAGAGGTGTAAGTGGAAGATGCTTCCTTTGGACCCTTTACTGCCAGGCATGATTGCCTGACCAGCTGATGCCTCAAAGTCCTCCAAGTACAGAAGTTACACAGACCTCCAAGGTGGCCAGGAGGTCTGGCTTTGTTTTGGAACTGGTTGTCAACCCTCAGTCTCCCAGATTGCAGAGCAGTCTTGTGGCTGACCCTGTAAGGAAATTACTTTTCCTTAGCTCCCTACAAGCTCAAAAAGGTTCCTAAGATGTCACCATAAAAGCCTTGCCAAGTGAAGACACCAGGGCTCCCATTTCTAAACTAAAGAGAAAACTGAGATATTGACTGATCTGCCTTGCTTGCAGTTTTGGCATAAAATTAGTTCTATAAATCAGAGCCCTCTCATGATCTTGTCCAGCTACTTAAATGTCTGTCTTCAATTTTCAACCTTCCAATAACTTTGTTAATTGACAGTTACAATGAAACTTGCTCACTGACTTCTTAGTGCAACTGTACTGCAGGTGTTGTAAAGCTTTTCCATAGTAGAAAGGTAGCATTTTATACACACTTTGGATGTAAATAACTATAAAGCACGTGGAACAAGACTAAATCAATTTTGCAGCAATTCCTCAGCCTATAAGAAGTTAGTTAACATGTTTCTTCTGTAATTAAGTTAAATTGAGAGGTTCCCATGGCTTTTTTAATCATTACAGCAATCTGGTTCACACCATGGATCCACAAAGACCTGGAATGGCACAAATGAGGGAGCAGAAGCACAGAGGTGAGAGGGAGTAGCCAGAAGGTGGGAAGGCAAGAAATCGTTATGCTGGCTTTGTCACCTGAATCCTAAAACTTTTAGAAACTTTGGGATTTCTAGAAAAAAAGCATGTGTAATCTCCAGCCCTGGTATTCGTAAAATTAGGACTGTATGTCTGTTTAATGGGCTGTATTCCAGTTCAGTCATGAGCTATTGAATGGAAATTACTGAAAGAGGTTGTGAATCCATGTCAGGAGATCAGACTGCCTTTGTGGCTTCTGTCCCTCAAATATATGAACTTTCATTAGGGCTTCTCAAGTCTGAATTCATCCAGCCAGTATTTATCAGTAAGAACAAGAGGAAGGACAGCGCTTTTGATACTCATACAAATTGCATTGTTTATCTAACTGTATTATATCTCTGTATTCAATGGGGTCAGGGGCCTACAGCAGAATAACTATGCAATGTCAGCTGGTTGACCAAAGGTCTGTTCAGTCAAGCATTTTACCTCTTATCTGTCATTGGGGCTGGCAGTAATAACAGCAGCTGCTTAGTATTACCCAGATCTTCACTAATAATGTAAGATACTTTTCTGCTGAATATGGTTTTAATTAAGGCTCTGTTCACAACTTTTCATGAGCTCTTGAAAAGTTCATGAACTGTAAGAAAGGTGATGATGCAGTAAATGCTACTGGGACAGAGGAGAACATTTTATTAGATGAGTGTTTAGCCCTTATGCATTCATGACTGTAGATTAACTGATGTGGGTGCCACAGGAAAGATGGAATAGATTTAACAACTGCAGTAGCATAAAAGGTGTAAAATATGCAGGTGCTTATAGTAGCGAGGTTGTATGTTGGGAGGAAGTGCATCCTTAAAGTGGTGGCAAGTTGTAATGAATTGCAGAGCACTCTGCCGGCTGACTGGATCGCCATGTGATTGAGAAGTACCAAGAGCACTGGGACTGAGCAGCACTGCAGCATTGCTTCCACTTAAAGCCTGTAACATTTGTTCCTCTAGCATTTGTTGCGCATGGAAAAATAAACAGTCACATTTTTCAGGAATGTCACAGGAAGCAAATGAAGCCTAGAATATCCACTTCAGCATAAGAACATCTCTCGTATATCTGTGCGTGTGCCAAATGGATAATTCTTCACAAGACAGTAGTTACTGAGTTATTACCCCTCATCTGCACAAAGGGAATTTGAATTCCAAACTCTCTTAGCAAGCCAAATCTGTTACACTGACAATCCTCCCCAGATGCCCTAAGTAATTCCTTAGTAACTGCAAAAAAAAGTTGAGGAAGTTGTTATGTATGTGGAATTACATTATAAGCACGAATCACTTTCATCTGGAGCAGATGTCACATGCACTTAGCTTGGCTTCTACTCAGGCATGGAAGGCATGATATTTATATATCATTATAAATTGGCTGGGATTTGGGACTGGGCAAACTTGTGTGTTACAGACATTCAGAAGTACAATCATCACATTATAAAAGTCTCTCCTCATATTCTGCCAATAAACATTTTAGTTACCCTAGCAACAATTTTTAGATGGGCTGTAAATATACTTGCATGCCCTTAGCCACTTTAAAGAGCCACTTTCCACTTAGTTTATGTATTTCACACGTGGGGAACAGCAAAGCAGATTCCACAGCATTCATACCTTTGGTATCTAGTAAGGTGGGAACTCCCAGCCTCAGGACTTTTGTCAGGGCTCTGGCACAGTCTTTTGATTTTTTGTAGACAGTTTCCCAATGTAATGGTTCTTTAGGAAATGAATTATCTTTGAGAATTTACCCCATTGTGAACTTGGTTGAAATATGTAACATCTTGAAAAGTTGCTTTGACAAGGTGTGGGTCTGCAGAAACCCAAGCAGCAATCCCATAGCTGTGTTTCTATAGGAACCTGGGCCATATATCAACAGAAACAGAGCAACTGATTCATAAAAATGTCAGAGCACAGGTGATGGTACCTTGTGCTCATCCCCCTTGTGATAAAGTCCTACCCATGGGAAGACATTGCCCAAACAAGTAGCCCGTCGTCCTGAACAGGTCTCCAATTCCTGAGGTTTAATACCCGAATGACTTACAAATAGCTTTCATTAATATAGCATTAAATATTGCCTAAAGAAGCAGGTTGCTCTGTGAGCAGTGGATCTAACAGCAATGCTGTCTTCCCAAGGATCAGTGTCCCACCTTGAGATTCTCTGGCATTTCATAAAGGGTAAGATACTCACTGATGCTTTTCCCTCAATACAGACAATAATATTATTTTTCTCAAGTGGCTAGCTACTTTCATACAGCTCGTAGGAACTTTGTATTTCTAAAAGTCAAATCCCAGAAGTCAAAACATGTACACTTATGCAAACAACAAAGCCATATGTATCTCATTTTCATAGGCATTTGGGTTAACAATTAATCCACATTATGTGCTTTCATGCTGGCCACACAAATATGTTAATTCAACCAAATAAACCGTTTGTTCACAGAGCAGAACGTTTTCCTTCCTCTAAGAAGTGAATTTATACCCCAGTTTCTGAAATAGTTTCCCCAAATAGTCCCAGAGCGATCTTTTCTCATAATGGCCATTCTTGATTTAAAGACAATAAAGAGGAGGTTCACAGTAAAAGAGATTATTCCTGCTCTGAATCTTCAGAGAATTCAATGGGATTTTTAGAGGATGTATTTTAGGCAGGTGAAGGTGAACCACTTACTGTGTAAATGATCCTTGCTGAGTTTAATAATGAAAAGAACTGACTGGCAAGCCAATGCAAAAGACTGGGACACCTGAAAGTGTTCCTCTGCTATTTCCAAAGCAGCAGCTTGAGTCCCTTCTTTGGGAATTTAACTGCACTGGGGAGCTGTCTTTGCTGTTTTAATGTCTCTTTGCCTATGGCTGTGAATGTTGGATCAGTGGAGTATCGCTGCTCCTACTTACTCAGAAATGAGCCCAAAATGCAAAATTTGGGTCCAGATCTGGATCTAGAATTCAAATGTTAGAGGGCCTCAGGAAGTTTGGATCTGGGGTTTTGATCTCAATGCTACAAATAGAGGCAAAACTTGAAGGTGCCATCCTCTTCTTTGGCCCTGATTTCATGAAGGTGGAAGGGTTTACATTTTTACAAAGAAACATCTAAAGCTTTCTTCAGACCAGGCTGACCCTTGCTGCCATCACCGCAGGCAGCCTGGTGCATTTGCCTGTCCCTCTGTGCTCCAGCTCCATGCCCAGGACAGGGCAAATAGGACAACAGGATAAAGGAGCCAGGATGCAGATGTGCTTTTCTTTTTTTTTTTTTGGAAAAAGCCCTACAGTAGTTTGCACAACATAACAAGTGCAAGCAGGTAACAGGAAAAATAGTATTTTTCCCAAACACCATGATAGTCATAATTACAGTCATATAAATCAATATGATGAAAGAAAAATCACATATTTTCAGATGTCCATGGTAAACCTACTAACTGTAAATTAGAGCCAGAGTTAAGTATGTGGAAAAGTTCTATAATTTGGGCCACAGCTGCAAGAAAAGCTGTAGAAAAAGGCTGTGAGCTGTGACTTTGTTTTCATCACAGCATTTTATTATGTTTCTTATTATCGCTTTATCAGAAGAAAGTTTAGGTAGCAACATTCTCTTTTACAACATCTCAATCATTAGGAGGGGGAAAATTGCACTAAATTATTTGAAAGATTACCTTTAATTACTATTAACTGACTTAGCTATGTCAGATAAAAAAGATTCCTATATTAAAATGAATGCTTTTGAAAAATACATCAAGCACGTTGCTGTGATTTGTCCTGCCAGCAGATTCCAACATTAATCCTTCCCCAGCATTGCAATAGAGAACTGAGGTCTCGCCAGAATTTCAATGGTAGTCATTGCACAGAGCTAAAGGATGAATCTTTTGTGGAAAATCAACAGTACCTCATCTGTTGTATTTTGTTTCATAACAACAATTTGTATCTTACTGATCTTTTGAGACTTACCTTTTCATACCAGATAACTTGTTATTATATTTTTCATTAATAAGCGTTATTAGTGATAGGTAATGATTCATGAACAAATAAAGTAGTCATGGATTTTTATTGTTTACGCAGTTTTATAGCCAGTACTCTGCTTTGCCAATAGCTTTAATAGTGATGGGATATTTTACATGAATGGCTAGCATGCAAACGTCATGTACCTTCTTTACAGCTTCAAGCTATAGGGAGATACCCTCCAGAAAGATAAAGGAGATGAGTTTTCTCCAGCCATACTGGTACATGCTTAGAGATAACTGTTGGTCATCTCACACACACAGCTTGCAAGAGCCTTCATACAGCTTGGTAGAAGTTCCCAAACAGCTGTACAACAGGGCCCTGTGCGTTGCCTGTGCTCTGTGCTCTTCCAACTAGGACAGAAGTTTTGATTATCACAACATGACCTACAATCTGCTTCCCATTTTTGTGGCAACATCTCCAGCTGGGAGAAATCCCTCCGAACTCAAGCCACAAGCCTCTCAGCTCTGCAGTACCTGCAGGCCATTTCAACTAAACTAATTTGAACACCAACAATTTTGTTTTGGTTTGCTTTGCTTTAATAGAATATGCCAGTGATAAATTGGTTTCAGACTAATTTTCTGCTCAATCTAAATTGTCACTGTGGGATGGCAGACCGTGAACTCCAGAAATCTGCCCAAGCAGATTTCCTGCTAGAATACCATCAGGCAGCTGAGCAAGATATGCAAGAGCAGGCAAATGACCAGAAAGACCCCCCTTGCTCCCTGTTTCCCCACTGGCAGTGCCCTGGGGACAGCGGGGTGCCCTGGCCCGGCAGCCCAGAGCTGCTGCCTGCAGCCTGCCCTCTCAGAACCCCCCTCAGGGCTGCGTGGGCTCTTGGTGGGTTTGGGGAGGGTCTGCTGTCCTGTCAAAAAGAGATGGTTCAGCAAGGCATGAACACTTACAGCAGAACATTAAAATGGAGCTTTTAGCATCTGCAGCCAAAGGCTGTGGGCTGGTGTGTTAGTATCTGAGACCTTCCGTGCTGTAGTTTCTGTCAAAAGCAGTCCTCAGCACCTTCCATTTTTAAAGACAAATGCACTTTTCTTCTAAGCAAAGATCATCTGGTATTGTTTAAAACCTGAGACTTATTTTGCCTGTCTTTCCCTAAGAAAACGTAGATAGCACATCATTTATACAGAGCAAAAGTGAACACATTTTCACAGCTGTAAGTTCAAGGGCATGGCACACACAACTGTATTTAATTCTGCTCTCTTATGTTGTGAAGCACTCATACCAGATCAGGAGCATTAACATTTTTGAATTCAGACTACAGAAAGCTAAAAGACATGGCCAATGTTTTCAGGCTTCTGTGTCTAACTATGACAATCTAAATCATCCCTATGGAAAAGAAGACAATCAAGATCCTGATACATAATTGTGCTCCATAAATGACCCCTTAAACCTCCACAGATAAATCATTTTGTTTCAGGCAGCATTTGCTTCTATAGCTCATGTGTATTCTGTTTAGCTTTATCAAGCAGTTTTATAAATTTGGGACTTTTTTTAATTGTAAAGGGACACTCCATTAGAGACCATTTAGGGACTTAGAGGAAGGGTGATATTTACTGATGAGGGGGACATTCCAACTCGTTTTGCAGATGTTTTATGAGCTTCTGGAGAGAACTGAGCCATTCGCTTTGGTGTCTAGATAGGGATTGACAGCCTCACTTCAGGGCCACTCCATTCAGAACGCTACCCAAATTTTTGGTATATGCCATATCTGGATTTTCACAGAATCACTGAATCTTAGTGGTTGGAAGGGACCTTTGAGATCATCGAGTCCAACCACATAAAAAAAAAAAACAAAAACCCCACAACACAACAACAAAACAAAAACAAACCACAAAAACAACAAACAACAAAAAAAAACCCACACAAAAAGAAAAACAAAACAAACAAACAAACAAACAAAAAAAACCAAAACAAAACAAAAAAAACCCCAAACCACCCACCAACTAAACCCCACACTCACAACCCCACACACAACATCCCAGCACAAACCAATGATCTTGGGCACTAGAGCATACCCTGAAGAGCCACGTCTACACATTTCTTAAATACCTCCAGGGATGGTGACTCCACCACCTCCCTGGGCAGGCTGTT
>JAOTQQ010000012.1:22769316-22841312 GCA_026546715.1 Gallinago undulata | reverse complement strand
TCATCCGCAAACTTACTGAGGGTGCATTCAATCCCCCTGTCCAGATCATCAATAAAGATATTGAACAAGACCGGCCCAAGGAGGGCCCATTATGAGGGATGGATTCTTGGCAACAAAGTCTGGAAAGTTTCTTTCAAAAACGCTTTTTTACCCTAGAGCTCTAACTTGAGCATCATATAATATCCAAATACTTACCGTCTGCATTAATATTTTACTAATCTAATTAATTTTACTAATTAGTAAGCTGTTCTAGAAACCTAATCCTGTTTCATGTACTGAAATAAGTAGAATTTGGTCATAGTCATATTGAATGTAAGAAATTGCTTATAAGAACAGTAATGAATGATCAGGTCTAGTATCTAATAACAGATCTGCCAATCAGTAATTGCATGATAGCTGACATGAGTAAAACAGGATATTATAAATCCACATTTGCTACAGACAGCAGTGGCTCCATTGGAGTGTTCTTTTCTGCCTTTTTGCTGGTATAATTATTCATGCTGACTACTGAATTTGGATATTTTTATTTGAATAAATGATTCAGGAGTACAGTTTGTCATTGTTTAATTACCCTGGGAGAATAACAGTCAAGATCATTAAGTAAGATTCAGCTAATAATGTATTGGTTTGTTTTTATTCCTTCTCTTAATTCCATCAATTGGAAATCCATCTTTTTCTTTGATTTGCTGATCTCTCTTAGAATTAATCCAGAAAAAAAGTAGAAAGAATCAAATTCTTCTTACTTCTACAAAGAAGTAAGGCAAAAAATGACATCACCATTTTTTCTACTTGTGACCTATAAATATCTTACGGTAGGAAGCATTTAAAATCAGACAACCCATACCGTAATTAGAGTACAGTTCATGGGAAGGAGCATACTCAGCTTTATGTTTCCAGAACTACACTTAAGTCATGCAATAATAGCCAAACCAATGTATTATTTTATCAGAGTCACTAAACTAAACTTAAATGCTTGTTTTGAAATATATAATATTGTTTTATATATTTGTATTTTTACATATTTTAAAGGCAGTGGGATATTTGAGTGGATTTAAGTAGTTCCACTAAAACAATTCAATTACCAAGTCTGAGCACAGGCATGTGCAAGAGGAATGAAACTATTCTGTGTTTTATTGCAGTAGTTATAATGGATATTTTATATTTACAGCTTTCTCTTGAATGTACATTAAAATGATACTGAACAGAACCAGGTAAAACAGAAACCTTAGTCTTTAGCTCTCCTGGTTTCCAGGACAGCTAAAAAGAGAAAAAAAAAAAGAAAGAATTCTAGTTAGTTGTAACAAAAGCCTCGAAGCATATACATTATCCAAGTTAATGATATCCTGTAATCAAATACTGAGTGGACACGGACAGCTGCTCTCAGGGCCCTAATGAACCACGCACATTTACTGCTTAGCAGAACTTGATAGTGGTGGGCACAGACAAGTCCTAACACTACTTGAAATAGTTCTAGCAGTATTAAATAACAGGGATCTGTTATCATGTGATTACCTGTCTGTAGAATTCCTATTTGTCTTCATTATGCTGCTGCTTTTCTCAGAGATGAAAGTGGGAAAGGCTTGTCATCTTTGATACTACACCTGCTGCTTTAACTCTTTGCACTCCTTTGATAGATGGACAGATTCCTCAGGGTCCGGTTGCAGAGAAGCTCAGCAGAGCTGCTCCAGGCACGGCCATGGCTCTGCTGTCTCCCATGATGTTCAGCAGGGCAACAGTGACTCCAGCCAAAACACACAGAAGGATTTCTTCTTGATTTATGCCCATAGTCACTGTTTATTGTGGGTGGGGGTGTGGAAATACGATCCCATGCAAATAACAGTTCAGGCAAAGATGCTCAGTTTCCAGCCAGTGCATATACTAAGGCAATCAGCGGTGATAATGATACCAGATAACTATGGGGAAATCCAATATGCTTTGTTTATGTATCTGGCTTCTGCACTTCCTTGATGGTATTTCAGGTGCTTGGCCCTTGCAATTTGAACATGAAACTTTCAGTAATTTAAAAAAAAAAAAAAAAAAAAAGAAAGAAAAAGAGGTAGCTGATAGATACATGAATCCATTTGCAGTGCAGTTTGCCTGTCTCTCTCCCTGCAGGCAGCAGTAAGACAGAAGTAACAGCACCGATATTTGCGTAACAGTAAGAGACTAAAGCATGTGTCTGACTGCTTGACATGAAGCTGATAGGCATTGTTTCCGACTGGTTTTCAGTTGCTGAGGTCTCAGCATGTAAAATACTACTAAGCCTAAAGTGATTTTGCTGGAGATGTGGGACTCTAGATATTCAGGGATGAATGAGATATTCGAGGATGAAGGATGGAAACCTGAGCACTGAAAACTTTTTTATTGCACTTTTTAGAGTGACCAAACTAATCCCTGTAAAACATTAAACTTTACAACTTTTCTTTAAAAAAAACAAGTGTGACTTTAAATTAGTGAGCTTTCCACTTTTCTTGCCCTGGGTTTTCTCAAGATTAATTATTCTACATTTGTTACCTGCAAATTTTCAGCTTGGTCCTGTGTACACGTACAACATTTCATGTCCCAGAGAAGGTAAAAACTGTGTGTCTAAGCAACACAGATCACTGAAAATGAGTTCAACTGCAGCTTTGCTCGCTGGTCTCTGAATTAACACTTCCCTCAACTTTGCTATTTCCCAAACTGGCTGAGCGAAATGAGCAATACCTGTATTGACATCCTTGGGGTAATGCTTAGTTTCAAACCAGAAAATTTAAGAATCAAATAATTATGGCTGAAATCAAATCTGTACAACTACACATTCCAAACTTTCTGTTAATCTGTTGGCTGGTTCAATATTTTAAATATGCTCAAGTAACACTGAGTGCTATAAAAGCAACTTACATACAGAGATTAAAAAAATTCTTTTTCTGAGTTTATTTGTCTTCACTTCAATTTTCTTGAGAACTATCTCTTATATATTCAGTATTTCCAAGTGATCCGCTTGCTGGATGAAGGAAAGACTGTGGATGTTTTTTACCTAGACTTTAGCAAGGCCTTTGATACAGTCTCCCCCAGTATCCTCCTGGAGAAACTGGCTTCTCATGGCTTAGATGTGAATATTCTCCACTGGGTTAAAAACTGGCTGGAGGGCCCTGCCCAGAGAGTGGTGGGGAATGGAGCCAAATCCAGTGGTGTCCCCCAGGGCTCAGTACTGGGGCCAGTTCTCTTCAACATCTTTATCAATGATCTGGAGGAGGGGATTGAGTGCACACTCAGTAAGTTCGCAGATGGCACCAAGCTGCGTGGGAGTGTTGATCTGCTGGAGGGTAGAAATGAAGCAGGCACTGGTTTCATTAATATTAATGACATCGATGACCACCTCCATGTAAACATCTATATTTAATCAGAGGCCTCTCCTTCCCCACTTGTAGTACCACAAAACCTGTGGGACAAGGATATAACTTTTGCCCTGTAAATGTGTCTTAGAGCCTTCTCTGGCATCAGTGCAAAGGACCTAGACAGCTACCTTAGCAGGATGGCCAGTGATAACACTTATCTGGAAAACTCCCAGACCGTGAGTTAAAAACAGGGCAGCTTCTGGCTTGATTACATTCTGTGCTAGTGAATTTTGTTTATCAGTCCTATAAAGAAACTGAAGTCAGGGATGGAACTTTGAAATTCTGCTTTTAAGATTTAGGTGAATGGAAATTCATTGTGTTGCTGCCCAAGAAAGCTTTGTGACAACTGCACCAATTCAACTGCTTTGACTATGAAGATATGCAAAAATGAGGAGCAGAAATGAATCAAGATGCTGAAAACTCCCATAAGGAGTGTTCATCTTAAAAACACTATCACTGGTTTTAACTTATAACCATTTGTCAATATGAAAATACCACTTGATCTCAACAGGAACAGGAGTAGCCCACAAAACAATCTTCAGATCTGAATGAAAACACAAACCACTGCATATTTTCAACTTTAGACCTATTGCAAGGCCATTGCAGAGGATCTGATGATGGCATTTATGTTTATATAGTCCATTGTTTTTCCTGTGTTGCAAATTTTCCACTCTTGACAGCCCTGTTTCCCGTTTTCCATTATGAAAATCTCCAAAGGGGGTTTCCTTCTGTTTTTCTTATAGTCAAAAGGAATTTAATCAGTAAAAGTCAAGTTTCTTTTCAGTGCTACATGTGCAGAGTGGAATTTGGAAGCTCCCAGTGTAATCATCTCTAGCATGTACATAGTTATACATAATCCACATCTGGGTCACAAAACCTCTGAAACGCTTCCAGGAACATTTAGACAGCGGTAATGCAATGCGCTGCTGTATAAAGGGAAATAACCTCAATGTCAAGATTATAGCCTTTGAGAAACACAGCAGCTCCCCTGTAGAACTTTGTAGCTCACCTTCTGGGTCCTGACTGCTATCAGTTTGAGTACCATTAATATTTTCCTTTCCACTGAAGCCCATAGACCCACCTGAAAACAATTTACATCTCAACATGCCTTATGCTGCTGTTATTTAAGTCCAAACTGTGTATAAAACTTGGACCATGTGTAACCCATATATTTTAATACAAGAGACTGTCTTGGCACCTTTTTCTGCTACTATCAGCTCAGAACCCCAGGAGATAAAATATGGTTGAAACTGAACTAGCAGGCAGTCTGCATTACAGTATTCATTTCAGAGTTAATCTAGATTAGATCTGGGCTTGGCACTATTCTGCAGCACTGACTTGTGTGTAATATAGTATATATAAACTACTTTTTAACCACTTCTTATGGCACAGAACCCATGGTGATAAAAACCCCTATATGAAGCCATTCAAAATTTTCTTTTCAGCATAGTTTACTTAAATAATTGATTAAGGATGGTGCATCAGGGAACACAACAGCAGGCATTAGCTGTGGCCATCGATCATGCTAACTATTATTCTAGTTTCTTAACAAAATTTGGGGGGGAATGAGGGTAAAAAGGTGGTTCATTTTTGGCATATCTTCTCTTCATGCAGCTGTGTCTGCTCCACAAATGATTTGTGCCAAAGAATTCCTTCATTTTGCTGTTTTCAATCCCCAAAAGGGTTCTAATCAGAAAAAATTACCCAGATCTATGATATTCTGCTCTGACTTGCCACTGCCACAACTTTCTAGCTGCAAATTTGCCTTCTGAATTGCTTTTACGACCGATGATTCTGATTTGGTGTGATGACTCATATAGGTCCACTGATGAATAGGTGTTTCTTTGTGTCCCTGTGCAGACACTCTTCTGCAGAAAAGATTTGAGTCTTTCAGCAAAAGAGGTTTGGGTTCAGTCCCTGGCCAAGATGTGATGTCTAAAGAGCAAAGTGCTGTCTATCCGTGTTCATCTCTTTTATTGTCAGGCTCATACAATAGCCTGCAAAGGGAGAAGAAATATATGGCCCTTGGAGGGGCCTCTCTCTCCTTGTACAATATAGAAGTGCCTAAATAAGTATCCTAGATGACACACCTACCTTGTAGATTGCTAAAGTCGGGTGAGCTGATTCCCCCCAAATACTTTCTCATACTCATTCTCCTCTTTCTTTCCTTTGCCTTTTCTTTGCCAAATGGTGCAAATACTTCTTAGGGGAACAGGAAAAAGCTCTTTGGTGGTTTCTTGCTTTCTCTACCATGAGAAGATATACTGTGATATCAGAGGTAACGCTCTGCTTCATAGTGGCTTAGACAGGGCAGGGGCCATGTCACTGTTTATTTATTTATTTTGCTTCTTGCTAAGTTTTGTGTATTGTTAGTGCCCCTGACACTGACTACTCATCCAGCAGACATACTTTCAGAATCTTCTTTTCTGAATCTATTCATTTTTTTCTCCTTCCTTTGTGTAAGGGATATGTACTGGCTTTGTGGAATCCCTGTAGCAAGTTGTGAATGATGTATGAACTGAAACATCTTTGCCTGGTACACAGTAGGAATACAGAAAGTACTGTGCAGTCACTGCTGTGCTATGCTTTTTTCTATATATACAGACACACAGTAGTCATCTCATATTCATTTTGACAAGCCCTTTATGTCCAGACACCTTGGGATGGGCTTGCTTGTGTACCACTGGCCTGCACTGGAATATATATCAGAGATTTTTGTGCATAATTGTTCCCTGTGCTGTGCTCGGAAGAAACCAGTGTCTCTGCTTTTGCTAATGGGCCCGCCTGAGGTTCCTCTTCAGTTCAGATTTCAGGCAGCAAGTATACCTGGGAAGCATTGCTAAGAAGTCTGTGTTTTGCAAATACATGCTCAGACAGGGACTTGAATTTGAGACACTGAGCTACGAACTTGAGGGTATGTTCATTTTTTTCAATTGGCATGAACCCCGGTTATTCCCTGTTTACAGCCTATTGTAAACTCATTTGTTTTGTTTCCTTTGAGCATACTGTCCAGCTTACATAGGGGAAAGAACACAGAATACCCAGTAGAAATGCAAGTGCAAATCAGAGAGGAGATTTTTTTTCCCTTCTATTTTAATGGCTATAGGATTCATATTTTTCCTCAGACACCTCTTACTAACTTAGATTTTTGATTTCCCATGCTGCCATGGGGAAAGAGACTGCTTTGCACCAAGATACCACTGCAAGACGTGTACCAGCAAAGGAAAGCTTGCTTGATTTCCCCAGATTATTCAAGGGTGTCTTCCTAATGTGGGATGGCTGGCTGCTTTTCCCCTCTGTGGTCACACAGCATATTATTGCTTCCTTGAACCTGTTGTTCAAGTCCAATTGACTGAAGAGATTTCATTTTTATGAGCCTTGGCCAGTAAGACTACAAGTTAGTCTTAGCCTACTTCTAAATATAGGTTTCTCATCAATAGTAGATAGATATTGTAGTCAAAGCAAAGACTCATTTTACTAAGAGTGGAGAGCTTAGGGAGGAAGCAGAGGTGACTGACTAGAGCACCAGGATTCTGATTCTCTTGTAATTTCAAGAACAAATATGCTTAACTCAAGTATTATTTTAAATCTAACATGAAATAGCCTTAAGTTATTTCAGTAATCTTAGGCCTTTGTATAGGTTAACCTAATTTCAGAGTTAATTTTAAATTATTTAAATATTTTAATGTGTCAGTATTAGCATCACTTAAGTACAGTCCCTTTCATTATTACTTATGAGAAATAATTTTTGCACCCTGTGTCTGTAGAAAACATTGATTAGAAATTTCCAACTATTCAATCTTATTTAAAGAGTAATAGTGATGTTAACTGTTATTTTTAATGTAAGAAGAGCAAAGCCTGTTATTACCAAATAAGTATGCCGTGACCAGAAGCCAGAAATGTTGTGCCCAGTAGGCATTTTTTTTTAAGACCTGGTTGGCTTTATTCAAAACTTTTGAGTCCCCTGCTCCAAAGCAAGGGCCAGGCCAGACCACTGCTTCTTTCTGGGTCAGTGCTCTTCTTTCCTAGTTGGTATTGTCTTTTCATCACCAAACAGCTGGAGAACACTGATCCAGGGACTGAAATTAAAACTGAAATGACTTTATAAAGTTGACATAGGGCTAGCTGCCAGGCAGTTTAATATGTCTGCTTTGGAAACTGTGTGTCGTACTGTCAATGCGGCCGACATGAGCAATCTTAATCACCTTCTCTTTATTGTCTGAACCTATCTGGTCACAGGCATTTTAGGGCCGAGTCTCCCATTTGCAGGACAACAAAACATTGCAGTCTGTGCAGAGAGAAAGCAATCAGTGTGAAGTTGTGATACACTGTGCTGCTGCGAACAGAGCTTTGCCAAGGTAGAACGCAGAGAAGGGATGCTCTGAGGCCGCATGTAGGGCTCCTGTGTGGCTTTTGTCTCCTGGGAAAGCAGGCAACTTCCATGTGCACTGAGCTGATCAGTGGGGTCCGGAGGGCAAGTTGTGCCCCAGTCAGACCTTCCTGTCCCCAGAGGAGCCCTGCCCCAGCAGAGGAGGGTGCCTTGCACGCCTCATGATGGCTCGTACCCCGCGCTCCCGTCTGCAGCACTTTCTTGCACAAGTCCACAGTGATTACTTACAGATATTTATTCAGCACTTGGCATATAGAACATTAAAAGGTTTTGAAAAATCTCTCAGTTTTTCAACTTCTGAAGGATTATTAACTTCAAAGTCTGAAGAAATGTCGGCCTTGTATGTTTGGAAATGCCAGCAGCCTTTGCATATCCCCACCACAGTACCAAGCAACCCCCAGCAGAGAGGAACGATTACTGCCTCTGTGGCATAAGGATGGCTTTTGATCTCCTAACATATTGGAAATTACTTAAAGGTAAGCCATCTGCTAGCTGAGGAACAAAAATAGATTACATCACATCCTGCTAGAAAGGTTGTGTTAAATCCTGTGTATCAAGGTTTTTAATAATTCTAAATTAAGTCTAGATAGGATTAGATACACATTTTCCTTAGGCTTCTTTCACCTACTGTTCACAAAAAACTTTTTTTTTTTGTGGAGATGTGTAAAACTCAGGCATGTTCTACTATGAATGAAAGGAGTTCTTTCAAGAATGAAACATTTCTTCAGGTCACAATTGCTCTCCAAAACCACTTACAGTAGGAGAGCAGGTCAGTGTGTGGGGAGTGGAAGCAACTCAACCACTGTATTTTTGTTCATACAGTAGTACTAACTGCAAATGGTGGATTGCTTTCTTTGGGTATTGCAACTACTTTTATAGGATGCAAGAAACTTTTTTTAAAAAGTAGTTGGCCACCTAAGAAAGGTGCTTCAGACCAGTTCTGTTTACACTTAGAAGAAACTTTGGCTAGTATTCCTTGTGATTAGGAGAGCATAAATCTTAGTATTTTGGCCTTGACACTGTCCAGGAAAAGATGCTTGTAAGACAATCTTCCCACGCTCCTTTCACTGGTACATCCTTCTTGTTCCTGGCCACCTGTGAATCACAGACTACAATAGCTGGAACTTACATCTGAGTCTTTGAGTTTAATAGCTCTTAATGGACATTCTCTTTCATTAATTTATGCAATTATTTTGTAAACTTGTTTATAGTTTTGGCTTCTGTAACATACTTTCGCAATGAGTTTCACAATTTAGGTCTATGTTGTGTTTACTACTTCCTTTTGTTAAAAACTTTTGAGCTCATAATTTTATAAGGGGGGCATTTGCTGCCTATTTTTCTTGTCAGAACTAAAGAATTTTGAATCATGTTTGTATGCAAGATAGTTTGGTCATATCCTATTTGGAACTTGTTTTTTATACTTGGTGCCATTAATTCTTGTGAATTTATCAGTAACTAAATTTAACTATCTCTTTATCATAAACACAAGAAAGAAAAAATATTTTTAATTTTTTTTTCTTTCAGGTGGTCTAGGATTTATTGCTGAAGATCTTTAATACGATAGAAGAACTCATGCTTGTACCATCAAGAAACTCTAATTAGCCAACCATAGATAAGCAGGCCTTATCAGTAGTTAACATACCCAAATGTGGCAGTTGGTATCTTCCTCTATGAGTAATTTATTTCACTGAAAGGCAAAGTATCCCCCCATAAAATAAGACTATAAGAATCTGGAAACATACCAGCTTAAAACAAACACAGACTGTGTGGTTTCTGAGCAATGCAAGAAATACAAATATAAAGCAATTGCTGCCCCACCCCACAAAAACTTCTGGGCAGAAACTTGGTGAGTTCCATTATTGCAGACACAGTTACAGTCACCAGGATTACTCTTGTGTAGATTTCTCTTTTCCATATGTGAACCCTAGAAATCATTACTTGTGTTAGATCAGAATTTGGAAAACTAAGGCCCCAACTAGTTGGTTATACACCTATGTTTAGCACAAAATTTTCCATTTCTTATGTCAAATACACCACCAGGTAGATATTAGGACAAAAGCAAAGGACAAGGTTGCCAAGCATGGAATTGTATTAAAACAATAATAAAAATTCCCCTTGAACTTCTGTGTCCTGGCAGCTAGGTAATTCTGGAAGTTCGGTTCTGAAGAACTGAGGAGGTTGACTGGCCAGGGAAAGTGAAATGCTTTATACTTCATTAAAATAGACAGTGAGGCATAAAAGAGCAATATAGACATTTGAAGATAAGATAGCCAGTAGCATATCTCATATTGACTTGAAAAATGTGCAGTTATCTTTGCAACAAGTAAAACACAACACTCTGGATTTTTTGGATATTGGACTTGCGTGCAGCAGACACCACACAAGCATGCATCACAAAGCTGAATATTCTATTAATGTGCAAACTTAGTAATCTAGAGAGAGATGAGGAACAAGCCTTACTACAGCTCAGCCAACCTGCTAATCTTGGCCTTCCGACATCCATTTGAGTCAGTGAGGAGCAGTTTCTTTTCCATGTTGCTTCAGTCCTTGCCTTTTCCAGTGTGAAACTGCCAACAGTATTCCTGTGAAAGCTGAGAAGGAGAGGAAAATTGACTTCGGAGCTCCTATAGAAACTGTGATCCTCACAACTTCCACCCACCAGCTGCCTACCCCATAGAGAGGTTTAGAGTCCTCAAGCACCATAGTTTACAAACTCTGAAGTTTAGAACATGTATAAACACTAAATAAATAAAAGATATAAACATAACCTTACTAGTTCAGATCAAATATCAATGCAGCTCTGTTTTCTGCCTCCAGCAGCGAATATAAGCACGTGCCCATGGAGAAATATGAGCAAGTCAAGTCTGTCTGATACTTTGCACGAAGCCTCACATCTAGCTTTCGACTATTTTCAGCTCCATTTGGCTGCATTGCATGCCCACTAGTTCTGGCACTGGAAGAATCTATGAAGGAATGTTCTCTACCTAGCTCTTGATGCCACTGATGATTTCATAGATGTAAACCTCTTTTTCAGACTTCATTGCCTAGAATCTGGTTTAGATCTACTGCATCCATTTTGAGACAAGGAGATCACAACTTTACAGAGTCTTAGGATATCAGTAGATTGTGGCTTTATACACAATCTTTATACACAATTTGTGGCGGTGTAATGATGCTCTCTGTTCTACTCCTTTCCAAAAAATTCTTAATATTTTACTTTTTTCACTACTAGGTGATATTTATATGACATTTTCATAGAGTTATCCACCTTTGCACCTAGATGTCACTCCAGAGTAGTGAGATCATCTCAGAGCAATTTTGACATTGACAGGCTGAGAGAGTTGGAGTTTTTCAGCCTGGAGAAGAGAAGGCTCCAGGAAGGAGCTCCTCATAGCAGCCTTCCAGTATCTGAAGGGGGCCCACAAGAAAGCTGGAGAGGGACTTTTTACAAGGACATCTAATGATAGGACGACGGGTAATGGCTTCAAACTGGAAGAGGGTGGATTTAGATTAGATGTCAAGAACAAAATTTTCACTATGAGGGTGATGAGACACTGGAACAAGTCACCCAGGAAAGCTGCGGAGGCCCCATCCATGGAAGTGTTCAAGGCCAGGCTGGATGGGGCTTTGAGCAACCTGGTCTTGTGGGGAGTGTCCCTGCCCGTGGCAAGGGGGTTGAGACTAAATGATCTTTAAGGTCCCTTCCAACCCAAACCATTCTATGATTTTTTTAATAGTTTTTCTGGTCTTACTGCATTTTTATATTCTAACTTCCAGAATTTATTATTGTATTTTCCTTGTTCGGATATGCCCTCAGGTTTTTGAAGGATGCCCTCATGCTGTACAAAAGCAGAATTTTTCCAGCTATGTTAGTTGATACCGCGAATAGTAATTAGACACATATCACAGAATTCATACAAAACCTGGTTTTGAGCAGAAAACAGCTGTAAAAAGCAGTATTGGCTTTTCCCTCCCTTTCTGATATTTATAAAGTGGTGAAAATCACTATGTGGGAGGCCTGGTCTCCATTCCTTCCTTAGTTTCAGGATTTATATCACCTAACCTAAAACATTTGCAATGTAGATGTTTACGTGTGAATTAGTCATCCTCAGTTCCTCTTGTGCTCAGCAGAGAGAAAAGGGAGTTTCTGAAGAATGATTCATCTGACCCACTTTACAGTTCGACAGTACATCCCACGGACTCTACAATGAGCCTGCAGTGACAACCTTAGATGAACCTACTGGTGCAGTAGGTGATTGCATTTAGACAGATGAATTGAAACCCTGGTGTCAGGTGCTACAGACCGTTTATACGGTCTGTACAGCAATAAACCACCTGTGCATAGCAAAAGTGAGTTATTTTCAGCCTCAAAGAAAAATCACATTACATGTTGATATAAGCTAAGGGCAAGCCCATGAAGAGTTATGATGTCTGCCACACAAGGAATAAGCAAATTGCTCTGTGTAGTGTGTACACAAAATGGCCAAGGGCCACCTGTGCTACAGCTATCCAGAGCCCTCATCACCTCCACGTCCCACCAAGCTGCTGGCACTAGGCATGACCACATCTCCCCAAAGGCACCAGGATACTAGACAGTTTCCTTTCACTGAATTTCACTGAATTTCATTGAATTATTAGAGTTGGAAGGGACCGTAGAGATCATCTAGTCCAACTCCCCTGCTGAAGCAGGATTACCCAGAGCTAGAGCACATCACTCAGGACGGCATCCAGGCGGGTCTTGAAAATCTCCAAAGAAGGGGACTCCACGACCTCCCTGGGCAGCCTGTTCCAGGGCTCTGTCACCCTCACTGTGAAGTAGTTTTTTTCTCATATTTGAGTGGAACCTCCCATGTTCCAACTTTACCACAGTGCTCTTCTTGGACACCTTGAATATAAATGGATGTGCAAAGTTTCAGGATGACTAAAATTTAAGCACTAAAATTTTCAGGTCCTGCTAAGCCCTAGATACAGTGAATTTCAGTATAAAAAGTTCCTCTTGCTTTAATCTGTAAATGTGAGACTTTTGTGTTGAATTAATCCTAATTTGACCTCATAGCTCATAGTTTATCTAATATTTCTTCCTTATGAATTAAAAAGATGGTGAACATCCCTTTAACAACAGGTCCTGGAATACTCTGATTTCAGCCTGAACTGTGGCAAGGCAAAATGGACTGGATGTCCTAAAAACCTGTTGGAAGTTGGGCGTGGGGTCTTTACAGCACTTAGGTATGCAGAGGAGAATTTGCTGAAGGTGAAGGAATAACTGGAGTGGTCAAAGTGATCTGCAGTGCAAAAAAGAGCTGCACGCTGAAGCCTGTATGTAAGCAGGTAGGTAGACAGGATGAATTTTACATACATATTATCATTAAAGACTGATAGAAATACTAATAACCTTTAATTATAAAGTTAAGAAGCAATCTGACTATGACGACTGGAAATTTACATTAATTTTAACTAAAACAAGCTCAAAGCCATTTGTCAAACCAGATGTTAACAAATTTTTTTTTGCGCTTGGGTGAATGGCCTGGATTTACAACTAAGTTATCAGCACACCCAGAAATGATAAAATGATAGAAGGAATTCTCTGAAAACTTGCCATATTGACTGGAGGAAACCTGAACTCTGATGTTCATCCTGGTCTTAAAGTATCCAGAAAATATCTCTATCCTCTTAAATATGGAAGCTAGTTATGAGAAATATAGATCAGTAATGCCTTTTAAAAATAATTTGACTTTCTTTTCTGAGCTACTTTCTGAAGTGGCCCTCTGGAATGGTTCTTATTCTTGTTACACTTGATGAGCTCGAACAAGATGATGAAAGGCAGCTAGTGCCATAGTCATGGCAGAAAGGAAAGATTCCTAACAGTGGTTTATGAGAGAAAAGATTGTTATGCTTTATTTGTTTTTTGTCCTAATTCTTCACTGAGGGAGGAATTAATGTATTTTTTAACATAAATGTTATTAATTGTATGTATCTACAGCTCTCTCTAGGGCCAAAAGCTCATAAAAACTATAGCTCAGAACATTTAGCAACTGTCTGTTATTCTTTAAGTAATACAAATTACTTGATTTTCTCATTTTAATACACTTATTTCACAAATCTACATAGCTATGGCCAAAACATGCTGTACTGACTCAATGCACACTCAGTACTCCCAGTGATGTTAACAGAGAATGTGACAAAACAATCACTGCAAGATTTGGTATCTAAACAGTAAATATTGCTCGTTTCGTAACTTGTTACCAGAGTTCATTTTTAATTTTGCCACAAACAGCCAACCACAAGGTGTCCTGCACTGAGCCTTGCTTGCAGCCTGTGGCCACATCTCATAACAGGGTCCAGATACAACCCGGGCTCAGGGTCTAATTCCTGTCTTATAAAGCTCTGGTGCCTGGAAGTGACACTGACCAGTGAGTTCTGGCCTGGCCTGGAAATGATTGTGAACAGTGGCATTAGCTAATGCTTTTGTTATTGACAGCATTTAACTTGAGCAGAGTGACAGACAGCTTCATTTCTTCACGCCCTGACAGAAAATTAATCAATTCAGACTCTGAAGCATTTAACCAAAATTTAAAGTACTTGCTGTTGCCTTTTGTAAAACTTCTCTATGCATTTAAGTGTACATATATGTTCCTTTCATATCAGTTCATGCTAGCATATCAGCGTATTCCTCCAGATTATTTGGCCAAACAGCCAGACTTTAATTTGTGGTGGGTGGATCACTGCATCCCCGAGTCCTAGATACTGCACAGCTTTTATATGGCTGTGTCAGTGCTACCCCTATATAGATTCATTTGCTTTAGGGTGCTTTTCTTTTTTGCCCCAAGACAAAACAGCATGCAAACTGCTGAAGCTCCCATGCCTTTTGACCTTGCCAAGTTTTGGTAAAGCATCTTATCTTTACACAATACCCACAGCATGCACAGGGCACTGGAATCAGTGTACCAGAAACTCAGTCCAGTCTTGAGTCACAGCACCATAGGCTAAGAAGATGTGACATATATTTCCATATCAAAACAAGAAAAACCTTTCTTTCCCCTCTTCACCGATGCTTAACATCCCAAAAGGCAAGAATGGCCTTCAGCTAACACAGATCAATTTTCTTTCAGCTTCAAACACCATTTAATTACTGTTGACTTCTTTAACCTTTTTCTCTTCCTTTATGGATTAGGTTCCTTTATATTCTATTGCTGTTTACTTTCTCTGTGACATAATCAAAATTGTATGATAAAATTTCACATTTTTCTTCTTCCTTCCTACTCTTTATGTTCAATTTACTTCAAAAAACAAATCACTCCTTGAGGAGAAAAATATATTTAATGAATTGACTTTCAACTTTATCTTTCTCTGGTATCTAGATGTCATTTGCTTTAAGTAATTGCTCAGATGACTGGATGGCATGCTGGATAAAAGAAGGAGCTTTTTACCTCTTAACGTTTCAGGAGAAAAACACCCACATGGCAATATGTTTTGGATTAAATTAGTTTTGTTGACTCGGCTTCATCTTCAGCAAATATTTCACATTTCACTAAGTCCGAGACCACATAAAAATAGTATGGTTAGCACTTTTTATCAGAAGGAAGACATTGCTCAGTAGATGCAGAAAAAGAATGATTTTTCTACTACTGGCTGTAAAACAAGCAGAACGCCGGGCAGAGATCCTTCTAGCCAAATTAAAGCATTCATTCTTTGTCTCTTACTCCTTCTGCTGCATCAGATCCACACCAGCGTGTGCCACTGAACATGAACTGTTACAATTCAGGACAGAATATGCGCCCCTACATCTTTTAAATCAATCCCTTTGAAAGCCCTTTGACTAGACGTGCAACGACAGTCTTTTTTCTAGCACCCAAAAGTTTTTAGGGCTCAGAACTGCAGATGTAGCCACACCTGGGTGGAGATGCAAATAGCTAGTATCACCACAACAGTGCGGTGGTCGCACTAAGGATTAGGCACTAAGCTGTGGAGCAGAATGATTTTGTATTTGTTTAATTTTAGGGCCCAAATGAAGGAGTGGGTCTTCAATTACTACCATCTACAGTGTAACTGCTTGTGAATCTGTCACCATAGATTTTCTTTTGAGATCCTGCTTTTTTCAAAACAAGATCTTTTTCTTGAACTTCTAAATAACCTGATGCAATTGAGTTACAAGAACTATACAGAGCAGAAGATTTTGGAGTGAGTGAGGTTGCTCTGAGTTATGTGGCATTATTGGCACTAATTTTGATCCTTATTGCCATGGTTTAGGCCGAATTGGCCTATGATGGCAACAGATGCTCTCCCCCAACACTTCCTTGCTTCAGGAGAAAAAGGGGAAGAGGTAAAGAAATGTATGAGTTTAGAATGAACTAAACTAATGAAATATTAAAATTTAAAAGGAAATAATGAAATAGATACAATATATACAAAACCATATCAAGTTCCCAGGATGACATCACTGGCAGGCACTGGGAAAGTCACAGACTGGATGAGAAATGGATAGGAACCGGATTCCAGCTCTGGAGTCAGTAACACGTGGATCAGGATCAAAGGCAGATGAAGAAAGAGGCTATCCCTGTGATCCCTCAGCTTGTACACTGAGCATGGGGCAGGTGGGATGGAATACCCTGTTGGTCAGGTTTGGGTCCCCTCTCCTGTCCCTTCCTCCCCACAGGTGGGACCCCTCTGCGATCTCCCATTTCTGACCCTCCAACAAGGCAAATAACAAAATTAGCTGACCTTGGCTGTTACAGCAATAAGTATAAGCAAGAGCCTCTCTGCATACCATTTCTTGGCATGAAGTATAAACATTGGTCTTATCACTCTAAGAACGAACTGTTTTCTCCACAATATGCTGTTAATTTCAGAGAGTTAGAAGAGACCAAGCTAAGATGTACAATTACTGAACAGAAAGTTGGTTCTGTTTTACCTCACACCAGGACACTTATGCATCCTTTAGACATCACAATTAACACAGAATTTTATAAAAATAACTGTATCTCACAGGACATCAGCACTGATGTCCATTGAAGCTATTTTTTTGGTTTTGCTACGTACTTTGTGTGGGATGTTGTGTCTCCTTCTTCTACATCCAGCCAGTAAGAATGAGGTCAATCCATGAGGGCAAAACAGGGTATAGAAGAGTACAGATCCTTATTTATGTTATGCAACATAATGCTTATCTTCTTTTTTTAGATAATAATTAAGCAATTAATTAAATCTCTTTATGTTAATTACATATTACTGCACAGCAGTAGGTAGTTATTAATTCACAGGAGAAATGCAGATTATTTTTGATTCAGTTACTGTAAAGAAAAGTAAATGAAGAAAATAGTTTTTAAAGATATGTACTGAAGAGCATGGAGAATAAAAATAAAGCACAACAAATACAGATGAGAAAACACAAAGTATAATCCATTTAGATCACCTAGTCTTTTCTTTCAGCCAGCACAGGTTTGTTTTGAGTTGGTGTGTGTTCCTGCATTCTGCACACTCTGCTCTACCATACTTTTAAATATACACATATGTATTTGTAACAGATGATGTAGCTTTGACATTCTTTAGAGTGAGGATGAGCTTTCTCTGAAGCACTGTGACCCACTTCATTTAATAACTGGAAATTGTGATTTTGCTGGTCTCAATGACCTGGAAAACACCATGCATGACCCGTGATGTTTTATATTCAGACCATCATTTTCAAACATACGTGTCTATGGAGATTAGACATTAAGACAAAATATACAAATTTGAGTTTAAGAACATCAATAAAAAGAGCTGCCTGCAATACATCTAGACATGATAGAATGGTCTTTAAAAAATACATCCATTTTAGCTAAAAAAGTTGGATTTTTTTGTATTGGCTTTTAAAATTTAGACCTTTCTGCAGTGAGTCATTTATTTATATAACTCAGACATACTATCCACAACTGTAAAAAGCATATTAAATCACATCTTCTGTCATTCTGTTTCATTCTTTCCTCTCATACATATTTTAGCACAAACTGGAAGGGACATCTATTGTTTACATATTTTAGAAATAATTTTGAAGAACTGTTTCTTAGTTTAACATTGAAAAATATTAAATAAATTGCTATCAGTCTTGAAGGATTTTATCCTCACAGTGTCTGGGTTTAAAGTCAGTAAATACACAGTATTTTATATACTACAAAACCTGCTTGGAACCAGTAAGTAATTACTCTAAATTATGGAATTTTCCCATTTTTTTAATACTTCTATGTAAATTAGCAGGATATCTTGAGATTTCAGCTAAAATGCATTTAATGTGGTTTAAAGCAATTTTATTAAAAAAAAAAATATTCTTCCGAACTGAAGATTTTAAAAGCAACTATAACTAATCATAGGTAAAAAATTTGGGGAAAAAAAAATTAGAAATGAGCTAAATGAAACAACTGGATCTTCCTGTGTTTATTTAGCTCTGAAGTTAAAAACATGACTAATTTCAAATATTAGTGCAAACTTTAGGTCTCTGCATAATGCATTCAGTCCTCTGGTACAAACCAGGCAGTTATTGCAGTGTCATTAGACAGTAAATGTAGTTTGTATCACAGCTACCAATATTTACAGTGTAAATGACCTGAAAGGATTTTATCTAAGGCATGCAATATTTATTTTTAATGGTCACTTTATCCAACAAAGGTCTGAAAATCCCATGTGAATCTGAAACCTTTTATAATAAGAGAAAATATAAGTATAATCTGATAGCTGAAGATTTTGGGTCCTAAAATTGTCAATGGGTAAATTCTGAAGCATCACAGTGCATATTTTACCATTCTCTTTATAGAAGAAATCATATCCAGAAAAGACCCTGGTACATAGGGGGCTGCCAGTAGAATGTGACAATGACTATTCCTTTTCAAGAATGAAGGAAAGAGTGAATTTACTGTGTATTTGTGACATTCCCAGGCTTAGAGCTGTGCTTATTTTCTGTTGCGATGAGCACACAAGGCTCTACAATTCCCACTCTATGCTTTGCACCAGGGTAGGTCATAAAAAAGAGCCAGCTTCCTCCATGCAACCTTCAGCTGTGTCTTTCTTCGTAGTTGGTAAAAAGTGAGAGCAGCCACCCAAAGAACACAGCTTCGTGCAACTTGATGTAGTCCAAACACAGTCCCTGCCCCCAGAGAGTGACCAACTCCACTTTGTTTTACACAAGCTCAGGAGCAACGCTGGTATCAAGAAAATCTGGGGCTGCCCTACGGTTCTAAAACAGGGTAAATTCACAGCAGATTCCCAGTCGGTATCTTGTAATTGCAAACAATGTGTACATTGTGTTTACCTGAACTTTCAAAAGAGCAGTTGAAAGTCATAATGAGCCCCAACTTTCGCTACTGCCTCCTTCATTGGCCATGTACCTTTCTGTATATTACCTCCACTATTTTGTATAATAGTCCATTAAAAAAAGGTACAGGATAATATTCTTGTTCTACAGAAACCTATGCATACTAAGCATTAACAACTGAAAACTATTAAACATTTGGCCAAGATACAAACCCAGTAAGTTGCAGCTAGAATTGATTCTTATGACCCAAGTCATTACGACCCAAACAGAAGTACAGTTTTTCTGCCCTGCCTCCAAGCTATTTCTTTCTCACGTTAGACTATTTATAGTCTTAGGTAGTATTTTTGGATTCTGAGTATATTCTTTACAACCCATTGTCTTAACACAAAACATTCACTGAAAAAGTCAGATGTTTATATAATCCTGTCTAGCTCTTTTGCATCATTTCTATCAGATATGATCTCATTTTGCAGATCTCTTCTGCCTGTTCTAATGCTGCCTCTCTTTCTAACCAGTCCTGGAAGTTTTAAAAAAGCAATTAAATACACAATCAAAATACCTTTGTCTTCTGTGTTGTGCTTTATAATACAGACATCCGTGCAGTTCTCTGATATTCCTCTGTTTTAGTGAAAAGAGAATGAAAGCTAAGCTATCATACTTCCATGAACACTTCCTCTTGTCTCCCTTTCTGGGACATTGGTGCACAAATGCCTTTGCAAACTTATGTCCCATAGCTGGAAATCACCTTCATATCTCATTTATAAAATATGGTACACTCCAGTTTGGGATACTGTATTTATTTTAGCTAGTGACCAGATTTCACATTGTATCGAAGAAACACTCTATAAATGTATTTTCAGTGAGAGGGGGAGCTTCAGGTAACACCCCCTGACAAACATCTTTTGATACTACTTATATCCCATAATAATTGGTTTGCAAATCAGCACATTGTTCATGAACAAAGAAGTAGCAGATCTGTACTCAAAGAAAGAGATTGAGGGGGTGGGAGAACAGGGTGAACAGGAGGAAGAAAATACAAAAAGACATCTGCTGTCATTAATTCAATGACTAGTGTCAGCACAGTCCTATTACAAGGAAGAATCAAAACCATAACGAACATGCCTCAAACTACATTCACCATGAAAAAAGGGAGGAAATAATGCCATTTTGGTTGACGTAGCCCAAGGTTTAGGAAGTTGGTGTGCTCACAAATGAGAACTGATGGACTGTTCTGAGCATGAAAGATGTGTAATCGGAAGTGCTCTTGCAAAAGTTCATGGTTTGCATGGGATCTATTCTCAGTAGTCACTAAAGATCAAATGCTTTTAAATACAGGGTGATACACTGAGCTTCTCTTGTAACAGAAAACTGAATAGTTATTTCCTTTGCCTGTTCACCATGCACAAAATGCAGAGACCTTCATTGGTTGTGCAGGAAACATCCATATCTTTGCACTATAAAGCAGTACTAGCTAATGGGCACTGTACTGGATGGAAATCCATAGAAATTTTATTAATGGATTACTCCTATGAGAGCTTACAAACTGTCCCTTTTTTTCTTCCAACTTTGAGGCATATGACTCACAAAAGGAGGATATAAACATTTTTGAAGGATGACATGAAGCTGGAAAAGAAAGGAAAATGCTAGAATAGCAAGTATTACATGTACCCCTTTATAAGTGCAGAAAAGATGCCTTATCTACAGGCTGTCATTGTCAATAAAATTCTCATCAAGTCTGTGTAAATGAAGACAGATGCTATTGTCCCATAAATTGAAATTTAACTTTGGAGATTGCTGGTGTTTCTGCTTGTGCTGAGTAGGGAGGAAGAAATTATAAAATCCAAGGGGCTCAGTACTCAAGGATCCTCATCCAGACGGGTCAGCCAAAAATGTTATCTCGAACCTTTCATGGTCTCCACTTGGCAGCCCTGATGCCTTGTGGTTTTCTGCCAGAATAGAGCCCCTGCATGTCACCCAAAAATACAGTCATGGTATAAGGTTTCTAATGTGACAAAGATATATTTCTTCACTCAAATAGAAAGATGGTAGTTTATTTTGTTTGCATGTTATTTAAGGCTAGACAGGAAAAGGGTAATATTTTCAGCTGGTCTTCCTAAGCATGCCCGCAAAAGACAGCGTGAACAACTTTTTGACAGATTAGTATGGATGAGTGCTTATATGTAATCTATCGTTTATTTGTATGAGTCCATACTTAGCATGCAAATAGATACTTTTCACTGGACTCTATCTCTGTAGTTGGTCAACACAAAACCCTGATTTGCATTGTGCCAACCAGTGGTGCTCACAAATCTGCTTTCTATTTTGGTAGTTCAAATCTATAAATAAAAGTAGCACAGTTTTCCAAGAAGGTTGTTGCCACTAAAGATTGTGGTTGTGTTGGGATCAAGTGGAATACTTATTTTATAATTCAGCATTTGTCAGCATACACAATCTCCTCCTGGACTGATTTCTCATAATTAAAAAGATTTATTCTTTTTCTAAAATGATTTAATCACTACTTCTAACTGAACATTAGTAGGACTAAGCATGATTCAACAGGATGTATCAAATTCAGTTGATAATCTAAGATAGGCACCACCCCTACCTCTAAAGTCAGTGAAGAGGGCATGAAAAAGTGCAATCATCCCCTCTTCCGATAAACATTCAAGTAGTTGGGATGGATGATCTTCTGCAGGTGCACATTACGCTAGGTTGGTTATAGTGATTATTTTTATAATGAGGATAACTATTAGACATCTGAAGTCAGATAAGATTAAGTTTATCAACAGATTAAATTTTAAAATTAAATTTTAAATATGGAGTTGGATAATTCAGGGTTAGGGCTCTGCATCTGGAGAGTTGTAACTACATCACAGAAAAAGTAGCTGCGATTTTGAACTGCATTTTTCAAATTACCACATTTGGAACAGTGAAGACATATTCTTCACCTGACTTCTTCTCCAATCATTTTTGCTGACAAATTAAATAATATTAATATGTAAATAAAGTTACTGAAATGCTAAAATTACCCAGAGGTGTTGATCCCACATCCTGACATAACCATTAGCCTTGGTACTCCTGCAGCTGAGGTAAGCAGAGTAAGAAATGGAGTGGGAGCAAGGCATGAAAGTGAAAGAGATCTTCAGTATCCCCGTGTGCCTCACTTGGGGACAAAACATGCAAATGAGCTGTGGGCATGCCAGCACTGATGAATTTAGTATTCTGACAGCCTACCTCTGTGAAACAGCCAGTGCCAGCAACAAGAGATTTGGGAGTTCTCACTACAGGGAAATAAGACAGCAAGGGAGTAAGAACAAATAACAAAGGATATTGGTTCTGGGTTAGAGAAAGATACTAAATGGGTATAACACAGTGATTAAACCAACTTTTCTCTGTGGCTGTTGATGGATGCTATCTATTGTTACCAGGGGGGCCCAGCCCTCCCTACAGAGGTGGGACCAGAGAGCGGTGCAAGGAAGTTGCAACTTCCGTTTCCTCAAGCTGCTTTTACTGCAGCTTTCCCAAATGCCAGGGCACGCCAGGGACATGGACAAACACAGCGAAGGTAATAACTGCCTATTATCTTACAAAGCTTAATTCTGTAGCACTATGTGAAACAGAACTCCTTCTATCTGGAAGTGCAGCTGTCTTTATCTGCCTTCAGTAGCACTTAATAAGCAACTTACTGCTTCATTACAAAACCCGAAGACAGAAATATATTTGCACAGGGACAAAATGATCATGCCCAATGTCAGGTGAAGGACATTTTCTGTCATTATTTTCCCCTTGTCTCTTGTATTATTCACATATTTCCTTTTCTTTAACGTCTCTCCTCTTATTATTAATATATGAAGAATGCTGGCTGCACTGTTCAGAACATGACAACAGCTGAGAAACCCCAAAGAAGCCAAGCAATTCTATGTGCTATTTATAGGTTTTCAGGCATCTCTGTTTTTCCCTCAATTTCCGGGATTTTATAATTAAGGAGAGAAAGGCTACCAACTCAGGTTCAGGTGGTGAAGGAAGATCCAGAGCTCTGCCTTGCACCTATTTATGCCAGAATGCCTCTTTAATCACTAAAACATTCCTGTTGTAGGGAGTCAAAGGTTTCATGTATTAATGTGCAAAGTCATGGGACTGAGTTGAATAATTTATTAGTTGCTTTAGTACATCACACCTAGGGCTTTTTTTTGGGAGGGGTTAAAATATTTAATTAATTAAAAGAGTCTATTTGAGTCATTTAAACTCAGTACAAGTCCTATGAGGGTTGGCTGAGGGAGAGTCTGGAGAAAAGGAGGCTGGGGGGAGACCTTATCGCTCTCTACAGCTATCTGAAAGGAGGGTGTAGTGAGCTGAGGGTCAATCTCTTCTCCCAGGTAACGTGATAGGATGAGAGGAAATGGGCTCAAGTTAAGCCAGAGGAGGTTTAGATTGGATATTAGGAAAAAATTCTTCACAGAAAGAAGGTTGTTAAGCACTGGAGCAGGCTGCCCAGGGAAGTAGTTGAGTCACCATCCCTGAATGTATTTAAAAGGCATGTTAGATGGAGTGCTTAGGGACATGGTTTAATGGTGGACTTGGCAGTTCTAGGTTACTTGCTGGACTTTATGATCTTAATGGACTTTTGCAATGATTCTAAGATTCTATGATTTAAGACAGAAAGAGTAATCCTTCTGTGATCTCAATGCTTAAGAATTTGAATTGATGCTTAGCACCAATACCACAGAATCCCTGTTTCAGTTGTTGTCCAACATTAGAATCCTACCTCATGACTGGGGTGGAATTAGCACCAGGAAACAGTCCACAGTGGACTAATACTCAGGAGAACATGATCGTCTTCACCACTCAGGCTTGAGCAGATCAAACTCTGGACCTCCATTTTTTGTCTTTGTTTGAGACTTTTTTTGGTGCAAAAGTGAAGCAGAGGGGAAAGAAATTATCCATCTAACCAGTGGAAAGTATTTTGAAATCTTTGAATGTTATTTGGCAACATTTAACTTCAGTTTGCTCAGCCAGACACAACATCTCGCAGCACCTTTCAGTGTCCTCCAGCTGAACAAAGGCTGATCTATGGCCAGGATCAATGACTTTTAGAGGGCTGCGCACTTCATTTGGAAGGGCTTTTCCCCACCGTCTGGATCCAACTGGCCACATAAGGCCAGGAATGTCTAGTTTCTTACTAGCTGCTGGAGAAGACCAGAGCAGCTGAGAGAGCACAATTACTGCTAAGGGTCTGGCTATTTTCCTGCCTTTAGTCACCACAAAAGATATTTTCTTATAGAATACCTGTAATCCCTAAATAATTTCCATTTTGCGTTTACTAAGAAAACAAGAGTTCAACTTTTTACTAGCTCATAGTCCTCTGTAGCTACTTGTTTTTTGAAAGTGTACATATTATCTTTTTATTTTAGATACCACCATAAAAATTAGCCAGAAGAATGTAAAATGTATACACAGGGTTTTGATTGCTGTCTGTTTGTTTACATTAGAGTAACTCTGTATTTTATAGTTGTACAAACAACTTAGAATTGTTTGGATTAGGAAACTAAAGAACACATGAAAGCTGTAAAAAGGCACAACAAAAGAAAGAGTGATTAAAAATACTTCTCAGTAGTCTTCCATTTGTCTTACAAACAGAACTTACTACCAGTTGTGTAAAATAGAGTCAGGTTTTATGTCTTGAGAGCCACTGGAATCTTTCTGTTTGCTCATATTCTTAATTTTTCTTGTAAGGTTTTAAGATTACTTTTTGTTGATGAGTTTGTTTATTAATTACATTCTAACAGCTTCTACTCCTATGCAGAAATGGAGACACAATATTTAATTATTTTTCTATTTTCCTGAATTTTCTATAAAGTAATTACAAACCAATTGCGTAATACTCACAGAAACTTGCCATTGAACTGTGTGATTGTTTGCTTCAGCGCTGTGGTCGTGTTGCTTTTCTAATTTAGATGAATCTGTTTCAAAAAAAAAAGTAAAAGACCCTCAAGGATGAGCTCCAGCATGAATACTGGAGGTATCTTCTGAGTAGTGTCAAAAGTGACAGCAAACTCCAAAATTAACTTGGAAAGTTGCCACTTCACCCGATAACAAACCTGTCCAGCAACTAGTATGTGTCATAAAATATGTAATGGAATGGGGTTTAGGAGGCCCTTAGCACAGGCTTTTGAAAGTTATGCTTCTCTCTGTCTTCTTACCTCAGCGTAGTAATTTTCCTCCTTTTACTACACAGGCTGCCAGGCCACACTACCCACCACCCCATGCTCTCTAGATGATACCTGCTGCATTTTATCAACTGGACACCAATCAAGCAGAAGGGGAAAGTGCCTAAATGCTGCAATAGAAAAGGGACACTGAAATGCAGTCAGTAACTCTAAAAGACGATTCCTGGCATAGGTGGTGCTAAACTCAGTAATTCCAGATTTTACCGTTTATTTTTCTGTTACAAAGACCTGATTTCCTTGTTCAGTTTAGTAGTCACTCTTGACCGTATATATTTGAATTTGTCTTATGGTAACTGCAATTTTCTATATAAGGTTCCAACAAGTGACTTGTACATGGCATTAGTACTTACCCACTTCTATTGGAAATATGGAAATATGCCCCCATGAGTGCATTTTGTTTTTTCCCCAATGCTATTTCATGATCGACTAACCATTCCATTGCCAGCCTTAACAAGAGTTTGTGTTATACCAGACACAACCTTGCACTTGTACAACTGAATTTATTCATGCCTGTCTGCATGACAGCATTTATTTTCAGACCTGAACTTTTCTCCTCTGTATCATTCAACTGCCCATTCTATTTTGTATGCCAAAATGAAAATATGAAGCAAGATCAGTCAGCTATTCATTGGTAGTTTTCCTTGAAGCAGGATCCTTTGCCATCACCATTCAAACCAGCTCACTATCTACTTCAGAATTCACCTGCTATCTCCATGTTTTTAATCTTAAGAATTGTTTTCTATGTGACATAATGTCAACTGCATTTTGAAAACCAGATAATGAACTCTACTACAATTCTTTAGTTTAAAATCACTTTTTATTTAAAGCAAACTTATTACCTTGTCAAAGAAGGATATAATGCTATTTCATGGTCCATCTTTACTAAGCCTGTTTTGCACTTTATGCTGCTCTCAATGGGAGCAGCAAATGGAAAGTGAAAAATGAAATCATTGCTCTTATGGAAAATATTATCTTTATTATTGCTATCATTATTACTATCTACAGCATTTATTACATTCTTTACACTCAGATTTAATAACTGAATAATTTAAATTTAATAATGCAGCTTATTATACTCCTGCACACTCTGTGCTGTTCCTGACCTATTTTCACAGGAAAATGGATTAAGAAAAAGTGCAATGAGATTGGATCCACATATTAGATGGTTTAGTATTCACAGAGCTTCCAAATCTTGAGTTTTAGTGTTGAAACAGTTACAGATCAATGACAATTGTTATTTCCAATGAATTATATCAGGAAGGAAAGGCTGTAACAGACATGCAACATGGTTTTACCTGCCAGAGTGCTTTTACCAAACCTGTCGGACCTCTAAGGAAATTTCCACCCTCCTCAGGCTTACACACACCCAGAACCTTCTTTTTAGGTGAAGACAACACAAGAAACTTTCACAGGACCTGCAGGCACTGCTGGTTCATGTTCAGCAGAGCTCGCTTTGTCTGTCCTCCAGCCTCCCTCCAGCCCCAAGTTGCTCCCACATTGCTGGGACAAGCAGGAGGCACAGGCTGCCATCACCTAGCCCTGGAGCACCACCAGATCCCTAATTTGTATTTCCTAGGTGGAAATAATGAAGTTTCACAAATGGGAAAAAAAGGGAGCAAAGAGATAATGCATGTTGCATGAGCTGAAATCAACTAACATTTCAGACTGAGCCTTTCAGGAAGATCTCTATCTCTCTCTGCCACCAACTGGAATATTGATGAAGTGAGTATGCACAACTGCTAACTGCCTGTCTATGCCAGTGCAAGAATTAATAAATGTTTTGCAGTTGTTCAGCCACAATGAGAAAATTACAATCAATTGGCATTTTTAAAAGAGAAATTAATTGTACACTTCAGTGAGACAACATGATAAGGTATGTAAGTGCTTCAGGCACTCAACCACTCATCAGTATTTATAGCCATATGGCTGAGAACAGAAAAAAAGGAAAGGGGAGGGACAGAAAATAAATCCCCAAAGAATTACTATTAATTGCTTCTCAGTGTACTGACTCACCATGTTCTTTACGAGAAGACAGCTTTCAACAATTTTATTTTTTCAGGATTCACCTTCTCTAACTGTGTAAACCTACACTGCACCTTTGAGCTAGCCACCCTGTCTTGACTGGTGGCCAGCAGAGAGAAAGGGGCACTGCTGGGACCTGATGAGCTGGCTGGTTTCTGATTCCTGCTTCAGGGTGAGGCAGACTGTGCCCAAGACTAGCAACGGAGCCCAGGGTGATTAGCACAGATTTAGCTCTGACCTATTTTAGATGTTTACATCCAAGCAAGTGAGTCACACCCAGTACCTTTTGTTTGCTTAATTTACTATTAAAAAAAAAAAAAAGTTACTATCTCATATGATCAAAGCCATTTTTTCTGTCAGTCCTTCCAACGTGAGAGGTGTGCCATAATGACTGACAATATGTAAGAAGTCATGTAAGAGAGCTAAAAGGGGCTTTGTACAGACAGGTGTTGCAGTGAACATAAGGCAGCTCAGGTTGACAAATTCAGTTCAGCTCACTCAAGAATCTGTAAACATTGATATTGCCCCAAACTTCCTCTGGCTTTTAGCAGTGAAGCCTTGGAAAGGCATCAGTGTATTACTGGAAATCTCTTAGGAAGCCTTTCAGTACTTCTGATTCAATCCCTAACCAGGAAGTATAGAAGCAACAGGAAAAAAAAAACATGCTTTTTAAACCCATTAAAGCAATTGCAACCCCAGCTCTGACACTGCTGACACAGAAGTGAACCCAGTGTGTTTCTGGAGGGAGCAAGCAGGCATGGCTTACCTGGGCACATAGACATGTGCAAGAGAGGAAAGAGGGACAGCATGGATGCTGTGAAAGAGGTTGTATTGCTGTCCCACTTGTACATGCAGTACATTTATTACACTGTGACAGAGGATGAGTGAACTGATACAAGAGCACCAGAATTTTTTCCCCTTGGATTTCTTTCCCTTTGGTCTGTATGGGCTCAAACTGAGACATTTTCATAATTCTCCTCGGTTGAGTGACACAGGACTAACTTTTCTTCTAATGCTGGGAAAAACTGCAGTTTTAGAAGACTCTAAAATGTGTCTGAATTCATGAAAATATTTCTTTAAAGCCAGACAGGCTCTGTGGGATTCAAAGTGTCAGTGTTTTCAAGCCTTGCCAGGCGCAGGGCCAAGGAGGAGCAAGGCCTGGGCATTTTACCCAGGCTGACCAACAGGATTATTTCATACCATGAACATCACATTCAATATAAATTAGGAAAGTTTGCTGCATACTTCTCTCTCCCTTGATGGTGGCGGGTCCAGACAAGTTCTTGCCCTGGTGCCAGACCCCTGAGGCCTTCCCTTCCTCCTGAGGCCATTGCGCTGGCAGTGTCCGCCATTTGCTGTCCCTGCTGGGAGCGCACAGCTTCCTGCTGAGAGAATGGGCTCAGTGTAATTCCTCTATATCTTATATCAGTATCAGGATTAATACTGGTTCTTTAGTATTATTGTTAATTATTTAGTCTTAGTCTATTAAATCTATTTATATTTCAACCCTTGTGTTTGTGTTCCCTGATTCCCCTTTCCAGGTGGGAAGTGGTCACCGGGTGATAGAATAATTGTCTAAACAACAATAAATTGTTATGGGGTTTCTCAAACCGTAACAATAATACTCCATGATCCATCTCACACTTGCTGACAACTCAAGGCAGCACAGGCAGTACTGAAGTCCTGTAGTGCTCCGAAGCTGCCATTTTGAAAAAATCGAGTCTATGAGGGAGAGCACTGTAGAAGGGGACTGACTGGAAATCAGACCAGAATAAAAAAGAGAAAAGGAGAACAATGAGGTTAGTTCCTTCAGGACCCTTCACAACAAATGTGGGTTGGTGGTCACAAACCTGTGTCCAGCTCCTTATACCATGTAGGTATCTGACCTTTCTCAGCAGTTGCTTTAGCAAGGGCTTTGTGTACATCTTTATTTCTTCATGAGGTACATTGAACCCTCCTATTCTCTCCCAGGTGGAGCAAATACAGGCATCTGCATTGCTCCAGGCGAAAGCTACAGCACAGCATTGCTACTGCTCTGGTCTTGCTCTCTGTCCCCTTGCAGCATGGTCTCCACCTCCTTTATGTGCAGGGAGTGTGATGGAGAGCAGAGGCGGCACTGTGCAGTGCCACTGCTACTGTAGACCCGAGCTCAAAGGGCTGCCTCAGCTGCAGAAGAGCCCCATCAGCAAACGTCACTTCACTCTCAGGGAAAGAAGGAGCACGATGGATGCAGCTTGGCGCTTCTAAGCGCACCTAGAGGACAGGCACTGCCTGGAAACTTCTGAGATCAAAATTGCAATTTGTCTGGACTAACATTGAAAATGACATAAGTGAAACTGTTCTGGCATGACCACCTGCTTATGAAAATTATTTAATGCCAACAATGCTGTTCCTTAGAAGAGAGAAAATGCTCTTTCTTTCTGCTGTATCTGGTGCTCTGTTCCCTACACAGTTGTTGTGGTGTAACCCCAGCCAGCAGCTAGGACCATGCAGCCACTCACGCAGTTCTCTCTCTTCCCCCTCCAGAAGGGTAGGGAGAAAAGGAAGGGAAAAGAAAGGGGAAAAATCCCAAAACTCATGGGTTGGGATAAAGACAGTTTAATAGAATAATAACAGAAAAAGGAAAATAACCATGATAACAATCATAATCATATTAATTAGTGACTTGTGTTGTTTTGTCCATGTGGGTCCAGGAGGGACTAGTTCAAATGGGGTCTGGGAGGCTCAACAATGCAAACTGTTGTGACTGCCAGCTCTGCAACTTTAGAGCCCCAGCATGTGAGAGCGTACTGCATAAAGAAGTCCTTCCCATGACTCCAGCGTCTGGCTGTATCAGTTCTTCCTAATGAGAGGCAGAAGCAGAAGAGGCAGGAGACAGCAGCAAAGGTTCCATAGATAAATGGGGTGGAAGGATGAAAGGGGAGCACTAGCCTGAACGGCACTTTCCCCAGCACAGGACCCAAGACCTGAGCCTCAATTGTCTGCTATCAGCAAATACTTGCAAAACCACTGGTAAAACCAGCATGGCAGTCCTTCCAGGAGATGCCTCAAACAGCACACTATTGCCATCCGTTGCTTCAAGTCACCCACTAATGGAAACCTGGAGTTTTATTCCCTCCTGAGATGATCAGAACAATGACTTGGACATTTGCAGCTTGGCATTTTTTAAGAGGGAAGAAATTAAATTATACTACTATTAAAAGAACACCAAGATTGCAAAGTCAAGCACTGAAAAGATAGGAAATGCGAGTCAGGTTGTGTTATTCACCTGCCTTTGGTCTCCTGCTACCCATGTAAGAAGATAGAGCCCCAAAAGAAGTGATTACATGCACATTTTTCTCTGGCCACTCTGACTTATTCAGAGCAGTGGATGGGAATTTCTCAGAGCATGAAACCTGGTGAGTAGAGGAGGGATTGTGAAAGATTGCTTCATCCAGTCACGGAAAAGGTATCCAAGGTCACACAAGGTGCTGTAGGACAGTTTCAGTCTATGGTTCTCATTTTCCATGTCAGGGTTGCCATGAAACACAAATGTTTTCCATTGCAAACAAAGTCACAAAGAGCAGCCTTTTTTCACATATAAAATACAATCATAATGTTAATGACCAAAAGTTTTGTAGGGAGAGGTGACGTTTTCATGACATCAAAGGAGAGAGGTGGCAGAAACCTTCCCAAATTTTCAGGAATGTGAATGCATGGGGCCTGGGACAGGAATAGCAAAAAGTAAGTAGAGTTGTAGACCTAATGGAAAGAAAACAAGCAGGATACTCATACTGTTAAAGACTATCATGAGGAATATTTTCCCTGAGGCCAGATTAAAGGCAAATGGAGACAAATCTAGCATTGTTTTGTAGTGCTGAATGCTTGGCCTTATGGGCACATAATTTAGTGATCAGCATGTTAAAGTTAGATATGTGGAAATACCAGAACAGGATAGAGAACCCTGTACACTCTATTCAACCAGTTTTTTGAATTCAGGTCAGGTTTTAATGACTGAAAGCCAGTGAAACATTGATGATGTCCATCCAGTTTTTGGTAGATCAGAAATCAGCTTCAGCTGACTTTGCCACCCAAGAGGAAAATAGCAGTTAGTTAGGAACTGCAAAGTAATAAGGAATCTTCTAGAACCTGTTCCCAGTTTTCATACCCAGACCTAAAAAACCAGAACAAAGAAAAGAAAGCAAATGCAGGCAAACCAAACTTTAAAAAAAAAGAAAAACAAAAAAAACCAAACAAACAAAAAAAAAAAAAACAAAACCACAATCTAATTTATTAACATGCTATATTTTCTTACTCTTCATTCCTTTCATCTCTGATTCAAATACTGTCAATATTCAGTCAGTATGAGTGGGCTTCCATTTAAATAGAAGAGCTTTACAAGGAAAGAAGCCCTGGATATTGCAGGTACTCTCCTTGCTACGGTTATTTCTACCATTGTGGTAGCTATCATTTTAACATTAACATTTTCTAGGCTTAGAATAATTTCATCAGCTCTCTAGAGCTTGACAATGAAAAGGAGACATAAAATCAGAAAGCCATCAATCACTATTTTCTCACACTTTCACTAGAAAACATGAGTAAGGCATGTGGTTCAATTTTTAATTGGGGGTTTTCAGAAAAAAAGCTCAAAAAAACCGAACAAAACCCCGACTCCACTAAACCATTTAATATGCTTTTCCAGACAACATATTAATTTGTATGGCTTGGATTCTATCTGCAGCTGATACTCTCTTTAATCAAAAATACTGAACAGAATCAAAGAAAAAATGCTGATTTATATTTTATTGCTCATGTTTTATCTTTCTCACTTGCATAGAAGACCCCTTTTCTACACTTTTAACAGATCTGAATTTAAATATACTAACACAAACTTTTTTATGCATATTCTAAATACAAATATTTTGTATAAGTATATAATAATGCATACACATATATGCTTATATATAAATATGCAGATAAACAAATTTCAACAATCTTTAAAAATACATCAAAGCAAAACACTATTGTTATCCACCAGCTGTGACCAGAACTGTCTCTTTAATATGCTGCATTTAATGAGACATTATATTAGCATCTCTCGCTCTCTGTGTTTCTCAAAAAAAAAAAAAAAATCTATGTTAAAATCAGTAAGGGAATTATGTAAATAAAGTAACAACCCTCATGAAACAGCAATTATATATCTCAGCAGGTGCGTTCATCCATCTACAATAGATGATTAACTAGCAAATTGTTTGCATATTTGTTTTATGGAACATTTGGCAATTTCACTATTAGCTATGAAGGTTTAGCCAAAAGTCATTAAAGTGCTTAGACTAGTATAGATCACAGCTGGTGCTGTTTTAGCAAACTTATAAAACACCAATATGTAAGAACTACCTTAAAGGACTACATCCACAGAGGTGTGTGCATGGGATGTGACTAGTCACCATGCTGGGCACTTAATTCACCCATTCAATGTCAGTGGGAAGACATAAGTTCTGGGTTCTTCTGTTTGAGGGAGATTTGAACCCTAACACCTATGCCACCAAAGTTGCCTTATCCTTTTGCCCTGACAATCTATGAGGAGTGATACCTTTGCCTCAGGCCAGAAAACAGCACAAATTTGAGAAAACCACTAGAGATTCACAGGTTGGCTGTTGGAGACTCAGATTCCACCTCCACTTTGATGGATATCTAATATAAATAGCACAGTTACAAGTGGCCCACTGGGACTGGGATCATTAGGACATCAAGTTCTTCTCTTTTAACTCATGAATGTGCAGGTTTTAGAAGAAAGGAAGGCCTTCACCAAAAGGATGGTGAATCCCTGACAACATGGGTTTAAATCTGTTCAGAAAGGAACCTGCATCTTGGTTTCCTGCAATCTGGGTAAGCACACTGACACCTGAGCTGTGGGAAAGAAAAGCAGACAGACAGCCTCTCCGGGTGTAGCTGGTGTAGTTGAAGACACTGTCATCTTACCGCTGGCATCACCTAGAGATTACTTCTACTATGATTGAGCCTGTAGAATATAATTGTAAGTTGTCCCTTTTGGTGTTCAGTGCCAAATGAAGACATTCAAGCTGAAAAGCAGACTTAGCACTAGAACAGATGAGGGCTTTTGTGTATTTTCATTCACCACACGCCATAGCAAGCAGCATCCGTCAGCTCCAGACACACGGAAAATATATGGGTTGCTCTAGCTGTCCTGTATCTGGGCATAGTCAAACCCAGAGCAAGCATTGATCTGCTGGTGCTAATCCCCAGAGACCATACAGCTCTAGATGTTAATTACAGACACAGGGCTTACGTACTGTTTAGTGGAGAAAGAAGAGCATCACCATAAGTTCCCGTGATAGCTGCAGCTGCACTGCTGTGCATATGGATGTATACATTATGGCTGCACCCTGCCTGCTTCTCCCGAGCATCCATGAGCATCTCTCCTCTGCCCTCTGTAATTATTAATAGGTTTAACACAAAACCTGATGTACTGAGTAAAATAATATTATGAAATACAGATTTTGGATCTAATGTTTGTGGGCTACATCATCAAAACTAGCAGAGAAATGATAGTCTTAAAAGAAAGGACAATGGTGGTTTAAGCCACTTTGACAGTTCCTCTATCCCAGTACAAAGCATTGGAATTGATCAAAGAACGTGATTTGACCTTCTGCTTTCTTCTCTGTAAAATGTCTTCTTTTAAAAAGGAATAAACTCTTTTCTCCCCACTGCCCCCACCTCCAAATCATCTGATTTTCCTGATACTGACAATTATGCCTCTCTCTCTTCTGAATTCGACCATAGAGACAATATTTAGGTCAACTGCAGTACACCAATACAGCAAAAGGAGTGAAAAAAATAGGGCTTGTGGCTCTGTCCCAGTACAGAGAACTATGAAGGTTGACACCAGGAGCATGGCAAATGCTCCGAACTGGACTGATTTTACTGCAAGTTAGGACTCTGATACTGCTGAATCCCACCATCAGTAATCCAAACAAAATATAGCCACTATTTAGATGCCAAATAACCATGAAGGTGACTAAAGAAAGAAACTCCATGTCTACTTGATGATTGGCACATGAATTTTTCGTGCAGGAGAGCGTGGCTCACATACTTTGCTTTCTGAGCAGAGAATCCAAAGTATTGCAAAAAGTTTCTACCACTAGTTTGAAAAAGTTACAGCATCATTCTGGAAGGGCACATGTTACATAATGTTGTACAGCACAAGTACAGCTAAGTCAACTTTAAATAGTAACCATTTCAAATAATGTCTTCACAGACTGTTTTCAGAGTGTCATTTTTACAGCAATAATGTCTGCATTCATAATTACAGTAGCAAGTTCAAGGCTTCTGGAAAATGAGGGTGAAAAGATAGAATAAAATATTGCATGTGGGGAAATGAGATTGAGAGTTACTGAAATGATAATATAGTCTTATATTAATCTGAATAATTTCCTAGTTTCTATCTTGATATGTAGAATAGGGAATTCTGTGTCCCTAATGCACTGATTTGGTCAGAAAAATCATTCATGCTGTTTTATACAAAACACTGGAACAGAACCAATTCCCATAAGTGTTCACATTTTTCCCCCAAAGCATGTACTTACCATCAATATAACTGCTCTACATTGTCCTCTTATTGTCCTGGTTATGAATAAATCATTAGTCTTATTTTATTAATGAGGCCTAGCTAACAATAGTCCCAAACTGGCTGTGCTCTCACATCTTGCCATATTATAGATAGGTGCATGCTGTACTTTTATTCCTGTACCAGGAAAGTCTGGAAGCTGCAGTGAGGTGATTATGTAGCTTTCACTGACAAGACCCATTCCAGGCAAAGCTGGAAGGGAAAAGTGGAGTTCTGTTTCTGATTTATTTTTTCTTAAGAACTGGAAGCTTTTTGCTGATTTTACAGGTTCGACTTTGCAATTACAGATAAAATCTTTTATCTTAAGTAGTAAAATGAAAAGCCTGAATCATCCTTGACCTCTAATCAGTATTCCTGGACACCTTTACAGACAACTACAATGGGAATCAGCAGTGGTAGGAAGAGAGCTCTGCACCAGTGCTGGGAGACCCTGTGGTTTTACATGGGTGAAGGAAGCATGGCAGGATCTTCCCATGCCCTTGCAACCTCTTCTCCCATGCCAGGCATTTAAACTTTTTTGGGATGCACAGGGCCAGGCAGATGTGCACAACCTCCTCCTGGCTGCAGAGCTGGGCAAAGATGAACTTGTTCTGGCCCAGAAAATGCACAAATGTACATTTAAGTAGGGCACAGTGCTGTACTTACCTAACTTCATGGATCTGGAACCAACACTTTTTCTGGGCTACAGGCAGAGTAGCTTGCATCCGCCCGTACTCGCCCATGGAGACAGACCAAGGTGCCTAACAAAAGGATCAACTTTATTCTCTTTCAGATCAGTCATAGTAATAAAATGTAAGCAAAGGAATGCCAGGCATCAGTACTATAATGGCACCTGGATCTGTCCTTTTAAATAATATTATTTTATTCTCATGTTAACCACCATCCACGGCTGGCAATCCTATGGGCCAGTCCTACCAAATGGGATGTTGGCTCCTCAGCTAGCCCAGTCACCACTCAGACCAAGCATCTGTGCAACACAACAAGAGTACAAAAGCTGAGTCTGCTGGTGACACTCAAAAGGAGTTAAACCACCTCCCTCAGCCGTGCTGCTCTCCAGAGCTAACACAAGAAAAGAGCAGGAAAACATTTCTAATGTCACCAATATGTCTGGGTTGGAACACGACAGTCTTTAAGGCCCCTTCCAAACCAAACCGTCCTATGACTCTATGGTAATGAGTAAATAACTCAAGCAGCGAATGTGCTGAGCAAAACTGCAGGTTTTTAACAATCCTATTGCAGGGCAGACCTGTGCTTTATGGGATGTCTTCATTTTTGTCACAGCTTTGTTTAAGGGCTCCATTATGGTGCAGGCTATGAGAGGAGACTGAAGGGAAGTGTATGAGGAAACAACTCAGAGAAGGAGATAATGTAAAAGGAGTGAGGGAAGGAGAGACACAGAAGAGGCAAGGGTAAAAGATGGAACTGCGGTGAGCAGAAGAGTGACTCTGATGCAGAGAATACATTACTGGGAAAGCTGCTGCAGACCACAAAACCCAACAAATAGGCCATATAAAACTAGAATTTGAATTAGACTTTAGATGAAGTGGGAAGTCAGGAGTCATGTATTAACAGCTGTGCTGCAGCACTTGCTTCCAAAGGTTCTCTGCTTGAACTCAGGCGTATCCTAAGATATTGACCTGGTTCCAGGAGGGATAGGGTTAATTCTCCCCAGGCTCCACAGAGGCCAAACCACAACAGATATTTAATTCTGGCCTTTGGCCTCCAAATTGATTTACCTCAATATCCGCCCCACCTGACTGAGGACGGAGAGATTATCTTATAAACAGGACCCATCGGCATAGTTGCATGGTTTAATTTCTCTCCAGCTATTATCTTTGTGTTACCTGTTGATTTGAGAACAGAGAGCTGTCAGTATATATTTTCTGCCTTTTCACGGTGTTTTGGAAAACTATCATTGCTGCTATTTACTCGCACTATGGTGATACACACTCACAGGAGATCTTTCCTGTCTATATATCACATTTTGTACCTTATTCCCATAACAAACAAATGGTTCCTCTTAAATTACTCCATGAATCCAGATACTCTTGAGAATGGTGCTATATAAATACCTAGATAGATAAATCAGCAAGATATTTGTTTTCTCCATAGTCTAATAGGAAGGAATCTGGGGAGTATGTTGCATTCCTCAGTAGTCTCTCCTCATTTTTATAATAAAGTATCTTTTCTGCCACTCCAACAAGAGAAGATGAGGGGTATCTGGTGCCAATGAACTCTTGTACTTGCTTAGAATACTAGAGTGCTATTGTTTTTAATATTTAAAGCTGCAATGTTGCCATGTAACTGGGGAAATAGCTTTTTGTGTTTAAATATTTCATGGCTTGTTTGAGTCCAAGTGCAAAATAATTTCTTTAGTATGTTAGAGGCCACCCGGACTGAAAAGTATTTTGTTAACCCTTGAATGTGTTAAAATTGCTCTGTATTGCAGGAATTCATTAAGCAAGATTTGATTCATTAGGCGACCAGGAAGGACAGGAAAGTGACTTTTTCTTTTCACTTCTGTATAGACAGACCTATGTTAATCGTTTTAATGTGACTCTCTTTGTTGGAAAAATTATTTGTATTTGAACTCTAGTATTTTATAATGATGGCTTTAAAAAAAAATTACTTATAAACCATTCCATCATTGCAGACTTCAAGAACTAGTCAACATTAGAAATAAAAGATTCATTGTGGGTATTGGCTACTTACTGCTACTTCAGAGCTGCACGTATTGGTGCTAACAGTATTGGAGAAAAGCGAGAGCCCACTTAGCTCCTGTGAGGTATATTCAGGGTGACTTTAGCTCCAGACACAAAAATGTAGTTGATACTGTTTCATTATCATTCCCTATTTTTGGTGCTTGAGTACACATTTTGTTCACTTTCTAGAAGGAAATTGCACACACGACTCCCTACAGAAAATTAACTCTGTAATTCAGAGTTAAACAGTTTCTTCTGATCTCAGGCTGATAGTAGCTGGCTGAAGTTCAGTATCTCTTGAAAGTATCTTTTTACACTGATGGCTGTGATGGTGAGACTAGAATAAGACAGAGGCTGGAAAAATCAATTTCTGGTACAGGTGATGAAATAAACCCATTTGAATCAGTCCCTGAATTACTGCAATTTTTTGCATGTCTTCTTGGCCCCTAAATGCTTTTTATTCCAAATACAATAACTGCTGCCCTCATCTGAGAGATGGTTTTTGCCAGTTGCTTTGCACGGAGATCCAGAATGGTAGGCTTACTGTGAAATTGGGGAAGAGGTGGCATGGACAGTAACACCTTGGGAACATTTGGGAACAGTGACAATGCAGCAGGACACACAAACATTTCAGTGCAACAAACACAAAACCTTTGAAAGCTTGGACAAAAATCAAACTGTCATCTTGAGCTTCTCTAAGTTGCAGAAATATTTGCTTAGACTCATAAAGTTAATGAAGTATGTTGGGGGAAACCATAATTATCATGTTTAGAGATGGAAAAAAACATGTGGAGGATAATCACCCGGCTGACAAACACATTTGTTTGCTCTTTATATTAAAAGTTAATGATGTGTGCTGGCAAGCAGAATGAAGTACAGATGATGGTTTGAAAGCACCCATGCCAGATGTTCGCTCAACATTTGGACTAGTTTTATTTCCACGCTCCATTATTCACATATCATTCCCAAACATTGTTGGCAAGGTTGGCCTTGGGGCTACTGTTGCAGGATGCATGCTTCCCTGGATGCATGCTTCCCTGGCACCCAACTACTGCTGTGGGCAGAGAGCAGCCTGCCACCGGCCACGCATCCGCCACTGCCTGCCCACTCTGAGCTGGAGCTTTGGCTGTCTCCGCCCGTGGACTTAGGTAGACCTCAAAATTTTCAGGTGAAAAATAGATTCTTTAACTGCTCACCCATGAAGAGCATCATGGAAGGATCACAGCTGCTACAAGACTTCAGAATGTAATGTTAACACCTTCCTGGCACTGGGATGTACAGCCTTGAACTGAATGTATTCACTGTGTCTATGACATGGGGACACTGATGGGCATCTCACAGTGTGATTAATGAAAAGCAATATACCGAGGAACCACACAAGGTCCAACAGGAAGCCAGAGAAGGCAAAACTTGTGTACTTTTGGCTTTAATCTCTCCAATTTATACAGATATAATTTAATCTTTCCCTCAACATGGTGCGAATAGCTGGTTTCAGCTCACAGCTGTAGGTCAGCATACTGACCTAGAATGTGGGAAATCACATTCAATTTTCTGTTATGCCTGAAGGGATGTGAGTCGAGATCTGCACAAGCAAGTGACTTGGCCAGCATGATAGTCTGGGGCAAATGTGTTGAAAATTGCTCTTGCTGCTGCAGTGTACATGGAGAAATTAAAAATTATTTTGACTAAAAGAGGAAGTTATTCTCATAATGACTTTATATTCCAGTGCTTACAGTAGAGAGGAAAACTTGGAGTCAGTTATGTTCCAACTAATACTGGTAGTGGAGTTTAAATATGCAATGCATATTTAAATATTTAAAAGTGCATTTAAATATGCAATGGAAGATGGAGAACTGAAGTTCTCCAGAACTGTTCAGTTCTGGAGAACTGAAATTCCTGACTTTTTGTCCCAGCTGAATGCCCCAGTTGATAGATCCTGAAGTCAGGCTTTGCTCTCTTTAACAGTTAAGTATCGCTGTGTTAACACAGCAACAATCCAGACAGATTTACAACCAGCAGCTGCCTCTGCACAGCCTGTGCCGCAAGCACAGGCTTCATGGACGAGCTGGCTTTGCCTCGCGGGAAAAGTGGCATCTAGCCCTGCGACCAGAGAGCCCCACAGCCCCTGCCGGTGACAGGTCAGCAGGGTATTGGTACGTGAACATCTGCCATGGCACAGGTCTCCTGTGGTGCATGGCAGGACCAGGCTGGCTCCCTTGCTGCCCCCAACAGAGCTTGGCGGGGGTAAGACACCCCAGTGCCAGGAACCACAAGGATTCTGCCATGGGATTTCATTGATAAAAGCAAAGCTGTAAGATAAAATGGTGAGGGGGAGTGGAAAGTGAGAGCAAGAGAGGGAACTGTTTCTGCAAAAGCCGAGAGGAGCAAGCATGGATGTGGGACAGCACCACACAGCTAAATACCCAATGAAGACAGGTTTAAGTTCCATTCCTTTCTCTCGCCTGCCTTCTGTCAATTCGGGAGCTGCACACAGGCCACAGCAGCGCCACTGGTAGGGGGTCATGCACTGAGAGAGCATCTGCAGGGTCGTTGTTGCCCAGCAGAGCAGCATCTCCTCGCTTCCACTGGGTCACAAACTTCCCAATGCAAAACACTGTGCCTGGAATTTCAGATGCTCCCAGAAAAGTATGAGTCAAACATATACACCTGAGAGTAATGTTTGGGCTGTTGTGCTTTGATCCTTCAGTGAATATTGAATTTTAACTATTAAAAATACATGAAAAGGATTCAACAGCAATCAAGCATCACCTTCACCATGAAAAATAAACCTTCCCCAGTTTTGCTGCTTTCTTGAAGTCATAAATATATCAGATTATGTGCTGAATTCCTCCGTGTGAAAGAGCTGAAATTTTGCTTTCTGCTAATAATCCTCTTCACTGTAGAGACTATAGAAATCAGTATACTTTGGCTGAGGTTATCTGAAAATCTAAGTCCAAAGGCATAGTCATACTACAGACATGGCAAATTTTTAGTTTAATTTTTCAAGTAAAATGATGGTCCACAAAACAATGGAGTAATGGCCTGTGGTGTAAAACTGTCATGCAGTGGCAAGTCACATACAAGCAAGAAAACTTAATTAAGCAGCAGCAACTGAGTTAAAAGTGATGGTGCACACAGCAGATTTTCATTCCTGATCAGCATATTTTGGTGATGGTACATCTGCATCTGCCAACATTATTTTTGATGAGTCCCGTCACCACATGTGGAGTTGTCCCTGTGGAAATCCTAAAGCAGGTCACTTTGTGCAGGATGCAATGAGTTCTAGGAAATTTCAGGCTCATACTTCTCCTTTTCCAACTTGTTTTGAAGGACCCAGTTGTACTCTTTCCGATAAAAAAAAAAATAAAGAAACAAAAAATAGTAAGGCTACCACAACTGCTCCATGAGAGAAGTTAAGCTGGAAATGTGGAGAGCTCAAGCAGAAAGGACAAGTAAAAGATGTAGGGTACAAATTCATAATTACTTATCTTTCATTATTCATAGATAATTCATTGGAGGAGAAACCTTTCCTGATTTGAAAGTATGGATTTATTTTAGCAGTCTCTGAGAAGCAGAAACTGACTAAATTAGAAACAAGGAGAAATAGACCATGACATTTTTCCAGAGCAGATTTTGTCAAAATCCCAACAATTTCACAGGAAAATGAAAGGCCATTTCTGATACTTTATAAAATAAATACAATCAAAATTAAACCGATTTCACAGAATCACAAAATCACCTATGTTGGAAGGAACCTTTTAAGATCATCTAGTCCAACCAACAGGAAAAAAAAAACACAAAACCAAACCAAACCAAAACCAAAAAACCACACCACACACAAAACCAACACCAAGCCAACACTAACCCATATCCCCGAGCACCATGTCAGCTCATCTCTTGAACACCTCCAGGGATGGTACCTCACCCACCTCCCTGGGCAGCCCATTCCAAAGCTTGACAACCCTTTCAGTAAAAAAATATTTCCTAATATCTAACCTGAACCTCCCCTGGTGCAACTTGAGGCCATTTCTCCTTGTCCCATCATCTGTGACCTGGGAGAAGAGACCGACCCCCGCCTCTCTACAGCCTCCTTTCAGGGAGTTACAGAGCACAATAAGGTCTCCCCTCAGCCTCCTCTTCCCCAGACTGAACACCCCCAGCTCGCTCAGCCTCTCCTCATAAGACTTATTCTCCAGACCCCTTGTTGCCCTTCTCTGGACCCGCTCCAGCACCTCAATGTCTTTTTTGTGGAAAGGGGCCCAAAACTGGACTCAGCACTCGAGGTGGGGTCTCACCAGTGCCCAGTACAGGGGGATGATCACCTCCTTGGTCCTACTCACCACACTGTTCCTGACACAGGCCAGGATGCTGTTGGCCTTTTTGGCCACCTGGGCACACTGCTGGCTCATGTTCAGCCAACAGTTGACCAACACCCCCAGGTCCTTTTCTGCCCAGCAGCTCCAGCCACTCTGCCCCAGCCTGTAGCGCTGCCTGGGGTCGTTGTGACCAAAGTCTGCCCTCCGGAAGCCCATGATGGCATCCTGCTGGCTTCCCTTCTCGCTTCCCTGAGAATCATGATCGCTGTACCCAAGACGGCCTCCAACTGTTACATCCCCCACAAGTTCCTCTCTGTTTACAACCAGCAGATCTAGTAGTGCTCCTTCCCTAGTTGGCTCACTCACCATCTGTGTCAGGAAGTTATCCCCAACACACTCCAGGAACCTCCTAGACTGTTCCCTCTCAGCTGTATCATGGGCCCAGCTGATATCTGGTAGGTTGAAGTCTCCCACCAGGACAAGTGCAAGCAATTTGTTCATATTTTTAAGTATTCTGTTCCAAGATAAATCACAGAATAACAGAATTGCCAGAGTTGGAAGGGACCTCTAGAGATCATCTAGTCCAACTCCTCTGCCAAAGCAGGGCTGCCCAGAGCACATCACTCAGGACAGCATCCAGGTGGGGCTTGAAGATCTCCAGAGAAGGGGACTCCACACCCTCCCTGGGCAGCCTCTGCCAGGGCTCTGGCATCCACACCGGAAAGAAGTTCTTCCTCAGATTTGAGTGGAACTTCCCATGTTCCAGCTTGTGCCCGTTGCCCCTTGTCCCGTCACTGGGAACCACTGAAAAGAGTGATAAACCACTGATTAAAAAATGTTGAAACTAGAATTGCACTAAGGTCAGAAGTTTCATTTTCCACAGAGCCATGTTAGAAACTATAAACTAAAGGGAAATTTAATAGTCTGCTTCTATTGACACAGCCCCCGAGTAACGCAATCCAAATAGACTCAGTGGTAGAGCTGGTCTGGAATTTTCTGATGAAATTGTTTTGATCTGAAAATAATAGCTCCAGCTAAGCTGAAGAGTTCTGTGGGAAGTAGTCAGCTGAGAAGAATTTCCAGTAAAATAAAGTTCAGAGTGCATCAGAAATTAGCCTGGCTTCTTCTCAAATTGTCTCATGTTTGCTCGAAGGACAAACTTCAGTATATGGCTTGGCTTCATCACGCAAAAGTCCTCACCCCAGGTACTCCTGAGCTTTCAGGGCTTTACTCCCACCGCTGTCCTACTATAAGGCTGCTTATGAAACACAGGAAGTCCCCAAAAACTGCAGCTCCAGATCAAGTCCATCGTGACTCTGCTTTGCATCAATGAGGAGATCCATGGCAAGTAGGAAAAGTGTGGATGCTTTTCCTCTGAGCCCCCATCCCAATAGAGTGACTGTCAGTTTGTCCTGAGCTGGGGGTCTTTGCTGAAATACGTGTTTAATTGCTTGTTCTCTGACTTACCCCATCTCCTGAAGGGCTCTATTAAAGAACTGGGCAGTTGCTTCTTGGTTTTATTTTTTTAAAAAAAACAGAGAACTACCCACTTTTCCACAAAACAACACATTTTTCATAATGACCTTTACATCAAGTTTTTCTACTTTTCCTGCTATATTGGAATGAAACCTCATTTGATATGCGGGATTTACAATGAAATAGAAATCCTGAGTTTAAATTAGCTTTACCTCATGGTCTCAGAGAAGAACTCAAATCCTATGGGAAGATGCCTCACCCAGAGAAGTTGCTTCCAAGAACCAGAAACTGATTTTCTTCTTTGAACTGAAAGCTATAAATATCAGCTATTGCTAGCAGCCTAACAAAGAAGAAATACAATAGACCTCTCTTTCCCTACATATCTATTCATGTATATGTTAATTATCTTGTAGATTTATTAAAACCTCATGTTGTTTTAACTGTAGAGTCAAAGTTCATTATAAAGACCACCAAACATTGGACTCATCTCTGTTACAGGAACTCAACTTTTGATTTTTCTCACTTATAATAGCAGAGATTACTAGAGAGTGTTAACAGAAAACTCAGGGGCTGTAGGACTGGATGCAGCTGTGTTTGTGATGGGCAGCCTGCATGACCTGCAATTCTACTTTAACTGGATTAATCAGATTAGTTTGAGCCTGTCCTTTGTATTAGATTTCCTCTCCTGTTTCTCAGAATTATTGAGTAAACTAAATTGACTGTCCACTCATGAAAAAAATATTCATTAAAGCTGGAAGGACCAATGTTTGTGAGATCAACCACAATAATACAGCACATGCTTCTGTTCTCTACTGACAACAAAATTTACCTCTTCCTCTTCCCCCCCCAGACCTCTATGACTCCATTTGTTATTGACCATTGTTGCAGTTTGCTACCCACAGAAATAAAGTATTTGCTGTAGAAAGCTTTAGTTTGGCTTGCCCTAGAGTTGGGCAAAATGAGGTTTGCTGATATATATATATATATATATTACGTGAAAGAACAAACCAGCAAAGAAATTCTGTGACAGACCTTTGAGCAAATGTTCATGGATCATATTAGATTTATTTACAATTAAATCTAAATTAGCAAGTGGGTGGTAATTTATCTTGGGGGAAAAAGACTGAAACAGTCCTCTTACCACAACACCTGTCAGGAATATCTAGTACAGTTTTCCATCTGGAGGGAATAAAAAGTGGTGGAAAGCCAGCAGCAGCCCTAGACAGCCCACACAGATAGACCTTGGGCTCAGAGAGGCCCAGTCACATCAGCTGAAAGTCCTGGAGCTAGGACTCCATGGACGTCCAAACCTGCTGTTGGACCTGCTGTGGCAGGGGGGTTGGACTAGATGATGTCCGGAGGTCCCTTCCATCCCCATGTGATTCTGTGATTCTGTGATGTTTGGGAGCAGAAGAGTGTAGGGAGGAGCTGAGCTCACCATAGTACTGCATATCAAGGGAAAATTATTTGTCTCTGGCTCTCTGTCAGGGTTTTCAGTAGCTGAGGCTTTCTGCTTGTGTAATATTTCCTTGGTGCTCAAATTGTCCTCTTGTGCTGCTCTTCCGAGCTTTCATATGCTTCACCCAGTACAGTCTGGCAGACTCCACAAAAGTACAGTAAAGTCAGATGCATGATGCTAGAAAGTGATTTGCCAAACATCATTTATATGAAAACTATCTCAATATAGTTACTGCTGTGGCAATACAAAGCAGAAGGTAATCTTATATTCATGAATACATGAATTCATCTGCTGTACTTGTCTTTGATGGCTGGGTACCAGTAATTTAGCAAGTGACATGTTCTGACACTCACTCCAGAGTGAGTTCAGCCTGTCTCAATAGCGCAGGAGCACCAGTAAGATAAACCACACTGGCTTTCTCTCTAGACCAACATTATTTATGCATGACATGGAATAATGCCAAACAGGAGCAATGGAAGGAAGAAAAGTACAATGACCTAGTGTGTATATGATATGACCTTGATAACATTTCACCACAGCATAATGTATTTGTTTTTTCAAGCATGATAAGTTAATGCACGGCACTATGAGACACATTGAAACAGACCGATAGACGTGCATTTTAAAAACCTTGTTCAGCAACCATCACTTTACCATTAAGCAAAACATATAATGGACTGAAGAATTAAGAGTAGAAACCTCATAGAAGCAATAAAAATCCTTCCTTGTATTCCTCAGAATGCATGCAAATACTCTGCAGCTTCCATCTGCAGAATTTGGTGAGAATAATCTAAATGAGAAATGTGTGTTGTGACATACAACTGAGAATTTGTTCTAGAAATCATTAGTATTGCCATGAAAGACTGCCAATTACAATTGTGAATCTGAGGACTTGGTACCCATATAGAAAACATCTAGACAGGGCTGCAAAAGCTGGTCTTGGAAAAGCTCAAGCTGTGTATATATAGCTCAAGTTATTTGTATATAGCTCAAGCTTTATGTATATTTAATGCACGATCTGTCTTAGGAATAAACTTGAAAAGAATGAATGGCATGTGGTTAGGACACATATTTTAAAATGCTATCACTATATAAGCTTGCTTAGATTTAGAATTTTGAAAATAGGAAAACATTTTCATCACCATTTACATGACAGAGGAACCTGACTAAGTGGCAAATTGTGAGCTGTCGAGTGGATGTTTCATGACACAACACAAATTACTGGTATCAGTTGCTTGATCCATCATATACAGTTCCAGATAAAAAACTTAGAAAGACGGATAAATCTTTCACATCCAATACTATATTGACAGAGAACAACCCTGTTGCCTACATTTAGGATAGTTCTGGTGGCTGAGAATCCTCAGCAAAACTGATTGACCTTTACATAGCAGAAGCAAAATCTAGATATATATTTTTTTTTGTGGGGAGAAAAACATACTAATTCAAAAGGAATAAAGCATTTTTGCAGTATTCAAACTATACCTCAGTTGTGTAGACTGTGCATCATTTGACTTCTGTGAAGGCCATCCTGCTTGGTTGTAAGTTTTGAATAGTTTAAAAATCTGTTTGTTGCCTTGTTTCTATTCAACATCAACTCTGTGGCCACAGGCCCCAGTCATTCTGTTACCAAATTGTATGATAAATCCTCTGTGTGATGTTTCTTTCAGTCCTTTACATAAGTTTCTCTGTAACATAAAAAAACATTGGTATTCTCTCTTTGAATCACTAGAACTGTTCTTGCTTGATCATATAAAACATATTCAGTCTTGGCTGAAGATCTGGTGTAGAACTAAATTTTTTTTTCCAAACTTTATGGCATTTGAAGAGATCTGTAAGGTTCATGAAGGTTAAAAAGATGAACAGTTAACTTCCTAAATACACTACAGTGACCCTGAGAGGAATCTGGAGTTCCTATGTGTGCTAAGGATATGAAATATTCATTTTAAAAAAGAAGGTTTTTTTGAAAACAGAAAAATTGAGGAGCAATTGAAATATATGTAGTATTTACTTTTTTGCTGTAATGATGAGCAATACAGTGATTAGTCCGACATGTATGTAGAAAATGCATACATATATTTTTAAAAAATAAAACAAGAAATAGTACACTGCTGTAGAGAAAGTTTTGCTACCCACAGAGGAAAAAGTCACTTTCCCTGACAGTTTCTCTGTGGAATAGAAGAGGGGGGGAAAGAAATTGTAAAGCATCCACCGTGTTATCTTATAAACCAAAAGACAGGTTATCAATACAGGTCTGAAACAGTTGGTATCTAGAGCTCTAATGCAGAAGAAATTCATATTTCTAGATGAAAAGCTTGAAAAATGCACATGATGTCCCCCTACATGCATTTATGGTAATGTTATACATGCAGTGAAGTGTTAATTGCTAACAGCAAGTTTGGCCCACAATATATTGGAATTATAGTTGCCATAACATTGTAAAGTTTAGTTACAGAATAAATGCACTGGAAATAATAATTTCTCTGGGAATACTCTTCATTGTTGAAAGTGGTTTAAATCACTGAAATGAAATAGCAGATGCAGCATTAAAGTAAATCGGTAATAGCATCTCTTTAGACATTATTCCATCCTTTACTTTCATTCTAAAGCAAACAATTTCCTCTAATTTTTTTTTTCTCTCAAGGTTCTAGTTTTTCCATCACAAGCCTTTCAAAAGAACTGAAGAAAGGACTAAGGACAATGTTTTTCTGAAAGTTTTCAAACTCCTTTCTGTGGTCATAAATCACGGAAGAAAATTTTTAAAGTCTGATAGGATAGACTGTTTTCACAGTGAGTGTCATATCTCTTTCCAGACTTGGGTGGAAAGAAAATAAGAGAGAAAGGAAAAAGAGAGTAAGAAGGCATAACACTGACTCCAGATCATCTGGTGAACTGCACCTGTAAGGGTTGTCCCTCTATCAGGAGATCAGAAAAGAGGCAAACATAAACTTCAGATCTCTATCTCAGTCTTCCCTGTCTCTTTGGTAATCAGGACAAGCTTTTCTTGTTGCTACTTTACTTTACAAAGGGATCTGCAGAAAATTCCCAGACTCCCTGCTGATGTCCTTCTGAGTTTGGCTTCCAGCTGCAAACTTGAATCCACATCTGACCTTTAAAAGAATTCAGGAAGGTAATATCTTTTATTTTTTTCCTCTCTTTGGAGGGTGTGCCACTCCCCATTACAACCACAGTACTTCATCTGATGGTTTCTCTTACATAGAGACAAATAATTCATACTACTATGTTGGATATACTTAGTAATAATAAGGGGAAGGCTTGCTTTTTTTTTCAAATATTCCTCAAGTAATCCCCAAACTTAATATAACAACAAAATTTTTCTTGGTCATTAATTATATTCATCCCAAGATCACTACCAAAGCCATCAAACCCTTTAATAAAGAATTTTCACAGAAATTTCCACTTCCAAAAGTGGCAGACACATTAAAGAGGTTAGAAGAGAGAAACAAGTATTTGTGCTGCATAAAGGTTCTCTTCATCCTCCTCATTATTATTATTAGCTCAGTGAAATCAGTATACTAAAAGAGAGATAAATGTAAATAATTGTTTGCCAATGAGTGTTTTGTTCTAAGCCTATATATGACCAGTGATGGATAAAACTCAGTACAGTCTGAGTCTTACCCAAAGGCATCCCTGGGCAGGGGGGAAGAAAGGCTCAGCCCACCAACTGGTCCTGGAAGTCAAAGGCAGTCTGTGATGGAGTCCTCCTTGACTTGTTCCCAATGGATTTAGGTCTTCCCTAATACCCCCCCTTTATTGGGCCATTTTAATACTACTTTTTAGCTTCAAGGTGGAGTTTGAGTGACTCTAGACATAAATACCTTTATTGTGATTGGTGTCAAATTCTCTTGCCTCACACTTAAAGATAGAGTTTATGAAAAATTCAGGACCCAGACTCAAGAAGGAGTGGTTGCACCTTGAAGGTGGGAAGCCTTTGGGACAGAGGTTTGTTTTGGTGTTAGAATGACATTATAATGATCAAAGTTTGCACAAAGGACAGCAAAATCTGTTGGCTCAGGGTAGCAAATATGCAGCCTAACAGCTCCATAGGACCATCTTGTTCCCATATCTGCTGTATGATCACAGATCTTGGCCACAGAATCTCCACTCTACTTCACCATCCGTGCTGCTGTGCAAGCAATATTGTTCAGGGAAGCACCGCAGAATGGATTCCTCGCATACCAGCTGCAGCTATATTCCACCCTGGAAACTTTTCAATTTTATACCTTTCCTTAATGTGTGAACAATGCTGTATTTTTAATATAATTTCACTTTAGTGATTATTCCACAAAACTCTAAAGGTTTGGACATGAGGCCGTTCATATAAACAACTTGCAGTCTATCTTTTTTTCCTGAGGTTAAAATCAGACTAAGAGATCTCCCTGGAGAGACTGAGAGGGACTTGGTTAAAAAATGAGACTGATATGTGAATAATCCCTGAGACTTGTTTCTGCAAAAATAAAAGCAGGATTCATTTTCCATATTTTTATTTGGAACGGTTCTGTGCCAAACCCACTTGGATCATTGAAGCTGAGCTAAGTCTCAATGGCACATGAGAGCCATCATGAGACATAATTTCCTTACACTTTATTCATCCCCTCCCAGTTCTCTCCAAGTTCTCCTTTGCATCTAGTTCCCTTCAAAACAATCCCTGCCTTCAGCAGCACCTTCTTAACTCCAGCAGTTCCCCTCTTGCCATCATGGGAGCCTGTTGCCATTTCATTTCCACCTCTCCTTGTTGGCTTCTGTGCAATGTGATGCCGAGCTGTCCCCAAAACTCAAGGGACCTGTTCTTAATTTTAGAAAGAGGCCCAAGTAGTGAATTTCAGATCCAGATGCAAATTTGGGTTTCTGTGTCTTTGGCCTTTGTTGATACAGCTTTCCAGCTCTGGCACTCCCAAACTTATTTCATACATACATTCCCCAGCATGTGGGAGTACTGTTGTTTGGGTCAGAGAACTGGAATTCTGGAGTCAGGAAATCACATTCTTCTAAATTATCCCCTTTGTGGTCTTCATGACTTGCTGCTAACTTGTTTATTTAAATGAAACTGACATAGGTTGTTTCTCTTTTTTTATGCCAACTTGACACATAGTTGACATAATTTTTGGAAGCTCGGTTTATCTAATTTAGAAACCAATAGCACTTTGAAGCTATGAAAATTGGCATCAAATTTCTTAAGTTGGCCTCTGTGAAACCAAAGCATGTTAGTCCAATAGCAATAATTAGATGTTAATACATCCGATTTATCTGTCGTCTATCTAAACAAAAGGCATATTTATTAGCTTTACAAGATGGGGCTTGGTTGCTTTTTCTTCCAGACCCAGCTGCTTTCCCAACCTTCTTATCTTCCTGACATCCACATGCTCTATTTTTCTGATCACCAAGAGGGTTGTCAAAGGTCACAGTGTACAGTTCACTGAACTAGATTAGCTTTGCAAATTACTATGGTCCTAAACCGTCTCATCTTAGATAGCAGCAAAATGCTACTAATTTGGTTAACAAGTTTTTTATCAGTTTATTATTATTATTAAAGTGCTGTTGTGCATCACAGAGCAGTTATCACTCTTTTTAGTGCACTTACCATGTCCTCCAAATTTTACAAAGCACTGCGGGCTATTTTATATTAGCACAGGAGCTAGCCTGTATTAAACACAGTATGGTCGGAACTTTTACTTGTTTTACTTAAGTAGAGAACTTTGTCTCAACAATTTTCCTTGCTTATAGGATCAACTATTGATTCAAACTGTCACTGTAGAGAAATATTAACATTGTCTCAGACAGTGATGGAATTTGTCTTTCAAAATGTACTGGAAAGGCAAAGATAAAATTTATATTCAAGGCAATTTCTACGCCGCATATTGAGCCAAGCATCTGAGTTTTCCTTTCAGAAGTGCCCAGAGATGTTGTTGCCAAGTCTCACCATTAAACCACGAGACATGATTTTTGGTCTTTAATTTTGTTTCTCTCATGGGTTTGCATTTTTTCCAAATCTAATTTACATTTTATTCTACATCTGCCTTCTTAAGAGATCAAAGTGTTCATATGCTGTACAAATATAGGTTTCCACACCCATTCCTATTTTTTCAGTTTTATAAAGCACATTATAACATGTGAAATCAGTTTTTTGCAGAGCCAGTAGTAACAGAGGCACATATTTCTGCAGATTAATAATTCTCTTTACTGTAGATCTCATGAATTCTTCTCGTCCCTTTTCCTTCTTCCCTCAAGATTTCAAAGTCCACCCAGTGATTTCAGTGATCAAGTCACATTTATACAATTATCTGCTTCAAAGAGATTTTTAAGGACAAAATTAAAAAAACAAAATAAAATATGAATTGGCACCATGAACAATTTCCTCTTCACTTTAATCATTACCATAACCACTAAAAAAAAAAATTTCTTCTGATTAGGAGTGGAAAAGATCTTTCCTAACTTGGTGGTATGCACCACCACTATTATCAACACCACAAAAAAACAAGAGTAGGAACCAGAAGTGGTATATGAATCTACGTCATTCAGCTCCACAAAAGAGGGGGGTTTTTTTGAGAACAGGATTAGTTTGGGTTTCCTGTTGCTAAGTTTAGCATTCTGAAAGATATGTATTTGCTCTGAATCGGTCATGCAGGCTTTCTCTGCAGGCAATGGAGAGAGATAGGGATCTCCTATTCTAAATAGATGAGCATAGATCACCCTCTCAGTATAGATCACCTCTCTGGAAGTGGCTGTCTCTCTTCATATATTTCAGAGGGACCTAAATGACTGGCTCAGAATAAATGTCAACTTTCTGATGGGTAAATACAGGTGAGATGAATCCCAGCCTCCATCTTTTCATAATGATGGAACTGTATTTGTGCATGTAACATTCATCTATTTGTGCATGTATATGGATATACACACATGTATGCACACATATAAATGCATATAGATAAATAATATATGTGTATTTTTACATATATAAAATAAACAAATTCCACATGCTAGATATATCAATGTTGGGTTGAGGAAATATAAACACACAGTTCAGGATGTTTTCCTGCAACCAAACCTTAAATTGATCTAAACTGCCATATCTCTTAAATTAAAAACAAACATACGCTAGTTTGCTCCTTGCAATTTAACCCAATCTGGTCCAGTCAAAATTATTTAATACCAAAAGGTCACCATGCCCATGTAATGATAGAAACATGCCCAGATAGTAATTTAAATATAGCACAACAAGGCTAAAGTGGTGCTGCGGCCAGGGAGAAGCAGCAAGCCAATCCAGGATGCAGAAATCACAAATGCTTGAGCCAGTGATGGTATCTGAGACCTTACATACAACCACTGGAGCAGTTCACAGCCTTTATTAGCATTTTGCTTTAGAAGTAAAAAAAGCTTGGGTTAAAACCATGAAGCACTTGTTTCCCTAGTCCTTTAAAGGAATGTAAATAGAAACAAAGAAATCCATAAATTATATAAAGAATGTACAAATATTTCTAAATCTCCTCTGAATTCCTTTAAAGCCTAAATTCCTGAAATTCAATGAAATTATGGTGAAACAGTTCAATTAAATGTTTTATTCATTTATTGTACTATGAAACAACACCTGTATTGTGATGCATTATTAAACTCATAGAGCAGCTATGGAGTTGGAGACCATGACCTGATACGTGCATATGGTACCATATGCTATGAAAATTGGCCCATCAAGGTGAGATACCGAGTGTACAAAAATTCAGGGCCAATACAGATAAAGCTTGGAGCCTAAGCAGAAACAATGGGACAGTGTGGTGTGCATTTGTTTTCCTGGAACCTCAACACAGATGGTAGTTCTAATTAGAGGCTACCAACCTCAGCAATTCTTCTTTCACGCTGTTTTAATTTTGGTTTGTTTTCAAATTATATATTTCTTCTTTGGTACCATCAGGAAAACAAAATGACAGTCTGAGGCTGCTGTTATCATAATTTCTAAACAGCTAGCAAAATAACATATATGGGTGAAAAGGCTATTTAATTTTTGTTTTTAAACTCTTGGAAGCTTGTAAAATATCCTACGTCCTACAAATCTTCGTGGAAATTGTTGTTAAGTAATGCAGAAAATGACCTTATTTGGCCTCTGTTGGTGGAACACCCTTTTTATTGCAGTGAGCACAGTAATTGCATGGAGGTTGAAGCTTCTCTTATGAATGAAACATATCGCTATGTAGAGATGTATATGTATGGCATAACCATAACTCTGTTTTGTTTTTATTTTTATGGAGTTAAAATGTTGTAGAAAAACTGGCTGTATTTTTTACTCATTTTTACTTCAACACTGTAGACAACATGAATGATCAGGGATGAAATTTATCAAAAAAATCAGCATGGTCATGATAATGATATAGAAAAATATAAACAGCAACATCTCCTTACAGAGCTGTTCATCCACTTAAGTTAATAAAACACTGATAGAAAATACTATGTTCCAGGGACAGCATCTTTTCTCTATTATTATGGTTATATAGTACTTATAATTTCTTTAAAAGGTGGGGTGCTGGAATCAGAGAGGCGTCCTGGCAGAAGTGCAAGTATTTCTTAGATGGAGTCCACCCACTGAGTTTTTTTGTTGAAGCAGCTGTAGGCAGAAGACTGATACAAGTGGGATCGAAAACAATCCTCTGAATAAATGAAAGAACACAAGCACTCAATTCTTTCCCACCTTTACACTGTACCAAAAAGAAGTAATGCTGCACTAGTTCCAGCCAGAAAGTGTGCTGTGAAATCCTCAGTACTTCTCATCAATCTATTTTGGAAGGTATTTTTGGTATTAGGAACATGGACAAAATGATTAGAAAGGGTGCTTTTTTTCTCAGCAAGGTTATTTACCCACTATTATAGACAACTATATCATCACATTTTTTGAATATGGCTATCAAAAATTAGCTCCAAACTGTGGTTCTAGGCCCCAGTAATTTCCTGGAAGTCCAGATGAGACTCCCACTCCTTTCATTGCTTGTCCTTTTTGAATCCAACATGAATGTATTCACATCTGGTTTATATCCTTGTGTCGCATTGCCCTTCTCCTCCTGGAGACATGCTTAGAGAAATAAACAGTATCTTCTCTAAGACTTTCCTTTGCTACATAAAACTAGCAATACTTTTTTAACTTCTGTCATGTGAAGGGTTGTCCATTCTGTGGTTACTGTCCTAGTCTTTGCTTTCACCTACTCCTGTCTGAGTCCACTTTTTAGGGCTGGAGGCAATTGAGACCAGCCAGAGAGTGCCCTGTATGATCATGCCAATAGCTCTTTAACCGTAAAGCATACCATAAATCTGTGGTAACACTTTAAAAAATTTGACCCAGGAGAAGCACACAAACATGCAATATTCCTGTTTGGTTGAAATCCAGGTTCATGGGTCACTAATGATTTAAACCTTATTCAATGGAAAAGTAACTTGCTTATTTTTCAGCCAAAGGACATGACTGATCTCAGCATGCAGCTAAGCTTATCAGTTTCTTAATGATAAAAAAAAAGAGGAAAACTTGACAGGGGTGGGACTTGTAAGAGTGATTGTTCCAGGCTGTGAAATTGCATATTAGCTTTAATAATAACGATGTGACAAATCTGTAATAAAAGCACAATTTATTATTTGTATCTTTTTGACCCTGAACTCCAATGTCTCCTCCAAAGAGGTCTGTGCCTTCAGCATCCTCTCCAGTCCTGTCCTCAGTAAGGGCACGACGAAGTGGCAGATTTTCAGCACACTCAGTTTCCAGATGATTGGTCTGGTGGTATTTGATTAGGAGCTGAGATCATGAGTGTAAGAGTAACATTACCAGGACAGATCTGCTGAATTACCAATAGCAACCTTGTCGAAAAAAACCAAAACTGCAAAATTCAGTGCCTGATTTTTGCTCTGATGCAGTAAAATTCCTATGCATGTTTCACAAAAGCTTCTATTTCAATATGTCTTAAATATCTTATTGAAAGAATTATTCTATTATCGTTTAATCCGGTGTAGTATGAACATGACATTTGACAGCCTATGGCTGAAAATTCCAGCTGCCTTTCTGGATTACAAGCATAAAGTTTTACAGCTGTATGTGGCAAGCCAGGAGGGTCAGCACAAAAGGAGCCTGATTTTTCTGTGCAGAGCAGTAAAGCTGCTGCTGAATTGCTATTCTTCCCTTAATGGGAGTCCCAAGTGACCAAGTGAGATGAATTATCTTCTCTTCACAAGTGGACCTATCTCTCACGGGAAAGGTCAAAAATAAGACATGGAGTACAGGAAAAGTGTTGAGCATGCTTTGAAGTCTTCAGCCAGGTGTGGCAGCCTAAAACACAGTCACAAAGATCTGCTTGAAGGGCCATCTTGATTCCCACTCCAGAGAAATCCTCACAGTAATCTTTTTCCCCGTGGGAAGGAATTCTTTTAAGTGGTCAGGCTGAAGCAGGGTGAAGGTTGTGCACAGCAGCATGTGATGTCTTCTTTGGAAATCAGTGATGAGGAGGCAGGCAGACAAGCATCAAAAAAACCACTGGCCACTGCCCGGATGTTGCTGCCCTCCATACAAACAAGGATGTGCAGTGGTATGTCTTTTACCATCGAGGTCATGACAACAGGGTGCTCACAGCTTATCTGTGATAAATCAGGAAAAAAAAAAAAAAAAAGTAAGAAAGACAGAGAAGAAGTAGCTTATGCAGGGACTAGAGAAGAAAATTGTCAGTGCTGACATTTGCTAGTGAAAGCTCTGGGCTTCAAAGTCCCCAGGACTTCATTTGCTGTGTAAACCTTGAACAAAGAAACCGCTGCTATCCCAAAGTTTTACTGAGTAATAATTTAATCTGAGTAATTTCACCCAAGCAATTTAAACTTTAATCTCAATAAATCAGACTAGTAAGATGTGAATAATATAGAAGGTACAGAGCTCATTTCATTTATTCTCTCTGAAAAGGTGGAAGACCATCCATTTAGAAAATAGATTTCTGACAATCAGGTGTGGATGAGAGATATGTCACAAAACTAGGAGCCCATTTAATTTCTCTTGATTTTGTTCTTCACACTGATTTCATGTCATCATACCGGTTGTCCATGGAATATATTAAACACCACACAAATAGTTAAAATCCTTTAGAATTTTGAGTTAGAAAAATCACAGCTTGTGATGAGGACTTAAAAATATCAGATCAGGAAATAAAACTCCCTCTCAAGACTTGAATAGCTTTTTTTTCTGAAAAACAGGCAGCAAAGCCACCCTAAGTGGCTTTAAAATTATATTGAGAAACAGAATTGCAATGCATCAAAGAGGTTGTCACACATGGAAAATCATTCTTCTCAAAAAAGGCCAACTTTTGTTCAGTTGCGATGGATACTTTGGCTAAAACACACCAAAAGGCCCAGAAGTCCTGCTTTTTTCCTTGGGTGGTTTCCTGGGGAAGACCAGGTGAAACATGAAAGCTAGGCAAGATGGGGACAGGACAGAAGCAATAGGAAAGATGGGAAGGAGCAGATTTCAGCATGAAGAGTACAGTGTTAAGGAGCTGGCTTCTCAGGGCCGGGTAGGACACAGCCCTCCCAACACTACCCTGTGTGATCAGGCCCGGAGCTCAGCTTGGCACAGGCTACGGGGAGGCACGAGGTCACAGTTTGGAACAGCAAAATAAATGCAGCCAGTCCAAGTCTGCTGTTTCCCCTCCCTTTCAACTTGCATTCCACCTTTGTAAACATTTCTGTGTGGATAAATTACTCTTTCTTTCTGAGCAAGTCTGTGCAGTTCCTTTTTTCTGAGCGCCTGTGACTTGGGAGAAGGCCTCACACCCCCCCCAGCTACACCCTCCTTTCAGGCAGTTGTAAGGAACAATAAGGTCTCCCCTCAACCTCCTTTTCTCCAGGCTAAACAAACCCAGTTCCCTCAGCCACTCCTCATAAGATTTGCTCAAGACCCTTCACCAATTTTGTTGCCTTCTCTGGATGCACTCCAGCCCCTCAACGTCCCTCCTGTAGTGAGGGGCCCAAAACCGAGCACAGTACTCAAGGTGAGGCATCACCAGATGGGAAGCACTGGTGGTGAGGAAGGGAAAGGGGACCAAAGAGACTCATCTGATAACTGGAGGTTAATATTTCTACACAATCATAGTTTAGAAACAATTTACATCATTTTGATTTAAATGACAGATGGACCAAAGCGGAGTCCTGCTGTCAGATCCTCTGTTGTCACCTGGTATATCAATGGCACAGCTGACGATAAAACCCAGGGGTGTGATTTGTAGCACTCCTTCAGTCTTTTGCTGGATAGAAGGGCTGGAGAAATGTAAAACGGCTTGAAAAACCTTGACTGTAACAATGCAGGGCTCCCCAGGCAGGTGGCACAGGGACAGCCATGCACTGGCCCCAGAGGATCTCCTGAGAATCTCCACAGCTGGAACTGTGGCATCCCTTGTGGGATGGTGTTCAGGCACCAGAGTGTGGAGCAACCAGCAAGGACAAGATAAATCACACTGACCTGAAGCTCCCTGAAGACAAAACAGCATTTGAGCTGCTTCACTCTACCTGACTTCTGGAGTGAGCTTCTGCTTAAGTTATCATGATTCAAATACTTCCTTGTGGGTGTCAGTACTGAGCAGTTCACTTCTGGTATCATTTTCTAATCAAAGGGCTGTTCCCATCTCTGCTAGGGAAGAGGAAGATGTGAAGGTGGAACATGCTGCCCCTGGGCTGCCAAGGGCCAGGTAGTGCCCAAGCACCAAGCTTCATGTTGTCCAGAAGAGCTCCCTGAAGCCTTCTCATCTCACATGGAAAAATACTGTCAATACCTGCGACTGGGGAATTGTTTACAGTATAGCTTTCCTTAAATTGTCATAAAAATTCTGTGTTGGCAGGAACCACTTTCGTCACCACCAAGACTTGCTTTTCTAACATAAAATGTGTCAATGGCAGCGTTCTAGTTTAGGCTAATTACAGCAAGCATTCTAAGGCTCACGATGAAGTGAGGAATGCAGAAGTGGCCATGGGAATTTAGGGAAGTAATATCAACTCAGTTATCCTATTTGCAAGTAGAGCTGTGATGTCTGGAGTCTCACTAGCACAGCATCACAGAGGGGACAGGAGAAGTGATGTGGTCCAGCTCCCAGGTCCAAAGCAAGGCTGCTGGTGCTCACCCATTCCTGGAAGAGGTTTGTCTGAGCAGTTCTTAGCAGGCTTGGTTCTGGAGATCTGTGGCCTGCCTCTGCGACCTTGTTCCTGCACTTACCTGGCTGATAGTGAAAAACCAAAAAAGCAAAAAAACAAGAGGGGTTTCTGCCTTCTGCAGCCAGAAGGATGGAGCCTGCAGAAATTATAACAAGGCGCTGCTGTGACTCATTGCATCAATAACAATTTCCTGTGGTATTTGAACTGCCTGCTGGATTTATCTGTTTTGTCTGTGAGAAATCTGGGAGTGAAACCAGCTTCTCTGTTTGGACAAGAGGCATCAGGCTTCAAGAGTGTTAATTGCTACCCTAATATAAAATAATTGACAATAACAGTCACCACATAATGACTGAATATTGAGAATAATGGCAGGGAATGCTGTTCCCTCTAGTAGCAACTGATGTTGTAGCAAAATTGAGTAATCATTGTCTACTCCTGAATGGAGCAGAAAAAGCTGTGTCCTGTATTTATATTAGTTGGCATGCTCTCCAGTTTATCTATGAAGTCAGGCTTGCAGGCTCTTGAAATGTAATTCAGGGGATAACTGCATCAGTTCTTCCCAGAGGATGTAAAACAATGAAGGGTCTGATGAGAGCCAAAGGGAGAAGGATTTGGTCACTGAAGAACAGGAGTTCCAAATTAAACTCAAGAAAAAATAAAGCTCAAAGTAGAATTTTAAGAAGGAAGGGGGTAGAAAAGCAGAGATAAAGGAAAATAAAGAGATACTGTAGAAGAAGCATAGGTGTCTGTTGGAGTGCATGTCACTGGGCATGGAAATGAGAGGAGATGTAGTCATTCCTTTCTCTGTGCCCTGAATCTTTAAATGTAGAAGAATCTCTTTCTCTGCAGTGGGAGCAGCTCCAAGGCAGCTTCTGTCTTGTGTTTCAGTGCAGATGCAGAATAATACCAGAGCAAGATGGTTTCCTCCTCTTTGCTGACCAGCAACTTCTTTTAAAATCATTTGATTTTTACTTTTTTTTTTTTTAACATTCACCTTCTACAAGAATTAAAAGCAATCCAGTCCAGAAGAGATAAGCAATATATTCTGTCAAATAGGAAAATTCAGTCCTGTGTGGATTGCTCATAGTGCTGGGCACCTACTGCCAACCAGTTAAAACCATCCCTGCTGCCAGATGGCACCGGGGTTGTTTCACCCACCAGAAGGACAGGACCACAGGATACATGGACACCCATTCTGCAGAATAACATACACACCCAACTTTCTCCTGCCCCTATTCGGATTATCTCCATCACTACCCAACCTCAAAATCCTCAAAATCCTCAAAATCCAAACAAGCCATCAGTAGTCCGCTCAGCACATCGTGCCTTGAAGTGCACTCAGATGACTCAGAGTCCACATTTCTTTTCTGTTTTGAGAGAGCCATGCATCAGTGGGGTCACAGTCTCAGCTTTTGCCCTGTCTTCCCATAATATTTCTGCCTACACATTGTATGCTGTAATGCACTGTACATGTACATGCCCCATGTCTCTGCCCTTTGCATACTTACATGCAAAAGGAGTCATTGTATCACAGACCTTTAACTGGAATTAAACCCCTCAAATATCACTTACAGTAGATCCTAAGCATTAGTCTCATTCCACTGTGAATTTATCCAGAAGCTAAAATTCATGTATGTATTTTTTTCTAAATGTGAAATCATAACTGGAGTGCATGCTTTCATCCATTAATATCATATTGATGGAGACAGCACAAAACTCACAGGGCTGAATTGTAACCTGAGTTCAACTTGTGCACCTCAGTGCAGTTGGAAGCATAGAGCAGGGCACTAACTTTGGCTCATGCATGAGAAATAGAAAGGCTGTGCAAAACGCACTTGTGACTATGCAGGAATTACACATCTGAAAAATTACAGTGATGCAAGTCTGTCCATCAAGAAAATTACTGCCTACAGAAAGTGTAACTCGCAGCCCCCTTCTTCCCCATCAGTGACATGAATTGTTTTGAAAACAATAACTGACCACTCACTACATCGGCTCCCTATAGAGTTTCTCTTCAGATTCATTCTCCCATTAGATCACCTAAAAAATTTGTGGAGACAAGGAATGTACTTGACTACTGAATTACTTTGGCCTGAAGGATCCCTCTGTATCAAGAAATAATGTCTTTTGAGCAAGACAGCTTTCCAGGAAGCAGAGCCAATGCTGCCGACATCATTTGAACTGCCCTTTGCATTTGACAAGGTCCTTAGTCCACTTCCATTAGTAAAAAGAAAAAAGGAGAGAAAAAAAAAGTTAAGTGTGGAGCCTCTAACGTTCCAGAAATGCCTACATACATGAAGAGAAAGCAAAACTGGAAATGACATGTGAGTCCTGTTACTGTCTGTCCCCTCAGAAAGCATTCAAATGAAAGCCTTCAGATATAGTGGTGGGTAGCATATAAGAGTTTGAATAGAATAAAAAGAAATATCTATCAGCAAATGGCATACAAAATAAAAGGAAATGTATGGCCTTTCAACCTCTAGGTCACTGGGTCAAATCCAGTTCACATGAGCATGATATATTGCTATTTCTAAATCCAAGTTGTCCTCAAGTACCTGCAATCAGGAATGTTATTGTAATAGTAGGATGAAGCAATCTGTCTTCCCTCTGACAATGACCTTTTCTATACAGAGTTTTTTACTGCAAAATTTTAGCAGCACCTGCTTGAGAGATACTTAGCTGTACAACAGTTTTATTGGCACAGATTTTCATCCTCTTACCCCCATATTTTGAAATGTGTATAGCAATTTATTCTTTAACACATCTGTATCACTGCTTAATTATGGATTTTAGTTGGGAGTGAGGAGCATTTCATTCACAGTCAACTTTAAATTTGCCTGGTCCAACTACACATTATGGGAGGAAGGGTGTGAGGAGGAGAATGGAGGTTAACTAGGTAAATTTTGCTTGAAGAAGGTTTCATTTTGCAAATGGCACAATTCACACAGTCTAAGATACAGCCGGATATACAGGCTTGAAGACCAAACCCAGCTCCTCTTGGAGAACCCTTCAGCTGCACGAGAACACCCGTTGCTTTTACCGCCAGGCAGTATGGAGATTCACAGGCTCCTAACCTACATCGCAGATGGTGATCAGAAACTGCAGAGAGAAGCCAGAAGTCCAGCCCCGTGAGGAGGTTTGAAGATATCTTGCTTACATTCTGCAGTAGACAAAGCATCGAAGTGCCTTGCAAGAAACTCTACATCCTTTCAGCCACCCTGGAGGTGACATTATTAAGCTGTGGTGGTATAAATCCAATGAGAAGCTGCTCAGCAATAAGAATAAGGGCTCCACAATCCTGCCCTATATTTTTGTTTCTAGAAGCCATTTTTTTAATCTGTCTGTAGATGAGGGAATTACATGCTAAATTTCACTTTCTCCCCGGCTTGCATTGCAAGGCTTATCTAATTCACATTTATGTGAAGTCTGATTCCCCTGTTAAGTGTTTCTATTCTCCCACTCAATTTGGCACACAGTGAACAGTGCAAAAAATAAATTTAATTGATTTGTACAGGTATTAAAACAGATTATCATCTGCGCAGACTTGGAAACCAGACACCGTGTTAGCCAAATGGATGATGCAAACTGTAATTATTTACAAGGGGTTTCAGAGAGCTGGGTATTAGCAGGGAGTAGATCATGTTAGACAGCAAAAGAATTTCACATTTATCCATCAAATGACAAAGTAAGACCAAAGTTAATAATGAGATGATTTGTATTTCCAGGAATGATTGACTTAAAACATCAGTATGGCTATTAAGAATCAAAGTTTCATACAAAGGCACTTGATATAGCTATTTCTGCAAATCATATGCATGCGGAAATGCACCCATTTCCAGCGCAGACCAGAACTTTCCATCCAGGTGCCAACTGCAAATAAACCCAGAACACTCAACTGAGCACACATGTGCAGCACCAGCTGGACATTTCTGCTTAAAATCCATGCCTGCCCACCATCTAGAGGAAAATATTGACATGCTGACATATGGCTGATAAATATGTGATGCAAATATCACCCAACTGCCACCTCCAGCATGCAATTAATAAAGAAGATCTCTAGGAGGGCACGTTAACAGTCATCCTCTCTCCTGGAAAGGTTGTTATCCAGAAAATTTGAAAATACTGTTATCTGTTCAATCTGCCCCTTTCTGCTGCCTCTGCCTCCACTCCAGTGTGACATGGGTCCATCAGGACGGCCATCAGCTCACACCACTGCTCTGACCCAACCACGGCAGCGGGCAATGCTGGATGCCTGGGGAAGAGCACAAAATCAAGGCAAACAGCCATCTTTCAGTGCAGCATTCACACTGACCATGCTTTTATAGCAAATGAAATTGTGAAATGAAAAAGCTTGCCTGAAGAAAAAGGAAGCAAGCTGTGAAGATGTTGAGTAAAAGACTCCTTTTTGTGTGTGAAAGAGGGGGGCTGTTTTTCCAAGGGCATGGGATGCTTTTACACAACCGGGGCTATAGAAACTGCAAAATAAATTGTATAACAGGTTCTTTAATCAAATGTCTATGACAGCCGAATTAAAATATTATTTAACAGAGTTAGCTCTGAGATTTGAAGTTTGTTTCTCTTTGTTCCACAGCCTCAGAGAGCACTCCTTTTTTCATGTCTCCTTGATGTATGAAATTATTGTAGTGTCCCTTACACTGCGTCAGGAATAACAAAGACTGGAAAAATACTTCTTTCAGGTAATAAACTCATAGCTGGCCTGAATTTCTTTCCCTTCCGCACTGAACACACAGTCAAACAGACTGCTCTCCTTATTCAGCAATGATCAGTGCACAGGTCTGACCAAAACCCTGTTGTTTCAACTGATTTTGAAAGGTATCTTTTAAGAACAAGGTAAACTCCAAAGAAACCCTCTCCTGTGAGTTTGATGCTATTGCACAATTACAGACATCATAGCTTCTAGGCTTTGATTCACAAAAATATGCAATTGTCTGAATTCAAAGGGAACTTTTCATGTACTTAATGTTAGTTGCTTACATACATAAACACCTGACCCAATGTGTTAGCAATAATTATTTTTCTCTGAAAACATGCAAAAAGCATTCAGGAAAGGTTGGGCTTGGTGTTCAAATGCTGAATAATCTAAAATGTTGATGGTTCTATGGTACAATAAAAACAAAAAACAAAACAGCAAACACTTCCTAGCAACACTCTGTAAAAAATAATAATTCTGGAAAGGTAGCAGAATTTATTTCATAGTTATAGAAGTGATTTTATATCTACATAGAATTTTTCATCACTGAAAACCTCAAAGGGCTTTATAGACCAGTTCTGAATTTTATCTCCTGGTCATAGGAAACATACAGCTGCTGTTTTCTAAATCCCGATCTGACTTCTAGTAAGCATCTCCTTGGAACTAAGGTCAATCACTGCTTTTGCAAGGTATCATCTGAAGCACCATGTGCAGGCCCAGTGCAGTTCCTCCAGCCTAATCCTCCTACAGGTGTATTACTTTCTACAAGTTTCCTCCTTTGCTAGTGGAATGAAGGAAAACTGATCCAATTTCAAAGGGTGAAATACTGAATTTATGAATAAAAAGAACAAAATTAAGGTTGATTGTGGATTGTTGTCCAGATTTTATCAACAGATGTTAGTGGTATTCGTTTAGAAATGAGCAAAATAATAATTGTAAAAAAATCTTTTCAAATAAAATCTTACACTGAAATTAAACATTTCTACTGAAATTGGAAAATAACATACATATAGTGTACCACAATTCTGAAAACAATGTCATATAACCTTAAGATCCTTCACGTTAAAAATACTTATTTATGGTACTCACCACTGACCTATTCTTACCTTACCATCATTTTCTAGGCAATGTGTATTTCCACAACAGCCCTTCTTCAGGCAGAGAGGCATGTGCTTTTCTTATGGCTAAAGCACAAGTACAGCTTTGTCAGGACAAAGTCATTATATAAAACGCAGACCTGATCTAGCCTAATTATGACAAAGCTAAACAACTGAAATGCATGCTTCTTTCCTCCTGGGAAATCTAAAACCCACAGAGGTGTTGCTTCAGGTAAATGTGTCCTAGAGGCTTTTCAGTTTCATTGTTCGACGATCTATTTGCCATTACCAAAAGAGAATTTCATGGGAGAGAATTTAAAGCATTTTTTGGAGACAGGGTAACACTTGACTGGCCTGATTTTGTTTTTCTGAAGTTACTTGGCACTCTAAATAAATATGAAGTCATTCACAATCAAACAGGCAAGAAATGACAAGTATTTTGACAGTGCTCAAAATACTTTGAGGTATTTTTAGCATATTTCTGAGTTGTATTAGCTTAACCTGTAATAGAATATAAATGAGCCCATATGGCAGAGATATAATTATGTTCCAAGTGAGAAATCCCTGTGGTAGATTTGGAGAAAGAAAACTCACCACATGTACCTTCTGGAGGGCACGATTTACACATGATTACCCACTCATTTGCATTGAGAAGAATAAGAAGCAACACAATGCTAACAACAGGGTAATGAAAAGGGCAAGCAAAGACTCCAGATCCCTGGGGGTGCTGATCCCTCTGACTGACATCCAGTTAGGAGCAGGGAATTGGTCCCTCTGGGGACCACGTTTTATGAAGCGATCTTTGACTATGTGGGCACAGTAATCACAAGTCTTAATTATTATTGCTGTGAGAGAATGGGCTACAAATCTCCAGGGAATGTCTCTGTCACAGATATTTTGCCGGTGAATGCTGAAAATGAGTGTTTTCCCAAGGATCATTTTCATTTCAACCTGATATTTAGCTGAAGTTTCTTTGACTACTAGTCATGAAACATTAAATATAGATTAGAGGCAGAGAGATGTTGAAAGTTAAAATTCACTGGAGATGCACACCCCTACACTTGAGAGACAGCCCCAAATGTTGTCCAGATGTTCTAGCAACAAGGCTGAGGGTTCCCAAGCTGCAGCGCAGCCACAACAGAGGAGAAAGTGGATGTTTAGCATTCCACCAGCCTCCTGTTAAGTTTACTTGTAGTGTATTAATTTAGCAGAAAGTCCTAAAAGCCTGTTAGCAGTAGATGCTACCAAGCATACACTGCCCTGAAAGAAAGAAGAAATTCTTTTATAGTAATAAAGGGAGTAATTCAAAGCATGTAATTGATTTTCCACATTTTCAAACTGTGATAAGACTAAGTTTTAGCAGCAGAAACATGTGTTTGCAGTTTTGTCAATGTTCTTCAATGAAAAAGAAAAAAAGGAACCTATAACTTATTGGTTAGATCGTTAACATGCATTGGCTATTGAAGCACTTGCCAAAAGCATGTCATCTTCTAAACAGACTCAGAGGTGGTACATATTGGGTTTTGCCACAGGACATGTTTTTGTGATTATCTAAAATCATTCTTTTCCAGGAGGAACACTGCAGAAGAACATCAAGGCTTTCTTAGTTTATGTGCTGTCCTCCTTCACATTTTCCATCCTTTTCACTCCTGAGGGGCAGAATGGTGGAAGGTCAGAGCTCACATTTCCATCTACCTGCTGAGCTGCATGGCTTCTGACAGTCATGCTGCTGCCCCCAGTTTTCACACCAGTTGTTCGGGTGCTCATTGGAAATCCCCATGAACCTCCCTGATGACGTCCACCAGAGGAACTCGGAGCAGAACCATCCAAGCAATTTTCAAATGCCAGGCAATGTACTCACTGCAGGATGGCTGGAGGAGGCTCAGGTGAACTCCAGCTGCCATTGACAGATAGAGTTTAAGCCCAGGAGGAACATTTAGAATTATTTAATTCAGCCTTTGGCCTCAAAAGGGACACAAAATTTTATCAGTAATACCTACATCAAATGTAATAATTCGATGGTGTAAGAGTTTATCTTTTGTGAAGATAGTCTGGATTTAAAGGCTCCAAGTAACAGAGCTTCTATCTATCAAAACCTTTGGAAGTTTCTCTCACTCAGCAGTTTTACTATTAGAAGTGTGTGCTTGTTTCCATGTTAACCATGTCAAAATTCACCACTGGATCTCAGAAAGGCTTTTGGGTTCTCTTGACACCAGAAAGAAGACAGCATAGAGTGCAAGGGCCAAACTAAAGAGCAGGCAGGCACTTATCATAACACTTTGAAAAGAGGTCACCTAGTAATGCTTTGGAAACAGATCACCTGTCCTCTGATACTTTAACATTTCAATCTTCTTCTCATCTTCATTGTGAGAAACCTAAGATGCTTCATAGCTCCTTTGTGAAAAAAGAAAGGACACATCCTCAGAATTACCTATTTATCAGGATAGACAAGGGAGAAATAGAAAATTTGAGTCCTATCCCCACTCTCTCAGCCTCAGAGCAGACATGTGGAGTGAGACTTTAAGTCCCGCCGGGGATGCTAAGCCCTGAACTGTGGACTCAGATTCCCATTGCATTTCAGTGAATACTTCTGGAGAGTGATACAGACTGAGGTTGGGACACTCATCGGGACACACTGGAGAACAGCAAAGTTTCCAGTGTCTGAGGTAGCTGTGGTGGAGAAAAAAAGCAGATGTTCATGTCCCCACATTTCATTTGCCCCGATTGCCATCTTAGAAGACTTGCCAAACTGAGAAGGAAACAGCTCGGAAGGATGCCTGCCCACAGCCAGGAGAGAAGAGAGTGTTTGCAGCATGGGCATAAGGAAACCATCTCCTGGCATGGCAAGGAGTTGCCAAGTCTGAGTAAGAACCAAACAGGGCAGCAGTGGGGTGGGGAGGAAACCCCTCAAGGACTGGAAGTGAGCTGGTTTGTGTTTATTCCCTCAGGCAGTAGCGCAGAGCTTCCCCCATGGTGGACGACTTCATATGTTTGAAACAGGTGAGTGAGATTCAGAGAATAGGAAATGGGGGACATGACCCTTTAAACTGAAGTCTGAAGGTTCGAGTTTGGCAGACAATGGGAGTAACTAAGTTTGTCACCACATCACTACCACTGAGTGCCACTGGTAGCAAGTGGATGATGATCTTGCATGGCTTCCTCACAGACAAACACACAGCAGATCAGCATCTGAACCTATCAGGTGTTTGTGGTTATAGCCAGGAGATGGAGGAAAGGGGATAGTAGAGGGAAGGAAGTTCTCTAGGTTTCCACGAGCAGGGATAGTTCTGGAACCAGGGGCAGACTTTGCTGGTGCACACCATGGTAGGTTGATGCATTTGGGGTGCCATGCTGTCCCAGCACAAAGAGGGTTTTTAAAACACATGAAGTATGTTGAATGGCCCAGCGACATGTTTGCTGCGCCCTCCCCCATAGGAAGCAGTGTATTTGTAGAGTCACAAGTCTTTTCTTCTACAAAGGAATAAAATTAAATAGGCAAAATAGGGGTGAATTCATTCTGCTATTTAATCTGACAGCCTGGAAGAAACAGAAAACCAAACAAAATCCCCAACAGTCACTGCATCCCATCCCTCCTCCATACGTGCCTCCTCCTTTTCAAAAAGGGAAAACAAAGAAGGAATGCAGTTGCCTTCCCTGGGGCTCGGTGGAGCTGGTGGCAGTGACCACCCCAGGTGCTGCACAGACACATCACCAGGGCCTGAACGCCACCCCTCAGCTCCGCTTCTTTGCAAATGGTTGTGAGAAGTGCAAAGAAATACCAGGGACCGTGCAAGGCTCCCGTCATGGGGACGATGGGAACTGAGGGTATTCCACTACAAATATAATCTCATCTCTTGCTGGTTTCTACTCTCATCTTGCACTTAAGATCTCCAAACAAACAGAACTCTCATGCAGCAACATTTCTTAAGAGACAGATTTATTTCAGCTGCTTCCTAGCCTTTTTTTGTTTGTTTTGCTGTAGTTTGGAATATAATTTAAAAAAAAAAAAAAAAAGAAAGGAAAAAAGGAAAAGATACAGGAACCGTGTGTGTGCTGCTGATGTAATTCTCTTCGAAGTGAGCAGCAAAACTCCTTTGGAGACTAATGAGGACAGGATCAGGCCCTCCGCAATGAACTTGTGCTGAGAGCAGATAAGATCTTGAATCATTCAGAGCCAAGCATGTTATTTGTGCAACAAGGGCAGGCTGAGTCAATCTCCGAATATTTTTAATGGGTGTCAACGTGAAGTGTTAATTCCACAAGTTATGTTGTTTTGCAGTTTGCCTGTGCCTGCTCTCCAGCCTGCCTTCAGGAATAGTACACATCCTCTCACCAGCTACGAAGAAAAGCTATAAAGCTATTTCCAGAACTGCTGTGAGAAAAAAAAAAAAGAATCACTTCTGAGAAAGTATAAAATAGGACCTTTACAAATAATTGAAAAAACAAATTATGGTTAAAATGCCTGCTAGATATTCAGATTGTCAGCAGGCATAGAAGTAAAAGGAGCCCCATTTCAAACAGAGATGACTTCTCTTTTTTTTTTTTAAAGTTAAGATCTGAAAGACAATTGTCATGGCCTACAAAATCAACATGTTTTCTTATAGTATTTAATTTTTTTAAAACCATTGTCTAAACTAAACTACCAAACTGGTATTGCCTTATATCTGGAAAATGTTGCACTTGCAATTATATATTCCTTATTAAGGCCTATTTTGCTAATTCACTTAAATTCTCTCCCCTATGACAGACATGGTATTGCTTCTCCAGTTAGTGACCCGAAATGAGTAAGCAGAGGTGCAGATGAATTTCAGTTGGCAAATGGAGGCAATTATGCCCTTTATTTTCTTACAGGACATAATATTATCTGTGCTTTAACACTGGCACTGGGCTACTCTCAAATGAATGTGGGGCTCATAATGCCTGTGATGCGTCCAGGACATAATCCCGGGGTGGTTACCTTGTCCTTAAGCAGCTATTTCACATCTTTTAAGATCTTTCACATCTTTTTAGTGTTTGAAGATTTCTAAAAACTAAACTGTGAAAAGCAAACTCTCAGCATTAAGTCACCAAGCCTTGCTTCCCTACGCCCACTAACTCATTTTTAAAATTATGGGACTACTATTTGAAAACTGATCAGGAGCTTCAAAGCAAAGCCTTTCTCCGGTGACACTCCTGTGCTGTAAGCACACAGGCAGTAAAGGGTTCAGTCCAAAGCAAGAAAAACAAAATGTCCTTTCTCCATGTGAGCGTGAATCATTGTCTAAGCCTCCCAGCTGTGCTGATGAGCAGCAGAAGCAAGAGATTTACAAATAGGAGAAACCCCCATAGCTATGAACCACAGCACAAGCCTCACCTCTAATGGGACCAAGCAGCTGAAGGACTTGCATTTTTAAAACATTTCAATTCAGAGTCTATATGATCCATTCACTCCGCATAATGTGCAAAGCAATGGTGCTCTGGGTTCAACAAGTACATACAGCAACTAATACAAATCGAACAGAATTAAAAGAGGAGGAAGGGGGCTGATATTCAGAACTGATTTTGCACAGTGTCGCCACACAGTCCTGTAGTGCTGTGGTTGTAAACATCTAAATACTATGCAATTCCACCATTTGAGCACTAGAGGGTCAATTAGTGATGAAAATAGACCCTTACCTCAGTTTCCTCGCTTTTATAGGTAAGCACTTAAGCTATTACCCATAACCTCTCCAGCTGTCAGGAGAAGTTTTGCTAGCTGAAGCTCTTTCTGCAGCACCAGGGTGGAGGAGTTATGTCACACAAACTTTTTGCAAGAGGACCTTCAGAAATTTCAACCTACGCATGTGACACCAAACCTAGCATTTGTTTTCTCTGCTCAGCTGCAGGGTGCACACCTTCTCAAAGGATGACAATTTGGTCTGTTGTGACCTGGCAGTGGCAACAGAATATTGGAAGTACTAGCCCATAGCCCATTTTGAAAAATACTCATCCTGCACGTGTACAGCAGCCTCTTCTCATGCCTAATTATCATCCCTTTGAATAATACGAAAAGAAAAGAAAAGAAAAGAAAAGAAAAGAAAAGAAAAGAAAAGAAAAGAAAAGAAAAGAAAAGAAAAGAAAAGAGAAAAGAAAAGAAAAAAAAAAAGCAATTACTGGCCATTTAAATGAAAGGAATCCTCAGCACCACCTCTAATTGTGCCCATGCTCATGCCCTACGAGAAGCACTGAGATGGCAGCAGAAGGGTGGGCATCATCCAGCAGCCAGAATTCAGACCCACTAGGGTGCAGCCCTGCCACTCAGAAAAAAACCCACAACCAACCAACACTTATAAAAGTATATGCATATACCAGAAATTTGGGTCATTACTACATAAACAAATTAGAAATCCCTCCCCTTCCCAATAGGATTTATTATGGAAACAGCATATAATTTCATTCCAATACCACAAATTTGCCACTACATTAAGGAGTATAACTGTTACTGAAGGATGAACAGTAAATCAGCATCCCCAGCTCTCCAGGCTGCAGCCCTCCTCAGGGGAATGGTGATTCTGAGTGCCCCTTAATTTCAGGCTATAAATATATTCCATAAGAGAGAGCAAAGATGTTGACTAAGGAATGCCTTAACAAGTACTTCTAGCCCAACAAACTTCATTATACCACACTTTTGTTCTTGTATTGTCCTCCTTATCAGGGAGAAGAGAACTGGGCAACAGTGCTTCTTTGTGTACAGTGATAAATATGATACATCCATTACAGCGACCATCTTGTAAAAAATCCAGGCTAAATTCCCTGGAACAAATGAATAGATTTTTCTTTTAGCAGTGAGACAAAATATTAGTGATGAGTGCAATATACCCATGCAAAGTCCCAAATTCCGTTTATGTCGAGAAATAAAAGTATGAAGAGGTCATACAGATAGCACCACAGCATTCAGTAGTGACTGTGTTTTGCAAATTATCACTCTGAGAAAGTACATTAAAAAATAGCAAACAAAAAAAGTAGGGCTTTGCCCTTTTATTTGTAAATGAACACATTGTGCTCTCTAGTATATTTGTTAAAATAACCAAGATTGAACATGGAGCTTCAGCTCTGCAGTCTGTAAAAAAAACCCTACAAGACCTGGAAGGGATCCATATCTGCTGCAAATCATGAACTGCAAATATTAACAACATTTTACTCTGTGTAGAAATGACAATTCCATTACTCATCTTTAAAAAGTACTTTTTAAAAATTGGTCGTTCCATTCCTACCATAAATACAAGGTCTCTGTTACAAATAAATGTGTTCTCCCATGCATAAATAAATCACATACGTTTAGCTGCAAGAAAACAGAACAAAGTAGCTCAAATGTAATTATACACGGACCAAAAAGAATCCCACTGCAACTGAAATTGAATGGCTTGTACTTCAGGTCATTAGCTGAGTGCTGACCAGTGCAATTTTAAATGACAAAATATCAAAACACAAAAGCAAAAAAAAAAAAAGACTTGAATAAAATGTACAAATTATATGAGAAAGCAGGAACTACATTTATGTAAATCAAATTAAAAAAAACAAACAAACAAAAAAACAGAAAATCTATCCTCTTGTCTCACCTCATTAATTTATTTAAGCTTCCCCTTACTTCTCCCCCTATGTCTCTTAGGCACCACAATTTGAAAAAACTAAACGAGCCAAAAATAATCTACATCTTCCTCTAGATCTACAGAATGAAACGCTGTAACACTGGAAATCAGAAATTGTCTCATAGTCAGTCTTTTGTAACAAGCCCATGTTTACAGAACGGCATTCAAACAATGAATTAGGAAAAGAAAAAAAAAAAAAAAAAAAGGATGTGTTGTGTTGAAAGGTTTAAGAATGTGTGTACTTTCCATAAAGCTGAAATGCTTCCATGAACGTATCATTTAACTCTGGATTAACCAAACATTCCAAATTCAGGAAAACAAAACTATTTTACTTATTAAAATATTCTGACAATATTGCTACATAGCCTGAGTGTCATTTTGAACAGCTAGAAAATCTTTTACTTTAATAGGAAAGGAAGAAAAGGAAGAAAGGCTAAGTTGAGAGAACCCTTTTTATAACGAAAAGAAAAGAAAAGAAAAAAAGAAAAGAAAAGAAAAGAAAAGAAAAGAAAAGAAAAGAAAAGAAAAGAAAAGAAA